>OU342734.1:422295630-422895630 GCA_910589765.1 Avena atlantica | reverse complement strand
TATCAACCAAAGACCTCATTGCTCCATACAAATTTACATATCCAATTGGTGGCCTAGCATTTGGAGGAATTTCTCAATCTAGGGACAAATAACTTAAAATTTACGGATGAAATTGAGGGAAGAAGAGGAAAATACCTTGGTGAGGCTATTGGGGAAGAAATCCCCTAAGTTTTTCTTCAAATCTTGGAGTTTTGAGTGGAGATTGGGGAAGAGTGAGCCCTAGCCGCCGCCGTTCTAAGTGGTGAGGGGAGAGGAAAGAGGGGAAAAGGAGAAGAGGGTCGGGCTGGGCCGACCCGGCGCGAGCTTAAGGGATCCAGGTGTGCGGTGCCAGCCGCCATGGCGCGGCACAGGTGGGTGCGGCGCCACCCCGCCTGGCGTCGCACTTAAGGTGCTGGGGCCCGCGGAGCCAGCGTGGCAGGGTGTGCTGCGCCAGCCCGAGAGGCGCAGCAGGAAGGCATGCGGCGCCATGCTCGGTGGCGATGCACACGCGAGCCAGCATGGCAGCTGTGCGGCGCCTGACCCCAGCCGGCCAACGTGGCAGGTCTGCGGCGCCGTCCGATCTGGCGCGACAGAGAAGACTGCGGCGCCGCGCGGGCGGGAGTGGCAGAAAAGGGTTATTCCGTTTGAATTTGTTTTCGAATAGGGTTAATCTTTGAATTTCTTACGACTTTAGGTTATTTTTATTTAATTTACCGGTTTTGGATCGTTATGTTTGGCGTCCCGGTGGGGCAGAATGCACAAAATTAAGGTAAATCTATTTTTAGGACGGTCGGTAAATGGCTAACCGTGGCGGACACATCCCTACTATCCATCACATGCAGCGCTTCGGACACATGGTGTAATGTTCGCTAAAGAATAAAACAGATCAAAGCCTCCATCCCAAGTTATAGTGAATATCGTCTGTCGCAGCTACCGCAACGTAAAGGTGATAAAGCCTCGAGGGTGTCAGGGTACCGAGTCTTTATTGCTCATTGGTACATCGGTAACCTAACATCTAGACTACCACATTTCAATTAAACTTCTTCAACATGTATGCGAGAGCGCATATATCCAACACATTTATATGTTGGGTAACTTATGTGTTACAGTGGATAACTTACATATTATGACATGGATAACTCATGTGTTAAAGGTGGATAACGTTTTAGTCCGAATTTTTTAATCGAAACATATCAACATGAGATCTAGTTTTGAAGATCTCATCGCGACTAGTCCAACGATGAAACCAGATCTTAAATTGGACAAACAGTTTGATATACAAGATATTTTAAATTTTTTATTTGATCCTAAGCTGGCTTTGATCCGTTTTGTCCTTTAACGAACAAAGTATTCACACTGCATGTCCGAAGGCTACGCACCATGGATGGTAGAGGTGTGTTCGTCAGGATTGGCCATCTACCGGTCGTTTTAGGAATAGATTTGCCGTAAAAGGGATCTACTGACCGTTCTATAGGAATAGATTTGCCATAAAAAAATCACAAACTTAACCGGCGGTGAAGTTATTTTATTCCCTCTCATCTTGCCAACATGATATCGTTGGTCATATGGACCATTTTAAAGGCAGGGTGTTACGGTAATGGTGTAGTGCCTTTCCTTAGACGCTACATTACTAATTATATAAAGTGTCTATCTATACTAGATAGAACATAACCTTAGCTTAGTTGGCTGAGGTTTTTGTTTCAGCCTGATAGGTCAAGGGTTTGAATCTTCACTTAACCAATTTATATTTTATTTTTTGAGCTACATGACTTATCTGGCTAAACCGATATGTGTCCACGAATGAGAACAAATTCAAGCACACACTTACAAAAATGCATCCATGTCGGCATATTTCCATGAAACTTGTATGCTAGAAGTGGAGTGGGGAGCTTAGAAAAATAAAAATAAAAATTGGAGTAGTGGGGAGTCAAATCCATGATCAATCAGAGGGAACCAATGTCTTAAACCAACTCAGTTAAGAAAATGTTATGTCTAGAATAGATAATACACTTTATACAATAAGTAGTGTATAATCTTTCACTTAGGCACTACACCACGTACTGTAACGCCTTGCCCTTAGGCGCTATCGGAACGGTCTCTAGACCCGCGTGCCACGCTGGAAAGGCGTTGTCAACACCCGGATTTTTAATCCCAGATGTCTGTTATGCCATACATCGCAATCCCAGGATTACCATTTTTGCGAGACGTAACAGATTTAGATATCACAGTACATCATCCATTACAAACCATACATAAGGTCTTACACAAATAAGGATCTCATGATCCAGTTCTTAATACAACTCAAGCAGCGGAATAACGTAATAGTAAAGATAGCGTAGGCGAAGCTCCATCTTCGGGGTCACAGGCAATGCTGACGATGGGAGATGATCCTAGTTGTCATAACCTTCCTGCGGTCCACCATCCTGGTACTCCTCTTCATAGTCTGGCCACGGGTGGCCAGGGACAAAGTCATAAGTACTCTTTTAAGTACTCGCAAACTAATACTAACAAGTTAAGGGGGGTTTTGTAGTAGGACACTAAGCTCTAGGGTTGTTTTCAAAAATCCAGATTTACCTCTACTAAGTTCAGAAGCAAAAAAAAGCTAGTTTGAAAGTTTTATAACATATAAGTGGGAACTTGAATTTCATATCATAACCCTGTTATGGTAAGTCAAAGTCTCAATTCATTTCATAAGTCAATTTGAAAACATCTGACAAGGGAACAGTATGGCCACTCCAACTGTCCATAACCGCGGACGTGGCTATTCGAATAGTTTGACAATCTGCAGAGATTGTACACTTTCACCACAACATTCGATACATCCGTTAGGTACAAATCCTGAATTTACCATACTCAGTATGCGGATAATCAATCATAATCTTTCAATTACACGCCCTAGTATAGGCACCTCTCCTGTGAGTTTGGCCTCCCAACCATGACCAACTGTCATCTTGGATACTTCACAGGTGGACAATCTTCACAAGGTAGCCTCAGCTCAGACCTCGGCCGCGAGGGAACCCATACTAAGGTATATAAGTTTCCAGTCAAGCCCTACCCAATTTTCGGGTATTATGGTTGTACGGTAAAATTGGAATGGTATCGCATCCAGACAACCATCAGTTTTATCAAGGGCTAAGGCTCATGCCTCAACATTTTCATCATCAAAATCATCTGGTGTTCGAGAACACATGTCAAAACATTTCAGTAGAATGATTCATCATTCTAAGGTTTTCATAACCATTTCCATCAAGTGTTCTCATCTAAAGTTGATCAGGTTTTATGCTTAGCACTAGCATCTACAAGTGGGGTAAGTACTAATGAGGGGTGGTAAGCAAGTGGAGATTAGTTAAGTTCAATCTCATGCCTTAGGATGACATCAAAATTATCTACTTAGGCCAAATTTAATGCTCTTTATGCAACCTTCAATTATCTTTCTAGAATCTACAAGTCACTTAAGTAAACTCTAAGAGAAAGCTTTGATAAAGAAATAAAGTATAATGCTGGTAAGTAAAACTAGGATTGGGTTGTCAAGTGGGTATGATCACATATGCTTAAGGCATATATTTGGCATGGTAACAAGCAAGTAGTAGCTTGCATAATTGCAAGTATAATCTTGCTAAAGTAGGGTATCGTGCAAGTGTTAGCTTGCCTTGTGCAGAGCAGTGGTTGATGTTCTCCTCGACTTCTTCCTCGTAGTATCCTCCTTCCTCCTCGTATCCTTGGTCGGTACTAGCGTCTATAAATAAATACGAGGTACACAATCACCAAACAATACTTAACTATTTTCAATCATCACACAAAGATGCACTATAGATGATCTAGCATCATCACTAGCATCACAAGGATTAAAGCATTTGTCTTATTTGAGAAAAGTAATTTCTACTCATTGAAAATCTACTTAAGATTTAATATTCTCCAACTCAAACATGGGATCATGTTGACACATGTCATCACCGCATATTTCAGTACATGGGAATGTGATTTAAAGTGGTGTCACATTTTAATAAGGTTTAACCTTTTTATTTTAAATAAATAAAGTGACTAGAAATGCCTATGTGGCCTTCTTTTATTACTTAAACATTATTTCTATAAGTAAACCCATATGTTTTTATATATTCTGAAAGGTATAATCAAATGTGATTTTTGAGAGTTGGAATCAACTCAAAAGCTCTTATGGTTGAAATTTGAAAAATGTTTGAATGCAGAAAAGCTTCTGACTTGTTATTTTTACCAAGGGTTCTCTACAGATCCAAATGATTTGAATCCAACGGGCTTGGATTAAGCATTTCAGTACCTTTCTAACAAAATTGGTTTCATGCATTTTGGTTCACTGAATCGAGCTGGGTTGAATTTTAAATCTATGTACAGAACTGTGTTTTAAATAAATGGAAAAATCTAAACTCAAACGGTTGGGTTGCGCAGGAGATGCTAATGGGCCGGCCCAGTGTAATTCCGCAACACGGGCTCAGTTGACAGGGGAGTCTACCAGTTAGCGGCTCATAACGTGCGAAGCGGTACGAGGCGACGTGGGTCGTTGGATTAGAGTAGGGATCGACGGCTGGGGATCGTCGTCGACGACGGACCTGTCGCCGGCGAGCTCTAACCCTAGCGGCTCAGTGGGGGTGCATAGGGGGCGTACCAGGGCTCCAGCGACAATGGCGAGGCGGGGCAAACGAACGAGTGGTCGACGGCGAGCTCAAGGATGGTCGAGGCAGCTCCGGGGGTGGTCGTAATCAGCGACGCCCTTCTCCTCCAGAGGCGGCCTGCTCTGGTGCAATTCTGGTGAGCTGATGCTCCTCGTGCTCTGGCGAGAGAGGTGGTACGATCAGTGAGGTGAGGGGAGTGGAATGGTGTGCTTCAAATGGATGGGGGTGGCCTCCTTTTATAGGCTCGACGGCGAGACCGAGAGGGATGGGCAGGCGACGGTGGCGACATGGATACGGGCGGCTAGAGGCATGGCTCAGGGTGACGATCGACGCGCGGTCTCCTGGCGATGCTCTAGGACTTGAATGCGCGCTTAGGGGCGGTGGCAATCAGTCGGTGCTCTACGCGGTACCGACGGCGAACTCTGCGGCGTGCGGTGGCTATGGGGTATGGGCGAGGAAACGATCATGTCTAGTGGTCTCCTGGGACGGTGGGGTTCATGTTGGCTGACGGCAAGGGCTCGAGGTGGTCGGGTTGAGTGGGAACGGCGTGTGCACGGTGGTGCGCGTCGGCATGGTCGACAGCGGCGCGGGCATGGCGTTCCTGGTGGTTCTTGTCTCTGTCTTCGAGCTAGGGCTGGTCAAGAGGGGGCGGTGAGGCATGGGCAGCATGCTAGAAAAGGTGGGTTGTAACATCCCAGCATTTAGGAACCTACAAAGGGTAGATTTAGGATTATGTATTGTTGCATGCATCTATTTGTGAAAAAGTGGGAAAAATTTGCCAAATAAAATCTTAAGTGATCAGTGTTTCTTTCTTACATTAAGATTAGGTTTAGACTTAAAGTAGGATTGTTATAAACTTTGATGTGATCTTAAAAGAATTATGTGTGTTTTAAAAGGGGTTTGAATTTAAAAACTTAAAGTGTTTGAATAATAATTAAATGATTTAGATATAAGATTTGAATCTTAAATTAATTAAGATATAGGTAGTATAGCTTAAATCTTAAAACAATAGAAATTATGAAATTCATTTTCATATTATAAAGACATAAACAAGATACAATAGAATAAAGAATAAGAATCTTCTTTATTAATAATAACATAATCTTTATTACAATTGAATAAAATAAAGATTACATGAACTACAATTTTTTTACAAAGGATTAAGAAAATTACATCTACTAACTATCCTATATCTAAAACCTAAACTAAATCTTCATCTTTATCTTTGAACCTGTAAAACAAGGATAAACAGAAATAGAACAAGATTAGTGTTAGTATGTATTTCTCTCAGATATGTCAGTGAGGTGCACTTGACAATCTCATCATTGAGAAATGTTAAAGAGGGGCAAGTTTCACCAATATGAAAGATTTCATCTTTCATAAATTCACAGCCAGAATGCAAAGGGCAGCCAAAAGGGATCAATTCACCAGCCAAGGTAAAAGTAGATTGATAACAGTAAGATCAAATCTTCTGAACCTATCCATATGTGCATAGCAGGCACATAGGCTGCACACATACAAGCATGCAAGGGTGTGCTGTCAACTGCACAAGCACAGCCAGATCAAAAAAAACCAGAACATAACCGTGGGGAAGCACCCCAGTGCATTACCACACCACACCACAGCACAGCCAGGGTAAACAGCAAGTAAACCAAGAACATCATCCAAACCAACCACCACATTAACCCAAACATCACCAGGATGGTGACATAAGGAGGGGGGGTGAACAAGGTGGACATCAAGGCCAAGCCCAGGAGCTAGGAGGAGCAGCCTAGCTCCAGATCAAGCACAAGAGTCCAGCAAAACCAGATCAAGATCATCACCAACTTACTCCACAAATATCAGCTTTTGTGGTGAGTTTCATAAAACCTTCACATGATCTAATCATCTTATTTAGAGAAAGGCATGTGTTGTTTTACAAAACAAACCCTCAGAAGACACCCAAGTGGGGTGAATCCATCATAGGGATTTCTGAAAATCTAAACGCAAACAACAAAGCACCATAATCCAACCAGAGCTCAGAGCAACATCCTTGCTCTGGTTGTCAAACCATATTCTACAGTTCAATCATACATATACCTATGATCTATTTCTAGGCACATCTCTAAAAGAAGATTAGCACCTTAGAAACAAATCTTTGGAATCCATAGATTGATCAAGCTCACTATCATTTTGCCAAGCTATGATTCAATAAAGAATAGCTGGTACCACTACCAGGACTATCTAGATGAAACAACTAGATAAGATTTGAATCCCTAAGCCTCAGACCAACATCATTGGTCATAGGGAATTCAGATATGAGCATCTCTAGTTCTCAAAGCCAAGATTGTCTCAAGCATCAACTAACCAAATCCATGGTTTAGAATTTAACCTATGTGCCATACATGATGGTGTCACAAGAACAATTCAATATGAATCTGGAACAGCAGTAAATCATCGTGGATTCAGAAAATCAACTAACTAATCATTTTTGTGTTAAAAAACAGGAATCATAACTAGAATATTCCTATAATACACTTCACTATTTGAGATCATGAGGATCTCAATCCACGTATTAATTTCCAAGCTAACAGCACTAGGGCATTAGCTGTATCTTATCATTATCATGACCATGCATCAAATAAACAGTGGAAAGCTATAAGATCATTAGTTTTACCAAACATGGTTCCCATACAACCACATCATCTGAATCAGATGCAATCCAAGCATCAAATCATCAAGTAAGCCACCAGAAACACCATACATCAGATCAAACAACAAGCCTCGGGCCAATAAGCATTCAGTATGGGTACAAACCATCTAAGCATGAATCAATTCCTCTAGTACATGAACAAGCACATCACAGAAACACCAAAAGGGATAATCATCCTAATCTGAATCAGACAATAGCCAAATAGGATACTGCTAACATCTAGCATCGAATCAGCAAGCACAGAGAGCACGAGGAGAGGGGAAACAAACTCACCATAGGTCCTCGCTGAAGGATAGAAGAGGAAGCAGAGGGGCCGACGGCCATGGCGGCACGGGAAGCACCCCAGAGGGGGCGCTGCAACCCGCATGGCGCCACGGTAGCAACCCTGATCACGCCTGGAGGTGCAGAGCATCACCTCAACGCAGGACGACCACGATCGCACTTGAATCCATGCCAATCCCCAAACCCTAGGGTTCGGGACGGCATCGATCCATTGCAGGAGAGCCCTAGGCTCGAATCCAATTGGATAGAATGAACGGGCGACGTCGACAACCCCCTACCACACCACGGCGGCGACCAGAATGGCCGATGGCGTCGGGAATCGCCGGCCATGAGGTCGGGTCACAGGAGGAGAAGATGAACTCGCGCGCGTGAGAGAGAGAGACAGTGAGGAATGGGCCGAGCTGGGTCAGACCCTTCGGGGTGGCTCTTTTGTCTAGTACTAGTGGGCCAACAGGGCCCAATAAAAATAATGAGCCCAGAAATTCTTTCAGGCCTGTTTTAATAAAAAGGAAAAGACCAAAATACCCCTAGACTTAATAAAATTCTAGAAAATAGAATAATAGTCCAAAAATTATAGATAAAATATTTTTGGATTCACAATAATCCATTCTATACAAATAAAATAAGATATCAAATTTTTGATATTCAAATTTTTATAAGAATTTTGTAATTTAAATTTTCCTTATGGAATTTTACAAAATTATTGAATGGTGATAAAAATAAATAAAAATCACCTTAATTATTTATTAATATTATAGTATTTTTGAAAAATACTAAATAAATAGTTAGTAATAAAGGGAAATAAAATAAAATAATTCAATATATGTTATAAAATATTAAAACAAATAATATTTATAAGCCTTTATTACTCAAAAAGAAACTTTTTGGGATAAATGCATACAAATTCAAATAATGCATTACATTACTTGCATAATCATTTTGCTTCTTTAAATATTTTCCTTACCGGGCAATACTGATGTTTTTGTAGAACTAGAAGCTCAAGGTCCAGTGCAAGCATCAGACTTCACTACCTTGCCATCACAAGGCAAGTTCATCACTTGCTCATTGTTAGAGCCCTCCTTTATAAAGGAAAGGATCCCTGTGATTGCAATGCTAGTCCCTGGATCAATAGCTAGCATCCACAGTTAAGATGTAATATCAAGAAACAAAGGTCATAACATAACTTTACAACCAGGAATAACATAAGTTTATTACATCCATCATAGCTCATTTGGATATTACGATACATTGCAGCGGAATAACTATAATCATGGGGTCCATCATCTTCAAAGTGCCACAGGCAGATGTTGGTTGTAGACTTTGTAATCCTAATCAAACAATCTCCACTAAAATCAATCAAACCTGCAACATACAAGTTACAGCCACAAAGTTCAATACATTTGAATGGTATTGGCAAGTTTCACTACTTTGTATATTATGAGTGGATCCTATCATTACATGCATATTTGGCTAAGAAGAGTTTAAGGCTTATTTGCATAAAGCAATATTTATCCTATCTTTAAAAATGGTTTTGATCCTTTGTCAAATCACTTTTCCAAATTCCTTGAACTCCTTGGTAGAAACTCAAGTGTTCAAGTCCTTGTCAAAATCCCTTGAGCTACTTGGTAACCCCAAGTGCAACAAGTTTTATGAAATCTCATGAGTTCCTTGATAACCCCAAGTACATCATGCTCTTGAGCACCTTGGTAACCCCAAGTGCAACAAGTTTAACAAAATCTCTTTGAATTCCTTGGTACCCCCAAGTGCATCAAGTTTTTATATTAGAAATTGGAATGTCGAGATCTCCCATGGTTCAAACTTTAGTTGCTTAGTATTGTCCATAACCGGGGACACGGCTAAGTACTTAGATTTTATTAACTTCTGCAGAAGGAGTACACTTTACCCACATGACACAATCCCATCTTGTTGCCACCAGTGGCCTACTGGATTAGTGCTCACCAAGATGGAGTACTGGCAGACTGAGAATGCGACGAAGTCTTTCCAAAAGGTCCTCCCATACATCATTGCTAGCTTGTCTTCAGCCCCCATGAAGCATTCCAGATCCCCATGTCCGGTAACTAAAGACAATGTATGGGTCTTCCTAATGTAATTGACTAAGCCAGAGCCATAATAGCATGTGGTTGCACACGAAAGCCACAATTGGAGAAACATGTTCAATCTCTAAGTTTCCTAGGTGGTTTTCTTTTGGAGCACAACACAAAGTGATTCCCATAGACATGGTCCCTTTTGTTGCCACCTTCTCCAAAACTTAAGTGTCCACCACCTAGGTTGTTCATTGGGTCCTTGTTTTATTATGTAAAACACAAGTCTTTTTTTTCAACCTTTGTAAAATCTCAACATGTATCTCTTTTCAAAACATAGCATGGCTAAGCATGTACAACTTCAATATTTTCACTAGGGAGTGTATAGGGAATCCTATTAGGATATAGCATAGCATAAGTATAAAACATTTTCATGCATGTTTACAAAATCCACTAAGTATAATGAAAATAGTAGGACTTTTGTATGATAGTGTAACTTGCCTTTTGGTAGGGAATGGTGGTTCAATCCTTGATCTTGCTAATCTCACACTTTGCTATATTCACTACAAGTCAATCAAGCAAAACACAAAATCAACTAACATTCTAACCAAAGTCAAACAAACAATTTTTTTAACACACACTAGGTAATGGAATCTATGTCATGCATAAGTATGCAAAGGTTGGTTCTATTGCAAGGATGGTCTCCACTAGGCTTCTAAACTTTTGTAAGTTCCAAATTGGTCATTTACCGAAATGTCAAAGTCATTAGTTAGAGAGTTTTGTCCAATAACCATTTTATAATCCATTCAACATTTTATGTGGTGGAAAATAGTTTTATTAAATCTAAAACCTTTAAGTTTTCACCAAAAGTTTCTAACTCTCAAGATTTGTTGTTTTGGGTCAGTAGCTTTGAATCAAAATATTTTCTCAAGTTTTATTCCAAATCCTTTTTCATAATAATAACCATTATTTTTACTTGGCTAGAAATAGACTAATTCAATTAATCCATTCTTAATTTTTTCAATTTTATTTTCAAAACCATGGGTTGGTTCCTAGGGTCAGTAAGGTCACAACATACCAATTTGCAAAAGTTTTAATCCTAAGGTCAATTTTAAACATTTTTTCTACTCTAAACAAGTACACAAATGTTTCTGCAAATTCAAACAAGCTAACAGATACTATTTTCGAAACTAAGGCCATGGTTGGCTAGGTCTTGCTCTCCTGAATCCAACGACATAAAATTTGTAATTTTTGGACGTGTGGATCCAAAGTTATAAGGGTTTGAAAATTGAATCTCAATCAGATTTCAAATCTGTTTTAAACAAAACAGGTGACACGCGGCGTGTTGCTATCCGCGGGTACCGCTTCGCGTGGATCGCAGCTGTGGGGCGTTGGATCTGATCGATCGCACGGTCTTGGACGCGTATTCCTTCGACGATAAGTGAACTAATCGTGGGCGCTAGATCTAGATCGAACGGTGCTGGCGAGTTTGACCATATGCGGGCGGCGCTGATGGCGGCTAGCGGCGGCGCACGGCCAGGCGGTGGTGCTACGGTGGTTTGAGGAGGCGAGAGAGGAGGAGAAGAAGCTCACCGGGTTCAGGAGGTCACGGTGGTGCTCGAGGAGGTGTTGGCCGGGCGAGGGGCTCTCTGGTCTTGGCAGGATTTCTCGCCGGAGTGGAGGACGGCGTCGGTTGCTTCAGGTGGTCGTCGTGGACGGTGCTGTGGATCACCCCAAGGCAAAACATCGACGTGGTTAAATGCGGAAGGATGTGGCAAGTATGGGAGTGTGAACGAGGAGATGCGGGGCGGTCTGGTTTACCTGGGGTCGTCGTCGGAGAAGAAACAGGCGGCGGCGCTGTCAGAGCTAGTCCAAGCCAAAGCTCTGGGGCGCCCGCGGTCGAGTGAAGGACACGGGGAGAAGCGTCTGGGAGTGGGGAAACTGCCAGCGTGCTCAAAGAGGCTCGGGGAAATGTGGCTTGGCCGGAATCGACAAAGGAAGCTCGTCGGAGACGGCGGCGGTGCAGAAGAGATTGGCGACAGCCTAGGGGCAGAGAGGGAGTGGCGAAAGAGGGGAAAGGAAGAGGAGGCGTTGGCGCTTAATAGCGTGCATTCATGGCGAGGTTTAAGGCGCGGCATCACTGCGAATTGATCGCGGCTTTGAATGGCAGCAACGGCAGCGAGGGGGGAGGCGTGGTCTGCGGGCGGGGAAGAAGAGGGACGTGGCGGTGGGGTCCTCCGGTCAGTGGAAAAGGGAGTGTGAGAGAGGTCCACTCGTCAGCTGCTTAGCGGGTGCGAGACTGAGTGTGATTCGTTTTTCTTCGGGGAGGGGAGTTGGGCTGGTGGGCTTAGTTGGGCTTGGCCAATTGGGTCAGGTCCGACTGCATATTTTTTTCTTCCTGATCTTTTTTTTTCTTTTTCTGAAACTCATTTCTGTTTTGAATTTTCAAACAAACAATTATCAACCATATCAATTCAAATAACACCACACTTCATAATTTGAACTTGGTTCTGTTTATCAGCATAAACCTAAATTCCAAAATAAAATAATATTTTAAATCTCTTTAGGTTCTATTTATTAATTAAGTAAAGTGGTCCAAGGTTTTATTAATAAAACAAGGTTTGGTTTATTTAATAAAATCTTCATTTGAACTCCAAATGCTTTCAAAACCAAAACAGTAGGTTTTATTTGAAAATATAAGATACTTGAATTACTTGTTTAAAACAAATTAACCTTTTGATTTAGGGTCCATTAATAATTAAATACAATAGACCCTCATTATTAAATCAAATAAGATTTGTTTTATTAGAAACTTTATTTTGAAATCTAAAATAAAACCAAACTTCAGTAGGCTTTATTTGTGAATATAAAATATTTGGAAAACTTATTTAAATTAATTTTAATAAGTTTTTGTTGTTTTAATTAAAATGGTAAAACCTTTTATTTAGATAAAATGGAATATTAAATCCTTATTAATTTATCTTAATAACCTTTGCTATTTTTATTCAAAGTAAAATGTTTTAATTCAAAAGTTTGGCCAAGGTTTAATTGGGCTTTATAAAGTAATCTTTATATACAAAACTTTTATTTCAATTGAGAACCAAATCCTTTTATTTAAAAGATCCAAAATAGTATTTCCAAAATATTTTGTTTTCCTTTATTTAAAATGTTTATCTTTTTAAATCCCCTTAGGATTTTTATTTAATTCAAAATGGGTTTGAAGTTCCAATTGAATTCAATAAGTTTCTTCTGGCCCTGAAATTTAAACAAAGTTTTATTTAATTCATTTATTTTCACATTACAAGATTTGGAAAATCCTGGGATGTGACAGGCTACCACCCTTGAAATAAATCTCGTCCCGAGATTTGTGAAGGCTGGGTTACAAGCAAATTCAAAACAACTAGGGTACTACCACCCTTAAAAATTTTCAAAAAAAAATTACATATTGGCCTTCTTGGGTCCTGGAAAACTTCTCTAAGCAAACTTTTGCTTTGTTTCCACACTTGACTCATGGGCCAAGGTTGAGTTTCTCCATAGGCTTGTTCAACTTATTTTTCATCCTTTCTGGACAGTTGCTTGCATAATGTCCTGGATTCTTGCAGTTGAAACAGTGAATGTCCTTGAGTTCTTTGCGTTGTTCTTGTGGACAAGTGGCTACATAATGGCCTGGTTCTTTGCAGTTGTTGCACCACACTTGGTCAATCTCTTTATTCTTCTTGTTCTCTAGGAATCCACTGGAGTAGTGTCCCATTTCCTTACATTTACGACATTGTGCAAGGCTCATGTCTTGCTTTTGTTTCTTAAATTTCTTTAGTCCTTTGAATTGGGTTGTCTTGTTTGGAGGTATAAGTGGTCCTTTTCCTTTGGTAGACTTGGATCCTTCCTGTTTCCTTTGCTCCACCATGGAGTAGATAGGACATTGGTTAGGAACATGATCATTTCCTTCACAAAGGTAACAAGTAGCTTGAGAGGTAGGACATTGTCCAACAGGATGTTCTTCTTCACAATTGGGGCATTGACCTTCATGCTCCTTGGAAGTATGATCCTTGTCTCCACAAATAATGCAAGCTGGGGCTCCATTTAGAATAACATTCTTGTCATCTTTGTTATCATAAACTTC
Source organism: Avena atlantica (assembly GCA_910589765.1). NCBI lineage: Eukaryota > Viridiplantae > Streptophyta > Magnoliopsida > Poales > Poaceae > Avena > Avena atlantica. The sequence goes on along the minus strand of OU342734.1, from coordinate 422,881,869 downwards.
TTTGGGATAGTTTTCTTCCATGCTGATCATTTGATTGGTCACCTTAAGCATCAGTTGGGACTGCTCTTCCAAAAACCTTTGTAGTGCTGGATCTTTATCACTATTGTTGGCTATGAACTGAGCTGTCAGTTGGTTCAACTGGTGTTGGGTTGCTATGAGCTCTTTCATGCTGTCAGCTTGGTTGGTGTTGGTGTCATCAACCTTGGAGTCTTTTGGAGTAGTCATCTGTTTGGGTTGAAGGGAGATTAGAATAGGCAAGATATTTCTAAGGAATCAATTCTAATCACACACATTACAATTCACACAAACAATGTGCATGCAATCACAAACCAAACATTCACAATCAACTTTGCCCCCAAACAAAAAAGTTCAAGCATATACTTAGGCAACAAAATATTTTTGTTACATTACATAAGTTGGGGTGTTTGACTTAACTAAATTATGGTGGTCCATCTATATGGTTCACTTGTGATCCTTCCATCCTTCTTGGTTGATTCTTCTTGTATGAGATCATGGTTTCCTTGAGAAAAACTCTTGGTTGCAATACTTCAAATGATGTAGGCTCCTTCTAACTTTTTCATTCCCTCAGTCTCTAAATCTTGAGCAAGATTTCCTTGTCTCACTTGTAGTCCTTAGTGGTATCCAAGTTGGAAGTCCTTGGTGAATATGTTGAAGATGTTGAAGTCATTAGAGTTGAAGATGTTGAAGAAGTCCTTTGCACATAGTGTAGTCTTTGGTCATGGGGTAGGTTTTCCATCAAGTTTGAAATAGATGAGATGTAGAGTTGAAATCAAAGTGGTTCGAGGGAAGAATTTACAAGTGTTTTTGTAAATAAATTTTTGGAACAAGTACAACTCCTATTTTTCTAAGGGGTTTTGTCCAATCCTAGGGTTTACAAATCCTACAGGCAACACAATGCTCTGATACCATCTGTTAGAGCCCTCCTTTATAAAGGAAAGGATCCCTGTGATTGCAATGCTAGTCCCTGGATCAATAGCTAGCATCCACAGTTAAGATGTAATATCAAGAAACAAAGGTCATAACATAACTTTACAACCAGGAATAACATAAGTTTATTACATCCATCATAGCTCATTTGGATATTACGATACATTGCAGAGGAATAACTATAATCATGGGGTCCATCATCTTCAAAGTGCCACAGGCAGATGTTGGTTGTAGACTTTGTAATCCTAATCAAACAATCTCCACTAAAATCAATCAAACCTGCAACATACAAGTTACAGCCACAAAGGTCAATATATTTGAATGGTATTGGCAAGTTTCACTACTTTGTATATTATGAGTGGATCCTATCATTACATGCATATTTGGCAAAGAAGAGTTTAAGGCTTATTTGCATAAAGCAATATTTATCCTATCTTTAAAAATGGTTTTGATCCTTTGTCAAATCACTTTTCCAAATTCCTTGAACTCCTTGGTAGAAACTCAAGTGTTCAAGTCCTTGTCAAAATCCCTTGAGCTACTTGGTAACCCCAAGTGCAACAAGTTTTATGAAATCTCATGAGCTCCTTGATAACCCCAAGTACATCATGCTCTTGAGCACCTTGGTAACCCCAAGTGCAACAAGTTTAACAAAATCTCTTTGAATTCCTTGGTACCCCCAAGTGCATCAAGTTTTTATATTAGAAATTGGAATGTCGAGATCTCCCATGGTTCAAACTTTAGTTGCTCAGTATTGTCCATAACCGGGGACACGGCTAAGTACTTAGATTTTATTAACTTCTGCGGAAGGAGTACACTTTACCCACATGACACAATCCCATCTTGTTGCCACCAGTGGCCTACTGGATTAGTGCTCACCAAGATGGAGTACTGGCAGACTGAGAATGCGACGAAGTCTTTCCAAAAGGTCCTCCCATACATCATTGCTAGCTTGTCTTCAGCCCCCATGAAGCATTCCAGATCCCCATGTCCGGTAACTAAAGACAATGTATGGGTCTTCCTAATGTAATTGACTAAGCCAGAGCCATAATAGCATGTGGTTGCACACGAAAGCCACAATTGGAGAAACATGTTCAATCTCTAAGTTTCCTAGGTGGTTTTCTTTTGGAGCACAACACAAAGTGATTCCCATAGACATGGTCCCTTTTGTTGCCACCTTCTCCAAAACTTAAGTGTCCACCAACTAGGTGGTTCATTGAGTCCTTGTTTTATTATGTAAAACACAAGTCTTTTTTTTCAACCTTTGTAAAATCTCAACATGTATCTCTTTTCAAAACATAGCATGGCTAAGCATGTACAACTTCAATATTTTCACTAGGGAGTGTATAGGGAATCCTATTAGGATATAGCATAGCATAAGTATAAAACATTTTCATGCATGTTTACAAAATCCACTAAGTATAATGAAAATAGTAGGACTTTTGTATGATAGTGTAACTTGCCTTTTGGTAGGGAATGGTGGTTCACTCCTTGATCTTGCTAATCTCACACTTTGCTATATTCACTACAAGTCAATCAAGCAAAACACAAAATCAACTAACATTCTAACCAAAGTCAAACAAACAATTTTTTTTAACACACACTAGGTAATGTAATCTATGTCATGCATAAGTATGCAAAGGTTGGTCCTATTGCAAGGATGGTCTCCACTAGGCTTCTAAACTTTTGTAAGTTCCAAATTGGTCATTTACCGAAATATCAAAGTCATTAGTTAGAGAGTTTTGTCCAATAACCATTTTATAATCCATTCAACATTTTATGTGGTGGAAAATAGTTTTATTAAATCTAAAACCTTTAAGTTTTCACCAAAAGTTTCTAACTCTCAAGATTTGTTGTTTTGGGTCAGTAGCTTTGAATCAAAATATTTTCTCAAGTTTTATTCCAAAATCCTTTTTCATAGTAATAACCATTATTTTTACTTGGCTAGAAATAGACTAATTCAATTAATCCATTCTTAATTTTTTCAATTTTATTTTCAAAACCATGGGTTGGTTCCTAGGGTCAGTAAGGTCACAACATACCAATTTGCAAAAGTTTTAATCCTAAGGTCAATTTTAAACAATTTTTCTACTCTAAACAAGTACACAAATGTTTCTGAAAATTCAAACAAGCTAACAGATACTATTTTCGAAACTAAGGCCATGGTTGGCTAGGTCTTGCTCTCCTGAATCCAACGACATAAAATTTGTAATTTTTGGACGTGTGGATCCAAAGTTATAAGGGTTTGAAAATTGAATCTCAATCAGATTTCAAATCTGTTTTAAACAAAACAGGTGACACGCGGCGTGTTGCTATTCGCGGGTACCGCTTCGCGTGGATCGCAGCTGTGGGGCGTTGGATCTGATCGATCGCACGGTCTTGGACGCGTATTCCTTCGACGATAAGTGAACTAATCGTGGGCGCTAGATCTAGATCGAACGGTGCTGGCGAGTTTGACCATATGCGGGCGGCACTGACGGCGGCTAGCGGCGGCGCACGGCCAGGCGGTGGTGCTACGGTGGTTCGAGGAGGCGAGATAGGAGGAGAAGAAGCTCACCGGGTCAGGAGGTCACGGTGGTGCTCGAGGAGGTGTTGGCCGGGCGAGGGGCTCTCTGGTCTTGGCAGGATTTCTCGCCGGAGTGGAGGACGGCGTCGGTTGCTTCAGGTGGTCGTCGTGGACGGTGCTGTGGATCACCCCAAGGCAAAACATCGACGTGGTTAGATGCGGAAGGATGTGGCAAGTATGGGAGTGTGAACGAGGAGATGCGGGGCGGTCTGGTTTACCTGGGGTCGTCGTCGGAGAAGAAACAGGCGGCGGCGCTGTCAGAGCTAGTCCAAGCCAAAGCTCTGGGGCGCCCGCGGTCGAGTGAAGGACACGGGGAGAAGCGTCTGGGAGTGGGGAAACTGCCAGCGTGCTCAAAGAGGCTCGGGGAAATGTGGCTTGGCCGGAATCGACAAAGGAAGCTCGTCGGAGACGGCGGCGGTGCAGAAGAGATCGGCGACAGCCTAGGGGCAGAGAGGGAGTGGCGAAAGAGGGGAAAGGAAGAGGAGGCGTTGGCGCTTAATAGCGTGCATTCACGGCGAGGTTTAAGGCGCGGCATCACTGCGAATTGATCGCGGCTTTGAATGGCAGCAACGGCAGCGAGGGGGGAGGCGTGGTCTGCGGGTGGGGAAGAAGAGGGACGTGGCGGTGGGGTCCTCCGGTCAGTGGAAAAGGGAGTGTGAGAGAGGTCCACTCGTCAGCTGCTTAGCGGGTGCGAGACTGAGTGTGATTCGTTTTTCTTCGGGGAGGGGAGTTGGGCTGGTGGGCTTAGTTGGGCTTGGCCAATTGGGTCAGGTCCGACTGCATATTTTTTTCTTCCTGATCTTTTTTTTCTTTTTCTGAAACTCATTTCTGTTTTGAATTTTCAAACAAACAATTATCAACCATATCAATTCAAATAACACCACACTTCATAATTTGAACTTGGTTCTGTTTATCAGCATAAACCTAAATTCCAAAATAAAATAATATTTTAAATCTCTTTAGGTTCTATTTATTAATTAAGTAAAGTGGTCCAAGGTTTTATTAATAAAACAAGGTTTGGTTTATTTAATAAAATCTTCATTTGAACTCCAAATGCTTTCAAAACCAAAACAGTAGGTTTTATTTGAAAATATAAGATACTTGAATTACTTGTTTAAAACAAATTAACCTTTTGATTTACGGTCCATTAATAATCAAATACAATAGACCCTCATTATTAAATCAAATAAGATTTGTTTTATTAGAAACTTTATTTTGAAATCTAAAATAAAACCAAACTTCAGTAGGCTTTATTTGTGAATATAAAATATTTGGAAAACTTATTTAAATTAATTTTAATAAGTTTTTGTTGTTTTAATTAAAATGGTAAAACCTTTTATTTAGATAAAATGGAATATTAAATCCTTATTCATTTATCTTAATAACCTTTGCTATTTATATTCAAAGTAAAATGTTTTAATTCAAAAGTTTGTCCAAGGTTTAATTGGGCTTTATAAAGTAATCTTTATCTACAAAACTTTTATTTCAATTGAGAACCAAATCCTTTTATTTAAAAGATCCAAAATAGTATTTCCAAAATATTTTGTTTTCCTTTATTTAAAATGTTTATCTTTTTAAATCCCCTTAGGATTTTTATTTAATTCAAAATGGGTTTGAAGTTCCAATTGAATTCAATAAGTTTCTTCTAGCCCTGAAATTTAAACAAAGTTTTATTTAATTCATTTATTTTCACATTACAAGATTTGGAAAATCTTGGGATGTGACACTCATATCCTTTGAAGAGTCTTTATCAAAGTATTTGCAATTTGTGTGTTATCATATATGCTATAAAAGAAAGAAAATATTATTTTCCCAAATAAGGAAATTATAAATATCATCCTAAGTGGTGATATGATGGAGCAATAGAACTTAGAGTTCTAATTGCAACAATGATGATCAAGTAGGAACTTAATGACCCCTGACATCAGTGATTCTAGCGTCGTATATTACGCGTTAGCAATGAGATTTGGAATGGGACAGAGAAGTCAGTTGTATCCTCTTCCTCTCGCATGAAGCCGGATGTGCAGGTCGTGGCTGTTATCCTCGTAGCGTGCATATTAATTGGTAATTCGGAGAGGATATGCAGCATATGGGTGGGAACCCTCAACGTCCCACGAGAGTTCTGGCATCTAACGGTTTGTATAAACCATTGCCGTAATTCATTATGTGGGCATGGTGTACACCAAGGAGGCTTGCGGGGTCGCGAAGGGGACAGTGATTGGCTTGGACCAACTACTGGGCCCCACATCATGGAATTGTGGACGGGAAAGTACGCCCGGTTGCGCAACAAGGAGTTGATCTCTCATGGGTAAAGTAAACGCACCTCTGCAGAGTGTAAGAACTATAACTTGTTACTCCCTGTTCCGGAAAGGAGCTACGAACGCAGCAGGAAAGGAACTCCATGAAAGTTCTAGTAAACCTGTGAAGGCTGATTGTCATAGTTTTTCAGAATAAAATCAATCTCTGAAGAAAGATTTACAAAAACTGCATAGTGCCAAGGATTTATAATCCGAGGTGGTAGATAGAGCATCAAACTTCCCACCTTGCATATAATGAACTTGTTGGGTAACGCTGTTACTCATTCTTTCCTTTAATCCCTTGCTTAGACTCTGAGGATTCCGAAGACGTGCCAATGTATGAAGCTGAATGCCAAGAAGACATGTTCTACGAGGAACCTGACCTATCCGAGGGAGTTGAAGGCGTGGACTACGAGATCCGTTACGGTGTCGATGAGAACGAGTCCACTTAAGAGTCTAGTTAGTAGTAACCAACGAAGCCAAACAACATGAACTCTATAAAATAAGTTGTTGAGCCCCACTCCAAGTCGGAGTTGTTACTTTTAAATTTCCGCTGAACATCTTATATTTTGGTTTGTAAGTTGGATCTTTTGGAAGTCTTGAACTTCCGGTATTGTAATAATAATAATGTGTGTACCTTTGTAATATGTACCCGCAATGTTTCTGTTGTACCACTCTGAGGGATGTGATATTTACGGAACGGTGTTCTGTGGATGTCATGTCAACGACTATAGTGTACTACACATGCAGTGGTATGCTGGGTCACCGCAGTTGGTATCAGAGCAAATTGCTTTGACCTTAGGTTGGAAAACCTAGTTAAGGGTATTACCTGTAGGAGATTTGGCAACAATAAAGAATTCTCTAAAAGTAATATAATGGGTGTCCAAATGAGAATATTCTGTTATATATTTTAGTGCGATAATTCTTTGTTATGCTGCAATATATTATTGGATACTAATTAAAATTATTTTTCGGATATATAGAGAGATATGGCACCAAAGTTTGCCAAACAGACTTTGGTAAGGAAAGAGGAGACTCTTGATGATTATCAAGGATCATTTACAGACCAAATTCGTCAACTTTTAAATCTTTTCAATTGTCCAACTAGAATTCCAGTGAACACTATCACTTATCTTGATGGCCGGATGTTATCCAAGTATCATGTGTGTATCCAACTTCGAGAGAAGCTTGGATTGTACCACGATCTACCCATAGGAGAAGGTAGGAGTCATTTAGCGGCCTATCATATTGCTGTTGTGGAGGCAATAGCTAATATCCGGGAGCAGAAAACCAAGGAGCTAGAAGGTAGCACATTTTCTGTGATACCTCATGACTCTATAGACTCGGAGCCTATACCGGATCATCTTAATTTGGTTAAGAAGCATCCCAAGTTAGCTTCCAAGTTTATGGATAGATACCGGACACTCGTTGCGTCTTTTTATAAGACTCATCAAGTGATTGTCGAAGACAAAAATGACATGTTAGAGGATCTAACTGATCCGAAAAGGAGGAAGCAGTTAGCATCCCAGTTAGAGAAAGAAGCAAGTAGTAGTGCAACACCTATCTTTAAGGATATTCCTATAGATCCAGAATCTTTTATACCATATCCTTACTCACCAAGACCTGAATCTACATATGATCCTACCGTAGAGATGCGGTATGTAGTACCACAGGGCTCAGAGGATGGTTCTGATTCAGAACTTCCTATTGAGAACTCGGATGGATAGAGAATGGGATCATACAATGGATCTCATGAACACCAGATGTCCACAGATGGTTCTGACAGAAATGTTGGACAATCTAGTTGGATGAGTGCAAGGATGAATCCTAATAATAGAAGTAGAAATACCATGTCAATAGATGATCAGGATGAAGAAGAAGATCCTGAGGAAAGAGTGTTTGAATCATCAACATCTTTTCAAAATCCAGGAAATATACATTATCCAGTATTCAATTATCTTGTCCATGAGAGCACCTGGGAGCAGCAGGATCTGCGTATCCTGGTGACAACTCTAGAGATGAAGCTCAGGATATGCAGGCTGGAGATAATGTTGAATATGTTTCTGAAGACTTTTCAGCTGAGCTGGAAGGAGTCAATGCGCTCAGGTTGAGTAATGACTCAAGCCCTGACACTTTAGATATAGAATATGTTCCTTCTGGAAGGCCATTTGTTCCACAAACTGTGCGACGAACAACACGTCATCACGGTTGGACATCAGGCATGTACGATGAGCGTAGTTACTACTAGAAGACAATTAGTTAGTAGTATCAAGTACCGTGTTTGTACCCCAAGAAATAAGGTAGTTGTGTGAATATACCTATATGGTATATGTGTAATGACTTTGTATCATTATGATATTATGTAAAATATGTGAAATGCATATTTGGATTTTATTTGGATCTTCATTGTCACATCCCAAGAATTTCCAAATTTTGAAAAGTGAAAAATAAATAAACTAAATAAAATTTTGTTTAAATTTAGGGTGAGAAGAAACTTTTGATTCCAATTGGAAAACATCAAAACCTATTTTTGATCAAATAAAATCCTAAAGGGATTTAAAAAAAGTTAAATAAACAATAAAGTTAAAATAGTTGGAATCACCATTTTTAGATCTTTTAATAAAAGATTTGATTTTCAAAAGCAAAGGTAGAATTATAAATAAGGATTATTTTATAGAGCCAAATTAAATCTTGGCCAAGCTTTTGAAATAAAATATTTCTATTTCGATAAAAAGAGTAAAGGTTTATTTAAATAAAATAATGAGGATTTATTATTATCCAATTTTATTAAAGTAAAGGCTTTTCCATTTTAAATAAACACTAAAACTTGTTAATTTATTTTAAATAAGTTTTCCAAGTGTTTTATTTATTCAAATAAAACCTACTGTAATGATTTTGGTATTATTTCAAATAGAGTTTTAAAATAAATAAAATCCTATTTGAATTAATGACTAAGGTCTATTTTATTTAATTATTAAATAGATTCTAAAAAGAATAAAAAATATTTTGTTTTGGACTTTGGATTGTGTTGTTAAACAGAACTAAAATCAATACAAAGTTTGGTGGAAGTTTGAATTCATTTGGTGTTTGAATTATTTGTTTGAATATCAAAACAAAAATTCAAATGGAAAAAGAAAAGGCAATTAGTATAAAAAATGAATCAGACCAAACCCATCTGGCCAGCCCACTAAGCCCAACACGAGCCCACTCCTTCTCTCCCGCGAAAAACGCTTCGCACCAGAATCCTTACCCGCAGAGTCATAGACAGGCAGGTCCCACTCCCACTTCCTCCACCTCGCTGACTGACAGACCCCACTCGCCTGTTCATCGTTCTCACCCGCCGCGACAGCTTCCCCCTTTTCTCTCCTGCCATTCTCTGTCATTCAAGTCCCGATTAAATTCGCATCAACGCCGATGTTATTCCTCGCCGTGACCATGCCCATTTAATCGCCCACGACTCCTCTCTCCTTCCCCTCACTTGCTAGCACCTCACTGCCCCTAGGCTGCTCCAATTCGCCCCCACACCGCCACTATCTCCGACAGAGTTCCCATCCAATTCCGGTGAACCACAGCCGCCCCTCTCCTCACAGAGCACGCTAGCTTGCTCTCCAGTCCCGTGCGCATCTGCCCATAGCCCCAGCTCACTCCCGTGCGCTCTAGAAGCTCGGATTCGTCAACCTCAACTCGCCACCGCCGTCTGCCATTGCTCCGGTGAACTTTCCTGGTAAGAGCAGACCGCCTCGAGCCCTCTCGATCATGCTCACGTGAACGCCACACTCTCCCGTGTCTAACCGTGTCTCTATCTTGCCTTAGGGCGACCTGCAGCTCCGTCCTCGACGACCTCCAGAGACACCCGCCGCTCGCAGCAACTCCGGCGAGCGATTACTCTCGTCCCTGTGCGCCCCTCGCCAAGCCAACGCCACCTCGAGCTTCACCTCGACCACGCAAACGCTGTAAGCCAATTCCCCCTCTCCCTCGCTTCCTGCAACGTTGGAAAGCACACCGCCAGAGCGTGCGCTGCCAGTCGCCGCCGCGCAGCGCCGCCAGTTTATGTCCAGTGGTTGTGAGCCATTGGATTTAGATCGTGTGTACGTGATAGAATGACTTCTATGAACCGGTACGCTCAATATGTGCTGTGCATTGTTATTTAGATCTAAAGGCTAGTATTGCTCAATCCGAACGAAGCGGTATCGCCCAATGAGGTTAAGACACGTGGCCAGACTCAGGATTAAAAACAGAAAAATGTTCTATTAGATTTGCAAATTTGAAAAATTCATAACTTTAGTTCTACACGTCCAAATTTTGCAAATTTTATATCAATGGATTCAGCAGAACAAGTACTTTGCAACCATGCCATTTGTTTAATGTTTTTCTTCTGTAAAATTGGTTGAATTTGCAGAAACTTGTGTAGGCTTATTTTGAATATAAAAATTGTTCTAGATATAATTTTAATGTGAAATCTTTGCAAAATGGTTTGTTTTGAACCTACTGACCCTAGGAACCAACTTATGGATTTAAAAATGTATTTTATGAAGTTAGGGAATAAATAATTGAATTAGCTCATTTCTAGTCAAATAGAAATATTGATTTTGTTTTAGAAATGATTTTTGAGTGAAATCTTTGGGAAATGATTTGATTCAAACCTTCTGACCCTAAACACCAAGTTTTGAGAATTAAAGTATATTTGGTAAACTCTTTAAAGAATATTGCTTTGCTAAAAACATTTTCAACCACATAAAATATTGATTTGATTTAAAAATGGTTTATAGATAAAACCTTTTGCAAATGGTTTTACCACTTTAGTAAAGGACCACTTTTGAACTTTATAATGTTTAAGAGCCTAGTAGAAACCACTTTTGCAAATAAAACTATCTTTTGCATGCTTGCATGCATGACCTTGTTTCTATTATTTTATGTGTGATAAATTGGTTGGAATGCTAGTTGAATTTGTGTTTGCTTGATTCATTTGTAGTGAAATTAGAAGAGTGTGATATTTGCAAGATCAAGAAGTGAACCAACATTATCTACTAAAAAGGCAAGTGACACTATCATCCAAGTCCTACTATTTTCATTACACTTAGTGGATTTTTAAAACATGCATGATAAGACTACTATATTTTATGCTATGCTAAATCCTAATAGGATACCCTTATATATTCCTTAGTGAAAACATTGTAGTTGTAGTATGCTTAGCCCAGCTATATAATTGGGATGGGATACATGTTATGATTATATGAAGTGTTGAAAAAATATATGTTTTATATAATAAAACAAGTACTCAATGAACCACCTGGGTGGACAAGGATACTCAAGGTTGGACAAGGTGGCAACAAAAGGAACCATGTTTATATGGCTATCTCCTTTTGTATGTGCACTAGAAGAAAACCACCCAGGGACTTAGAGATTGAACATGTTTCTCGTACAGTGGCTTCCGTGTACAGCCACATGCTAAATGGGCTCTGGCTTAGTCAACTACATAGTGGAAGACCCATGCATTGACATCTTCAGGTTAACTAGAATTGTGTAAGGGAACTTGAAACCCTACATTGGTGCCTGGATGAAAAGCTAGCATTGTGTATTGGGAGGACTTCTATGGAAAGACTTTGTCACATTCTCAATCTGCCAGTACTCCATCTTGGTGAGTACTTATCCAGCGGCCACTGGTGGCATCAAGATGAGATTGTGTCATGTGGGTAAAGTGTACAACTTCTGAAGAAGATCAAAATTCTAAGTACTTAGTCGTGTCCCCGGTTATGGACAATACTGAGCAACTAAGGCCTGAAGCTATGGAAGATCTCGACATTCCAATTTCTCAAAGTAAAACTTGGTGGTGACAACAAGGGATTAGAAGCACTTGGAGATTTCCAAGAAGTTCAGAAAGATTTGACAAAGATAAAAAACTATTTTGAAAAGATAGGATAAAACTATATTGCTTTCTGCAAAAGAGCCTAAACCCTACTTAGCCAAATATGCATGTAAATGATAGGATCCACTTATTTCTACATAGTAGTGAAACTTGCCAATACAATTCAAATGTATTGACCCTTGTGGCTGCAACTTATTATGTTGCAGGTTTGTTTGATGTTAGTGAAGTTTGTTGAATAGGATTACAAGTCTACAACCAACATGACTGCCTGTGGCACTATGAAGATGAAGGACCCCATGCTTTATAGATATTCAACTGCAATGTAATGTGATAGCCAAATGAGCTATGTAAGATGTAATGAATTATTTTATTCCTGGTTATAAAGTTGTATTATGACCTTTGTTTCTTGATATTACATCTTAACTGTGGATGATAGCTATTGCTCCAGGGACTAGCATTGTAAACACAGGGATCTCTACCTTATTAAAGGTTGGGAACCTTACAGATGGTATCAGAGCATTGTGTTGCCTGTAGGATTGTAACCCTAGGATTGGACAAAATCCCTTAGAAAAATAGGAGTTGTATTTGTTCCAAAACTTATTTACAAACAATCTTGTAAACTCTTTCCTCAACCATTTTGGTTTTGATTCTACATCTCTTCTATTTCAAACTTGATGGACAAAGACTACCCCATGGCCAAAGACTTCACCATGTGCAAAGGACTTCATCAACTCTAATGACTTCAACATCTTCAAGTGAGTTCAACCTTATTCTCAACAAGGACCTCAACTTGGATATCACTAAGGACTACAAGTGAGACAAGAAATATTACTCAGGACTTGAAGACTAAGGAAACACAACTTAGAAGGAATCATCATCACCTTGAAGTTTTGAGACCAATATGCAAGAAATTCTCTAAGGATACAAACATCTTGTTCAAGAATAATCAACCAAGGAGGATGTAAAGATCTCAAGTGAACCATATAGATGGACCACCATATTTAGTTTAAGTCAAACACACCAACTTATGTGGTGTAACAAAAATATTTTGTTGCCTAAAAATGTGCTTGATCTTTGTTGTTTGAGTGGAATGCTTGTTTATGATTGCTTGCACATTGCTTGTGTGAATTGTGATGTGTGTGATTAGAATTATTCCATTAGAAATATTTTGCCTATTCTAATCCCAAACCAACCCAAACAGATGACTTCTCCAAGAGACTCCAACATCAAGGATGGCAACAAAAACAACCAAGAGGACAACATGAGAGAACTCATAGTAACCCAAACCCACTTGAACCAAGTGACAGCTCAATTTATAGCCAACACTAGTGAGGTAGATCCAACAATGCAAAGGTTTTTGGAAACCCAAACCCAATTGTTGCATAAGGTGACAAATCAAATGATCAACATGGGAGACAACTCTTTCCAAGGAGTTTGTGACAACAAGGATGTCAATGATGATATTCTAGAAGGAACCCAAGCTTGCAATATTTGTGGAGACAAGGATCACACTTCCAAAGAGCATGAAGATCAATGCCCCAATTGTGAAGAGAAACATCCAGCTAATCAATGCCCCACAACCCAAGATACTTGTTACTTATGTGAAGGAAATAATCATGTCCCTATCTAATGCCCCATCTATTCCATAGTTCAACAAAGGAAACAAGGTGGAGTGCAACAACTGATTGCAGACTACCATGAGAGAGCCAAGTCTACCAAGAAGGATGAAGACAAAGGAAAATATCAGCTTGCACCTCCATGCAATATGACTCAATTTAAAGGACCAAAGAGGAGACATATGTATTATTTCAAATAGAGTTTTAAAATAAATAAAATCCTATTTGAATTAATGACTAAGGTCTATTTTATTTAATTATTAAATAGATTCTAAAAAGAATAAAAAATATTTTGTTTTGGACTTTGGATTGTGTTGTTAAACAGAACTAAAATCAATACAAAGTTTGGTGGAAGTTTGAATTCATTTGGTGTTTGAATTATTTGTTTGAATATCAAAACAGAAATTCAAATGGAAAAAGAAAAGGCAATCAGTATAAAAAATGAATCAGACCAAACCCATCTGGCCAGCCCACTAAGCCCAACACGAGCCCACTCCTTCTCTCCCGCGAAAAACGCTTCGCACCAGAATCCTTACCCGCAGAGTCACAGACAGGCAGGCCCCACTCCCACTTCCTCCACCTCGCTGACAGACAGACCCCACTCGCCTGTTCATCGTTCTCACCTGCCGCGACAGCTTCCCCCTTTTCTCTCCTGCCATTCTCTGTCATTCAAGTCCCGATTAAATTCGCATCAACGCCGCTGTTATTCCTCGTCGTGACCACGCCCATTTAATCGCCCACGACTCCTCTCTCCTTCCCCTCACTTGCTAGCACCTCACTGCCCCTAGGCTGCTCCAATTCGCCCCCACACCGCCACTATCTCCGACGGAGTTCCCATCCAATTCCGGCGAACCACAGCCGCCCCTCTCCTCACAGAGCACGCTAGCTTGCTCTCCAGTCCCGTGCGCATCTGCCCATAGCCCCAGCTCACTCCCGTGCGCTCTAGAAGCTCGGATTCGTCAACCTCAACTCGCCACCGCCGTCTGCCATTGCTCCGGTGAACTTTCCTGGTAAGAGCAGACCGCCTCGAGCCCTCTCGATCATGCTCACGTGAACGCCACACTCTCCCGTGTCTAACCGTGTCTCTATCTTGCCTTAGGGCGACCTGCAGCTCCGTCCTCGACGACCTCCAGAGACACCCGCCGCTCGCAGCAACTCCGGCGAGCGATTACTCTCGTCCCTGTGCGCCCCTCGCCAAGCCAACGCCGCCTCGAGCTTCACCTCGACCACGCAAACGCTGTAAGACAATTCCCCCTCTCCCTCGCTTCCTGCAACGTCGGAAAGCACACCGCCAGAGCGTGCGCTGCCAGTCGCCGCCGCGCAGCGCCGCCAGTTTATGTCCAGTGGTTGTGAGCCATTGGATTTAGATCGTGTGTACGTGATAGAATGACTTCTACGAACCGGTACGCTCAATATGTGCTGTGCATTGTTATTTAGATCTAAAGGCTAGTATTGCTCAATCCGAACGAAGCGGTATTGCCCAATGAGGTTAAGACACGTGGCCAGACTCAGGATTAAAAACAGAACAATGTTCTATTAGATTTGCAAATTTGAAAAATTCATAACTTTAGTTCTACACGTCCAAATTTTGTAAATTTTATATCAATGGATTCAGCAGAACAAGTACTTTGCAACCATGCCATTTGTTTAATGTTTTGCTTCTGTAAAATTGGTTGAATTTGCAGAAACTTGTGTAGGCTTATTTTGAATATAAAAATTGTTCTAAATATAATTTTAATGTGAAATCTTTGCAAAATGGTTTGTTTTGAACCTACTGACCCTAGGAACCAACTTATGGATTTAAAAATGTATTTTATGAAGTTAGGGAATAAATAATTGAATTAGCTCATTTCTAGTCAAATAGAAATATTGATTTTGTTTTAGAAATGATTTTTGAGTGAAATCTTTGGGAAATGATTTGATTCAAACCTTCTGACCCTAAACACCAAGTTTTGAGAATTAAAGTATATTTGGTAAACTC
Source organism: Avena atlantica (assembly GCA_910589765.1). NCBI lineage: Eukaryota > Viridiplantae > Streptophyta > Magnoliopsida > Poales > Poaceae > Avena > Avena atlantica. Next base: position 422,866,598 of record OU342734.1, on the reverse strand, counting down.
TTTAAAGAATATTTCTTTGCTAAAAACATTTTCAACCACATAAAATATTGATTTGATTTAAAAATGGTTTATAGATAAAACCTTTTGCAAATGGTTTTACCACTTTAGTAAAGGACCACTTTTGAACTTTATAATGTTTAAGAGCCTAGTAGAAACCACTTTTGCAAATAAAACTATCTTTTGCATGCTTGCATGCATGACCTTGTTTCTATTATTTTATGTGTGATAAATTGGTTGGAATGCTAGTTGAATTTGTGTTTGCTTGATTGAATTGTAGTGGAATTAGAAGAGTGTGATATTTGCAAGATCAAGAAGTGAACCATCATTCTCTACTAAAAAGGCAAGTGACACTATCATCCATGTCCTACTATTTTCATTACACTTAGTGGATTTTGTAACATGCATGGAAAGGTTTAATATATTTTATGCTATGCTAAATCCTAATAGGATACCCTTATATATCCCTTAGTGGAAACAATGTAGTTGTAGTATGCTTAGCCCTGCTATATATTGGGATGGGATACATGATATGATTATATGAAGAGTTGAAAAGACATATGTTTTATTTAATAAAACAAGTACTCAATGAACCACCTGGGTGGACAAGGATACTCAAGGTTGGACAAAGTGGCAACAAAAGGAACCATGTTTATATGGCTATCTCTTTTTGTATGTGCACTAGAAGAAAACCACCGAGGGACTTAGAGATTGAACATGTTTCTTGTACAGTGGCTTCCGTGTACAGCCACATGCTAAATGGTCTCTGGCTTAGTCAACTACATAGTGACAGACCCATGCATTGGCATCTTCAGGTTAACTAGAATTGTGTAAGGGAACTTGAAACCCTACATTGGTGCCTGGATGACAAGTTAGCATTGTGTATTGGGAGGACTTCTATGGAAAGACTTTGTCACATTCTCAATCTGCCAGTACTCCATCTTGGTGAGTACTTATCCAGCGGCCACTGGTGGCATCAAGATGAGATTGTGTCATGTGGGTAAAGTGTACAACTTCTGCAGAAGATCAAAATTCTAAGTCCTTAGCCGTGTCCCCGATTGCGGACAACTCTGAGCAACTAAGGCCTGAAGCTATGGAAGATCTCGACATTCCAATTTCTCAAAGTAAAACTTGATGGTGTCAACAAGGGGTTAGAAGCACTTGGAGATTTCCAAGGAGTTCAGAAAGATTGTCAAAAGATAAAAACTATTTTGAAAAGATAGGATAAAACTATATTGCTTTCTGCAAATGAGCCTAAACCCTACTTAGCCAAATATGCATATATTGATAGGTTCCACTTGTTTATACATAGTAGTGAAACTTGCCAATACAATTCAAATGTATTGACCCTTGTGGCTACAACTTATTATGTTGCAGGTTTGTTTGATGTTAGTGAAGTTTGTTGAATATGATTACAAGTCTACAACCAACATGATTGCCTGTGGCACTTTGAAGATGAAGGAGTCCATGCTTTATTGATATTCTGCTGCAATGTAATGTGATAGCCAAATGAGCTATGTACGATGTAATGAATTATTTTATTCCTGGTTATAAAGTTGTATTATGACCTTTGTTTCTTGATATTACATCTTAACTATGGATGCTAGCTATTGATCCAGGGACTAGCATTGTAACCACAGGGATCTCTACCTTATTAAAGGTTGGGAACCTTACAGATGGTATCAGAGCACTGTGTTTCCTGTAGGATTGTAACCCTAGGATTGGACAAAAACCCTTAGAAAAATAGGAGTTGTATTTGTTCCGAAAACTTATTTACAAACAATCTTGTAAACTCTTTCCTCAACCATTTTGGTTTTGATTCTACATCTCTTCCTTTTCAACTTGATGGACAAAGCCTACCCCATGGCCAAAGACTTCACCATGTGCAAAAGATTTCATCAACTCTAATGACTTCAACATCTTCAAGTGATTTTAACTTTAGTTTCACCAAAGATTTCAAACTTAGACATCACTAAGGACTACAAGTGAGAACCAAGAGACATTAGATTGCCTACCAAAGACATTGATATCAAGTTAGAGTATGGATCATATTGACCTATGAGGTATGACCATACCAAGTTAATCATTTCAAGAAAACATGTTGTTTCCTTCAACTCATGAGTTAAGCTCATAAATTGTTAAGTGGATAGTTGCTTGTTGCTTGATTGATTGTTTGATTGAACTTGGTTGGTTTTGAGTTGTGTGTTAGGACTTCTTAAAAACCTATCCATCATTACTCATCCCTATCAAACCAACAGATGCCTTCCCGTCGTGCCAACCCCAACCAAAACAACAACATCACTCCTGAGATGCAGCAGATGTTGGCAGATCAGACACAGTTGATGCATGAGATGACCACATTCATACAGAATCAGAACAACAACAACAACAACAACAATCAGAATAATCCTCCAGCACTTGACATGCTCACCAAGTTTCTGAAACTTAGGCCTGCAAGGTTCTCTGGAACAACTGATCCAATGGAAGCCAATGATTGGTTACATTCGGTGAATGAGGACTTAGTGACTGTTGGCTGCACCGATGAAGAAAAAGTAAGGTTTGCAGCATTTCTACTTGAAGGACCAACAGCAACATGGTGGGATAACTTTCAAATCACCACTCCCCTTGAAGATGTAACTTGGGCTATTTTTGAGGATGGATTCAGAACAGCTCACATCTCACCTGGAGTAATGTACTTGAAGAAAAAGGAGTTTCACAGTCTGAAACAGCGTCACCTCAGTGTGGCTGAGTATATTGAAGAATTCAACAATCTGGCACGATATGCACCGGATGAAGTTGACACAGATGCTAAGAGAAAGGAGAAATTTCTTGAAGGACTTAAAGATGAGTTGAACCTGCAGCTAGCTGTTGCCTATGTCCCAACTTATCAATCACTCTGTGACAAAGCCACTATATTGGAAAACAAGATGAATCAAGTTGAGAATAGAAAGAGGAAGCATAAACTCAAGAATCACTCAGGATCATCAAAAAAGAAGCATTCATTCAAAAAGAGCAATGAAGATTCTGAACCACATCAGTATCACCACAACAACAATGGAGGTGATAATAATGGAAATGACACTGACAATGGAGATGACCTTGGTCAGAACCAACATGACACTTACAGGAAGAAAGATATTAGCCAGTTGTAGTGCTATAATTGCAAGGAACTTGGACACTATGCATCAGACTGTCCTAAGAAGAAAAATAAAAAGGATGCTAGAAGAGCCAATGGAAATGACTCCAATGTGACCTAGAAAGGACATGTGAACCACATTGACATGGATGGAAACTTTGAAGAGATAGAAGAAGTGGATGTCAGGAACTAGTTAACTCAGAAGAGTCAAATAAGGATTCCTTGTCTGGATATTAAGTGTTGAACCTATAGTCAAGTGAACCATCAATGTAACCCTATGAGACTTTATTTTTAAGGGTGGTAGTACCCTAGTTACCTTGAAGCCAACTTGTAACCCTAGCCTTCCCAAATCTAGGGACGAGATTTCTTTTAAGGGTGGTAGCCTGTCACATCCCAAAATTTTCCAAATTTTGAAGTGTGAAAAATAAATAAACAAAATAAAATTTATGGAGGAAATGGAAACTGAGCAGCAGCGGATGGAGTGTGAGGCCAAGGAAAAGGCCGATGCCGATGCAGCAAATCAAGGAGCATTACCACCACCACCAATGAGACCGTTAATGGAGCAGAACTTTATGCAATGCATGCAAATGATGCAAGAGAACCAGAACAAGTTTATGGAGGAGTTGCTGGGGCGAGCAAATCAGAGGGCACCTGAAGGAGGAGGAGTGAGTATATCTGATTTCCAGAATGCAAGGCCGTTACCTTTTGCATCAGCTCCTGAACCAATGGATGCAGAAGACTGGTTAGCCGATACAGAAAGGAAGCTAAAAACTGTAGGTTGCAACGATGAGGAAAAATTGAGGAATGCAACTCATCTGCTGACCGGACCTGCAGCATCATGGTGGGAAAATCTGTTAGCCATGCAACAACCAGGAAGGGAATTTACCTGGGAGGAGTTCAAGCAGAGATTCCGTGAATATCATGTTCCGGAAAGTGTTATGGAGTTGAAGAGGAGAGAATTTGAGGATCTTAAGCAAGGATATACTAGTGTCATGAAGTACATCCGAGAGTTTATCCAACTATCTCGTTATGCTGAGGAGGATGTTAACACTGAAGAGAAGAGGAATAAACGTTTCTTGCGTGGATTAAATCCATTTGTAAGGATGCAGATAAGGTTAGCCAATAAGCAAACTTATCAGCAGTTGTTGGATGCAGCCATTACTTTTGAAGATGATTATAAGAATGTCCAAGAGGACAGGAGGAAGAGAGCCAAGAAGGAAATTAAGAGAATTCAGGCAATCAAACCTAAACCTAACCTCGAGTTTAAACCTAGGAATAGGAATTATGGCAACAATAACAATAACAAGGGCAGTGGTGGAAATCAATCTAATCCGAGAAGGAATGTTATCTGTAACAACTGTGGAATTCCAGGACATTTCCAGAGGGAGTGCAAAAAGCCTGTAGTGATCTATTATGGTTGTGGTCAGAAGGGTCATATCAAGCCGGATTGTCCAAGTAAACCACCGGGAGGATGGCCTGCCAAGGGAGGAGGACAAGCCAGTGGAGGAAATGGACAGCCCAATAAAGGAGGAAACAATGGCAAGAACAATAATGGCAAGAGAAACCGACCTACCGGAAAACTGAACTGTGCAACCCTCGAGGAGGTGGATAATTCGGAGGATGCAGTAATAGGTACGCTCAATATCCTTACCAATCCCGACAAAGTTCTATTTGATACTGGTGCAACTACTTCATTCATTTCTGAAGAATTCTGTGATAAGTTCGGGATTAGCAGGGCAACGTTAGAACATCCTATGACCGTAGTTACGGCAGGAGGGAATGTGATTGTGCGCCACATAAAACAAGATCAGGTTATCTCGATCTGTGGTTGTACATATTTCACAGACCTTTATGTGATTCCTTTGAAGGGAATTGCAGTAGTGCTTGGGATGGATTGGATGATGGAACACAGAGCTCAGATAAATTGTGAGGAGAAAACTGTCTTAATCAAAACTCCAAGTGGATCAAGGATAGTTTACCAAGCAGATAAACACAGTCATATTATGGTGGATCTGTAGTTGAATTCAATGAAGGAAGTTAAATTAGAAGAAATTCCTGTAGTTAATGAATTCCAAGATGTTTTCCCAACGGAATTACCAGGAATGCCACCAGACCGGGAGATAGAGTTCACCATTGACCTAATACCTGGTACAACCCCAATAGCTCAGGCACCATATAAAATGGGACCCAAGGAGTTGAAAGAACTCAAGGAGCAAATTGATGAGTTAGCAAGAAAAGGATTTATATAGGAAAGTGTATCTCCATGGGGAACACCAGTAATTTTTGTGGATAAGAGAGATGGTGGAAGACGGATGTGTGGTGATTATAGAAATATGAACAACGTGACGATCAAGAACAAGTATCCTTTACCAAGAATTCAAGATTTGTTTGATCAAGTGAAAGGAGCTGGAGTATTTTCAAAGATTGGTTTAAGATCTGGATACCATCAAATAAAAATCAAGCCGGAAGATGTTCCAAAAACAACATTTGTCTCAAGATATGGACACCATGAATATCTGGTGGTACCATTTGGTTTGACCAATGCACTGGCAATATTCATGAATCTGATGAACAAGATCTTCATGCCATACTTGGATAAGTTTTTCATCGTCTTTATTGATGATATTCTGATATATTACAAGGATAAGGAAGAGCAAGCTGACCATTTGAGAATAGCATTGCAGATTTTAAGAGAACATAAGCTTTATGCTAAGTTCAGTAAGTGTGAGTTCTGGTTAGATGAGGTAGAATTCCTCGGTCATGTGATCAGTAAAGATGGGATTGCTGTGAATCCATCTAAAGTTCAGTCAGTACTAGAGTGGACTTCACCAACCAATGTGAAACAAATTCGAGGTTTCATAGGAATGGCTGGTTATTATCGGAGATTCATTGAAGGTTTCTCCAAAATAGTCGGACCAATGACTAAATTATTAAGGAAGAATACACCATTTAAGTGGGATGAGAAGTGTGAAGCAAGTTTCCAAGAGTTGAAAACGAGATTAACCACAGCTCCAATCTTAGCAGTTCTTGAAACAGGGAAGGATTTCACCGTATACTGTGATACATCTAAAGAAGGTTTGGGGGTGTGTATTAATGCAAGACCGGAAAGTAATTGCTTATGGTTCAAGACAATTGAAACCACATGAAGTCAACTATCCAACCCATGATTTAGAGTTAGCAGCAGTAGTATTTGCACTGAAAGGATGGAGGCATTTTCTTTATGGAGCCAGATGTGAGTTATACACTGACCATAAAAGTCTCAAATATTTCTTCACTCAAAAGGAATTGAATATGAGACAGAAGCGTTGGTTGGAATTAATCAAGGATTATGATCTAACAATCAATTACACCCCAGGAAAAGCAAATGTTGTAGCAGAGGCTTTAAGCAGAAAGAGTGCAGATATTCAACCTAGCAACAAAGAGTTACCAAAAGAGTTACAAATGGACTTGGAAAGATTAGAACTCCAATTCATTAGAACAGAGGTTCTTGGAGGATTTGCGACTATGCAGGTAGTTGCAGAATATGATAGTGATCTTAAGCAAGAAATTTTTAGACGTCAAGAAGAAGACCCTTTTATTGCTGAGGAAATTCGAAGGATATCTCAAGGGCAAAAATCAGTTTTTCGCCTTGGAGATTATGGATCTTTATGGTTCCAAGATCGTTTATGTATTCCAGATGTGACTGAGATCAGAAATGTCATACTCAAAGAAGCACATACTACCCCATATTCTATACATCCATGGAGTACTAAGATGTATATGGATTTGAAGGAACTATTCTGGTGGAATAACATGAAAAGAGATATTGCTAAATATGTATCTGAATGCCATACTTGCCAAAGGGTGAAAGCTGAACATCAAAATTCAGTAGGACCATTACAACCCTTAGAAATTCCTGAATGGAAATGGGAGGAAATAGGCATGGATTTCATCACAGGATTACCTATGACACCAAACAAGAAGGGCATGATATGGATAATAGTGGACAGACTCACTAAGAGTGCACATTTTATTCCAGTGAATCAAAAAGATAATACCGAGAAGTTAGTTGAAGTATATGTCAAAGAGATAGTAAGCAAACATGGAGTACCCAAGAAGATCGTAACTGATAGGGGATCAGTGTTTACTTCAGCATTTTGGAAGCAATTGCATGAGGCACTTGGTTCCAAGTTAGATTTCAGCATGGCATATCATCCTGAGACAGGAGGTCAAACTGAAAGGACATATCAAATACTAGAAGACATGTTGAGAGCTTGTGCACTGGATTTTGGAGGAACATGGGAGGATCACCTACCATTGGCAGAATTTTCTTATAACAATAGCTATCAGAGTAGTCTGAAGCCAGCTCCATATGAGGTTCTGTATGGAAGGAAGTGTAGATCACCAATATGTTGGTACAGACCTGGAAGCAGCAAAGAATTTGCGCCCGATTATATCAAGGAGAGACAATACATCATTGATAAGATCAGGGATAGACTGAAAATAGCCCAGAGCAGGCAGAAAAGTTATGCGGATCAAAGCCGAAGATCATGGCATCCAGAATTAGGAGATATGGTTTATTTGAAAGTAAGTCCAATGAAAGGAGTAAAAGGGTTCGGAGTTAAAGGGAAATTAAGCCCAAGATATATCGGACCATTCAAGATACTGAGCCAAAACATAACCATAGCTTATGCTTTAGAATTACCATCAAGACTGGCTCAAGTGCATAATGTTTTTCATGTATCACAACTTCGCAAATGTTTGAAAGTTCCAGAGGAAGCAATAACCCATCAAGAGTTAGAACTACAGGCAGGCCTGACTTATATTGAAAAGCCCTGCAAGATTCTAGAAGAAAATTGGAAAAGATTGAGGAATAGGGCAATCAAGTATTGCAAGGTACAATGGGAACATCACCCGGAAAGGGAAGCCACATGGGAGAAAGAAGAGGATTTAAGAAAAACTTATCCAGAACTATTCAGGTACATCTCCAACAAACTTCGGGACGAAGTTTAATTTAAGGGGGGAAGTCTGTAACATCCTAGCATTTAGGAACCTAACGAAGGGTAGATTTAGGATTATGTATTGTTGCATGCATCTATTTGTGAAAAAGTGGGATTTTTTTTGCCAAATAAAATCTTAAGTGATCAATGTTTCTTTCTTACTTTAAGATTAGGTTTAGACTTAAAGTAGGATTGTTATAAACTTTGATGTGATCTTAAAAGAATTATGTGTGTTTTAAAAGGGGTTTGAATTTAAAAACTTAAAGAGTTTGAATAATAATTTAAATGATTTAGATATAAGATTTGAATCTTAAATTAATTAAGATATAGGTAGTATAGCTTAAATCTTAAAACAACAGAAATTATGAAATTCATTTTCATATTATAAAGACATAAACAAGATACAATAGAATAAAGAATAAGAATCTTCTTTATTAATAATAACATAATCTTTATTACAATTGAAGAAAATAAAGATTACATGAACTACAATTTTTTATAGGCAGAATGCAAAGGGCAGCCAAAAGGGATCAATTCACCAACCAAGGTAAAAGTAGATTGGTAACAGTAAGATCAAATCTTCTGAACCTATCCATATGTGCATAGCAGGCACACAGGCTGCACACACACAAGCATGCAAGGGTGTGCTGTCAACTGCACAAGCACAGCCAGATCAAACAAAACCAGAACACAGCCGTGGGGAAGCGCCCCAGTGCATTACCACACCACAACACAGCCAGGGTAAACAGCAAGTAAACCAAGAACAGCATCCAAACCAACCACCACATTAACCCAAACATCACCAGGATGGTGACATAAGGAGGGGGGTGAACAAGGTGGACAGCAAGGCCAAGCCCAGGAGCTAGGAGGAGCAGGCTAGCTCCAGATCAAGCACAAGAGTCCAGCAAAACCAGATCAAGATCATCACCAACTTACTCCACAAATATCAGCTTTTGTGGTGAGTTTCATAAAACCTTCACATGATCTAATCATCTTATTTAGAGAAAGGCATGTGTTGTTTTACAAAACAAACCCTCAGAAGACACCCAAGTGGGGTGAATCCATCATAGGGATTTATGAAAATCTAAACGCAAACAACAAAGCACCATAATCCAACCAGATCTCAGAGCAACATCCTTGCTCTGGTTGTCAAACCATATTCTACAGTTCAATCATACATATACCTATGATCTATTTCTAGGCACATCTCTAAAAGAAGAGTAGCACCTTAGAAACAAATCTTTGGAATCCATAGATTGATCAAGATCACTATCATTTTGCCAAGCTATGATTCAATAAAGAATAGCTGGTACCACTACCAGGACTTATCTAGATGAAACAACTAGATAAGATTTGAATCCCTAAGCCTCAGACCAACATCATTGGTCATAGGGAATTCATATATGAGCATCTCTAGTTTTCAAAGCCAAGATTGTCTCAAGCATCAACTAACCAAATCCATGGTTTAGAATTTAACCTGTGTGCCATACATGATGGTGTCACAAGAACAGTTCAATATGAATCAGGAACAGCAGTAAATCATCGTGGATTCAGAAAATCAACTAACTAATCATTTTCCTGTTAAAAAACAGGAATCATAACTAGAATATTCCTATAATACACTTCACTATTTGAGATCATGAGGATCTCAATCCACATATTAATTTCCAAGCTAACAGCACTAGGGCATTAGCTGTATCTTATCATAATCATGACCATGAATCAAATAAACAGTGGAAAGCTATAAGATCATTAGTTTTACCAAACATGGTTCCCATACAATCACATCATCTGAATCAGATGCAATCCAAGCATCAAATCATCAAGTAAGCCACCAGAAACACCATACATCAGATCAACCAACAAGCCTCGGGCCAATAAGCATGCAGTATGGGTATAGACCATCTAAGCATGAATCAATTCCTCTAGTACATGAACAAGCACATCACAGAAACAGCAAAAGGGATAATCATCCTAATTTGAATCAGACAATAGCCAGAGAGGACACTGCTAACATCTAGCATTGAATCAACACGCACAGAGAGCACGAGGATAGGGGAAACAAACTCACCATAAGTTCTCGTTGAAGGATAGAAGAGGAAGCAGAGGGGCCGACGGCCATGGCGGCACGGGGAGCACCCCAGAGGGGGCGCTGTAACCCGCACGGCGCCACGGCAGCAACCCTAATCATGCCTGGAGGTGCAGAGCATCACCTCAACGCACGACGACCACGACCGCACTTGAATCCATGCCAATCCCCAAACCCTAGGGTTCGGGACGACATCGATCCATCGAAGGAGAGCCCTAGGCTCGAATCCAATTGGATAGAACGAACAGGCGTCGTCGACAACCCCCTACCACACCACGGCGGCGACCAAAACGGCCGATGGCGGCGGGAATCGCCGGTGGCGACATCGCCAGCCACGAGGTCGGGTCAGAGGAGGAGAAGATGAACTCGCGCGAGAGAGAGACAGTGAGGAATGGGCCGAGCTGGGCCAGACCCTTCGGGTAGCTCTTTTGTCTAGTACTAGTGGGCCAACAGGTCCCAATAAAAATAAGCAGCCCAGAAATTCTTTCAGGCCTGTTTTAATAAAAAGAAAAAGACCAAAATACCCCTAGACTTAATAGAATTCTAGAAAATAGAATAATAGTCCAAAAATTATAAATAAAATATTTTGGATTCACAATAATCCATTCTATACAAATAAAATAAGATATCAAATTTTTGATATTCAAATTTTTATAAGAATTTTGTAATTTAAATATTCCTTATGGAATTTTACAAAATTATTGAATGGTGATAAAAATCACCTTCATTATTTAATAATATTATAGTATTTTTGAAAATACTAAATAAATAGTTAGTAATAAAATTAAGGTATAGGAATTATTAAATAAATAAAAGTCAAATAAAATAAAATAATTCAATATATGTTATAAAATATTAAAAATAATAATATTTATAATCCTTTATTACTCAAAAAGAAACTTTTTGGGATAAATGCATACAAATTCAAATAATGCATTACATCACTTGCATAATCATTTTGCTTCTTTAAATATTGTCCTTACCGGGCAATACTGATGTTTTTGTAGAACTAGAAGCTCAAGGTCCAGTGCAAGCATCAGACTTCACTACCTTGCCATCATAAGGCAAGTTTATCACTTGCTCATATCCTTTGAAGAGTCTTTATCAAAGTATTTGCAAATTGTGTGTTATCATATATGCTATAAAAGAAAGAAAATATTATTTTCCCAAATAAAGAAATTATAAATATCATCCTAAGTGGTGATATGATGGAGCAATAGAACTTAGAGTTCTAATTGCAACAATGATGATCAAGTATGAACTTAATAACCCCTGACATCAGTGATTCTAGCGCCGTATATTACGCGTTAGCCAAGAGATTTGGAATGGGACAGAGAAGTCAGCTGTATCTTCTTCCTCTCGCATGAAGCCAGATGTGCAGGTCGTGGCTGTTATCCTCGTAGCGTGCATATTAATTGGTAATTCGTAGAGGATATGCAGCATATGGGTGGGAACCCTCAACGTCCCACGATAGTTCTGGCATCTAACGGTTTGTACCATTGCCGTAATTCATTATGTGGGCATGGTGTACACCAAGGAGGCATGCAGGGTCGCGAAGGGGGCAGTGATTGGCTTGGACAAACTACTGGGCCCCACATCATGGAATTGTGGACGGGAAAGTACGCCCGGTTGTGCAACAAGGAGTTGATCTCTCATGGGTAAAGTAAACGCACCTCTACAGAGTGTAAGAACTATAACTTGTTACTCCCTGTTCTAGGAAGGAGCTACGAACGCATCAGGAAAGGAACTCCATGAAAGTTCTAGTAAACCTGTGAAGGCTGATTGTCATAGTTTTTCAGAATAAAATCAATCTTTGAAGAAAGATTTACAAAAACTGCATAGTGCCAAGGATTTATAATCCGAGGTGGTAGATAGAGCATCAAACTTCCCACCTTGCATATAATGAATTTGTTGGGTAACGCTCTTACTCATTCTTTCCTTTGATCCCTTGCTTAGACTCTGAGGATTCTGAAGACGTGCGAATGTATGCAGCTGAATGCCAAGAAGACGTGTTCTATGAGGAACCTAACCTATCCGGAGGAGTTGAAGGCGTGGACTACGAGATCCGTTACGGTGTCGATGAGAACGAGTCCACTTAAGAGTCTAGTTAGTAGTAACCAACGGAGCCGAACAACATGAACTCTATAAAATAAGTTGTTGAGCCCCACTCCTAGTCGGAGTTGTTACTTTTAAATTTCCGCTGAACATCTTATATTTTAGTTTATAAGTTGGATCTTTTGGAAGTCTTGAACTTCCGGTATTGTAATAATAATAATGTGTGTACCTTTGTAATATGGACCCGCAATGTTTCTGTTGTACCACTCTGAGGGATGTGATATTTACGGAATGGTGTTCTCTGGATGTCATGTCAACGACTATAGTGTACTACACATGCAGTGGTATGCTGGGTCACCGCATGGGCGCAGCTAGTTCTTCCTCTAGCTTACTGTCCACACTGGGGTGGCATGGTGAGGTTCGGCCTGCTCACCATTGATGGCAAGACAAGCTCACAGTGGTGCTAGAGGTTACTAACTAAGCTAGATGATCTACTAAATGTTTGCTGTGAGCTAGAGAGGGGACAAGGTTGGCCAAATCACTGCTCAAAATAGTGTTTTATGTTTGTTTGATTTGAATCTGCAAGGTGTTTGATGAAATGGCCGCAAGAACTTGAATTTTGAATTTTGAAAAGATTTTTGGTGGGTATGCTAGGCATGTACTGGAGATTCTGTGGGTGCTTGGGTTTTGAAAATTGAGCTTGTTTGAGTGGTTTTTGAAATAGTGGGATCTTCCCATATGAGATAGATTCAATTTTAAACTGTCATTTAAACTTAGCCTTTGAATGTTTTTGGAAAATCACAAAGTGGGCCTTAGTACCTCATTATGTGTACTAACAAGGGGTGCAAAGATCCACAATTGTTTCTGTTAAGTTTTGAGTGCTAGGAATAGCCAAAATAGGCATGATAGTTAATTTGGAAAAAGTGACCATTCACTTTATTTATTCATTTTGAGTTGTTTGTCTTTGGGAAAAGTTTAGGAATGATTTAGATGATGTTTATTTCACCTAAGAATCATTTTACAAGCAATGAATCACAGAACCATGGTAACTCAAAAGAACTCTAAATTTGAATACACATACATATGAATGCTTTCATATTTGAAATGGAAAAGTTTTTGTTAACCCTAAATTTGATGATTAGCACTTGATGATCCATGTTTAGTATTTTTGGGATGTTACAGGCGTGTACGGTCTCTAGACCCGCGTGCCATGCTGGAAAGGCGTGTAGCATTTTTTCGGAGAGGCACTACATGTTGAGCATAGTGTACTCTAGTAGCAAGGAGGAAGAAAGGTGGTTTTTGGATCGGTCGTGTCAATCCAGTACTCGCCTAGTTTTGGTGGGTCCTGAAGAAAATATGCCCTAAAGTCAAATATTAGATGGCATATTTCATAAAATTTATGATTGAGTTTTATATCATGCTATAACTGTATTAATAGGGAAACATCAATACACGTCTGATATACAAACAAACAATAGTTCCTGGTAAAACTCTAGTCACCGGTTCATTGGTCAACTGATGATCAAAAGTTTCCTAATCATGAAGGTGCCTCGGCCCCTAATTAACAATGAGATCATTTCATTGGGGAATGAGATGGTGAACATACCCTATCTGTAGCATCGTATCACGATCATCTCACAAAGTTCAGGTTATGATGTTTAGGAAACATAGTGACTCTTTCCTTAGACCGTGATACCATATCAAATCATTGTCACCCAAGGATGATTTGATGGCACATAACGTCACTCAGTAATATGGTGATCATAAAGGTGTCATTGGGTATCCGGAGGAACATGTGGAGGAGACTGCATCAAGAGCGAGATTTGTCCATCCGCGTGGCAGAAGATACTCTTATACCCAGTCGGATAAGTTATATCCATAAACCGCACAGCGTGTGACTAGGTCACGGGGATATCACTTATCGGATAGAGTAAAGAAGGTATTGTCGGTAATGGGGTTGGACAATGACATGGGGATGTCACCTGATCAAAACCTCATACAATATAGTATCGCAGACGAAAAGACACAATATTTATAGTTCAACAACACATATCGTTAAGTACATAGGTGGTCATTATGGATATCCAGATCCCGATGTTGATCATTGGTCATAGAGGAGTCTTGGCCATGTTTGTAGTATTCTCGAACTATTGGGTAGCATGCTTAAGGGCTTGACGAAGCTTGGAGTTGTTAATGGCTAGTTTGAATCACTAAAGAAATGAGAAGAGCAAAACTAGAAAAGTTCTGGGGAGATTCAAAGGTGTTCGGAGAAAGAATAAGGAAAAGGACCGGAAAAGGGTTTTCAGATAAATGTTTATTTAAATATGATTATTATATATTATTTATAAATTAATATATTGTAAAGGAATATTACATAAATATTTATAAAAGGCATCCTAAAAGTTAGCCAAAACACCTAAAAATAAACAGACAAAAAATAGGCAAAAGAAGGTTGTTTTTGAAACAGCCCACGTGGGCGGCAGATAGTCTGCGCCGCATGTGGGCGGCCGCTTGTTGATTGCAGCTCAGATCACTGTAGATTCGTTGGGAGACCCCAAGAGGAAGGTATGATGAGCACAGCAAACAAGTTTTTCCTCAGTAAGAAACCAAGGTTATCGAACCAGTAGGAGGAAGGAAACGACTCAACGGTGTTGCTAGCAACTTGGAAACCTGCACAACACAAACTCAAGATTTTGCCCCCCAACAAACAGTGAGGTTATCAATCTCACCGGTTTGCTAAAAACAAAGGATTAGCTGTATGGTGTGGAAGGTAATGGTGGCTTGTAGAAAGTAAACAGTAACAGTGGAAGATGTATCAATGGTAAAGATTGGATCGGGGTCCACAGTTCACTAGTGGTGTTCTCCTTAAGATAAACAACATAACATGCTGGGTAAAGAAATTACAGTGGGGCAATTGACAGGACAGAGCAAGGCATAACAATGCAATACTAAGCATTCATGATCCTATGAGATTTGATTGGGTATTACAGCAAGATACATAGACCGCCATCCAACTACATCTATGACTAGTAATCCACCTTCAGGTTATCATCCGAACCCCCTCCAGTATTAAGTTACAAGCAACGGATAACTTGTTTAAGTAAAGTGTGTAAAGTAAACAATACACTGGTTCTATGAACACGAGATCGTTGTTTTCTCCCTAGTATCAACAGCACATCTACAACCTTAGAGATTTCTATCACTTCCCCAGATTAAATAGAGGCATGAACCCACTATCGAGCATAAATACTCCCTCTTGGAGTCACTAGCATCTACTTGGCCAAGATAGCTACTAGAAACGAAGAGCATGCAAGATCTCAAACAACACAGATGTGATAGAATCAATAAAATAGAATCATTAATCAATCTGACATAGTAATCTCAATATCCAGAGGATCCCCGCAAACACAACATGCATGATTACAAATATGATCTTGATCATGAACGAAGTTCACAAGATCTAAACATGATAGCACAAAGGAGGAGAAACAACCATCTAGTTACTGTATGGACCCATAGTCCAAGGTGGAACTACTCACGCATCACACCAGAGGCTGGCATGGTGATGAAGAAGGCCTCCGGGATGATCTCTCCCCTCCGGCAGGGTGCCGGGAAGAGCTTCAGATCCTCCCGATCTAGGTACGATGGTGGCGGCGGCTACAGAGTATTCCGTGGAAGATTGGTCGGGTACTTAGGGTATAGATATCGGGGGATTCTTATAGGCGAAGAGGGAGTTCGAGGGGGTGCCCGAGGCGGTTGCACACCCCCAGGCACGGGCCAGGCCAGGCCGCTCGGCCAGGGGGTGTGGCCCCCTCGAGGCCCTCCTCCGTCTCGTCTTCTGGATCCATGTTCCCCATGGTAAAATATTGACTTTGACTTTTTTCACGTCTAATTCCGAGAATATTCATTTTCTGACTTTTCTGGAACCAAAAATAACAGAAAACAGGCAACTGGCACCGTGGCATCTTGTTAATAGGTTAGTCCGAGAAAACATATAAAAACACCTCAAAGAAAAGACAAAGCAAAGAAAAGCAAAGTGGATAATAAACAAGCATGGAACATAAAAAATTAAAGATACGTTTACGACATATCAAGCATCCCCAAGCTTAACTCTTGCTCATCCTCGAGTAGGTAAGTGATAAAAAGAATAATCTTTTAGGTGACATGCACCATCAAAATCAAGATCAAACCATTTGCAGGCATTGAAAGCTGGGATCAAAGTACTCTAAACATGAGCATGAAATATGTAGTTCTAACAATAAGACAGAGTAACTATGCATGCAACATGAAAGGATACAAACAAAAGATCATGAATAATAGTGCATTGAAAGACGTTTGTTTGTTTCACATATAGAAAACATAGCATAGTGTCATTTATCTTGTCCCTCATGGAGTAGCAAATATAAATGCATAGGACACCTTCAAAGTTCATAAGAGTGACTAGATACAAATAGTTCAAGAACAAGCAATATCAACATTATGAATCAATCAATAAGTTTTGGGACAATGCACATAGAACTAAAAATGACAACTATGCTCTCTTAATTGGCGCCTAAGGATAGAAGGTGGGGACTCAATATAAAGTAGAAGAAAAGCCCTTCATAAAGGGAAGCAGGGATTTCAAGTTTCATAAAGAGCTTCCATAAATTATGGTACTTGTTAGCTTTCAGCTTTCATTGCCCCTATCATAAGAATCTTGAAGTGATTAAGGTTAAAGTGAACAAACTATGGAGTATATGCTTGACAAAGTATAAATTGGCAATCTCATGTCCCTTGAGTACGAGGGCCGCACCTCATGCTACTCAACTTTAGTCACTGGTAAGTTCTTGTCATAGTAAGTATGTGTGTATCATAGAGAACCGCCAACGGGTACCCCTTGCACATGATACAGGAGCTATCCCATATCAAAATGACAAGGCAAACAGACAATTAGCATCTCAGCAATCTTCTTATTTACCATGGGAAAATGGTGCTTTTTTCTCTTTGCTCTTTTCAATGTATCTCTCTTTTTTATAAGAAGAAAGCTTCATAGATTGCTCACTATGGTGATGCTACAAGTTTCCACCATGATTAGGCATGGCTTAGGCTAGCGGCCCAGACATTTCTCTAACACACATACATAACTCCATGGACTTACAAGTTCCCTTTTTATTTCACACCGACGACATCCGCAAACAAAAGAGCATGATATCAACTGGGTACAATGTACAAGTGCAATGTTGAAAGCGTTCCTCATGACAACATGGTTCTGCTAATTCCTAACTTATAAGTGCAAGCATATACAACATAGATGACACAATGGTTCAAGTTTATTTAGGGGGCGGAAAGTGAAGTTGTCATCAAGTTTGTGAGAGCTTTAATCACTATTTTTCACATAACAAAGTGACTTTTTAATTGGAAGGTAGATAAAAAACAAGAATATACTTGGAATGGTGTAACACACCATGCATAGGAATTTATAGTGGACACTCTGGAATAACTTGGTTTCTTGGGAGTTGGATGCGTGAGTAGAGCTTACTCAGTACAAGTGGAGGATAGAAAAAGACTGGGAGCGACCAACTAAGAGAGCAATAATGGCCATAATCATGCAGAGCGACAAAACATTATCAACTAAAGCATAAAGTGGTATCACAAGTCAAAAACAAAATGATAATAGAGGCTAAGGTGAATGGTTCATAGTCATAACATGGTGTGAGAATGTGGCAAGTCAACCCAAACAAAGCATCAAAGGAGAATACCACAATACTATGCTTTTATATGCTAAAACAACACATGATTCTTTCAAGGCACATTAAGCAATCCTAATTGTTTGGAACAAGTCATGCTACAACAATAATTACTAAGCATAAGGTCAAAACAACATCTAGCATGACATGCTAAAGTCTAAGTCACAGTCAAAGCAAGCTCCTCTTGCACTACTCAAGCAAAACTTTCTACTCCTTTCCAACACCAATCAACTTATTTGAAACAATACAGCGAAAACAGGGGGTCCAACTACTTTATTCAAGCAATCTAAAACCAAAAACAAAAACTAAGACGCTCCAAGAACAACACGACAGTGCATGAAACAATAAATATGAAGTATCTAGAAAGACCTGAGATTTTTATTGATGAAGAAGGGGATGCCTTGGGCATACCCAAGATTTGATGCTTGTACCTCTTGAATATTTCTTGGGGTGACATGGGGTGGCATCCCCAAGCTTGAGATTTTGTCCATTGTTCATCTCATTACATCATTCTTTCCTTACACCTGGAAATTTTCCTTCATACAAAACTTCACACAATCTTCATTAGCAACATTAGTGCATTCAAAAGATAATAGACCTTTGGGTTTAGTTTCAAAACAGAAAAACTTTCACTAAAGACACAAGCTACTTTAGAAATTCCCTCAAAAAGCTCAATTTCCCAAAAAGAACCCAAAAATGAATCAATAAGAAGAAAATGCAAATAATGGCAGAAATCTGTCAAAACAGACCAACAAGTCGAAACCGATTTTTTCTAAGACCTTATATTGCTCGAATCAAAAAGTGTTGAACTAACGTAAGTTAGATAACAACCTGGGGGATTTATTCAGAAAATTACATCTCAATCCAACTTACAGAGATTTTTCAAGAATTTTTAAAGCAGAGCGCAAAAATCTATTTTAGGACAGCAACTCCCAAAATCTTACTTCCCTCTCATTAGAGGTTATTATTGGCACAAAAATCAAATAAAAATGATAAGGATAGGTTATTACATTAGTAATAACTTCCAAGACTCAAGAAAACTATTGGGTTATCTCCCAAGAAGTACTTTTCTTTAACGCCTTTAAGTTAGGCACAAGAAGCAAGAATCAAGTATTTTCAAATGAAGAAGCATTGACATCAAACCTTGCTTTCAAAGGAGGAGAAAAAGGCAACTTATCTCTCCTCATAGGGAAGTGTTCAATACCTTTCTTGAATGGAAATTGATATTTAATGGTGCCTTCTTTCATATCAATGATGGCACCAACAGTTGTAAGAAAAGGTCTTCCCAAAGTAATAGGACAAGAAGCATTGTATTCAACATCCAAACATAGAAATCAATAGGGACATAAGCATTGTTAACCATGATAAGAACATCATTAACACTCCCCATGAGTTTCTTTTTAGCATTATCATCAAGTGGAACATCCAAATAGCAATCTTCCAAAGGTGGCAACTAAAGCTTTTCATAAATCTTTTTAGGCATAATAGAGACACTAGAACCAAGGTCACATGAAGCTTTGAGATCAAAGTCATTCACTTGCATATTAATGATGGGTTACCAACTATCTTCTACTTTCTTAGGAATAGAGGCTTTGTGTTTCAACTTTTCTTCCTTAATTTTAATGAGAGCATCTGTAATGTGTTTGGTGAAAGCCACATTCATATCACTAGCATTAGGACTTCTAGCAAGCTTTTATAGGAACATAATCACTTCAGAGATATTGCAACCATCAAGATCAAAATCAAACTTAGCATCATAGGTAGTAGACTTATTGGGTGTAGGCATTGTGGTAGGAGGAATATGGGTTTCTTGTGGTTTGGTAGCATCCATATTGGTGGTGGTGATAGTGCAAACACTATTGTTTATAGTAGTTTCAACTTCTCTTTCCCACTTAGCATGTAGTTGAGCTAACAGTCTAACATTTTCATCAATAGTTTCCAAGGTATCAGGTTTAGCAGCCATTTTATTAATCAATGAGGACTATGCTTCAGACAAAGAGGAAATATTTTTCTCAACATTCAACATCTTTTCCTCCACAATCTTGTTGAAAGTGGTTTTTTTACTAATAAAGTATTTGAGCATGACTTCAAGTTCAGAGGGAGCACTTCTAGTATTGTTGTAGGAATTTCCATAAGTATTGCCATTTTTAGGAGGATAAGGCCTATAATTATTATTATTACCAAAATTATTCTTATAGGCATTGTTGTTGAAATTGTTATTTCTAATGAAGTTCACATCAACTTGCTCTTCTTGAGCAACCAAAGAGGCTAAGGGAACATTATTTGGATCTATATGAGATTTTCCATTAACAAGCATAGCCATGATAACATCAATTTTATCACTCAGAGAGGTGGTTTATTCAACAAAATTTACGTTCTTACCATGTGGAGCTCTCTCAGTGTGCCATTCAGAATAGTTGACCATCATATTATCAAGGAGCTTTGTTGCAGCACCCAAAGTAATGGTCATAAAGGTACCTCCAGCAGCAGAATCCAACAAATTGCTTGAAGAGAAATTTAGTCATGCATAAAAGTCTGGATAATCATCCAAGCAGTCAGTCCATGAGTGGGACAATTCTTAACCAAAGATTTCATTCTTTCCCAAGCTTGAGCAACATGTTCATTATTAAGTTGTTTAAATTTCATAATCTCACTTCTCATAGATATAATATTAGCAGGAGGATAGTATTTTCCAATAAAAGCATCTTTGCACTTAATCCAAGAATCAATACTATTTCTAGGCAAGGAGAGCAACCATTCTTTATCTTTTCATCTCAAGGAGAAAGGAAACAATTTGAGATTAATAATATCTCCATCTACATCTTTATACTTCTGCATCTCACAAAGTTCAACAAAGTTATTGAGGTGGGCAGCAGCATCATCAGAACTAACACTAGAAAATTGCTCTTTCATCACAAGATTCAACAAAGAAGGCTTAATTTCATAAAAGGTAGCATCAGGAGCAGGTGGAGCAATAGGAGTGCTTAGGAAATTATTGTTGTTTGTGCTAGTGAAGTCACACAACTTGGTGTTCTTAGCAAAATTCATTTTTGCAAAGGTGGAGCAAGCCAACAGCAGCAACAACTAGAGCAGGAACTATTTTTTTGTATTTTTTATAAGAAAAATCAAACCAAGCAAAACTATATATTTTTTTTGATTTTTTGAATAAAAAGAGTCAAACAGAACAAAGTAAAAGGAAATAAACAAAACAAAAAAAAAGTAAAGAGAAAGGTTGTGAAGGACTCTCCTTGTGAAGCCGTCCTTAGCCTCCCCGGCAACGGCACCAGAAAAGCTTGTTGATTACATCTCAGATCACTGTAGAGCTTCGTTGGGAGACCCCAAGAATAAGATATGATGAGAACAGCAACAAGTTTTCCCTCAGTAAGCAACCAAGGTTATCGAACTAGTAGGAGGAAGGAAACGACTCAAAGGTGT
This sequence comes from Avena atlantica, assembly GCA_910589765.1. Taxonomy (NCBI): domain Eukaryota; kingdom Viridiplantae; phylum Streptophyta; class Magnoliopsida; order Poales; family Poaceae; genus Avena; species Avena atlantica. Next base: position 422,845,181 of record OU342734.1, on the reverse strand, counting down.
TGCTAGCAACTTGGAAACCTACACAACACAAACTCAAGACTTTGCCCCAACGAACAGTGAGGGTGTCAATCTCACCGGTTTGCTGAAAACAAAGGATTAACTGTATGGTGTGGAAGGTAATGGTGGCTTGCAAAAAGTAAACAGTAACAATGGAAGATGTATCAATGGTAAAGATTGGACCTGGGTCCACAATTCACTACTGGTGTTCTCCTTAAGATAAACAACATAACATGCTGGGTAAACAAATTACAGCGGGGCAATTGACAAGACAGAGCAAGGCATAACAATGCAATACTATGCATTCATGATCCTATGAGATTTGATTGGGCATTACAACAAGATACATAGACCACCATCCAACTACATCTATGAATACTAATCCACCTTCAGGTTATCATCGAACCCCCTCTAGTATTAAGTTGCAAGCAATGGATAACTGCTTTAAGCAAAGTGTTTAAAGTAAAGAATACACTTGTTTCATGAACAAGAGATCATTGTTTTATCCCTAGTAGCAACAACACATATACAACCTTAGAGATTTTTTCACTTCCCCAGATTAAATAGAGGCATGAACCCACTATCGAGCATAAATACTCCCTCTTGGAGTCACTAGCATCTACTTGGCCAAGATAGCTACTAGAAACAGAGAGCAAGAAAGATTCAAACAACACAGACATGATAGAATCAATAAGATAGAATCATTAATCAATCTGACATAGTAATCTCAATATCCATCAGATACACGCAAATACAACATGCATGATTACAAATATGATCTTGATCATGAACGGAGCTCACAAGATATAAACATGGTAGCACAAAGGAGGAGAAACAACCATCTAACTACTCTATGGATCAATAGTCCAAGGTGGAACTACTCACGCATCACACCGGAGACTGGCATGGTGATGAAGAAGGCCTCCAGGATGATCTCTCCCCTCCGGCAGGGTGCCGAGAAGAGCTTTAGATCCCCCTGATCTAGGAACAATGGTGGCGGCGACTACGGACTGTTTCGTGGAAGATTGATCAGGTACTTAGGGTTTAGGTATTGGGGGCTTCTTATAGGCAAAGAAGGAGGCCGAGGGGGTGCCCGAGGCGGTTGCACCCCCCAGGCACGGGCCAGGCCAGGCCGCGCGGCCAGGGGGTGTGGCCCCCTCGAGGCCCTCCTCTGTATCGTCTTCTGGCTCCGTGTTCCCCACGGTAAAATATTGACTTTGGCTTTTGTCCCGTCTAATTCTGAGAATATTCATTTTCTGACTTTTCTGGAACCAAAAACAACAGAAAACAGGCAACTGGCACTGTGGCATCTTGTTAATAGGTTAGTCCCAGAAAACATATAAAAATACCTCAAAGAAAAGAGAAATCTAAGCAAAGTGGATACTAAACAAGCATGGAACATTAAAAATTATAGATACGTTTACGACGTATCACCGCTGCTACGTGTCACCTGGCCAGAGGCTACCGCCTTACTAGGTCGTTGGGTGATGAACCACAAGTGTAGGGGATCGCAACAGTCTTCGCGAGTAGTATTACCCAATTTATTGATTCAACACAAGGGGAGCCAAAGAATACTTGCAAGCCTTAACAACTGAGTTGTCAATTCAGCTGCACCTGGAAATAGTTCTTGCTCATAGAAGTTTATCAGTAGCAACGGTTTGATAGTAGCAACAACAAAGCAACAACTGTAGGGGTTCGTAGCATGGAAAACAAAAAAATTTCTATCGCATACAAACAAACAAGCCAAGATCTATCTACTAGATTGTAGCAACGAGTCGATAGAGGAACTCACCCTCGAAGATTCCAAAGCGATTAACGAGAGCAGATTCTCGTGGGTGATGTAGTCGTACACTTCCGATCTCAAGATCGCGTAGACGATCCTTCCGGCGCTGCGTTCCGGCAGCGCTCCCGCAGTCGGTCACATGTTCGGTACTCGACGAAGACCTTCCTCTCCCTTGTTCCAGCAGGCAGCGGAGGTTGTAGCACTCTCCTCGTGATTCCGGCAGCACAACGGCGTGGTACCGAAAGTAGAGGGAAATCCCGCAGGGCTTCGCCTTAAGCCGGTGCGAGTATGGTGGAGTATGAGAGAGGCTATTAGTGGTTTAGTAATTAGACACACCAATTAGAAGGCTCTAAACCAATTAGAAGGCTCTAAACCGAAGGCTAAAGCAATTAGAAGCTCTAAACCGAAACGGCTCTAAACCGGAGGAAGAAGATAGGAACTTGTGTGTAGAGGAGGAGGCCCTGCCCCTCCTTTTATAGGTGGAGGGGCTGGCGCGCCAGGGAAGGGGAGGGGAGTCCCTCCCCAACTCGGCCTAGGCTGGCCGCCGGCTTGGAGGAGAGGGACTCCTCCTCCAAGTTGGTTTCAACCTCCTCTTGCTTGTTTCCGAGAGTTTCTTGTTTTAGCCGTTTGACTTTCAAACTGGACATTTGACTTTTCTGTTTTAGGATTCAATTTAATCCTTTATTTGGGACAGCAAGAACACTTAGTACATGATGCAATCATTCCAATATGTAATGACACATTCATGTACCCCTTACCCCCCGGAGTGTCGGACAATCCGGAACCTTCTAGAACATTCCCGATGAAAACACCGGAATCATTCCCGAACTCCGAAACGGGACTTTCCTTATATGAATCTTATTCTCCGGACCATTCCGGATCACCTCGTGATATCCCGGATCCCATGCGAGACTCCGAACAACATTCGGTCTCTTTCTCATAATACCATAACTACTCAAACAACGTCGAATCCTTAAGTGTGTCTCCCTACGGTTCGTGAATTATGCGGACATGATCGAGACACTTCTCCGAACAATAACCAATAGAGGAATCTGGAAATTCATATGGCTCACACATATTTCTACGATTACTTTGCGATCGAATGAACCACTTACATACGATACCAATTTCCCTTTGTCTCACGAAAGTTTACTTATCCGAGGTTATGATCGTCGGTATCTCTGCATACCTAGTTCAACCTCGTTACCAATAAGTACTCTTTTCTCGTTCCCGTGATATGTGATCCCTTGTGAGCCAGTCACATGCTTGCAAGCTAATTGGATGACATTACACCTAGAGGGCCCAGAGTATATCTATCCGTCATATGGATGGACAAATCCCACTCTTGATCCATGTGTTTCAACCAATACTTTCCGAACACTCAATGCCACCTTTATAGCCACCCAGTTACGGTGTGGTGTTTGATGTCATCAAAGCATCCATCCGGTAAAGGTGATATGCATGATCTCATGGTCGAAGGAATTAGGTTACTATGTATCAGAAAGCATATAGCAATTAAACTAATGAAATGACTTGATCTTTATGCTACGCTTATCTATAGGAGTATGTCCATCACATCATTCTCCTAATGATATGACCCTGTTGTTAATAACATCTCTATGTTCATGATCAGGAAACCATGATCATATATTAACCAACAAGCTAGTTTAACAAGAGGCTTTACTAGGGACTCTTATTTTAGTTTACAAATCACACAAGTATTAATGTTTCCGGTTAATACAATTATAGCATGGTATGTAAACATTTATCATAAGTGTGAAGATATGATAATAACCACTTTATTATTGCCTCTTGGGCATATCTCCAACAGTCTCCCACTTGCACTAGAGTCAATAATCTAGTTTCAAACCTTTGTGTATTCAACACCTATGGCTTTCCGGTGTTGTATGTACACGATTGCTAGTGGTCAACTGATCTCCGGATCTGACACTTCCAGGTCCGTGTGTAATTACATGTCTTTGCGTCTCTACGCATCACTCATTCTCTAATGAGATGGCTTTGTATGAATTTGGTCTTTCGGTGTGACCTTTAGCTCTTTGGGGTTAAAACATGTTGATAATATTGTCGCACAATATATCTTCATAGTATTATCCCACTGTGAACTACACCTAGTTTGATAACAAACTACTTGACACAAATGCCCTCTTTTGCTGCTAAAATAGCAGTCATATACTTAGCCTTTTGTTGTAGTATCTGTCACAATGTCTTAACTTTGGAACTCATCCAAATCCATTATGGAACTCACTTTCCATTATATTGTGCCACCTTTAGTTTAGATTGAGATAAACTTAATTTGTACTTTGTGACAACGCTAGTATCAATGTGGTACTTTTACAATGAACTAACCATCTATTTGTCACTTCTTCAAATATTATACTCTTAGTTCTTCCAAAAGATCATAAGAACATCCTTACTATTGTCCAATGATCATCTTATGAATCATTCTGGTATATGCTCACAACATTTAGAGCATAGGACATATCTGGATTTGTACATATCACAGTATGATTGATATAAATACTCTTTGTGATTTCATACATCAAGTATCAATCTATACTTGATTATTTGTTTCACTTTACCAAATGTCAATACACTTGAATATATCATCAACATTGAACTCATTCAATCCTTTCTGTGCGACAAGAACCTCTCTTGTAGTTTCTATATTGAACTCATTCAATATCTTGTCTATGTACTTTTGGCACAACCATATTAGCGTCTACTGATGCCAAATATTTGGGTTTTGCCTAAGTCTTTCATCGAGATGAAATTCTTAATATGTGTTAATAAAAGATACATCATTTCCAATCAACAATATGTCTTCCACATAATGTATTAGAAATATGTCTTAGCGCTCCCACTTAATTTCTTGCAAATGCAAGCATCTTCATTGTCTCTGATGAAATTAAACTCTTTCAACAGTTTCATCATAGTGAAGATTCCAACTCCGCTATGCTTACTTCAACCATTGAAGTTTGCATATGCTTTTAGCATCCTTTGGATTAACAAAACCCTATGGACCGTGTTATGCACATGTCCTAGGTAACAATTCTATTAGAAGAACTTGTTTTGTTTATTCAACTACCATATAACAAAATTATATGTCGTGGTTGCTACATTAATCCGTCTAGACTAAATATCGCTATGAAAGATCAAATCCTTTCATAGTCAACCTTTGAACATTGTTGTGAACTCTTTCTCAACATGTCGACCATTTCATAGATGCGGAACATCCATGTCTATTTCTTTATAGATCCAAACACGACTGTAAGGTCTTACACCTTTCTTGAGGGTCCTTCAAGTTCAAAACTTGATTTCTCGTGTATGGAACTATCACGGATTTTATGGCTTCAAGCCATTTGACGGAGTCAGGGCTCATCATCGCTTCTTTGCATGTAGTCGGATCATTATTGTCAAATAATGATTTAACTCTTAAATCTTGGTATTTTATTGTTTACCCGACCTACTTGTTTCAATAGAAACTTTGACCTTCGTAACCACAACTTTTGAGGCACGTGAGCCATGAGCATTGTTGCTGCCTCCGAAACACTTTTCGGCGCTGCGCAACTCTGCACATATAGCTAAGGTTCTTTTAACCTTATCAAAGTTCTATTGTCCTCCCACTTAACTTTTCACGAAAAATTCCTTCCCAAAGAAACTTGATGTTTCTAAGTGACAAACACTTTTGTCTCCGGTGTTTATGGAGGAATACTTAACAGTTATTCGAAATAACATACAAAGACAGGTTCATCCGACTTTGGTTGCAAACATCTTTCTTATGCATAGCATACCAATGTTTAAGAAATGACAACTTGGGTTTTATCCCAAACCATAACATATGGTGTCATTTCAACGGATTATGATGGAGCTCTTTTCAGTGGAAAAACGGTAATCACTAAAGCTTTTAATCTTTAAAATATAATGGCAGTTTTATTAATTACACCTTCGATCTTACCATGTCAAACAAGGTTTAATTACATATCTCGAATGCTCCATACTCTTATGGTGTTTCGGGAAAATGCAAATCCACGGAACGATTCCATAAATCTTAGGTATTATGCTAAACTTTGTAACTCAAATATCTTCCTTTATGATCTTTATCATAAACTATTTATATTCTTGTTACAATGATTTTGCACTTAATCTTGAAAGTCTTTGAACTTTTCAAATGTTTCTTACTTTATCCTTATTAAGTAAATATTCATATATTCACTCAAATTCTCGGAGAAAGCATATGAAGTTGAAATCCATCGCTCTTGACTACACATAATGGACTTCGTACAACAATATGTACAAGTTCCAATAAGCTAGTCATTCGTTCCCTTTTGGCCTATGAACGAAGTTTTAATTATCTCTAGGAAAGTTTCACAAGCGTCATTTGATCAAAATCAAAAGACTCCAAAATTCCATCCACATGGAGTTTCTTCATGTTTTCTTTCCAATATAATTTAAACGGCGATGTCACTTCCTAAGTGATCTTTCAATCAATTTGTCTTTCGACATCTTTAGCACTAGTTTTATGGATGTGATTTCTCCAACGAGATTTGTGAATCATCCATCTTTTATGGATTGCGGCAATTATTTGAACAACCCTTTTGTTCTCATAATACCTGATAAAACAAATCTTTGAAGGCAAGCTTTGATGTTTAACGAGCAACACAATAACCCTTTATTTGTTCTCGATGAACATCATCACATATTCTTTTGCTATTTACTCAGGCCACTGTAGTTCATGAATTCTGTTGTTTCGTATGACGATTCACACCAACAAATTCAGTATCAAATACTTAAGAACCACATTGTTTAATAAGCAAAGAATATAGCCATAACATGTATATCATCTATATACTTAAACTGAACAATTCTAGTCTTTTCTTTTCTGCCATATATTTATGAGACTCTCTTTCAGTATCTCCTTTTTCTGTTTGAAAGAATCTATCAACATCAACAGTGGAGTCATACATATGACACATAGTCCAAAGCGTGTATAGTTAAATACCAATGTCTTTGGACTTGCACTTTGAAGTAGATCACCATCATCAAATGTTTGGTGTTCTTTCAAATTCCTTTCTTTAGTAATCTCTTGGTGTAGTAAACATTTTACCTACATCAATTATTCACCCTTATCATGGAATCGTCCATGATCAAGCTACTTTTAGCTTATAACGATGAATTATGAGTATAATGTTGCTATCCAAAACCTTTTGGAGGATTAGGACAACAAGTGTCTCCAACCTTTTGCAAATTCTCATCAAAATATGAGAACATGAACTTTGCCATATTATACTCTATCATGTTGTAACCAAAACTTCGTTTCAGATATCACAATATCTTCCACACATCATGGTTTCTGAAACAACTCTTTCAGATCCTAGATAACCTTGATATTAAGACAATCCTTTGAATATCAAGAATCATGGAGACAAACATGATACTCATGCACTAACTCTTGGAATTGTCACTCTTGTTTTAATACCAATTATTAAACTTCATGGAGTAACCGAAACTTACTGAAAGTTTGCAATAGGACTTTTAAACTTTAGATTAACACTTCAAAACAATACGATACCAGTTCGTAAAGTAACTAACCAGAATTCTATAGTTTTATCATCTCAATTATAACTAAGCGCAAGGTGGTAAACGGATGCCAATGACTACAAAAACTATGCAAATTCACTTTGATTTAGTTTATGATAAATTGAGTTCTAATTAATAATTAAATTAATCTAGGTGAACTCCCACTCAAAACAATATCCCTCACATTGTTTTAGTGATCACACGAACCAAATCCACCACATCAAAACCGATCATCACGAGAGTTGACATAGCTTCAATGGCGAACAATCAACATGTTCATCATATCTCCTATATGACTCATGCTTTACCTTTCAGTAATCCGTGTTCCTGAGACCATGTCTGTACATGCTAGGCTCGTCAAGATCAAACCTTAGCTTCCGCATGAGCAAATCTGGCTTGCCCACGTTGTATACACTTGCGGAATCTAACACACCCGATCATCACGTGGTGCTTCAAAACAACAAGCTTTAGCAACGGTGCCAACTAAGGGTGAACACTTTATGACTTGAAATTTATGTGCATGAGGGATCATCTTATAATGCTACCGTCGTCTACTAAGCAATACAAGATGCATAAAGGATTAACATCACATGCAATTCATAATATGTGATATGATATGGCCTTTCTTCTTGTGCTTCCGATCTCCATCTTCAAGCACGAACATGATCTCCATCATCACCGGCATTGCATCAAGGTCAATGACGCTGCTCCATGGTTGTCGTCCACCGGCTTCAACTATTACAACTACTTTGAATAGACACGCGGGTCTTAACAGAAATTAAAGACAACCATATGGCTCCTGTCGGTTGCCGACTTACAATAAGGAACATTGCATACATCATATATAATCACAATCATGGCCATATCACATCACTGCACACCCCTGCAAAACAAAGTTAGACGCCTCTACTTTCTTTGCATATTTTACGTGGTTTGGGGCTTTCAATAAGTGTCGTTCTAACTTACGAACAAGAACCACAACATTGATACTAGTATTGTTAATCACCCGTTGTAAATTGGATCTTAACTATGCTAGGAGAAACAGGCACCCGCAAAGCCACTTATGCAATACAAGTTGCATGTCAAGCGTGGAGCAAGTCTCATGAACGATGTCATGTAAGGTTAGCCCGGGCCGCTTCATCCCAACATACCGCAAGATGCAAAGTACACAAGAAGCAATCGACAATAAAAGCATCAACGCCCACAATGACCATTGTGTTCTACTCGTGCAACAGATCTACATATAGACACGGCTCTGATACCACTGTAGGGGTTCGTAGCATGGAAAACAAAAAAATTTCTATCGCATACAAACAAACAAGCCAAGATCTATCTACTAGATTGTAGCAACGAGTCGATAGAGGAACTCACCCTCGAAGATTCCAAAGCGATTAACGAGAGCAGATTCTCGTGGGTGATGTAGTCGTACACTTCCGATCTCAAGATCGCGTAGACGATCCTTCCGGCGCTGCGTTCCGGCAGCGCTCCCGCAGTCGGTCACACGTTCGGTACTCGACGAAGACCTTCCTCTCCTTTGTTCCAGCAGGCAGCGGAGGTTGTAGCACTCTCCTCGTGATTCCGGCAGCACAACGGCGTGGTACCGGAAGTAGAGGGAAATCCCGCAGGGCTTCGCCTTAAGCCGGTGCGAGTATGGTGGAGTATGAGAGAGGCTATTAGTGGTCTAGTAATTAGACACACCAATTAGAAGGCTCTAAACCAATTATAAGGCTCTAAACCGAAGGCTAAAGCAATTAGAAGCTCTAAACCGAAACGGCTCTAAACCGGAGGTAGAAGATAGGAACTTGTGTGTAGAGGAGGAGGCCCTGCCCCTCCTTTTATAGGTGGAGGGGCTGGCGCGCCAGGGAAGGGGAGGGGAGTCCCTCCCCAACTCGGCCTAGGCTGGCCGCCGGCTTGGAGGAGAGGGACTCCTCCTCCAAGTTGGTTTCAACCTCCTCTTGCTTGTTTCCCACAGTTTCTTGTTTTAGCCGTTTGACTTTCAAACTGGACATTTGACTTTTCTGTTTTAGGATTAAATTTAATCCTTTATTTGGGACAGCAAGAACACTTAGTACATGATGCAATCATTCCAATATGTAATGACACATTCATGTACCCCTTCCCCCCCGGAGTGCCGGACAATCCGGAACCTTCTAGAACATTCCCGATGAAAACACCGGAATCATTCCCGAACTCCGAAACGGGACTTTCCTTATATGAATCTTATTCTCCGGACCATTCCGGATCACCTCGTGATATCCCGGATCCCATCCGAGACTCCGAACAACATTCGGTCTCTTTCTCATAATACCATAACTACTCAAACAACGTCGAATCCTTAAGTGTGTCTCCCTACGGTTCGTGAATTATGCGGACATGATCGAGACACTTCTCCGAACAATAACCAATAGAGGAATCTGGAAATTCATATGGCTCCCACATATTTCTACGATTACTTTGCGATCGAATGAACCACTTACATACGATACCAATTTCCCTTTGTCTCACGATAGTTTACTTATCCGAGGTTATGATCGTCGGTATCTCTGCATACCTAGTTCAACCTCTATACCGATAAGTACTCTTTTCTCGTTCCCGTGATATGTGATCCCTTGTGAGCCAGTCACATGCTTGCAAGCTAATTGGATGACATTACACCGAGAGGGCCCAGAGTATATCTATCCGTCATATGGATGGACAAATCCCACTCTTGATCCATGTGTTTCAACCAATACTTTCCGAACACTCAATGCCACCTTTATAGCCACCCAGTTACGGTGTGGTGTTTGATGTCATCAAAGCATCCATCCGGTAAAGGTGATTTTCATGATCTCATGGTCGAAGGAATTAGGTTACTATGTATCAGAAAGCATATAGCAATTGAACTAATGAAATGACTTGATCTTTATGCTACGCTTATCTATAGGAGTATGTCCATCACATCATTCTCCTAATGATATGACCCTGTTGTTAATAACATCTCTATGTTCATGATCAGGAAACCATGATCATATATTAACCAACAAGCTAGTTTAACAAGAGGCTTTACTAGGGACTCTTATTTTAGTTTACAAATCACACAAGTATTAATGTTTCCGGTTAATACAATTATAGCATGGTATGTAAAAATTTATCATAAGTGTGAAGATATGATAATAACCACTTTATTATTGCCTCTTGGGCATATCTCCAACAACAACAACAGCAAAACAGGAGCAATGGTAATAGTAACAGTAAACAGTGGGATTCGAGTGCGGTAGGCATAGGGATGGATGGACGGGCGTTGCATGGACGAGTTTAAACATGTAACTTCAAGATCTAGGGCATTGCAGATAAATAAAAATAAGCATCCAAGTACTAAACAATCCTATGCATGTGCTCCATATATAGTCATGCATGCTCGTAATGAGAACTTGCACAACATCTTCTGTCCAGCCAGCCCGTGGCAGCGGGGCCTCTAGGGAACTACTGTCAATTAAGGTGCTCCTTTTAATAGAGCACCGGAGCAAAGAATTAACACTCTGTGAACACATGTGATCCTCACACCACAGCCATCCCCTCCGGTTGTCCCAATTTCTATCACTTCGGGGCCTTTGGATTCGGACAATGATATGTGTACACAACTTGCAGATAAGATCACAAACAATACTATCATAATGACTCAATAATAAGTTCAGATCTGAGATCATGGCACTCAGGCCCTAGTGACAAGCATTAAGCACACCAAGTTGCAACAAAGTCAAATAGCACTAAAAGAGATACTAGGCACTATGCCCTAACAATCTTATTCGATTACATGAGAGAACTCATCCAATCCCTACCATCCCCATAGCCTATAGCGAGGGGTTACTCACTCATGGATGAGGGAAACATTGATGGTTGATGGAGAGGTGTTGGTGATGACGATGGCGATGATCCTCTCCAAATTCCCCGTCCCGGCAGGGTGCCAGAATGGAGTTTCTAGATCCGAATCTTGGTCTCTAATGGTGGCGGCGAAGAGGAACTCTCTTTGGAAAAGCGTCGCCCCCCCCCCCCCCGATTTTTAGATCAAGGGGTAACTTATAGGTGAAGAGGGAGCCCGAGGGGGTGCCTGGGGTGGCCGCACCCCCTAGGCGTGGGCAGGGCCCACCCGCGCCTGGCAGGGGTGTGGGACCCCCAGGACTCCACTCCATTTCGTCTTCTGGCTCCGTGGATCTTCTGGCAAAATATAATTTTTGGCATATTTTCCGGGATTTTTTCTGATAGTTGATTTTTTGTACAAAAACTAGACACCAAGGTAATTCTGCTGAAAACAGCGTCAGTCCGTGTTAGTTGTATCCAAATCACACAAGTTTAGAGGAGAAACAATAACAAAAGTGTTCGAGAAAGTAGATACGTTTTGGACGCATCAACTCCCCCCAAGCTTAGCTTATTGCTTGTCCTCAAGCAATTCAGTTGAAAACTGAGTGCGATAAAAGAACTTTCACGAACACATTTGCTTCATATGATGTATATATTCTCAGCACATGAGTATATACTTAAACCATTCATAATAAGAAGCATGCAACCAAGTCTACTCAATAGTCATTGCAAGCTATGAAGAGAAACCAACTCAATAATAATAAGTAGCATGGAACGTAAACATAAGCAACATTGCAATGCTCATAGTAAGGTATGATAGAGTGGTATCTTGCTTACCTTTGTTTGTAGAGCACAATATGAATGCCAAGGCACCTCTGAAGTTCACATTAAGACTAGAAGTAAAGATATCATAGATACAAGCATCAAAGTCACGACATAATTAATCAAGTTTTGAGACAAACACAAGAATGACAACTATGCTCTCAAGAAGGTGCTCATAGAATAAGTGGTGACTCAACAAGGAAGTGAAAAAGGTTTTGAAAAGTTTGAAAGGCGTCCTAATGCTAAAAGGAAGGTACTCGTTAGCTTTGATCTCTCATTGACCCTATCATAGGCATCTTCATATGGTTAAGGTGAAAGTGAGGTCCAATATGAGTTATATGCTTGACAGACCATAAACTGAAAATCCCATGTCCCTTGAGTACGAGAGCCACTCCGCATGCTACTAAACTTTGGTTACCTGCAAGTTCTTGTCATTGTACATACATGCATATCATAGAGAACTGCCAACGGGGTACCCCTTTCACATGATACATGAGCTATCCCCTGATCAAAATGAAAAGGCAAGCATACAATGAGCATCTCAGCGATCTTTTTATTTACTATGTGCATAGCTTTTTATTGAGGATGCTTCACAGAATGATTATTATGGTGATGCTGCAAGTTTCCACCATGATTAGGCATGGCTTAGGCTAGCGGCCCAGGCGTTTCTCTAACACATATATATATATACTCCATGAACTCACAAGCTCCCCTTTTATTTCACACTGTCGACATCCTCAAACAAAAGAGCAAAGTATCAACTGGATAGGATATCCAAAAAGTGTTGAAAGCATTCCCCGTGATAACATGGTTCTGCTAACTCCCAGCATATAATTTGCAAGCATATAACTTTCATAGACAGGTCACAATGGTTCAGGATTATTAAGTGCAAGGAATAAAGTGTGCCATCAAGTTCGTGAGAGCTTTACTAACTAACTTTCTCAAAACAGACAAACATTTTATTTGGAAGAAAACAAGGCATATAGAATATGCACTGAAATAGCAAAATGATGCTAATAGGTAGGTATGGTGGACACTGTTGGCAACATTGGTTTTGGGGAGTTGGAAGCACAAGTAGAGCTCATACTCAGTGCAAGTGAAGGCTAGAAATAGAGAGGGAGCGACAAACGAGAGAGCAATAACTGTCATAATCATGCTTGCAACAAAACAGGACTAATTATGGTATGAAAGTGATACAAGAAATCTGAGGCAAAATAAATCATCGAGGCTTACTGACTATTGTTTAGTCATATGCATGCGTGAGCATGTGCCAAGTCGATTCACATGAAACATTCAGAGGAGGATACCATAATATCATACCAAAATATGAATAAAACAATGCAAGAAAACATTCATATGACATGATACAAACTATTATCAAGATGGAGCTAATCACAAACAAGCAAGAACTACTAAGCATCCATCAGTAACATACTCCTTACATGAACAGACTAAGCATGCTCACAATGATGAGTATATGTACAAAAATGAAAAAAATAGAGTTCGTTACCAGCCTCTTACCACACCTCAAGTTGTCTTAATCTTCATTATTGCCCTTCACTTGTGTGACTTGAATAATAACATGAAACCAAAATCCACTAAGGACGGCTGAACCCTGCAAAGAACTCACAAAACCAAAGAAGAACAACAAATATTTTTGGTGTTTTCCATTTTTCAAACAAGCCAACAAAGAAAAAAACCAAACAAAGCAAAAAAACCAAACAAAGCAAAAGAAAACCAAAAACAAAAACAAAAACTAAGACGCTCCAAGAACAACACAACTGTGCATGAAACAATAAAAACGAAGTGTCTAGAAAGACCTAAGATTTTTATTGATGAAGAAGGGGATGCCTTGGGCACCCCCAAGATTTTACGCTTGTACCTCTTGAATGTTTATTGGGGTGACATGAGTTGTCTCCCCCAAGCTTGATCTTTTGTCCATTCTTCATCTCATTACATCATTCTTTCCTTACACCTGAAAATTTTCCTTCATACAAAACTTTACACAATCTTCATTAGCAACATTAGTGCATTCAAAAGATAATAGACCTTTGGGGTTTAGTTTTAAAACAGCAAAACGTTCACCAAAGACACAAGATACTGTAGAAATTCCCTCAAAAATATCAATTCCCAAAAAGAACCCGAAAAGGAATAAATAAAAAGCAAATGCAAATAATGGCAGAAATCTGTCAAAACAGACCAGCAGGTAGAAACCAATGTTTTCAAAGATCTTATGTTGCTCAAATCAAAAAGTGTTGAACTAACGGAAGTTAGAGAACATACTGGGGGATTGATTCATAAATTTTCAGCTCAGTCCGACTTAAAGAGACTCCTCACGAATTTTTATGATGGAGGACAGAAATCTGTTTCGAGACAGCAACTCCCCAAATCTTACTTCCCTCTCATTATAGGTCATTCTTGGCATAAAAAGCAAACAAAAAGGATAAGGAGAGGTTATTACAGAAGTAATAACTTCCAATACTCAAGAAAACTATTGGGTTATCTCCCAAGAAGTACTTTTCTTTAATGTCTTTAAGTTAGGCACGACGAAGAGCAAAGATTGGAAAGGAGAAAAATAAAAGTGAGCAAGTATAACCACTGAGAAAACATTGTTTTGTTCATTAAAATCCTTTTGTTAACAAGGTTGATCAAGTCTTGTTACCAAAACAGTCTTATATGAAACAAAACTTTGCATTCCACAATATGATTATGTTATCTCATACTTGATAGCAATGGTCCCAATCATAATAGTTTCAGAATTTTCTTATGGAATGGGACAATATATTTCTCCAACCTTGATGCCTTCAATATTTTCAATGGAATTCAGGCAATAGCTTCTAGCAACCTTCTTGGGGAAATAGGCAGTATGCTCTTTGTCATTAATATTAAATGTTACTTTTCCTTGATTACAATTGATGACAGCACCTGTAGTATTAAGAAAAGGTCTCCAAGAATAATAGACATATTATCATCTTCAAGCATTTAAAGCACAACAAAATCAGTTAAAACCAAGCAATTATGAGCCACTTGAAAAGGAACATCCTCACATATATCAATAGGAATATTAGTTGACTTATCAGCCATTTGCAAAGATATATCAGTTGGTATCAAATTTTCTAGATGGAGTCTCTTGTAGAGAGAAAAAGGCATAACACTAACTCCAGCTCCCAAATCACATAAAGCAGTTCTAACATAATTATTCTTAATAGAGCAAGGAATAGTTGGTATACCCGGATCACCAAGTTCCTTTAGAACCTTACCATTGAAGGAATAATTATCAAACAAAGTAGAAATCTCCTCATTAGGAATCTTCCTTTCATTAGAGACAATATCCTTCATATATTTTGAATAAGGAGGCAATTTAATGGCATCGGTCAAAGGAATTTGCAAAAATAAAGGTTTCATCCACTCACAAAACTTGTTGTAGTGTTCTTCCTCCTTTGACTTGTGTTTCTTACCTGGAAAAGGCATAGGTTTCTGCACCCAAGGTTCTCTCTCACTACCATGTTTCTTAGCAATAAAGTCTTCCTTAGTGTACCTAGTGTGCTTCTCAGGTTCTTCCTTAACTTCCCCCTTATCAGGAGCATCATTATTATCATTACCACTCTCAGTTTCAGCATCAGATACATGTATACTATTAGGATCTACAGCAGGTTCAAGTGGTTCCTCAACTACCTTATGTTTCTTTTTCTTTCTCTTACGAGGACTACCACTACTTTCACCTTGTTGAGAATCCTGCTCAATTATTTTAGGGTGTGCTTCAGGATATAAAGGATCTTGAGTAGCTATCCACTCCTAGTTCTAATTCCATAAGCATGTTTATCTCCTGAGGCATTAACTAGCATATCTTTTTGTACCTTAGCAAGTTGATCAAGTTGGGTTTGAACCATTTGAAAGTGTTTACAAAGCATTTTAATATCATTAGAAGTTCTTTCCACAATATCTTTCAACTCTTTAATAGCTCTAGAGTTTTCCAATAAATGATTATGAACTTGTTTATTAAAATTACCTTGTTTAACAATAAAAATGTCAAGTTCCTCTAAGCATTGATCAGGAGGCTTACCATAGGGAATATCACCTTCATCAAAGTGTTGGAGAGAGTGTACCTCAATAATAGATGAGTGGGGAATTGGCTTGCATAATTCTTCTATAGGAGGTAGATTCTTCACATCTTCAGCTCTAATACCTTTATCCTTTAGACATTTCTTAGTTTCCTTCATCACTTCATCATTTAATGCAATAACTCCCCTCTTCTTTAGTGTTGGTGTTGGAGCTGGTGCTGGCACAACTGGTTCAGGAGTAATCGGCTCAGGTATATTTAGCTCAGTTGAAGTCTAATCATCATAATTCTTGCTTATCTTAGCCATTAATTCTTCGGCATCTATAGGAGATCTTTTCCTGAAAACACGATCAACAAAGCTATCTAGGTATGTCCTAGAATCATCAGTTGGTCCATTATAATAAATATCAAGAAGCTCATTCTTAGGTAATGGACATCCAGGATGTGCATGAATCAAGGCACAGAACCTTGTCCATGACTCAGGCAATTTCTCTTCTTCTCCCTGTTTAAAATCAAAAAGTCTCTGCAAAGCAGCATGTTTAGCACTGGGAGGAAAATATTTCTGGAAGAAAGAAGCAATCAAGCAATCAGGGCTATCAATGGAACCAGGATGTAATCTATTAAACCATGCCCTAGCTTCTCCTTTTAGTGAAAAAGGGAAGATCTTAGTGACAAAGTACTTACGCATCTTAAAATCATCAGAGAATAAAGTACTCATAGTAGAAAGCTCATTCATATGAGCCACATCACTCTCATTTTTAGTCCCACAAAAAGGTTCTTTCTCAAAAATGTCTAAATAGGATAAATCAAGAGAGAAATCATAATATTTATCTTTAATATAAATGGGAGAGGTGGCAAACTTAGGATCATATGACAATTTAGGAATAATGGTACGTCTAGGAAGGGGACTCTTAATAGCACTAGTACCATGTGTGTTTCAGCACTCTTCAACAAATTCATCAGTGAACTCAATGTAACCATCATTAATATCATAACTCTCTCTACACTCAGGTGAGCTAACAGGTGTAACAGTGTCTTCACTAGGAGTTTCACTATTTCCTAGACTAGCCATAGTAGCATCTAGGAAAGGACCTAATGAACCACTCGCATCAAGCACAGTAGAAGTAACATCATGAGCATTCAGCAGTAGTAGCAGTGTGTGTAGCATGAGTATGTGGTGCTGGTGTGACAAGCTTATTTATAACAGACGGTGAATCAAGAGCAACAGAGGTGTTTAGGACAGTACCTCTTCTTGTAGTGGATGGTAAAATAGGAAACTTTCCATCACGATACTTCCCCATGATGAAAGGAGTAGAAGTGCACAATAATAGATCCAAGTAAACTTACAAATAAAGCTATGCTCCCCGACAACGGCACTAGAAAATATTCTTGATGACCCACAAGTGTAGGGGATCACAACAGTCTTCGCGGGTAGTATTACCCAATTTATTGATTTGACACAAGAGGAGCCAAAGAATACTTTCAAGCCTTAACAACTGAGTTGTCAATTCAGCTGCACCTGGAAATAGTTCTTGCTCACAAAGTTTATCAGTAGCAACAGTTTGATAGTAGCAACAACAACAACAAAACATGAGCAATAGTAATAGTAAACAGTGGGATTCGAGTGCGGTAGGCATAGGGATGGATGGACGGGAGTTGCATGGACGAGTCTAAACATGTAACTTCAAGATCTAGGGCATTGCAAATAAATAAGAATAAGCATCCAAGTACTAAACAATCCTAGGCATGTGCTCCATATATAGTCATGCGTGCTCACAATGAGAACTTGCACAACATCTTCTGTCCAGCCAGCCCGTGGCAGCGGGGCCTCTAGGGAACTACTGGCAATTAAGGTGCTCCTTTTAATAGAGCACCGGAGCAAAGCATTAACACTCTGTGAACATATGTGATCCTCATACCACAGCCATCCCCTCCGGTTGTCCCAATTTTTGTCACTTTGGGGCCTTTGGATCCGGACAATGATATGTGTACACAACTTGCAGATAAGATCACAAACAATACTATCATAATGATTGAATAATAAGTTCAGATCTGAGATCATGGCACTCAGGCCCTAGTGACAAGCATTAAGCACAACAAGTTGCAACAAATTCAAATAGCACTAAAAGAGATACTAGGCACTATGCCCTAACAATCTTATTTGATTACATGATAGAACTCATCCAATCCCTACCATCCCCATAGCCTACAGCGGGGTATTACTCACTCATGGATGAGGGAAACATTGATGGTTGATGGAGAGGCGTTGGTGATGACGATGGCGATGATCCTCTCCAAATTCCCCGTCCCGGCAGGGTGCCAGAACGGAGTTTCTGGATCCGAATCTTCGTTTCTGATGGTGGCGGCAGAGCGGAACTCTCTCTGGAAAAGCGTCAACCCCCCGATTTTTAGGTCAAAGGGTAACTTATAGGCGAAGAGGGAGCGCGAGGGGGTGCCTGGGGTGGCCGCACCCCCTAGGTGCGGGTAGGGCCCACCCGCGCCTGGCAGGGGTGTGGGCCCCCCAGGCCTCCGATCCGTTTCGTCTTCTGGCTCCGTGGATCTTCTGGCGAAATATAATTTTTAGCATATTTTCCAGAATTTTTTCTGATAGTTGATTTTCTGCACAAAAACTAGACACCAAGGCAATTCTGCTGAAAACAGCGTCAGTCCGTGTTAGTTGTATCCAAATCACACAATTTCAGAGGAGAAACAATAGCAAAAGTATTCGGGAAAGTAGATACGTTTTGGACGTATCATTAGGGATGGCACCGGCCCACCCGGGCCACTACCGCCGCGAGCTGTGCGCCGCGCGCTATGGGCCGCGTGTTGGCGCCGACTACGGTGACCCAGCATACCACTGCATCTGTAGTACACTATAGTCATTGACATGACATTCACAGAACACCATTCCGTAAATATCACATCCCCCGGAGTGGTACAACAGAAACATTGCGGGTCCATATTACAAACATACATACATTATTATTATTACAATACCAGAAGTTCAAGACTTCACAAGATTCAACTTACAAACCAAATATAAAGTGTTTCAGCGGAAGTTTTAAAGTACAACTTCATCTTCGAATTGAGCTCAGAAACTTTTTATTATATAAGGTCCATGTTGCTTAGCTCAATTGTTACTAATACTATGGTAATTATTCTGACTCATGGTGCTCTCCTCCATAGACGACGTCGTAGTCCACCCTTTCTACATCACCGTACAGATCGGGCTCTTTATAGAAGACCTCCTCTTGGCTTTCAGCTGCATACATCGGGGTATCTTCTGGATCCTCAGAGTCTAAGCAGGGGATCAAAGGAAAAGGTGAGTAACAGCATTGCCCAACAAGTTCATTATATGCAAGGTGGAAAGTTTGATGCTCTATCTACCATCTCAGACTATAAGTCCTTGGCACTATGTAGTTTTCGTAAATCTTTCTTCAAAGATTGATTCTATTGTTAAAAACTATGCCCATCATCCTTCACAGGTTTACCAGAACTTTCATGGAGTTCCTTTCCTGCCGCGTTCGTATCTCCTTCCCGGAACAAGGAGTAACAAGTTACAATTATTACACTCTGCAGAGGTGCGTTACTTTACTCATGAGAGATCAACTCCCTGTTGCACAACTGGGCGTACTTTCCCGTCCACAATTCCATGATGTGGGGCCTAGTAGGTGATCCAAGCCAATCACTGCCCTTTTCCGTGATCCCATATGTCTGCACGATCCTTCGGGGCTGGCTCACCTCCGTTAAGCCTCCTTTCGGGCAGGCTAAAACCCTAATGAGTTCCCGAAGACTCTATGAGCTGGTGATTCCCCTGGAAAGTACCATATAGGTCCGGCTATACCTTCGACAACCACTCATAGAAAATCTAGACACCAAAAATGTGGGGCCTAAGGGTGCCCACCCATATGTTGGATTCGCACAAGGATTCACAACGTCACGTTAAGGTCGTCCTGCCTCCATACGAAAGGAAAAGGATACAACTGAATTCTCCGTCCCATTCCAAATCCCATGGTTAGTGCGTTATATACGGCGCTAGAATCACTGATGTCATGGGTGGTTAATTCCTAGGTGATTATCTTTGTTGCAGATAGAAACCTAAGTTCTACTTCCCACTATATCATCACTTAGGATGATATCAACAATTTATTTATTTTGAGAAAATAACACTTTTCTTTCCTCGAAATATAGATGATAACACACAATTTACAAATACTTTGATAAAGACTCTTCAAAGGACATGAGCAAGCGATGAACTTTCCTTGTGATTGCAAGGTAGTGAAGTCGGATGCTTGCACTGGACCTTGAGCTTCTATGTCTACAAAACATCATTATTTACCGGTAAGGACAATATTTAAAGAAGCAAACAATGAACATGCATAGTTATGCAATGCATTAGTTGTGATTTACTTTGTTTATGTGTTTTACCCAATATTTTAGTTTCCTAGAATATCTTTAGGAACTTAAGAAATTCATTTTTTAAGAAATAACCTTAATATTTGATAAATATTATTTCCACTATTTTATAATGTATTATATTTTTAATAGAGTTAAAAACTAATTTTTATTTAATTTTAACTCTTATATTTATTTATTTAATTATTATTTGTAAGCATTAGAATTTAAATAAAAAGATTTTATTTTGGTAACTCTAAATATTTATTTAGTATTTTTCTAAAATACTATCATAACAAAATATAATAAAAGTTATTTTTATTGATTTTTATTATTTTCTCGAATTGTATAAAATTCCATAAGGAATATATATATATTATAAAATCCTTAACCATAAAATCCATTTATTAAAAATGGTTTCTTAATTTAATTTAATAGGTTATTTTATTATGAGTCTAAAAATATATTGTTTGTATTTTCTAGACTTTTATTTTATTTACTAGAGTTTATTGAGTTTTAGGGGTATTTTAGTCTTTTATTTAATTCTTAGAATTCATGTTAGGGTTTTGGGCCAACCCATTGGGCTTGTTGGGCCCATCTTGGCCCATTTGGCCTTGTGGAAGGATCTCCCTAAAGGGGTACTGGCCCTATCGGCCCAGTCCTCTGCCTCACTGTCTCTCGACGTCACCCCTTCTCCTCCTCGACCACGTGGTCGCTATCTCCGCCGCTGTGGTCCGTCCTGGCTGCCGTCGTGGTGCATGGTGTAGATGTCGACCAGGCTCCATCATCTGGTCCAATTCGATTTGTACTTGGGGCTCTCCTGCGGCTAGACTGGTTCCGTCCCGAACCCTAGGGTTTGGGGTGGTACCGGTGATGCCTTCACCGCTGCCTCTAGTGGTGCTATGGTGGTGATGTAGTTGCGGTGGTGGTGCTGCTCGTCTTCAGATGTTGCTATGGCCGCCGCCTCGGCTCGATGCGGGTTGCAGCGCCCCTTGGGTGCTCCCCGTGCCGCCGTGTGCTCGTCGGCCTCTCTGCTTCCTCTTCTAATATTTAGCCAGGACCTATGGTGAGTTGATTTGGTTTCCCCCTTATGGTTGTTTGTCATCTGTCCCTCCTGAGCTAGGCTGTGTGACTCAGCCTTGTATCCTTGATTAGGGTTCATCCCTAGTTCTAGGTTCCTTCCCCTGTTTAATTGTAAATGATGAACTGTACTTGTGGTGGTGCCTAGTGGGGATTGTGATCAATTGCACTTTAGTGCTTACTGTCCTGATTTGATTATATGATGCTATTGGCTCTATAATGTTGATTCTAGTTGATAGTTGAACTTGGCTAAGTTGATGTTGTTACTGTGATATCTATCTGGTGGTGATTTGTGGTTCCATCTATTGTTAGTACATTAGTGTTGATAGTAGCACTGTCAGTGATTACATTGTATTTATACATGTTGGCTTGTATGGTTATAAACAGATTGAGATTAATCATTTTACTTTAATGATACTCTATAAATGCATAGATAAGCTTGATGATGATTTCTGAGGTGTAGTCTCAGGAAAATGATATCCAACAGCTTGCCACTCTATTTATGGTATCTAAATGATGGTTTTACTTGGCTTATAGAACCTGTCCTTGTGACACCATTTAACTATGGCACACAAGTTGTTGGTTTCTACAATTGGCTTGATTCTATTGAGCTCGGGATTGGATTAGATCAAGGTTAAATGGAAATCTTCTTCTTAACTATTCTGCCTATGATGTTGGTCTCAGGCATAGGAACTAGTTTCCTATCTTGTTGTCCCTTATGAAATGTTCTGCGATTATAATTGGTCACTGGATCTTGTATCCTCTTGCCTAAGATGTTTTGGTGCTCACAGATTTATATTGGTTCATAGGATTTGTAGATTCTGAGGTGCTACTCCACTAGGAGATGTGCCCAGAATTTATAAGCTATGTTATGTACATGTTGGAAGATATAATTGTTTGTTAACTCTAGGATCTAGGATGCTGGTCTGAGATCCTGGTAGAGTTGGTAGAATTTAAATGTAATTTTTATTCAAAGGATCCTCTATTATGGATTCACCCCACTTGGGTGTTTTCTGAGAGCTCTAAATATAGAACAACACATGAATCTCTGTTTAGATAAGATAGACGGATCATGTGAGGGTTTTATAATACTCACCACAATAGTTGAGTTATTGTTGTGGTTGCTGGTTGATCTGGTGACTTGATGTTGCTCGCCTGATCTTGTTCTTCTCCTCATGGTGCTTCTCCTGTTACTTCTGGCTCCTGGAAGCTTGGCCTTGATGTTGCCCTTCACCTCCTAGCTCCTGGAACTTGGCCTTGTTGTCCACCTGATCCACCTCTCCTTATGTCACCATATGGTGATACTAGGATGATCTTGTGTGTGGTTTGGCTGGTGATTTGGTTAGGCTTTGACAGGCTTGGTGTGCTCCTGGTGTGTTGTTTGAGAAGAAGAGAATGAGATGCTGGAAGCTCTTGCCACGACTGAGTTACTCCTTTTGCTTGTGTGACTGCTGCTGCTGTGTTGACAACTCTCACCATGCATTTAGGTGAGTGTGCTGCCTGTGTGTTTGGTACATCATGTGGATCAGATCGATGAGGTGTCTTTACCTTTTGATCTTTTAACATTTTACCCTCCTGGTGAAACTAGCCCCTTTTACTTGCTGTTGAGAGCTGTGTTATGGCTTATTGGTTTATGAAAGAATTGATTCTTTCATATTGGTGAAACTTGCCCCTTTTAACAATACTCAATGATGTATCATGAGTAGTGCATCTCACTGCTCTCTACTGAGAGTATCTTAACCACTAATATTTATTTTCCTTTTTGTTTGATTTTGTATTTTGTTGTAGGTACAAGATCTGGATACTCAAGATTTTAGTATAGAATCAGATAGATAGATTATTATTTTTTATTGATTCTTTTGTAAAGATTTTGTAATATCTTATTTTATTCTTTATGTAACAATATTGTAATAGTTTATTATTGAAGTTTCATTTGTTGTAATTCCTCTATTGTACTGAACCCTTCATGAGTTCATTATTGTAAAAGAAAATATATATGGAATGAAAATAAGAAATAAAGATCCATTTCTTATTTGAATTACTTTATATTGAATTCCATTTTATTTATTATCTCTTAACATTATAACAAATGAGATTACTAAATTAGTTTATAATTCATTTCTTAATAAAAATTCTTAATCTTTAAATATAAATTCAAATTTCAAATTTTAATTCAAATTCGCCCCTCCAAAACACACTTATTCAAAAAGACCATGACAGAATTTATAATGATCACTCCCCATAGCTATCACTACACACATAGAGTGAAAGAAACTCTGATCACTTTAGGTTTTTAGTTTGGAAAACATTTTACCCGAATTTTTACAGATGAATGCATGCATATGCACAAATTCCTAAATCTACCCTTCGTTGGTTCCTAAATGCTGGGATGTTACACCGGCCCACCCGAATGCAAGAGTTGCCGCTGGCTGTTGTTGGGCCAAGGGGTGAGCGCCTCGGCCCACCCAGCTGGAACAACTCCTGGGTTGTTTTTGTTTTTCCCTTTGGACACAAGTTGGGCCGCCGGTTTTGGCCCAACCGACTGTGCGGTTTTTCATGATTAATTCCACTAGTTTTTAGTCCCACATGGGAACCTAAAGATGGAGGGACCCCCTCCCTCCTCCTATTTAAAGAGGTGTCCATGGGAGGATTAAGATACACCAATTTCCACCTGGAAATCATAAAGGCATGTGTTTCCCTCTCTCTCTCTCTCTCTCTCTCTCTCTCTCTCTCTCTCTCTCTCTCTCTCTCTCTCTCTCTCTCTCTCTCTCTCTCTCTCTCTCATGCACACGCGCGACCGTGGCCCCCTTGTCAGGGTTGTGCAAGCAAGGAGTTCTTCACCGCGGAGCACCGTCGCTCTACGGGATTCGAATCCGGGAGATCTACTTTCATAATCTTTGCTAGATCAGAGACAAGCGGGGGTCGTCGTCAACCATCATACGTGTGTGACTCCCTCTAGCGGCACCATGATTTCGGTGTTATGAGTTGTCATGGAGCCGCAAGAACATCGTGACCTCGAGGTCAGCATCGGGGCATCTTCTTCATCCATGTTCCTCGCGGTATGTTAACCGCGCTCGGTATTCAAAGGTATAAATATTGTATCCCCTCCCATTACTGCATTACTAGTAGATAGATATTGGTCTTCCAGGGTTTGCCGCATAGTACTTTTTTTGATTTTTTGTACCGAAACCCAACTGTGGTATCAGAGCCGATCTATGTGTAGTAATTCTAGTACGAGTAGAACGCACGAGTTGTGACGTGTGGGCATCAAATTTATGACTGTACCCTCCCACGTGTACTTGTTTATATCATGTTATTGATTGATGAATCGGCCCAGACCAACCTTACGCGTACTCTTATGCGAGACTGGTTCCACACTCAATATATGGCTTGTACCGTATAAGTGTCTTGCGGGTGTTTGTCTCTCTTTCAATAGTTGATATAGCATTTACAAAGGAGGGCTCCGAAAGGTAGTTAGTAGAGTCAATCATTTAATCAGCATTGTGATCGAAGTTCGTATGTAAGAAATGGTTCTTATGCGAAAGCCCATACAGCCATGTAAAACTTGCAAAAGATAAAGTAGAGGCGTCTAACTTTGTTTTACAGAGGGCGTTGTGATGTGATATGGTGATAGTCAAGGTAAAGTAGTTTATTTCCTGTTCCTAAGTGGTAGTAAAGGTCATCATCGTGATGGTGGACTATGAAGTCGGAGGCACTGGGGCCATGGCACAAGACCTGGTGGCATATCGTGCACTGATGACCCACAAGAATAGGGGGTCTATGTAAGGTTCCCAACCTTTAATAAGGTAGAGATCCCTGTGTTTACAATGCTAGTCCCTGGATCAATAGCTAGCATCCACAGTTAAGATGTAATATCAAGAAACAAAGGTCATAATACAACTTTATAACCAGGAATAAAGTAATTTATTACATCTTACATAGCTCATTTGGCTATCTCATTACAATGCAGCATAATATAACAATAGCATGGGGTCCTTCATCTTCAAAGTGCCACAGGCAGACATGTTGGTTGTAGACTTGTAATCCTAATCATTAAACTTCACTAATATCAAACAAACCTGCAACATAAAAAGTTACAACCACAAGGTTCAATACATTTGAATTGTATTGGAAAGTGATACTATGGTAGTATAGTGGAGTCTATCATCTATATGCATTTGGCTAAGTGGAGCTTAGGCTTGATTTGCTCAAAATAGATTTTCCTTATCATTTGAAAACACTAAGTTTTTGCTTGACAAAATCTTTCCCAAGGCATCTCCCAATAGAAATTGGTGATCCTTCAACCCTTGTTCAACCACAAGTTTTTAACTTAGAAATTTGGATGAGGAGATTCTTGATAGCTTCCATGTCTTGATTCTCAAATTGTCCTTTGCCAGGGACATGGCTAAGTACTTAGATTTTACACTCTGCAGAGGTAGTGCACTTTCCCCACAAGACTTGGTTTCACCAAGACAAGATCTTTCAGAAGCCTTCCCTTAGACCAAAATGGACGCGCTCCAACCTATCATTCCCCTACCACTAACTGTCCATTTGGCTAAGTTATTGCAACCTATATGATCCAGGCAGAGCCCATAATGCCAAGTGGCTGCACTTGAAGCTTCTCAACATTTGACATCTCAAATCTCTTTGTTCATGGGTGGCATTCCACAAGTGTGATACACAAGGTTCACCAGTCCCCTAGCCTTGTGTAACCACTCAACACAAACCATTCCTTCCATTCCACCCAGGTGATTCATTCACTTAGTTGTTTTATTAAACAAAACACACGTCCTCAGACTTAGAAATATTTCATAGCATGGATATATATTCCACCCTTGTTTTCTACTAGCTAAGCTAAGCATGATAGTAGTAGGAATCTTAACTTTGGAGAATTATATTAAGGTTTCATCTACTAGGATTTCCCATGGCATAGTTTACACTTAGCAAAATTCCATGCAAGTCCTACTTAGAAATATCACTAATGCATAGTGAAAATAATGGGACCAAAGTATGAAGCATCACTTGCCTTTTTGGTATAGAGTATAAGTTCACTCCTTGATCTTGCAATGTTCACACACTTCAAATCACTACAATTCAATCAAGCAGGGCACAATTTCAATCTACCAATCAAGCAACATCACATAAATTAATAGAATCAAAACAATGCATGCAAGCATGCCAAACTTTGTTTTATTTACAAAAGTGGTTTATAATAGGTTATAAACATTCTAAAACACTTTATTGGTCATTTTATAAAGTGGCAAAACTATTTGCAAAAGATTTTATCTAAAAACCATTTTAAACCAAATCATTATTTTATGTGGTTAAAATGTCTTTAGCAAAGTAATAATCTCTATGGAGTTCACCAAATACATTTTCAATTCATAAAGCTTGGTGTTTAGGGTCAGAGAGTTTATTCCAAAACATTTCCCAAATATTTTCTCCCAAAAGCATTTTTAATAATTAAACATTAATTTTATTTGACTAGAAATGGTTTAAGTCAAAGATTCATTCTTTTGCTTCACCAAATACATTTTTGAAATCACAAATTGATTCCTATGGTCAGTAGGTTCAAAACAAACCATTTGCCAAAGATTTTATCCCCAAAATAATTTTAGAACAAATTTTATATCCTAAACATGCATACACAAGTTTCTGCAAAAAACAAACAATTTAACAGAAGCTTTTTACTAAACAAAGTGCATGGTCAGAAAGTACTTGTCTTTCTAAATACATTGATATAAAATTTGCAAAATTTGGACGTGTGGTTTGAAAGTTATGAATTTTTCAAATTGGAACATCTATTAGATAAGTTTCTGGTTTTTAAATCAAACAGAGGCCACGTGGCGTGATATTACTCGTCGGTACCGCTTCGGTTGGATCGACAGACACAGACCGTAGGATCCAACTTGATCGCACGGCACAGATCGCATACCCGTTCGTTTATAAGTGATTCTATCTAAGCCTCAGGATCAAGATCCAACGGTCCTAGTTTAATGACCTAGAACTGGCGGCGCTAGACTCTGACGCGCGGCGGCGGCGGCCTGGCAGTGACGTCGCCAGCGATG
Organism: Avena atlantica; assembly: GCA_910589765.1. Taxonomy (NCBI): domain Eukaryota; kingdom Viridiplantae; phylum Streptophyta; class Magnoliopsida; order Poales; family Poaceae; genus Avena; species Avena atlantica. Next base: position 422,817,541 of record OU342734.1, on the reverse strand, counting down.
CAGGAAGCAAGAAAGAGAGAGAGGGAGCTCACCGGATTCGCTGAACGATGATGATGCTCAACCTGCTCGCGTTGGTCGAAGGGGCGCACGAGGTTGATCGGAATCGCTCACCGGAGCTGCGCTGCGCCTCGGGTTCGTACGGTCGTCGACGGGGGCGAGTTCCTGTGGCATAATAAGGCAGGGAAAGTAGTCAGGAAGGTGCACACGCTTGCAGGGGTTGCGATGGTACCCACCAGAGAGCAAGGGGTGTGCTGATTCGTCGCCTACTGCTCGCCGGAGTTGCGGGAGTCATCGGTGGCGCTCAGACGAAGACGGAGGCGAGGTTGGGGCATGCGTGGGCGAACGAAGACCATGGGCAGGTGCGCGAGATGATGGGGATCAAGCTGGTGTGATCTAGGTGGTAGGATAGGGTCGGGGCTCACCGGAATCGACGCTGCTACTCATCGGGGCAGTGGAGCTTCGAAGAGAAATTAGGACAGCCTGGGGGCGTAGAGGTTATGGCGAGTGAGGGGAATGAGAGAGGGGGGAGAGGCGATTAAGAAGGCATGGTCATAGGGCTGAATAATCGCTGCGTTACTGCGTATTACGCCGGCATTGATTTGGCAGCAACGGCCGACGAGGTCAGCGGGAGGGTGAGGAAGAAGGGAGCTGGCGTTGGGGTCGTCTCGTCAGCGAAAGAGGGGGAGGGGGAGTGGGTCCAGGCTGTCATCGTCTGCGTGGGTTTCTTTCGCGGTGCGAAACATTTTCTCGCAGGGAGAGAGTGAGTGGGCTGATGCTGGGCTTAGTTGGGCCTGCCGACTGGGTCGAGTCCGTTTTCATTTTTTTGTTCAGATTGTTTTTCTTTTTCTTTTTCTAATAATCTGTTTTGATTTTTATTTAATCAATTCAATCATCCATTTGAATTCAAACCTTTGTCAAACTTTGTGTGGATTCAAACATTGATTAATAAAACATTCTGAAGTCAAATTTTGAATAAATATTTTATTCTTTTTAGGGTCTTTTAATTATTTAAAATAGGCTTTAGCATTTATTCAAATAAGGTTTAATAATGTTTTTAAAAACCATTTGAATTCTAATTCTTTCGATATCTATTCAGTAGGTTTTATTTATTTAATAGGGTGTCAAAATTATTCATCTAGAGTCATTTGGAATATATTTAATATGATTCATAAATCATTTGAATTGGGTATTTATTTTATTTCCAATGGAATTAAATATAGTTTTAATTCCCTAAATTTTATTTGGAAGATTTATTTTATTTAAATTAATTAAACAACTTTTATTCCACTTGGGTAATTCCAAAATACTATTTTCTCAAGAATTATATAATTATTCTTATTAGAGATTTGTCTTTACTCAAATAGAATTTGGTTCATGCCATTTTATTTTTATTTTGGAAATTCTTTATCCTTTTATTTTTATTTGGATTTGGATTATAATCATTCCATTTTCTTAATGGATTAGGCCAAGATTTAATTTGGTCTTTAAATATTCCTTATTTAATATTTCTTTCTTCATCTTATAAAATCCATATCTTTTTATTTATAGATCCAAACTTGGTGACCCCAATTTGTAAAATCTTATTTAATATTTATTTATCCCTTTGAATATCTTTAGGATTATTTGCTCACCATTTGGTATGGATTTATTGATAGATGCTTTATTAACTTTGGAGATTTAATTTCTTTATCTTATTAAATTCATAAGATTTTATCTATGGTTCCAAATTGAATGAATTCAATTTATATGGTTTTATAATATTTCCATTTGTCATTCTTGATCATTTTGAAATGTTTGTTTGACCAATTTTTATATGGATCAAACCCATAGGTTTGAAGATAACTTGGAAATGATTTTATTCCATTAGGGTTTAGGGTTTGGATTTATTTTCCAAGTGTTTAAATTTCCAGATGCATTTTATGAGGAATGCATTCCTCTTGAATTTGAATTTAGTTGTATTCAAATTTTAACCAAAGTTTGTTCAAGATGGGATTTTTAAGTTTCCATTTAAAAACAGAGGTTTCTTTTCACCCTAAAATTCAACAATAATTTATTTTGTTTATTTATTTTTCACATAACAAGATTTGTAAAATCTTGGGATGTGACAGTCTATCGTATTACTTTCGGTAAATAGGAGTGTCAATCCCAACGAGGAGCAGAAGGTGTTGACTAGTGGTTTGGAGCAGGAAATCTCTGTAAATACTTAGCAAATGAATTTTTAGAGTTTTTTTGATAAAGCAAAGAAATAAAGTGCAAGTAAATAAATACAACAAATAATTGCAGCAGGTGGCCCAATCCTTTCCTAGCAAAGGACAAGTCGGTTGTATTACTTATGAGGAATAACGTTCTCGAGGACACATGGGAATACTGTCAAGTGCTTTCGTTTCATATAATTGGTTAATCTTCTTTGGTTTGATAAGTGTTGTGTGGATGAACCTGTGCTAATGTACCGACCTTACTTGGACTAATACATACTTGTGATTAAACCCTTTGCAAGCATATGAAACTACAAGAAATTTATTAAGATAAAAACCTAACCACAGCCTTAAACTCTGAGATCCTACACTCCCTTGTGCAATGGTTTCCTAATGGGGGTTCATGTTTCTATCACTCCGGCAACCCCATAATTAGTAGCCAAATACACAATGCATTCCCCTAGGCCCATAAATGGTGAAGTATCATGTAGTCGACGTTCACATGACACCACTAGAAGAATAGCACCACAACTTAAATATCAACCATTGAATAATACATCAACACAATTCCACTACTAACAACATGACTTCTCCCATGTACGCAAGAACTAAACGAACTACTCACGAGACATCATATGGATCAAGATCAGAGATGATATAATGATGAATAACAATCTGAACATAGACAATAATTCAATGGTTCCACTCACAAGCATCAACTACAAATAGTAATCAACACCGAGAAAGTTTCCCTAAGAACAATGCAAGATTCAACACAATTGTTATAGCGGGATGGAGTGGTGATGATGGTGCTGGTGGAGATGGTGGTGTGGATGATCATGATGATCCCGATGAAGTCTAGCTTGATGATGGTGTTAATGGCGACGATCTCCCCTCTTCGGGAAGGAATTTCCCAGGTAAAAATCCGTCTGCCGGAGAGCTCTTTCTCTCTCTATAGTTTCCGCCCCGCAGAGGCGGTGGAATCTTTCTATGGTCACTCCCCCGTGTATTAGAGTTTCGAGGAGAAGATATAGGCGAAGGGGCAGAGCCAGTGGTGGTCCAGGGCGGCCACACCCCGTGGTGGCGCGACCCAGGGTGGCCCGCGCAGAGGGGTTGTGGGCCCACTGTGGCCCATCTTAGCATGCCCTTCTGGCATCCTTCGTCTTCTAGAAAAATATGATTTTCTATGTATTTTATGGTATTTTCTGATCTTCGCGAAAATTGCATCAAAACGCCGCTTTTTCCATCAGAATCCTGACTCTGGCGGTTCATCCTCCAAGAATCATCCAACATGCAAAAATATATGAAATAACATAAGTATCACCTCTTAATATGAAATATATCAATGAATAAGAACAAATTATGATATAGAATAGTGATGTAAATTGGATGTATCAACTCCCCCCAAGCTTAGACCTCGCTTGTCCCCAAGCGAAAACTGAGCTCAGTAAACATGTCCACAGGTTTATGGAGTGAAGTGTCGATAAAAATAATACAGACAAGAAGCATCACACTTACCAATACACAACCCATAGTAGAAAGAAACTCACCATTATATAACTTAACTTGCAACGAGTATGGGAGTCACAATAAAGATGCATAAAGACAAATCATAATGGTAATGGCAAACTTTGTTCTTGGTCAGAGAACAGTTGATAAATCATAATTGGTTTTCAAGCAAAGCTTTTGTAAAGAAGTTTATAACAGGAATCATTTTTCTCAAACATAAAAAGGCTTTTCACAATGATAGCTTTCAAAGTAATACTCATTTAGATAAGAGATTTGTGTAAAATAAGGAATATAAGAAACATGATTGAATAAATAATCATATGAATGATTGAAATACAACAACTCAAATGCTTGCTGGAGATAGAAAGGAATAGGTTTACTGACTCAACTAAAAAGTAAAAGAAAGGCACTTCGTAGAGGGAAGCAGGGATTTCAAGTTTCATAAAGAGCTTTCAAAAGATTATGGTACTTACTAGCTTTGAGCTCTCCTTGCCCCTATCATAAGCATCTTTAGGTGATTAAGGTTAAAGTGAACAGAGATGGAGTATATGCTTGACGAAATATAAGTTGGCAATCTCATGTCCCTTGAGTACGAGGGCCGCTCCTCATGCTACTCAACTTTAGTTACCGGTAAGTTATTGTCATAGTAAGTACATGTGTATCATAGAGAACCGCCAACGGGGTACCCCTTTCCCCATGATACAGGAGCTATCCCATATCAAAGTGACAAGGCAAGCAGACAATAAGCATCTCAGCAAACTTCTTATTTACCATGGGAAAATGGTGCTTTTTTTCTCTTCTTTCTTCTTTCCTCTTTTCTATCTCTCTATTTTTATATATAAGAAGAATGCTTCATAGATTGCTCTCTATGGTGATGCTGCAAGTTTCCACCATGATTAGGCATGGCTTAGGCTAGCGGCCCAGGCGTTTCTCTAACACATATACATGTTGGAGATATGCCCTAGAGGCAATATTAAATGTAGTTAATATTATATCTTTGTGTTTATGATAAATGTTTGCATTCATGCTATAACAGTATTAACCAGAAACATTAATACTTGTGTGATTTGTAAACTAAATTAGAGTTCCTAGTAAATCCTCTTCATAATACTAGCTTGTTGATTAATAGATGATCATGGTTTCTTGATCATGAACATTTGAGATGTTGTTAATAACAAGGTCATATCATTAGGAGAATGGTATGATGGACATACTTCTATAGATAAGCGTAGCATAAAGATCAAGTCATTTTAATAGTTCAATTGCTATAAGCTTTCTGATACATAGTAACCTAATTCCTTCGACCATGAGATCATGCTAATCGCAATCACCGGAAGGATGCTTTGATGACATCAAACACCACACCGTAACTGGGTGGCTATAAAGGTGGTATTGAGTGTTCGGAAAGTATGGGTTGAGGAACATGGATCAAGAGTGGGATTTGTCCATCCATATGACGGATAGATATACTCTGGGCCCTCTCGGTGGAATGTCATCCAATTGGCTTGCAAGCATGTGACTGGCTCACAAGGGATCACATACCACGTGAACGAGAAAAGAGTACTTATCAAGTAACGAGGTTGAACTAGGTATGCAGAGATACCTACGATCAAAACCTCGGATAAGTAAACTATCGTGAGACAAAAGGAAATTGGTATCGTATGTAAGTGGTTCATTCGATCGCAAAGTAATCATAGAAATATGTGGGAGCCATATGAATTTCCAGATTCCTCTATTGGTTATTGATTGGAGAAGTGTCTCGGTCATGTCCGCGTAATTCATGAACCGTAGGGAGACACACTTAAGGATTCGATGTTGTTGAGTAGTTATGGAATGATGAGTAAGAGACCGAATGTTGTTCGGAATCTCGGATGGTATCCGGGATATCAAGAGGAGATCCGGAATGGTCCGGAGAATAAGATTCATATAGGGAAAGTCCTGTTTCGGAGTTGGGGAATGATTCCGGTGTTTTCACCAGGAATGTTCTAGAAGGGTCCGGAAGGTCCGGAACTCCAGAGGGGAAGCGTACATGAATGTGTCATGAGAATGTGGAATGGTTGCATCATGTACTAGGTCACTTGGCTGGGCAAAATAAAGGAAGAAATCAAATCCTAGTTTGAAAGTCAAACGCCAATTTGAAAAGTCAAACGGCAAGTTTGCTTGGCGGAGGCAGAGTAGGAAACCTACTTGGGGAGGAAGTCCTCCTCCCTCCACCCGCCGGACAAGGAGGCCGAGTTGGGGGAGGACTCCCTCCTCCCAACCGTCCACCCTCAACCTATATAAGGAGGGGTGGGGTTCCCCTACCCCTCACACCCAAAACCCTAGCCCTCTCCTCCAAGTCGCCGGCGCCACCACCTCCTTGTCCCGCCGCCTAGGGCACCTCCAACTCGGCGAGTTGGGGTGATCCCCAAACCCTAGCCGCCGGCTACACTTCCCCTTGGTGCCCTATAAACCCTAGATCTCCAAGGGCCTCTCTCATAGTCCACCATACTCACTCCGGCTTAAGGCGAAGCCCTGCGAGATCTCCCCTCTACTTCCGGTACCATGCCGTCGTGCTGCCGGAATCGCGAGGAGAGTTCTACAACCTCCACTTCCTGCTGGAACAAGGGAGAGGAAGGTCTTCATCAAGTAGACCGACTGTGGAAGCGCTGCCGGAACGCAACGCCGGAAGGATCGTCTACGTGATCTTGAGATCGGCAATAGTACGACTACATCACCCACGAGAATCTGCTCTCGTTAACCGCTTTGGAATCTTCGAGGGTGAGTTCCTCTATCGACTCGTTGCTACAATCTAGTATATAGATCTTGGCTTGTTTGTTTGCATGCGGTAGAATTTTTTTGTTTTCCATGCTACGAACCCCTATAGTGGTATCAGAGCCGTGTCTATATGTAGATCTGTTGCACGAGTAGAACACAATGGTCATTGTGGGCGGTGGTGATTTTATTATCAAATGCTTTTTGTGTACTTTGCATCTTGCGGTATGATGGGATGAAGCGGCCTGGGCTAACCTTACATGACATCATTCATGAGACTTGCTCCACGCTCAACATGCAACTTGTATTGCATAAGTGGCTTTGCGGGTGTCTGTCTCTCCCATTATAGTATAGATCCAATTTACAATGGGCACTTGATTGTTCAAACATCAACATTGTGGTTCTTGTTCGTAAGTTAGATCGACACTTATTGAAAGCCCCAAACCATGTAAAATATGCAAAGAAAATTAGAGGCGTCTAACTTTGTTTTGCAGGGGTGTGCTGTGATGTGATATGGCCATGATTGTGATTATATTTGATGTATGCAATGTCCCTTATTGTAAGTTGGCAACCGGCAGGAGCCATATGGTTGTTTTTAAATTCTGTCAAGACCCACGTGTCTATTCAAAGTAGTTGTAATAGTTGAAGCTGGTGGACGACAACCATGAAACGGCGCCATTGACCTTGACGCTATACCGGTGATGATGGAGATCATGTTCGTGCTTGAAGATGGAGATCGGAAGCACAAGAAGAAAGGCCATATCATATCACATATTATGATTTGCATGTGATGTTAATCCTTTATGCATCTTGTATTTCTTAGTTAATGACGGTATCATTATAAGATGATCCCTCATGCACACAAAATTTCAAGTTCCAAAGTGTTCATCCTTAGTAAGCACCGTTGCTAAAGCTCGTTGTTTCGAAGCACCATGTGATGATTGGGTGTGTTAGATTCTGCGGGTGTATACAACGTGAGCAAGCCAGATTTGCTCATGCGGAAGCTAAGGTTTGATCTTGACGAGCCTAGCATGTACATACATGGTCTTGGAACACGGATCACCGAAAGGTAAATCATGAGTCATATAGTAGATATGATGAACATGTTGATTATTCGCCACTGAAGCTACATCAACTCTCGTGATGATCGGTTTTGATGTGGTGGATTTGGTTCGTGTGATCACTAAAACAATGTGAGGGATATTGTTTTGAGTGGGAGTTCACCTAGATTAATTTAACTATTAATTAGAACTCAATTTGTCATAAACTTAGTCTAAACTATTGCAAATATGTTGTAGATCAATGGCGGCCCCTACCATCAATTTTAATGCGTTCCTAGAGAAATAAAAGTTGAAAAACAATGGAAGCAACTTCGCGGATTGGTTCCGCAATTTGAGGATTGTCCTCAATGCTGGTAATTTGACCTATGTGCTGGATGCACCGCTGGGTGAACCACCTGCAGCTACTGCTACCGATGAAGTAAATAATGTTTACCTCACTCAAAAGAATCAGTACTCCACAGTTCAGTGTGCTATCTTGTATGGTTTGGAATCGGAGCTTCGGAAAAGGTTTGAGAACCAAGACCCATATGATATTGTCCGTGAACTCAAAATTATTTATGAGACTCACGCGGCAGTTGAGAGTTATGAGGCTTCTGAAAAGTTCTTTAACTGCAAGATGGAAGAGGGCAACTCCGTCAGTGAGCATGTGCTCAAGATGTCTGGGCATGCAAACAAACTCCAAAGTTTGAGTATAGTGATTCCTAATGCTTTGGGATTTACCGTGTCCTCCAATCACTACCACCAAGTTACAAGAACTTTGTGATGAACTACAATATGCAAAACATGAACAAGACGTTGCCAGAACTCTTCTCCATGTTGAAATCTGCAGAAGTGGAGATCAAGAAAGAGCATCAAGTGTTGTTGGTCAATAAGACCACCAAATTCAAGAAAGGCAAGTCTAAGCAACAGGGAAACTTCAAGAAGGTTGGTAAGAAAGTTACCGCACCGATGAAGAAGACCAAGGCTGGTCCAAAGCCTGATACTGAGTGCTTTTACTGCAAGGGAGAAGGTCACTGGAAGCGGAATTGCCCAAAGTAATTGGCGGATTTGAAGAACGGCAACATCCGGAAGAAAGGTATATCCGATATACATGTTATTAATGTGTATCTCACTAGTACTCGTAGTAGTTCCTGGGTATTTGATACTGGTTCGGTTGCTCATATTTGTAACTCGAAATAGGTACTGCAGAATAACGGAAGCTAGCGAAGAACGAGGTGACGATGCACGTTGGAAATGGATCAAAGGTTGATCTAATCGCGGTTGGCACGCTACCTCTTCATTGTCACATCCCAAGATTTTCCAAATCTTGTAATGTGAAAATAAATGAATGAAATAAAACTTTGTTTGATTTTAAGGGCCAGAAGAAAGTTTTTGAATTCAATTGGAACTTCAGACCCATTTGAATTAAATAAAATCCTAAAGGGATTTAAAAAGATAAACATTTTTAATAAAGGAAAACAAAATATTTTGAAAATACTATTTAGGATCTTTAAAATAAAAGGATTTAGTTTTCAAAAGGAGGATTTATAAATAAAGATTATTCTATAAAGCCAAATTAAACCTTGGCCAAGCCTTGAAATTTAAAACATTTTGTTTTGAATAAAAATAGCAAAAGTTGATTTAAATAAATTAATAAGGATTTAATATCCAACCTTATTTAATTAAAAGGTTTCACCATTTTTAAAACATCAAAACTTATTAAATTATTTTAAATAAGTTTTTCCAAATATTTTATATTCACAAATAAAACCTACTAAAGTGTTTTGGCTTTATTTTAGATTTCAAAATAAATATCTCAATAAAACAAATCCTATTTGATTTAATAATGAAATTCTAGTATATTTAATTAATAATGGACTCTAAAATAAGGTTATTTTGTTTTAAACAAATTTCCAAGTATTCCTTATTTCCAAATAAAACCAACTGATTTGGTTTTGAAAATATTTGAATTTCAAATGGAGATTTTATTAATTAAATCAAACCCTATTTTATTAAATAACTAATGATCCATTTTTAATGAATGGATCCTAAAATGAATAAAAATATTATTTTATTTTGAGATTTGGTTTATGCTGTTAAACAGAACCAAAAAAAACTCATTACAAGTTTGTTTTGTTTGAATTGTTTGAATTGTTGATTGAATCATTTGTTTTAATAATCAAATCAGAAAATAGAAATAGAAAAGAATAAAACAAACAGACAGAAAAAAATGTAATTGGACCAGCCCAATAGCCCAACAGCCCAGTAGCCCACCTGTTCCCACGCCCCGAAACGTTTTCTTCACCACAGAAGCGACCCGCTGAGTGACTGACTACTGGACCCCACCCCCACTCCCTTTCTTTCACTGCCAAATGGTCCCACTCCCCCTAGTCATCGTCTTCACCACCCCGCTGACCACGCCCCTCTCGCCGGCCGTTTCCGCCGATGAATGCTCGGTTAAATTCGCGGCATTGATGCTGCCTTTACCCTCTACGACCAAGCAAGTTAAAGCGCCCCTCTCCCCTCTCTGGTTCCCCTCTGTCTCCTCCCCGAAGCACGCCCCCAGGCCGCCCCAATTTCTCCTCGAACATCCCCGTCTCCGACGAGCTTCCACCGTCGAATCCGGCCGAGCCACACCACCTCCTGCCTCCCCGAGCACACGAGCACGCTCACCGCATCCTGGCGCATCTTCCCGTGCTTTTCATTCATCCGCGGGTGCCCTGTAACCTCGGCTTCGATGACACCAAGCGTGCGCCACCGTCTTCCATTACATCGACAAGCATCCCAGGTGAACTCTGACAGCCCTAAACTCTCTCAAGGACGCACACATCTTCCCCAGGTCATTCCGCGTCTAACCATGTTTCTGGTTTACCTTTGGGCGAACCGTAGCGTCGTCCTCGACCTCGACCACGTGCATCCGCCGCCAGAACCAACTCCGGTGAGGAATCCCGCCCGTCCTCGTGCGCCCCTTCGTCAGACAACGACACGTTGAGAATCAGCAAGGCGCAGAGAACCTGGTGAGCTACCCCTCTCTCCCTCTAGCCCCCTGTGTCGCCAGCAACCTCGCCGCCAGAGCCCGCGCCGCCATCTGCCGCCGCTAGCGCTGCCCTCCTCTGGTCAGTCGCACCGTAGCCGTTCGATTTAAATCCAACGAGTGCGATAGATCCATTTAACTAAAAGGGTACGCTAGTTCTGAACCGTGCGATATGACTTAAATCTAACGGCTGCTGTCAGTCGATCCGTGCGAACCGTTTTCGTCAAATCAGAGTGAGACACGTGGCCAGGTTTAGTTTTAAAAACAGATTTGAATCTGTTATAGATTCAATTTTCAAACCTCTGTAACTTTCAAACCACACGTCCAAATTTTACAAATTTTATGTCGTTGGATTCAGGAGAGGAAGCCCTAGCCAACCATGCCCTTGGTTTAGCCAATAGTATATATTAGTTTGCTTCTTTTTGTAGATTCTTTTGTGTGCTTGTTTAGGTTAGAAAAATTGTTTAAAAATGATCTTAGGGTTAAAACTTTTGCAAAATGGTTTGTTGTGACCTTACTGACCCTAGGAACCAACCCATGATTTGTAAAATGGTTTTGGAAAATTTTAGAATGGATTAAATGGTTTGGTTCATTTCTAGCTAAATAAAACTGTTAATTTATTTATGAAAATGGTCTTGAGTAAAAACTTTGGAGAAAATGTTTTGATTCAAAGCTACTAACCCCAAAACACCAAGTCTTGAGAGTTAGAAACTTTTGGTGAAGACTTAAAGGTTTTAGATTTGATAAAACTAATTTCCACCACATAAAAAGATGAATGGATTTAAAAATGGTTTTTGAACAAAACCCTCTTGCTAATGACTTTGCCACTTTGGTAAATGGCCAATTTGGATCTTACAAAGTTTAGAAGCCTAGTGGAGACCATCCTTGCAATAGAACCAACCTTTGCATGCTTATGCATGACTTAGATTCCATTACTTTGTGTGTGAAATTTTTTTTGTTTGACTTTGGTTGGAATGTGAATTGAATTTGTGTTTGCTTGATTGACTTGTAGAGAAGTGTGAGACTAGCAAGATCAAGGAGTGAACCACCATTCCCTACCAAAAAGGCAAGTGATGCTTCATACTTTTTGTCCCATTACTTTCACTATGCATTAGTGATTTTCTCTAAGTAAAACTTGCATGAATTTTGCTAAGTATGAACCTTGCTATAGGAAAACCTAGTAGATGAATCCTTAGTAGGATTTTCCTAAGTTAAGATTCCTACTATTATCAAGCTTAGCCTAGCTAATAGAAAACATGGGTGGAAAATATATTCACACTATGGAAAAATCTCTAAGTCTGAGGACTTATGTTTTTGTGTAATAAAACAACTAAGTTAATGAATCACCTGGGTGGAATGGAAGGCATGGTTTATGTTGAGTGGTTACACAAGGCCATGGACTTGGCTTGTGTATCTCACTTGTGGATGCCCACCAGGAACAAAGAGATTTGAGATGTCAAGTGTTGAGAAAGCTTACAGTGCAACCACTTGGCAATATGGGCTCTGCCATGATCATATAGGTTGCAAGAACTTAGCCATATGGACAGAGGGTGGTAGTGTTTGATAGGTTGGAGCGCGTACATTTTGGTCTAAGGGAAGGCTTCTGAAAGATCTTGTCTTGGGAAACCAAGTCTTGTGGGGAAAGTGCACCACCTCTGCAGAGTGTAAAATCTAAGTACTTAGCCCTGTCCCTGGTAAAGGACAAATTTGAGCATCAAGACATGGAAGCAATCAAGAATCTCATCATTCAAATTTCTAAGTTAAAACTTGTGGTTTGAACAAGGGTTGTTTGAAATCTTCAATCTTTGATTGAGAGATGCCTTGTAAAGGATCTTCAATCTTTGATTGAGCAAGAATGATTTTATCAAAGCAAAAACTTAGTATTTTCAAATGTTAAGGAAAAATCTATTTTGAGCAATGCAAGCCTCGACTCCACTTAACCAAATGCATATAGATGATAGACTCCACTATATTATCATAGTATCACTTGCCAATACAATTCAAATGTATTGACCCTTTGTGGCTGTAACTTGTATGTTGCAGGTTTGTTTGATTTTAGTGAAGATTGATTGATTAGGATTACAAAGTCTACAACCAACATCTGCCTGTGGCACTTTGAAGATGAAGGACCCATGACTATAGTTATTCCGCTGCAATGTAATGTAATAGCCAAATGAGCTATGTATGATGTAATAAAATTATGTTAATCTTGGTTATAAAGTTATATTATGACCTTTGTTTCTTGATATTACATCTTAACTGTGGATGCTAGCTATTGATCCAGGGACTAGCATTGTAAACACAGGGGGCTCTATCTTATTAAAGATTGGGACCCCTACAGATGGTATCAGAGCATTGTGTTGCCTGTAGGATTTGTAAACCCTAGGATTGGACAAAAACCCTTAGAAAAATAGGAGTTGTATTTGTTCCAAAAACTTATTTACAAAACAATCTTGTAAACTCTTTCCTCAACCATTTTGGTTTCAACTCTACATCTCTTCTACTTCAACTTGATGGAAAAGCCTACCCCATGACCAAAGACTACACCATGTGCAAAAGACTTCTTCAACATCTTCAACTCTAATGACTTCAACATCTTCAGCATGTTCACCAAGGACTTCCAACTTGGAAACTACTAAGGACTACAAGTGAAATAAGGAAATCTTACTCAAGATTTGAAGACTAAGGGAATGCAAAATAAGAAGGAACCATCAACAACTTTGAAGTATTGTGGCCAAGAGTTTTTCTCAAGGAAACCAAGATCTCATGCAAGAAGAATCAAGAAGGATGGAAATATCACAAGTGAAACATATAGATGGACCACCATATTTTAGCTAAGACAAAACCACCAACTTATGAGGTGTGAACAAAAATATTTTGTTGCCTAAGTATGTGCTTGAACTTTGTTGTTTGAGTGAAAATTTGTTTGTGATTGCATGCACATTGCTTGTGTGAATTGTGATGTGTGTGATTAGAAATATTTCCTTAGAAATATCTTGCCTATTCTAATCTCCCTTCAAACCCAAACAGATGACTACCCCAAAAGACTCCAAGGTTGATGACATCAACACCAACCAAGAAGACAGCATGAGAGAACTTATAGCAACCCAAAACCAGTTGAGCCAAGATACAACTCAGATTTTAGCCAACAACAATGGATTAGACCCAGCCATACAAAGGATTTTGAAACTTCAATCTCAATTGTTGCAAGGATTGGTTACTCAAATGATCAACATGGGAGAAAACTTTTCCCAAAGAGCTAATGACAACAAGGATGACAAAGATGTTATTTTAGGAGGAACCCAAGCTAGCAATATTTTTAGAGACAAGGATCATGCATCCAAGGAGCATGAAGATCAATGCCCCAAGAAGAGAGAAAGATCTCCCACCTATGAAGAACATGAACTAGAAGAACTCCTAGCTTTGGAGAGACCCAAAAAGAAGAAGAAAGACATAAGCCAGTTGCAATGTTACAATTGCAAAGAGATGGGACACTATGCCAGTGAATGCCTAGAAAAGAAGAAGAACCAAAGAAACAAACAAAAGGCAATGATACCAAAGGAAAAGAAAGATATCAGCCAAGTGATGTGCAAACACTGCAAAGAGTTAGGACATTATGCAAACAACTGTCCAGAAAAGATGAAGCATAAGATAAACCAGCCTATGAGGGATCTCAGCCTTGTCACATGTTTGAAATGCAGGGAACTAGGCCACTATGCAAACAATTGTCCAGAAAGGATGGAGAACAAGTTAAACAAGTCTAAAAAGGATCTCAACCTTGGCCCATGAGTCAAGCATGGAAATTAAGGACATAAATGCAACTGTTTGCTTAGAGAAAGTATTTCTCATGATCCCAAGAAGGACAATGTGTAATTTTTGTTTGAAATTTTTTAAGGGTGGTAGTACCCTAGTTGTTTTGAACCTGCTTGTAACCCTATCCTTCCCAAATCTCGGGACGATATTTATTTTAAGGGTGGTAGCCTGTCACATCCCAAGATTTTCCAAATCTTGTAATGTGAAAATAAATGAATGAAATAAAACTTTGTTTGATTTTAAGGGCCAGAAGAAACTTTTTGAATTCAATTGGAACTTCAAACCCATTTGAATTAAATAAAATCCTAAAGGGATTTAAAAAGATAAACATTTTTAATAAAGGAAAACAAAATATTTTGAAAATACTATTTAGGATCTTTAAAATAAAATGATTTAGTTTTCAAAAGGAGGATTTATAAATAAATATTATTCTATAAAGCCAAATTAAACCTTGGCCAAGCCTTGAAATTAAAACATTTTGTTTTGAATAAAAATAGCAAAAGTTGATTTAAATAAATTAATAAGGATTTAATATCCAACCTTATTTAATTAAAAGATTTCACCATTTTTAAAACATCAAAACTTATTAAATTATTTTAAATAAGTTTTTCCAAATATTTTATATTCACAAATAAAACCTACTATAGTGTTTTGGCTTTATTTTAGATTTCAAAATAAATATCTCAATAAAACAAATCCTATTTGATTTAATAATGAAAGTCTAGTATATTTAATTAATAATGGACTCTAAAATAAAAGGTTATTTTGTTTTAAACAAATTTCCAAGTATTCCTTATTTCCAAATAAAACCAAATGATTTGGTTTTGAAAATATTTGAATTTCAAATGGAGATTTTATTAATTAAATCAAACCCTATTTTATTAAATAACTAATGATCCATTTTTAATGAATGGATCCTAAAATGAATAAAAATATTATTTTATTTTGAGATTTGGTTTATGCTGTTAAACAGAACCAAAAAAAAACTCATTACAAGTTTGTTTTGTTTGAATTTTTGATTGAATCATTTGTTTGAATAATCAAATCAGAAAATAGAAATAGAAAAGAATAAAACAAACAGACAGAAAAAAATGTAATTGGACCAGCCCAACAGCCCAGTAGACCACCTGTTCCCACGCCCCGAAACGTTTTCTTCACTTGAAGATGTAATATCAAGAAACAAAGGTTGAACTCACTTGAAGATGTTGAAGTCATTAGAGTTGATGAAGTCTTTGGCCATGGGGTAGGCTTTGTCCATCAAGTTTGAAATAGAAGAGATGTAGAATCAAAACCAAAATGGTTGAGGAAAGAGTTTACAAGATTGTTTGTAAATAAGTTTTGGAACAAATACAACTCCTATTTTTCTAAGGGATTTTGTCCAATCCTAGGGTTACAATCCTACAGGCAACACAATTCTCTCATACCATCTGTAAGGTTCCCAACCTTTAATAAGGTAGAGATCCCTGTGTTTACAATGCTAGTCCCTGGAGCAATAGCTATCATCCACAGTTAAGATGTAATATCAAGAAACAAAGGTCATAATACAACTTTATAACCAGGAATAAAATAATTCATTACATCTTACATAGCTCATTTGGCTATCACATTACATTGCGGTTGAATATCTATAAAGCATGGGGTCCTTCATCTTCATAGTGGCCTAGGCAGTCATGTTGGTTGTAGACTTGTAATACTATTCAACAAACTTCACTAACATCAAACAAACCAGCAACATAATAAGTTGCAGCCACAAGGGTCAATACATTTGAATTGTATTGGCAAGTTTCACTACTATATAGAAATAAGTGGATCCTATCATTTACATGCATATTTGGCTAAGTAGGGTTTAGGCTCTTTTGTAGAAAGCAATATAGTTTTATCCTATCTTTTCAAAATAGTTTTTGATCTTCGTCAAATCTTTCTGAACTTCTTGGAAATCTCCAAGTGCTTCTAATCCCTTGTTGTCACCACCAAGTTTTACTTTGAGAAATTGGAATGTCGAGATCTTCCATAGCTTCAGGCCTTAGTTGCTCAGTATTTTCCATAACCGGGGACACGGCTAAGTACTCAGAATTTTGATCTTCTGCAGAAGTTGTACACTTTACCCACATGACACAATCTCATCTTGATGCCACCAGTGGCCGCTGGATAAGTACTCACCAAGATGGAGTACTGGCAGATTGAGAATGTGACAAAGTATTTCCATAGAAGTCCTCCCAATACACAATGCTAGCTTGTCATCCAGGCACCAATGTAGGGTTTCAAGTTCCCTTACACAATTATAGTTAACCTGAAGATGCCAATGCATGGGTCTTCCACTATGTAGTTGACTAAGCCAGAGCCCATTTAGCATGTGGCTGTACACGGAAGCCACTGTACGAGAAACATGTTCAATCTCTAAGTCCCTGGGTGGTTTTCTTCTAGTGCACATACAAAAGGAGATAGCCATATAAACATGGTTCCTTTTGTTGCCACCTTGTCCAACCTTGAGTATCCTTGTCCACCCAGGTGGTTCATTGAGTACTTGTTTTATTATATAAAACATATATTTTTTCAACACTTCATATAATCATAACATGTATCCCATCCCAATTATATAGTTGGGCTAAACATACTACAACTACAATGTTTTCACTAAGGAATATATAAGGGTATCCTATTAGGATTTAGCATAGCATAAAATATAGTAGTCTTATCATGCATGTTTTAAAAATCCACTAAGTGTAATGAAAATAGTAGGACTTGGATGATAGTGTCACTTGCCTTTTTAGTAGAGAATGTTGGTTCACTTCTTGATCTTGCAAATATCACACTCTTCTAATTTCACTACAAATCAATCAAGCAAACACAAATTCAACTAGCATTCCAACTAATTTATCACACATAAAATAATAGAAACAAGGTCATGCATGCAAGCATGCAAAAGATAGTTTTACTTGCAAAAGTGGTTTCTAATAGGCTCTAACCATTATAAAGTTCAAAAGTGGTCATTTACTAAAGTGGTAAAACCATTTGCAAAAGGTTTTATCTATAACCCATTTTTAAACCCAAACAATATTTTATGTGGTTGAAAATGCTTTTTAGCAAAGCAATAATTTTATATTGTTCATCAAATAAGTTTTTAATTCACAAAACTTGGTGTTTAGGGTCAGAAGGTTTGAATCAAATCATTTCCCAAGGATTTTACTCAAAAAACATTTCTAAAACAAAATCAATATTTTTATTTGACTAGAAATGAGCTAATTCAATTATTTATTCCCTAACTTCACAAAATATATTTTTAAAATAAGTTGGTTCCTAGGGTCAGTAGGTTCACAACAAACCATTTTTCAAAGATTTCACATTAAAATTATACCTAGAATAATTTTTATATTCATAATAAGCCTACACAAGTTTCTGCAATTTCAACCAATTTTCCAGAAGCAAAGCATTAAACAAAGTGCATGGTTGGGTAGGATTTGTCTTGCTGATTCCATTGATATAAAATTTGCAAATTTTGGACGTG
Organism: Avena atlantica; assembly: GCA_910589765.1. Taxonomy (NCBI): domain Eukaryota; kingdom Viridiplantae; phylum Streptophyta; class Magnoliopsida; order Poales; family Poaceae; genus Avena; species Avena atlantica. The sequence continues at coordinate 422,799,691 of OU342734.1, read as the reverse complement.
TGGATCAAAAGTTATGCAATTTAGAAATTCAATCAACAAATAGAAATGATTCTGTCTATTTAACAAATCAGTGCCACGCGGCGTGATTCTATTGGCCGGTACCGCTTCGTGCGGATCGGCCTCTGCGAACCGTAGGATTTAACTTAAATTTCTCGGCTTAGATGCACACATACCCCTTCGTCTAAGTTCTATTCTCAACCACTGGATTAACATCTAACGGTGTAAAACTATTTGACATAAGTCGAGCGGCGCTGGCGGCGGCACTCTGGCGGCAGCGCTCTGGCATGGTCGTCCGACGATGCATGACGCGAGAAAGAATGGGAGAGGGCTCACCGTGTTCGCCTTGACGTGTTGATGCTCAACCTGTTCACGAGGAGGCAGGGGGCGCACGAAGACGAAAGAAATTGCTCGCCGGAGTTGCTGCGAGCGGCGGGTGTCTCTGGAGGTCGTCGAGGGCGAGGCTGCAGATCACCCTAAGGTAAGATAGGGGCATGGTTAGATGCGGGAGAACGTGGGGTTCACGTGAGCATCATCGAGAGAGCTTAGGGCAGTCGGAGTTCACCTGGGAAGCTCGACGGAGCAATGGCAGACACCGGTGGTGCACAATTTGGAGAATTTGCCGACATTCTGGAACGAGCGCGGCCGAGATGGAGGTACTGGTGTATGCGCCTGGTGCTGGCGAGTACCCTAGTGGCAACCAGGGGCAGTGGAGGTGGGTGTTCTCGCCAGAATCGACGTTAGAAGCTCGCCGGAGACAGTAGAGTGTGATTCAAAATTAGGACAACCCTGGGGCAGAGAGGAGCGGGCAAGTGAGGGCAAAGGTAGAGGAGAGTGTGGCGTTTAAAGGAGCGTCGTTACTGGGAGGAATCACTCATCCATCAACGCGTATTCATCACTGCATTCAATCGGCAGCAACGGCAGGGGCGTGGTCGTGGGGTTGAAGACGACGGTGAGGTGGCGTGGGGTCCGTCTGTCAGCGAGGTGGAGGAAGTGGGAGTGGGGCCTGCCTGTCTGTGACTCTGCGGGTGCGTGTTTGGGTGAAAAACGTTTCGCTGGGAAAAAAGAAAGATGGGCTGCTGGGCCTGTTGGGTTGGGTCTGATTCTTTCACATTTTTTTATACTGAAGCTTTTTCTTTTTCTATTTGAAATTTCTGTTTTGATTTTAATCAAACAATTCAAACACTCAAATGAAATCAAACCTTTGCCAAGCTTTGTATAGTTTTTAATTCTGTTTAACAACACAAACCAAGGTCCAAAACAAAATAATTTTTTTTATTTTAGGATCCATTAATAATGAAATAAATGGACCTTAGTCATTAATTCAAATAGGGTTTAATTTATTTAAAAACTCTATTTGAAATCTAAACCAAACCAAACACTTGGAAATCTTGTTTAAAATAATTTAACAAGTTTTAGTGTTTAATTAAAATGGAAAAGCCTTTACTTTAATAAAATTGGATATTAATAAAGCCTCATTATTTTATTCAAATAAACCTTTACTCTTTTAATCAAAACAAAATATTTTATTTCAAAAGCTTGGCCAAGATTTAATTTGGCTCTATAAAATAATCCTTATTTATTTTCTACCTTTTCTTTTGAAAACCAAATCTTTTTATTAAAAGATCCAAAAATAGTGATTCCAACTATTATAACTTTAGTTAATATTTGTTTTTCTTTTTAAATCCCTTTAGGATTTTATTTGATCAAAATAGGTTTTGATGTTTCCAATTGGAATCAAAAGTTTCTTCTCACCCTAAAAATCAACAATTGTTTATTTTGTTTATTTATTTTTCACATAACAAGATTTGGAAAATCTTGGGATGTGACAGGCTACCACCCTTAAAATAAATCTCATCCCGAGATTTGGGGAGGCTAGGGGTTACAAGTTGGCTCAAAGCATCTAGGGTACTACCACCCTTAAAATATTTTCCAACTAAATTACATCTTGGCTTGCTTGGGATCTTGTTGAAACCTCTCTGGGCAAACATCTGCATAGTGTCCTTTGTTTCAACACTTGAAACATGTGACAAGACTGAGATCCTTCATAGGCTTTATCTTGTGCTTCATCTTTTCTGTACAATTGTTTGCATAATGTCCTTGGTTACCACAATTGTAACATGTGATAAGATTGAGTTCTTCACGTATCTCCTGTGGACAAGTTGATACATAATGGCCTAAATCTTTGCAGTTGTTGCACCACACTTGGCTAATATCCTTATACTTTTTCTTCTTGGGCTTCTCCAAAGCTAGGAGTGCTTCTAATTCATGTTCTTCATATGTTATCTCAAAGGTAGGAATGTTTCCTGGTCACCTTGACCTTTTCTTATTCCTTGGATAATACATATGTCTCCTCTTTGGTCCTTTAAATTGAGTCATATTGCATGGAGGTGCAAGCTGATATTTTCCTTTGTCTTCATCCTTCTTGGTAGACTTAGCTCTCTCATGGTAGTCTGCAATCAGTTGTTGCACTCCACCTTGTTTCCTTTGTTGAACTATGGAATATATGGGGCATTAGATAGGGACATGATTATTTCCTTCACATAAGTAACAAGTAGCTTGGGTTGTGGGGCATTGATTAGCTGGATGTTTCTCTTCACAATTGGGGCATTGATCTTCATGCTCTTTGGAAGTGTGATCCTTGTCTCCACAAATATTGCAAGCTTGGGTTCCTTCTAGAATATCATCATTGACATCCTTGTTGTCACAAACTCCTTGGAAAGAGTTGTCTCCCATGTTGATCATTTGATTTGTCACCTTATGCAACAATTGGGTTTGGGTTTCCAAAAACCTTTGCATTGTTGGATCTACCTCACTGGTGTTGGCTATAAATTGAGCTGTCACTTGGTTCAAGTGGGTTTGGGTTACTATGAGTTCTCTCATGTTGTCCTCTTGGTTGTTTTTGTTGCCATCCTTGATGTTGGAGTCTCTTGGAGAAGTCATCTATTTGGGTTGGTTTAGGATTAGAATAGGCAAAATATTTCTAATGGAATAATTCTAATCACACACATCACAATTCACACAAGCAATGTGCAAGCAATCACAAACAAGCATTCCACTCAAACAACAAAGATCAAGCACATTTTTAGGCAACAAAATATTTTTGTTACACCACATAAGTTGGTGTGTTTGACTTAAACTAAATATGGTGGTCCATCTATATGGTTCACTTGAGATCTTTACATCCTCCTTGGTTGATTATTCTTGAATAAGATGTTTGTATCCTTAGAGAATTTCTTGCATATTGGTCTCAAAACTTCAAGGTGATGATGATTCCTTCTAAGTTGTGTTTCCTTAGTCTTCAAGTCCTGAGTAATATTTCTTGTCTCACTTGTAGTCCTTAGTGATATCCAAGTTGAGGTCCTTGTTGAGAATAAGGTTGAACTCACTTGAAGATGTTGAAGTCATTAGAGTTGATGAAGTCCTTTGCACATGGTGAAGTCTTTGGCCATGGGGTAGGCTTTGTCCATCAAGTTTGAAATAGAAGAGATGTAGAATCAAAACCAAAATGGTTGAGGAAAGAGTTTACAAGATTGTTTGTAAATAAGTTTTGGAACAAATACAACTCCTATTTTTCTAAGGGATTTTGTCCAATCCTAGGGTTACAATCCTACAGGCAACACAATGCTCTGATACCATCTGTAAGGTTCCCAACCTTTAATAAGGTAGAGATCCCTGTGTTTACAATGCTAGTCCCTGGAGCAATAGCTATCATCCACAGTTAAGATGTAATATCAAGAAACAAAGGTCATAATACAACTTTATAACCAGGAATAAAATAATTCATTACATCTTACATAGCTCATTTGGCTATCACATTACATTGCGGTTGAATATCTATAAAGCATGGGGTCCTTCATCTTCATAGTGCCACAGGCAGTCATGTTGGTTGTAGACTTGTAATCCTATTCAACAAACTTCACTAACATCAAACAAACCTGCAACATAATAAGTTGCAGCCACAAGGGTCAATACATTTGAATTGTATTGGCAAGTTTCATTACTATGTAGAAATAAGTGGATCCTATCATTTACATGCATATTTGGCTAAGTAGGGTTTAGGCTCTTTTGCAGAAAGCAATATAGTTTTATCCTATCTTTTCAAAATAGTTTTTTATCTTTGTCAAATCTTTCTGAACTTCTTGGAAATCTCCAAGTGCTTCTAATCCCTTGTTGTCACCACCAAGTTTTACTTTGAGAAATTGGAATGTCGAGATCTTCCATAGCTTCAGGCCTTAGTTTCTCAGTATTGTCCATAACCGGGGACACGACTAAGTACTTAGAATTTTGATCTTCTTCAGAAGTTGTACACTTTACCCACATGACACAATCTCATCTTGATGCCACCAGTGGCCGCTGGATAAGTACTCACAGAGATGGAGTACTGGCAGATTGAGAATGTGACAAAGTCTTTCCATAGAAGTCCTCCCAATACACAATGCTAGCTTTTCATCCAGGCACCAATGTAGGGTTTCAAGTTCCCTTACACAATTCTAGTTAACCTGAAGATGCCAATGCATGGGTCTTCCACTATGTAGTTGACTAAGCCAGAGCCCATTTAGCATGTGGCTGTACACGGAAGCCACTGTACGAGAAACATGTTCAATCTCTAAGTCCCTGGGTGGTTTTCTTCTAGTGCACATACAAAAGGAGATAGCCATATAAACATGGTTCCTTTTGTTGCCACCTTGTCCAACCTTGAGTATCCTTGTCCACCTAGGTGGTTCATTGAGTACTTGTTTTATTATATAAAACATATATTTTTTCAACACTTCATATAATCATAACATGTATCCCATACCAATTATATAGCTGGGCTAAGCATACTACAACTACAATGTTTTCACTAAGGAATATATAAGGGTATCCTATTAGGATTTAGCATAGCATAAAATATAGTAGTCTTATCATGCATGTTTTAAAAATCCACTAAGTGTAATGAAAATAGTAGGACTTGGATGATAGTGTCACTTGCCTTTTTAGTAGAGAATGTTGGTTCACTTCTTGATCTTGCAAATATCACACTCTTCTAATTTCACTACAAATCAATCAAGCAAACACAAATTCAACTAGCATTCCAACCAATTTATCACACATAAAATAATAGAAACAAGGTCATGCATGCAAGCATGCAAAAGATAGTTTTACTTGCAAAAGTGGTTTCTACTAGGATCTAACCATTATAAAGTTCAAAAGTGGTCATTTACTAAAGTGGTAAAACCATTTGCAAAAGGTTTTATCTATAACCCATTTTTAAACCCAAACAATATTTTATGTGGTTGAAAATGCTTTTTAGCAAAGCAATAATTTTATATTGTTCATCAAATAAGTTTTTAATTCACAAAACTTGGTGTTTAGGGTCAGAAGGTTTGAATCAAATCATTTCCCAAGGATTTTACTCAAAAAACATTTCTAAAACAAAATCAATATTTTTATTTGACTAGAAATGAGCTAATTCAATTATTTATTCCCTAACTTCACAAAATACATTTTTAAATCCATAAGTTGGTTCCTAGGGTCAGTAGGTTCACAACAAACCATTTTGCAAAGATTTCACATTAAAATTATACCTAGAAAAAAATTTATATTCATAATAAGCCTACACAAGTTTCTGCAATTTCAACCAATTTTCCAGAAGCAAAACATTAAACAAAGTGCATGGTTGGGTAGGATTTGTCTTTCTGATTCCATTTATATAAAATTTGCAAATTTTGGACGTGTGGATCAAAAGTTATGCAATTTACAAATACAATCAACAAATAGAAATGTTTCTGTCTATTTAACAAATCAGTGCCACGCGGCGTGATTCTATTGGCCGGTACCGCTTCGTGCGAATCGGCCTCTGCGAACTGTAGGATTTAACTTAAATCGATCGGCTTAGATGCACACATACCCCTTCGTCTAAGTTCTATTCTCAACCACTGGATTAACATCTAACGGTGTAAAACTATTTGACCTAAGTAGAGCGGCGCTGGCGGCGGCGCTCTGGCGTGGTCGTCGCCGACCATGCATGACGCGAGAAAAAATGGGAGAGGGCTCACCGTGTTCGCCTTGACGTGCTGATGCTCAACCTGTTCACGAGGAGGTAGGGGGCGCACGAGGACGAAAGAAATTGCTCGCCGGAGTTGCTGCAAGCGGCGGGTGTCTCTGGAGGTCGTCGAGGGCGAGGATGCAGATCACCCTAAGATAAGATAGGGGCATGGTTATATGCGGGAGAACGTGGGGTTCACGTGAGCATCATCGAGAGAGCTTAGGGCGGTCGGAGTTCACCTGGGAAGCTCGACGGAGCAATGGCAGACGCCGGTGGTGCACGATTTGGAGAAGTTGCCGACGTTCTGGAACAAGCGCGACCGAGCTGGAGGTACTGGTGGATGCGCCTGGTGCTGGCGAGTACCCTAGTGGAAACCAGGGGCAGTGGAGGTGGGTTTTCTCGCCGGAATCGACGTTAGAAGCTCGCCGGAGACAGTAGAGTGTGATTCAAAATTAGGACAACCCTGGGGCAGAGAGGAGCGGGCAAGTGAGGGGAAAGGTAGAGGAGAGCGTGGCGTTTAAAGGAGCGTCGTTACTAGGAGGAATCACTCAGCCATCAACGCGTATTCATCACCGCATTCAATCGGCAGCAACGGCAGGGGCGTGGTCGTGGGGTTGAAGACGACGGTGAGGTGGCGTGGGGTCCGTCTGTCAGCGAGGTGGAGGAAGTGGGAGTGGGGCCTACCTGTCTGTGACTCTGCGGGTGCGTGTGTGGGTGAAAAATGTTTCGCTGGGAAAAAAGAAAGATGGGCTGCGAGTTGGGCTACTGGGCCTGTTGGGTTGGGTCTAATTCTTTCACATTTTTTTATACTGAAGCTTTTTCTTTTTCTATTTGAAATTTCTGTTTTGATTTTAATCAAACAATTCAAACACTCAAATGAAATCAAACCTTTGCCAAGCTTTCTATAGTTTTTAATTCTGTTTAACAACACAAACCAAGGTCCAAAACAAAATATTTTTTTTTCATTTTAGGATCCATTAATAATTCAATAAATGGACCTTAGTCATTAATTCAAATAGGGTTTAATTTATTTAAAAACTCTATTTGAAATCTAAACCAAACCAAAACCTTTTTAGTAGGTTTTATTTGAAAATGTAAAACACTTGGAAATCTTGTTTAAAATAATTTAACAAGTTTTAGTGTTTAATTAAAATGAAAAGCCTTTACTTTAATAAATTGGATATTAATAAATCCTCATTATTTTATTCAAATAAACCTTTACTCTTTTAATCAAAACAAAATATTTTATTTCAAAAGCTTGGCCAAGATTTAATTTGGCTCTATAAAATAATCCTTATTTATTTTCTACCTTTTCTTTTGAAAACCAAATCTTTTTATTAAAAGATCCAAAAATAGTGATTCCAACTATTATAACTTTAGTTAATATTTGTTTTTCTTTTTAAATCCCTTTAGGATTTTATTTGATCAAAATAGATTTTGATGTTTCCAATTGGAATCAAAAGTTTCTTCTCACCCTAAAAATCAACAATTGTTTATTTTGTTTATTTATTTTTCACATAACAAGATTTGGAAAATCTTGGGATGTGACATGTTTGTTGCGAGACGGTTACTTGTTTAAGTCCGAGAATAATGGTTGTTCGATTTATATGAGTAATATGTTTTATGCACATGCACCTTTGATAGATGGTCTATTCTTATTGAATCTCGATAGTGGAAATACACATATTAATAACATTGAAGCTAAACGTTTGAAATTGAGCGATAAATCGACCTATATGTGGCACTGTCGTCTTGGTCATATTGGAGTGAAGCGTATGAAGAAACTCCATTCCGATGGACTTCTTGAATCACTTGATTTTGAATCACTTGAAAGATGCGAAGCATGTCTGATGGGTAAAATGACTAAGACTCCATTTTCTGGGATGATGGAGCGAGCTACAGACTTATTGGAAATCATACATACCGATGTGTGTGGACCAATGAGTGTAGCATCGCGCGGTGGTTATCGTTATGTTCTTACCTTCACGAGTGACTTGAGTAGATATGGGTATATCTATTTCATGAAACATAAGTCCAAAACTTTCGAGAAGTTTAAGGAATTTCAAAGTGAGGTAGAGAATCAACGTAACAAGAAGATTAAATTTCTACGGTCTGATCGTGGAGGTGAATATCTAAGTTACGAGTTTGGCGAGCATTTAAAGAAATGTGGAATTCTTTCACAATTGACACCGCCAGGAACACCACAACGTAATGGTGTGTCCGAACGTTGTAATCGAACTCTCTTAGATATGGTTCGTTCTATGATGTCACTTACAGATTTACCGCTATCATTTTGGGGTTATGCATTAGAAACAGCCGCATTCACTTTAAATAGGGCACCATCTAAATCCGTTGAAACGACACCATATGAATTATAGTTTGGGAAGAAACCTAAATTGTCGTTCCTTAAAGTTTGGGGTTGTGAAGCTTATGTAAAGAAGTTACAGCTTGACAAGCTTGAGCCCAAAGCGGAAAAATGCGTCTTCATAGGATACCCGAAGGAAACTATTGGGTATACCTTCTATGATAGATCCGAAGGCAAAATCTTTGTTGCTAAGAATGGATCCTTTCTAGAGAAGGAATTTCTCTCGAAATAAGTGACTGGAAGTAAAGTAGAACTCGACAAGGTTGTTGAACCTTCTCTCGAACTTGCGAGTGGCGCAACACCGGAAGTAGTTCCTTTGGCGCCTACACCAATAAGAGAGGAAGCTAATGATGATGATCATGAAACTTCGATTGAAGTTGCTACATAACCTCGCAGGTCAACAAGAACTCGTACCACTCATGATTGGTATGATCCCGTTACGAGTGTGTCATGTTGGTGGACAACACCGATGACCCTGCGACATATAAGGAAGCGATGATGAGCCCAGATTCCAATAAATGGCAAGATGCCATGAAATCCGAGATTGGATCCATGTACTAAAACCAAGTATGGACTTTGGTGGACTTACCGGATGGCCGGAAGGCTGTCGAGAACAAATGGATTTTCAAGAAGAAAACAGATGCTGATGGTAATGTTACTGTCTATAAAGCTCGACTTGTCGCAAAAGGGTTTCGACAAATTCAAGGAGTTGACTACGATGAGACTTTCTCACCAGTAGCGAATCTAAAGTCTGTGAGGATGATGTTAGCAATCGCTACATATTACGATTATGAGATATGGCAGATGGATGTCAAAACGGCGTTCCTCAATGGAGACATTGATGAAGAGTTGTATATGATGCAACCCAAAGGTTTTGTCGATCCTAAAGATGCTAACAAGGTATGCAAACTTCAATGGTCCATATATGGATTGAAGCAAGCATCCCGAAGTTGGAATCAACGTTTTGATAAGGTAATCAAAAGCTTTGGTTTTATGCAAACTTATGGAGAAGCTTGTATTTACAAGAAAGTGAGTGGGACCTCTGTAGCATTCTTAATACTATATGTAGATGACATATTGTTGATTGGGAATGATGTAGACCTTCTTAAAAGTGTCAAAGAATATTTGAATAATAGTTTTTCAATGAAAGATCTTGGCGAAGCAGCTTACATATTAGGCATAAAGATTTATAGAGATAGATCGAGACGCCTAATATCATTGTCACAAAGTACATATTTGTACAAAGTTCTAAAGAGGTTTGGAATGGAAGATAGCAAGAAAGGGTTCTTGCCCATGTTGCCCAATACGACCTTGAGTAAAACTCAAAGTCCAGCAACGGTAGAAGATAGAGAAAGGATGAGTAAAACTCCCTATGCCTCAGCCATAGGATCTCTAATGTATGCCATGCTATGTACTAGACCCGACATTGCATATGTTGTTAGTTTGACTAGCAGATATCAAAGTGATCCAGGAGTAGATCATTGGACAGCGGTCAAAAACATCCTTAAGTACTTGATAAGAACTAAGGATATGGTTCTATCTTATGGAGGTGATGAACAACTCGTTGTTAATGGTTAGACCGATGCTAGTTGGAACACCAATCCGGATGATTCTAAATCTCAATCTGGATATGTATTTACTTTGAATGGTGCAGCAGTTAGCTGGAGGAGTGCAAAGCAAAGCGTTGTGGCGATATCTTCAACTGAATCAGAATACATAGCTGCTTTGGAGGCTTCACAAGAAGCGATATGGATGAAGGAGTTCATTACAGAGCTCGGTGTGGTTCCAAGTGCGCTAGACCCAATGTCTATCTATTGTGATAACATGGGCGCCATAGCCAATGCGCAAGAACCAAGGTCATACAAGAAGCTGAAGCACATCAAGCTACGTTTTCACGCTATTCGAGAACATGTCCAAGATGGTGACATAAAGATTTGCAAAGTACACACAGATCTGAATGTGGAGGATCCGTTGACTAAACCTCTCCCGAGGGCAAAACATGACCAACACCAAACTGCCATGGGTGTTCGGTATATTACCATGTAATCTAGATTAGTTGACTCTAGTGCAAGTGGGAGACTGTTGGAGATATGCCCTAGAGGCAATAATAAATGTAGTTATTATTATATCTTTGTGTTTATGATAAATGTTTACGTTCATGCTATAACAGTATTAACCAGAAACATTAATACTTGTGTGATTTGTAAACTAAATTAGAGTTCCTAGTAAAGCCTCTTCATACTACTAGCTTGTTGATTAATAGATGATCATGGTTTATTGATCATGAACATTTGAAATGTTGTTAATAACAAGGTCATATCATTAGGAGAATGGTATGATGGACATACTCCTATAGATAAGCGTAGCATAAAGATCAAGTCATTTTAATAGTTCAATTGCTATAATATTTCTGATACATAGTAACCTAATTCCTTCGACCATGAGATCATGCTAATCACCATCACCGGAAGGATGATTTGATGACATCAAACACCACACCGTAACTGGGTGGCTATAAAGGTGACATTGAGTGTTCGGAAAATATGGGTTGAGGAACATGGATCAAGAGTGGGATTTGTCCATCCATATGACGGATAGATATATCTGGGACCTCGCGGTGGAATGTCATCCAATTGGCTTGCAAACATGTGACTGGCTCATAAGGGATCACATACCACGGGAACGAGAAAAGAGTAATTATCAAGTAACGAGGTTGAACTAGGTATGCAGAGATACCGACGATCAAAACCTCGGATAAGTAAACTATCGTGAGACAAAAGGAAATTGGTATCATATGTAAGTGGTTCATTCGACCGCAAAGTAATCGTAGAAATATGTGGGAGACATATGAATTTCCAGATTCCTCTATTGGTTATTGATCGGAGAAGTGTCTCGGTCATGTCCGCGTAATTCACGAACCGTAGGGAGACACACTTAAGGATTCGATGTTGTTGAGTAGTTATGGAATGATGAGTAAGAGACCGAATGTTGTTCGGAGTCTCGGATGGGATCCGGGATATCACGAGGAGATCCGAAATGGTCCGAAGAATAATATTCATATAAGGAAAGTCCTGTTTCGGAGTTGGGGAATGATTCCGGTGTTTTCACCAGGAATGTTCTAGAAGGGTCCGGAAGGTCCGGCACTCCGGAGGGGAAGGGTACATGAATGTGTCATGACAATGTGGAATGGTTGCATCATGTACTAGGTCACTTGGCTGGGCAAAATAAAGGAAGAAATCAAATCCTAGTTTGAAAGTCAAACGCCAATTTGAAAAGTCAAACGGCAAGTTTGCTTGGTGGAGGGAGAGTAGGAAACCTACTTGGGGAGGAAGTCCTCCTCCCTCCACCCGCCGGCCAAGGAGGCCGAGTTGGGGGAGGACTCCCTCCTCCCAACCGGCCACCCTCCACCTATATAAGGAGGGGTAGGGTTCCCCTACCCCTCACACCCAAAACTCTAGCCCTCTCCTCCAAGTCGTCGGCGCCACCACCTCCTTGTGCCGCCGCCTAGGGCACCTCCAACTCAGCGAGTTGGGGTGATCCCCAAACCCTAGCCGCCGGCTACACTTCCCATTGGTGCCCTATAAACCCTAGATCGCCAAGGGCCTCTCTCATAGTCCACCATACTCGCTCTGGCATAAGGCGAAGCCCTGCGAGATCTCCCCTCTACTTCCGGTACCACGCCGTCATGCTGCCGGAATCGCGATGAGAGTGCTACAACCTCCGCTTCCTGCTGGAACAAGGTAGAGGAAGGTCTTCATCGAGTACCGAACGTGTGACCGACTGTGGAAGCGCTGCCGGAACGCAGTGCTGGAAGGATCGTCTACGCGATCTTGAGATCGGAAAGAGTACGACTACATTACCCACGAGAATCTGCTCTTGTTAACCGCTTTGGAATCTTCGAGGGTGAGTTCCTCTATCGACTCGTTGCTACAATCTAGTAGATAGATCTTGGCTTGTTTGTTTGCATGCGGTAGAATTTTTTTGTTTTCCATGCTACGAACCCCTATAATACATAACTCTATGGACTTACAAGCTCCCCTTTTATTTCACACCAGTGAAATCCGCAAACAAAAGATCATGATATCAACGGGGTAGATATTTACAGGTGTTGAAAGCGTTCCCCGTGACAGCACGGTTCTGCTAATTCCCAATGTATAGGTGCAAGCATATACAACATAGATGACACAATGGTTCAAGTTTATTAAGGGCAAGAAAATAAGGTGTACCATCAAGTTCGTGAGAGCTTTACTAAATAGTTTTCTCATAACAAAAGAATTTTTAATTTGAAAGGTAGATGAAGCTTGAGAATTTACTTGGAATAGCAATAATGCTAATAGGTAGATATGGTGGACACAAATGGCATAGGTTTTGGTTTAAAGGATTGGATGCATGAGAAGTATTCCCTCTCAGTAAGGTTTTTGGCTAGCAAGGCTAGGTAGCAAGCAAAAGAGTTGAAGGAAACAAACAAACATACAAGTGATAAAGTCAAACATGCAATCTTCCTTGAAAACTCAAAAGATCTTAAATAAATAATACTAAGCTTATGATCCAATCGAGAAAGAAAGTAAATAATATAAAATACCTATAAGTGCTTTACTCTTTTCCTTTTAAACCTCAAAAAGTATTGCTACTGACTAGAGCTCGGTTTGCTAAAACCAATTTAGATTTACTTGATGGTCCCAAAGTGATACCAATACTAATCAACAAGATAAATAATATAATAGATATTGCAAGCTAAAATAAGAAGTGCAAAAAGTAAAAGATGAAACTTCTCATCAATATTCCATAAAGGCACTCACGCCAAGGGATAGATAGATAACCAACTAAAGGAGTGATACTTCCACAATGCAAACCATCCTATAAGATAACTTCTCTATTCATGATATGACTCTACTAAAAAGGTAAAAAAGATGAAAGATAATGATGTGATACCGCGGCACTCCCCCAAGCTTGGAACAAACCAAGGGGATGCCAAAACCCGATGATGAATCACTCCTTCAGTGGTGATAGTGTTCCCTTGTCATCGTCAGACTTCCAAGGTAAAGGCTCCCCATCCACAAAGGATGTCTTGGTTTCAAATATCCTAAAACTAGCAGCAGAACTTATGTGTTTAAACCTAGCCTCATACTCATAGTTTTGATTTTGTATGTCGTAGAGTTGTGCTTGTAATTGGTTGGTGGTCTAATGCAGTGAGAGAATTTTGTATCGAAGCTCGGCAGTCTCCCTCTTGTGCTCGACGATGAGTTCTGAACTTATCTTATGGATGACGTCCACTTCGCGTTCCGCCATCTTTTTGTACCTAAAAACTTCCTGCTCCAATGCTTCCATCCTATCTTCCAGACCGCCTTATCCTTTAGGGCCCTGAACTTGTTTTATCTGTACCTTCCCATCCTTGAGTAACAACTCTTTGGGGTGAATCTTCAACTCATACATGTACGGGTTGATGACGTCCGTGGAGGAATCCTCCATGGGTGATCCAGAGGAAGACACTGTGGCTCCAAAACTGAGAATCTGCCTGACAGAAACAGATCAAAACAAGAACACGACGAGAACATGATATACGAACCTCGGGGGATCCGAGGGGTTATATATTACGAAGTTTTACGACATAAGGAAGGTATTGTGTGAAAAAGGGACGGAGACGGACTCTGCAGATTCCTTCTCTCCAACACTCAAAAGTTCCTTTCATACAAAGTCTCACACAAACTTCATTAGCAACATTAGTGTATGAAAAAACAATAACCCTTTGGGTTAAAACTTCAACTGAAATCCATGAAAACAAAATCTACTGTAGCAACTCCTTTCAAAAGCCCAAAAGAATCTAAAAGGAAATCGATTTAAGAAGCAAATGCAAATAATGGCAAATCTGTCAAAACAGACCAGCAGGTAAAGATTGTTTTTTTCTAAAATCTTCTGTTGCTCAAATCAAAAAGTGCAGAACTAACGAAAGTTGGATAACAACTTGGGGCACAAGCACAGAAAATTAAAACTCCATACAACCTACTGAGATCTTTCACGAATTTTTACAAGTCAACACAAAAATCTGTCCCAGGACAGCAACTTCTCACAACTCACCTACTTTTCAAAAGAGGTTGATCTTGACACAAAAACCAAACAAAAAGGATAAGGAGCGGTTATTACAGAGGTAATAAATTCCAAGACTCAAAGAAACAAAAACCAAAAGCAAACTAAAATGGGTTGTCTCCCAAAAGCTCTTTCTTTAAAGCCATTAAGATGGGCATGATAATTTCAATGATGTTCCCATAGGAGATATGGATTTGAAGTGAAAGAGAGCATCAAGAAGCAAATATCCAACACATTTGAGTCTTACCCACTTCCTATGCAAGGGAGTTTCGCAAGAAAACAAGTTATTGAAACAAAAGGATACTAGCATAGGAAGACAAAACAAGTGCAACTTCAAAGCTTTTAACATAAAGAGGGGAAACTTAATATTATTGAGATGCATAAAACCATGTGTCCCTCTCTCATAATAACTTTCAGTAGCACTTTGAATAAAGTTGACAATATAACTATCAAAAGAAACAATTTTATCATTCGATAGACATACCGACCGTGGTTGAACTAGGCATAGACATACCAACGATAGAACCTCAGATAAGTAAAGTATCGCACGACAAAGGGAATCGGTATCGTATGTAAATGGTTCATTCGATCACGAAGTCATCGTTGAAATATGTGGGATCCATTATGGATTTCTAGATCCCTCTATTGGTTATTGACCGAAGAGGTGTCTCGATCATGTCTACATATTTCGCGAACCGTAGGGAGACACGCTTAAGGAATCAATGTTGTTTAAGTAGATATGGAATATGAGTTGGAGATAGAATGATGTTCAGAGTCTCGGATTGGATCCAGGACATCACGAGGAGATCTGGAATGGTCCGAAGAATAAGATTTATATAATTAAAGTCGTTTCCCGGGGTTCGAAAAAGTTTCGGTGTTTTGACCGGATACTTCTAGAATGTTCTAGAGGAACCACCAGTGGTTCCACCACCCTAGGAGGGGGTCACTTGGGCTGTGGCATGCCCTAGGGTCCAGTCGCACCAATCTCTGAAGGGCCAGCCGACCAACACTAGTAGAAGGGTCAAACCCTAGTTTGAATAGTCAAACCCTAGTTTGAATAGTCAAACCCTTGTTTGAAAAGTCAAACTATAGTTTTGGTAAGAGGGAAGACTTGGTGGGAAAGTTCCCAACTCTTCCCCTTGGTGGACGAGTTGGGGGGAGGGCACGGCTAGGACTGGGAACCCTTGGTCGACCGCCCCCACCTATATAAGGAGGGGTTGGGGCGCACCCGCACACCCCTTGTCCTTGGCGCCTAACCCTAGCCGCCGCTTCCCCTGTCTCTTCTCCACCATCCTGCTCCGGCTTAGGTGAAGCCTTGTGGAAATTGCTCCTCCACTACCACCACCACACTGTTGTGCTGTTGGGATTCCGAGGAGATATACTACCTCCACTGCCCTGCTAGAACCGGGAGAGGAAGGTCTTCATCGACTCCGTACGTGTGACTGACTGCATAAGCGCCACCGAAACGCGGCACCGGAAGGATCGTCTACACGATCTTGCGATCGGCAAGTGATCGACTACATCAACCACGAGATCCGAATGTCACTAAATGCTTTGGATCTACAAGGGTTAGTTCTCTACAATCTTTGTTTTATGTGTTCTAGCGATAGAATTTTTTCCATGCAACGAACCCTACAGTGGTATCAGAGCTGAATCTATGCATAGATCTGTTGCACGATTAGAACACAATGGTTTTGTGGGCGTTGATTCTTTTGTTGTCGCTTGCTTTTCATGTACTTTGCATCTTGCGGGATGGTGGGATGAAGCAGACCGAGATAACCTTACATGTCATTGCACATGAGACTTGCTCCACACTCATCGTGCAACTTGTATTGCACAAGTGGATTTGCGGGTGTGTGTATCTACCACCATGGTTAAGATTAAATTTACAACGTGCACTTTAAAATACTTGTATCAGCGTTGTGGTTCTTGTTCGTAGGTAAGAACGATTCTTATTCGAAATCCCCAAGCCACGTAAAACATGCAAAGAAAATTAGAGGCTTCTAACTTGTTTTTGCAGGGCATGTGATGCGATGTGATATGACCATGATGTGATTGTGATTATATTTGATGTATGCAATGATCCTTATTGTAAGTTGGCAACTGGTAGGAGCCTTATGGTTGTCTTCAAATTCGTTAAGACCTACGTGTCTATTCATCATGTAATCGCTTTATTACAAGTAGTTGTAGTAGTTTCTGTGGTGATCAACAACCATGAAACAACACCATTGACCTTGATGCCACGTTGGTGATGATGGAGATCATGTTCGTCCTTGGAGATGGATATCAAAGGCACAAGAAGAAAGGTCATATCATATCACATATTATGAATTGCATGTGATTTTAATTCTTTTTATGCATCTTGTATTGCTTAGATCGCGACGGTAGCATTATAAGATGATCCCTCTCACTAAATATCAAGTAATAAAGTGTTCATCCTTAGTAGGCACTGTTGCTAAGACTCATCATTCCAAAGCATCTCGTGATGATCGGGTGTGATAGATTCTACGTGTGCATACAACGGGTGTAAGCCAGATTTTCACATGCAGATACTAAGGTTAACCTTGATGAGCTTGTCATGTATAGACATGGTCTCGGAACACGGAATACCAAAAGGTAAAGCATGAGTCATATGGATGATATGATGAACATGTTGATTGTTCGCCTTTAAAGCTACATCATCTCTCGTGATGATCGGACTTGGTGTAGTGGATTTGGTTCGTGTAATCACCAAAACAATTCGAGGGATGTTGTTTTGAGTGGGAGTTCAAAAATTAATATGATTAAAGTTGAACACAATTTATCATAAATTAAATCAAATTGAATTTCCATAATTGCTGTAGTCATTGGCATCCGTTCACCACCTTACAGTTAGTTTTGATTGAGATAATATAACTATAGAATTCTGGATAGTTACTTTACGAACTGGTATCGTAGTGTTTTGAGTGTCAAACTAAAGTTTAAAAGTCCTATTGCAAACTTTCAGCAAAATCCGTTTACTCTGTGAAGTTTAATAATTGGTATTGAATCAAGAGTAAAAATTCCAGTGTTAGTATCTAAAGTATCATGTTTGCATCCATGATTCTTGATATTCAAAAGATTGTTTTAATATCAAGGTTATCTAGGAGCTGAAAGAAATGTTTCAGAAACTGTCATGTGTGGAAGATATTTCGATATCAGAAACAATGTTTATGGTTGCAACATGATAGAGTATAATTTAGAAAAGTTTATGTTCTCATATTTGATGATAATTTGCGAAGGTTAGAGATGCTAGACATCCTAATCCTCCAAACACATTTTAGAAGGCAATATTATACTCGTGATTCTCCTTTATAAGCTATGGTAGCTTGATCATGAAAGTTGTCATGGTAAGGATGAATAGAAAATGTAGAAAAAATGTTTACTACACTAAAGGATTACTAAAGAATGGACTTTGAAAGAACACCAAACATTTGATGATGGTGATCTACTTCAAAGTGCAAGTCCAAAGGTATTAGTATTTGACTATACACACTTTGGACTATGTGTCATGTGTATGGCACCACTGTTGATGTTGATAAATTCTTTTAAAAGGAAAAGGAAATGCTGAAAGAGAATCTCAGAAATGTCCAGCTTAGGTATATAGATGATATACATGTTATGGCTGTATTCTTTGCTTGTTAAACAATGTGGTTCTTGGGTATTCGATACTGAATTTGTTGGTGTGAAATGTCATACAGGACAACACAATTCATAAACTTCAATGGCCTAAGTAACCAGCAAGAGAATATGTGATGATGTTCATCGAAAACAAACAAAGTGTTGTTGTGTTTCTCATTGACATTAAAGCTCTCCTTCAAGATTTGTTTCAATAATTGTTATTTTGATCAGTTATTATGATAACAAAAGGTTATTCAAATAATTACCGTATTCCATATAAGATGGATGATTTATAAGTCTGGTTGGAGAAATCACATCCATAAAAATAAATGCTAAAAATGTCGCAAGACAAATGATTGAAAGATCACTTAAGAAGTGATATAGCCGTTTAAATTATATTGGAAAGAAAAAATGAAGAAAATTCATGCTGATGGAATTTTGGAGTCTTATTTTGATCAAATGACGCTTGTGATACTTTCCTGGAGATAATTGAAACTTTGTTCAAAGGCCAAAGAATAATGAATGACTAACTTATTAGAATTTGTACATATTGATGTATGTAGTCCATTATTTGTAGTCGTGAGTGATGGATTTCAACTTCATATGCTTTCTCCGGAAATTTGAGTGAATACATGTGTATATTTACTTAATGAGGAACAAGTGGGAAATATTTGAAAATGTTCAAAGACTTTCAAGATGAAGTGGAAAATCATTGTAATAAGAAAATAAAGAATTTATGATTGGATCATAAAGAAAGATATTTGAGTTACAAGTTTAGCATATCACCTAGGATTTGAGGAATCGTTCCATGTATTTGGATTTCACGAAACACCATAGGAGTATGGAGTGTTCGAGATATGCAATGAAACCTTGTTTGACATGGTGAAATCAAAGTTGCCAGTTATAAAACTGCCATTGTATTTTAAAGATTAAAGATTTAGTGACTACCGCTTTTATACTGAAAAGAGATCCATCATGATCCATTGAAATGACACCATATAAGTTATGGCCTGGGATAAAATCCAAGTTGTCCTTTCTTAAACTTTGGTATGCTAGGCATCAGTAAAATGTTTACAACCACAGTCGGATGAGCATGTCTTTGTATGTTATTTCGAATAACCGTTGGGTGTTACAACCAAAATTGGATGAGCATTTGTTTGCATGTTACTTCGAATAACCGTTGGGTGTTCCTCCATAACACCAAAGACAAAAGTGTTTGTCGCTTAGAACGTCAAGTTTCTTGAGAAGGTTCTTTTCATGAAAAAGTTAAGTGGGAGGACAATAGAACTTTGATAAGGTTATTGAACTTTAGCTAATATGTGCTGCGTTGCGCAGTGCCGGAAAGTGTCCCGGAGGCAGGAACAATGCTCGCGGCTCACGTGCCTCAAAAGTTGTGATCATGAAGGTCTAAGTTTCTATTGAACCAAGGAGGTCGGGTAAACAATCAAATACTAAGATTTGATAGTAAATCATTGCCGTTTGACAATGATGAACCAACTATATGCAAAGAAGCGATGATGGGCCCTAACTCCGTCAGATGTCTTGAAGCCATAGAATCCATGATAGTTCCATACACGAGAAATCAAGTTTTTGAACTTGGAAGACCCTCTGGAAAGGTGTAAGACCTTTCTGTCGTATTTGGATCTATAAAGAAATATACATGGATGTTTCACATCTATGAAATTGTCGACATGTCGGGAAAGAGTTTACGACAATGTTCAAGAAGTTGATTATGACAAGATTTGATCTGTCATAGAGATATTTAGTCTAGACAGATTAGTGTAGCAACCACTACATATAATTTTGATATATGGTAGTTGAACAAACAAAACAAAATTCTTCTAATAGAATGGTTACCTAGGACGTATACATGACACGATTCAAATGGTTTTGTTAATTTAAAGGATGATAAGAGTGCATGCAAACTTCAATGGTTGAAGTAAGCATCGGGGAGTTAGAATCTTCACCATGATGAAACTGTTAAAATATTTAATTTCATCGGAGACGATGAAGATGCTTGAATTTGTAAGAAATTGAGTGGGAGCGCTAATAAATAATTCTAATACATTATGTTAAAGACATATTGTTGATTGGAAATGATGTGTATTTTATTGACACGGGTTAAGAATTTCATTTCGATGAAAGACTTAGGCAAAACCCGAATATTAGGTATCAATGTATATATGGTTAGATTGAGACGCTAATATGGTTGTGCAGGAAGTACATAGATGAGATATTGAAAGAGTTCAATATAGAAACGACAAGAAAGGTTCTTTTCACACAAAAATGATTGAATCAAGATTCAAGTGTATTGACACTTGGTAAGTGAAACGAGATTGAAGTGTTTTGACACTTGGTTATTGAAATCACAAGAATATTTTGATTAATCATACCGTGATATGTACACATCCAGATATGTCCTATGCTCTAAATGTTATGAGCATATACCAGAATGACTCATAAGATGATCATTGGACGATAGTAAGGATAATCTTATGATTTTTGGAAGAACTAAGAATATGTTATTTATGTAGAGGTGACATAGATAGATAGTTCATTTTAAACTGTTACATTGATACTAGTCTTGTCATAAGATACAAATTAAGTTTATCTCAATTTAAACTATGGGTGGCACAATGTAATGAAAAGGAAGTTTGACGTGGCTCAGTTGTAGAGCTTCGTTGGGAGACCCCAAGAGGAAGGTATAATGAGCACAATGGCAAATATTCCCTCAGTTATGAAACCAAGGTTATCGAACCAGTAGGAGCAAGGAAACAACTCCAAGGTGTTGCTAGAAACTTGGAATCCTGCACAACACAAACTCAAGACTTTTCCCCGACTTACAGTGAGGTTGTCAATCCCACTGGTTTGCTGAAAACAAAGGATTAAACGTATATTGTGGAAGGTAATGTTTGCTTGAAGAAAGTAAACGGTAACAATAGATGATGTAATAATGGTAAAGATTAGACTAGGGTCCACAGTTCACTAGAGGTGTTCTCCTTAAGATAAATAACATAACATGCTGGGTGAACAAATTACAACGGGGCAATTGATAGGAACTGAGCAAGGCATAACAATGCAAATACTAGACATTCATGATTCCTATGAGATTTGATTGGGCATTACAACAATATACATAGACCGCCATCCAACTGCATCTATGACTAATAATCCTCCTTCAGGTTATCATCTGAACCCCCTCCAGTATTAAGTTGCAAGCAATGGATAATTCCATTAAGCAACGTGTGTAAAGTAAACAATACAATGTTTTCTCCCTAGTAGAAACAACACATCTATAACATTAGAGATTTTTGTCACTTCCCCAGATTCAATAGAGGCATGAACCCACTATCGAGCATAAATAATCCCTCTTGGAGTCACTAGCATCTACTTGGCCAAGGTAGCTACTAGAAACGGAGAGAATGCAAGATCTCAAACAACACAGACATGATAAAATAAATAATCAATATGACATGATAGAATCAATAATCAATCTGACATAGTATCGCAATATCCATCGAATCCCCGCAAACACAACATGTATGATTACAAATAGATGATCTTGATCAAGAACGGAGCTCACAAGATCTAAACATGATAGCACAAAGGAGGATAAACAAACATCTAGATACTGTATGGACCCATAGTCCAAGGGTGAGCTACTCATGCATCATACCGGAGGCTGGCATGGTGATGAAGAAGGCCTCCGGGATGATCTCTCCCCTCCGGCAGGGTGCCGGGAAGAGCTTTAGATCCCTCCGATCTAGGGACGATGGTGGCGGCTACAGACTGTTTCCTGGAGAGTTGATCGGGTCCTTAGGGTTTTGGCATCGGGAGGCTTTTATAGGCGAAGAGGAGAGGCAGGGGGCGGCCAGGGGGTGGGCCCGCGCGGCACTAGGGTGCGGCGGCCCTGTGGCGCCCCTCCGTCTCTCCTCTGGACTCCGAGTTCTCCTTGGTGAAATATTGAATTTGGCTTTTGTCTTGTCCAATTCCGAGAATTTTTTCTTACTATCTTTTCTGAAACCAAAAACAGCAGAAAACAGGCAACTGGCACTGCGGCATCTTGTTAATAGGTTAGTCCCAGAAAATGTATAAAAATACCTCAAAGTATAGACAAAGCATAGCAAAGTAGATACTAAATAAGCATGGAACATCAAAAATTATAGATACGTTTACGACGTATCAAAGTTTCATAATGGATTTGGATGAATTCCAAAGTAAAGACAATGTGATAGATACTACAACAAAAGGCTAAATATATGAATGTTATTGTAGCAGCAAAAGAGGGCATTTGTGTCAATAAGTTTGTTAACAAACCAGGTGTAGTTCACAGCGGGCTAGTACTATGAAGATATATTGTACGACAATTGTATCGACATGGTTTAACTCCAAGGAACTAAAGGTTTTACCAAAGGACCATATTTATACAATGCCATCTCATTGGAGAATGAGTGATATGTAGAGACGCAAAGACATGCAATTACAAACGGACCTGAAAGTGTTAGATCCGAAGATTAGTTAACCACTAGCAATCATGTATATACAACACCAGAAAGCAATAGGTGTTGAATGCACAAAGTTTTTTCAAACTAGATTATTGACTCTAGTGCAAGTGGGAGACTATTGGAGATATTCCCAAGAGGCAATAATAAAGTGGTTATTATTATATCTTTATGTTTATGATAAATGTTTATATCCCATGCTATAATTGTATTAATCGGAAACATTAATACTTGTGTGTTTTGTAAATATAAAAGAGTCCCTAGTAAGCCTCTTGTTAAGCTAGCTTGTTGATTAATATATGATCATGGTTTCCTGATCATGGACATTGGATGTTATTAATAACAAGGTCATATCATTAGGAGAATGATATGATGGACACACACCCATAGTAAGCATAACATAATACCAAGTCATTAATTCTGTTTTGCTACAAGCTTTCAGATACATAGTAACCTAATCCTTCGACCATGAGATCATGTTAATCACTGTCATCGGATGAGTACTTTAATGACATCAAACACCACTTCCATAACTGGGTGGTTATAAAGGTGGCATTGGATATTCTGAAAGTATGTGTTGAAGCACATGGATCAAGAGTGGGATTGTCCATGCATATGATGGATATGTATACTCTGGGCCCTCTTGGTGGAATGTCATCCAATTGGCTTGCAAGCATGTGACTAGGTCACAAGGGATGTCATATAATGGAACGAGTAAAGAGTATTTATCGGTAACGAGGTTGAACTAGGTATAGAGATACCGACGATCGAACCTCAGATAAGTAAAGTATCGCGCGACAAAGGGAATCGGTATTGTATGTAAATGGTTCATTAGATCACAAAGTCATCATTGAAATATATGGGATCCATTATGTATTTCTAGATCCCTCTATTGGTTATTGACCGGAGAGGTATCTCGATCATGTCTGCATAGTTCGTGAACCATAGGGAGACACACTTAAGGAATCAATGTTGTTTAAGTAGATATGGAAAATGAGTTGGATACCGGATGTTGTTCAGAGTCTTGTATTAGATCCAGGACATCACGAGGAGATCTGGAATGGTCCGGAGAATAAGATTCATATAAGGAAAGTGGTTTTCCGGGGTTCGAAAAAGTTTCGGTGTTTTGACCGGATACTTCTAGAATGTTCTAGAGGAACCACCAATGGTTCCACCACCTCGGGAGGGGTTCACTTGGGCTATGGCATGCCCTAGGGGCCAGCGGGTCAAACCCTAATTTGAATAGTGAAATCCTAGTTTGAAAATTCAAACTCTAGTTTTGGTAAGAGGGAAGACTTGGTGGAAAAGTTCCCAACTCTTCCCCTTGGTGGCCGAGTTGGGGGGGGGGGGCACAGCTAGGGCTGGGAACACTTGGTCGGCTGCCCCCACCTATATAAGGAGGGGTGGGGGCGCACCCCCCACACCCCTTATCCTTGGCGCCTAACCCTAGCCATCACTTCCCCTCTCTCTTCTCCACTGTCCTGCTCCGGCTTAGGTGAAGCCCTGCGGAAATCGCTCCTCCTCCACCACCACCACACCGTCGTGCTGTTGGGATTCTGAGGAGATCTACTACCTCCACTGCCATGCTGGAACCGGGAGAGAAAGGTCTTCATCGACTTCATACGTGTAACCGACTGCGGAAGCGCTGCCGGAACTTGGCGCCGGAAGGATCGTATATACGATCTTGAGGTCGACAAGTGATAGACTAAATCAACCACGATATCCGAATCTCGTTAAACGATTTGGATCTACGAGGGTTAGTTCTCTATAATCTTGTTGCACCAATCTCGTATATTAGATCTTGGCTTTGCCATAGATTAGATCTTGTTTTATGTGTTCTTGTGATAGATTTTTTTTGTTTTCCATGCAACGAACCCTACAGTGCAAGGAAGGAGCTCTTCACCATGGAGCACCATCGCTCTACGGGATTCGGATCCTGGAGATATACTTCCGCAATCTCTGCTGGATCGAAAAGAAGCGGGGGTCGTTGTCAAGCATCGTACGCTAGTGACTCCCTTTGGCGGCACCGTGCTTTTGATGCTAGGAGTTGTCGTGGAGCCGCAAGGACATCGTGACCTCGAGGTCAGCATCGGGGTGTCTTCTTCATACACGTTCCTCGTGGTACGTTAACCGCGCTCGGTCTTCAAAGGTTTGAATACCGTATCCCTTCTCGTTACTGCATTACTAGTAGATAGATCTTGGTCTTCCAGGGTTTGCCGTGTAGTAAATTTTTTGATTTTCTGCACCGAACCCCAATAGGTCCTACCATGTAGATGTACATATGATAAAAACACTTGTGTATATTGGCCAGTATATGGTGTTAAGTGCATGTAGTGGCATCTATCAAGTGTAAATAGAATTGCAATGCCATTTTTCCAAAGATGATAGTTGTAGTGGCATTTATCAAATAGCCAGAGACAAGAGTGACATCTATTTAATTAACCCATAAAACAATGTTTTGGAAAGGCTATTGTATGGCGATAGCAGCCAAGAATTTTTTTAGAATGTTTTATATCTCCACTAATAAAGAAATCAATGTGCAAAAAGTTGGCCTACAAACCACGACTCCTCAATTTATGAGAGAAATAGCCAGGCCTTCTAACAGGATCTCTAACCGATTCCCAATCGATTAGAGGAGTAAACTGTTCAAAATCGGTTAGAGGAGTAAAAATACTCCACTAACCTATATCAATTTCTAATCGATCTTTTGAAGTTAGCCAAGTAAATCAAACGATTACCTCCAACTTTGATCAAATTCGATCGAATTCAAACCAAATTTGAAACCAACACATCTATTTAACATAATATATACATAGTACAACCAAAAGTCAGTCGAATTTGAATAAATTCATCTGGATTTCAACAAACCTAACCTAATCCTCATCCCACTCGAAGGGGGGGGGGGTTGTCGAGCTCGATGACCGCCGACGCCGCCGATGGGCCAGCGAAGCTACCGATGTCCTCCTCCCTCACCCTGGCTGGAATCGGAGCTGTCGATGGCCCCGCAACATCGACGACCCCCTTCTTCGCCTCGTCCGCCTTCCGCTTGACCTCCGTGAATTCATCGATCCGCTGCCGCTCCTCCTCGACGAGCTCTAGGTTGAGCCTGGCGAGCGCTGTCGCCATCGTCGCGTCGTGGCGCTCCTCCTCGAGGCGCTCGCGGGCCTCTCTGTCCTCCTGCCGCTCACGGTCGGAGACGAGTCGGAGGCCGACTGGCTCCTCCAAGTCCGGCACCGTGCCGCCGCACCCTAGCGGGAAGTTGAGCTCGCCGCAGTTAGAGTCGTGGAGCTCGACATTCTTCATGTCGTACGCCAGCGCCGCCTGCTTCGGCGACTGGAAGCTGCCGATCCAGACCTTCCGGTGGGTGTTGTGGTCGGTGATTTCAGCGACCCACGGCCCCCATGACCGCTGCCACATGACACGGTAGACCGGCATCGGCGGCACGGGCAATTCGAGGGTGTCGTCGAAGAGTCGGGGCTTCCCGCCGCCGTTTCAGGGCGCTAATCGAAGAGGGGATTGGGGGCGGGGAGCGGGAGCGACGCGGGGCTGTGGCGGGGGGCTTCGCCGGTGGCGCGCGCTGGGGATGGGTGGAGGGAATGGCCGGTGAGAGGATTCAGTCATCGGTGGTCTCTGGTGGTGGCTAGGGTGGCAGTGGTCGCCAAAGGTGGAGGAGAGGGTGAGACGGAGTAAGTGTGAACGCAGAATCGATAAAGGAATCTTTTACTCATTCACCACTGGGATGAGTAAATATAGGAGTCGACGGAACCGATGAGTAAATTTTTTTAATCCACTAAAGCGTTTTAGACTTCGGTTAGATCCGATTAAAAAGTCGTCTTTTACTCCTCTAACCGGATTTTGGGATTAGTTAGAAATGCAAAAGAGCCCTAAACCCCAAAAGCGAGCCAATGCCTCAGATTAAATTCTTAGACCGTAGGATAAAATGTACAAAAAGATTACAAACCGAACCGTACGTTCACAGTGCATTTCAATTTTCCCCTGGTTGCCCAGATGCATACATCATCATTCGTACACATAGTACTACATGGAAGTAAAACAGTAACGAAAACACACTCGATCGGTAGAGAAAACAAGCAGCAAACGCGGCGAGCTCAGGAAGATACAGACGCGTACGAGCAACACCAGCAGAAACCAGGACCCGAACAGCAGCAACACTGGACTGGAGGCCCCTCTGTCCTCTGATAATATCTACACTTCAGTGCCTCCGATCATCATCGAGACGGGGGCCGGTCGATCTAGGCCCTGCTGAAGGAGGCGGACGAGCCGAGCTTGGAGGCGCTGGCCCTCAGGACGTACTGGTGGTAGGCGGCGGCGATGGCGGCGCCGATGAATGGCCCCACCCAGAAGATCCACTGAAACAAACATGACCCCAACCGGAAGTCAGATATCTCAAAGGAAATTGAATCAATTTTAACTCCAATAATTGCACACTCTACAAAACTATGGGCATATAGTAGTATGAACAAAATAGCATTAATTAGTTACACCATAGAGCCATAGAGTAGAATTTCTAGCTTAGTTGGATGGTACTAGGTGCGAAGAGATTAGGCCGCGTGTACTACTTCAAATAGTGCCGTCTGCAGATGTCATACATAACCTACAGGAAGGGTACTGGAGCACAAAATTTCAATGTCAAATCAGTTGGGATGCCGACATATATAGTACTACTATGAGTTTAATTAAGTGATCCTTATCCTAAGCCGTTCGATAAGATAGTCTATCTGTTCTGAGTTCTGACCGCTACTTGTGAACTTGTACAAGGAACACCACAAAAGTTCTGTCTAGTTATTTAAGTTTTATTTATTACTCTTCAATTGATTGTGACCGCTGCTTAAAAAAAGGAATCATGACCAACAACTTCTGTGAGCCATGAATCGAGAGATTATGGGGGCAGTAGTGGCGGGTATACTTACGTGGTCATCCCATGCCTTCTCGTTGTTGTAGATGACAGCAGCTCCCAAGCTCCTGGCCGGGTTGATGCCGGTGCCGGTGATGGGGATGGTGGCCAAGTGGACCATGAAGACGGCGAAGCCGATTGGCAGAGGAGCCAAGACCTGAACAAATAATTCGTTGCAGCATCCGTGTCATGATCGATGCAGAGTAAAATTGGAGATTTCACGGGTGAGACGATTGCACGAGAGAAGGCAGAGGCAGTTCACTTACGGGGACGTGGGAGTCACGGGCGCTGCGCTTGGGGTCTGTGGCGGAGAAGACGGTGTAGACGAGCACGAAGGTGCCGATGATCTCGGCGGCGAGGCCGGTGCCCTTGGTGTATCCGGAGCTGAGCTCGTTGGCGCCGCCGCCGTAGCGCACGTAGAAGGCGCTCTGGAAGCCTTTGACGAGCCCCACGCCGCAGATGGCGCCCAGGCACTGCGCCACGATGTAGAGCACGGCGCGCACCAGCGACACCTTGCGCGCCAGGAACAGGCCGAACGTCACGGCCGGGTTGATGTGGCCCCCCGACACGCCGGCGGTGCAGTAGACGAGGACGAAGATCATGCCTCCGAACGCCCACGCGATTCCCAGGATGCCGACGCCGCTGCACGCCGCGTCGGTGGGCGTCGCGTTGGGGTCGGACTGGTGCTTGTACCCGATCACGGTGGCCACCGTGATGTAGAGGAAGAGGAGCGTGGCGACGAACTCGGCGATCACGGCGCGGTACAGGGACCACTTGGTGAGCTCCTCCGCGTCGAAGAGCGGCGCCGGCGGCGGGTCCGAGTAGTCCTTGGCCGCGTACTCCCCGCCCCCTGGCGCCGCCTCGACGTCCTTTGCCATGGCAGAAGCTAGCGCTCTGTGTGTGTGCGTGTGCTGCGGATGAGCAAATGCTTTGCGGGCTGAGCTCTGTGTGTGGTGGTGTGGAGTGACGAGGAGAATGGGTGAGGTATTTATGGCGGCGAGGCGCGAGGCGGCTATTGGCTCCCGACGAAAGGCCGGCGTCGGGCGCTCGCTTTGCGATTACTTTGTTTACTCGCCAGGGTTTATTAGTGGAAGATAAGCCCCCAGCTAAGGGCGCCTCTCGCTAGTGTTGTGTTTCTGGGTTAGTATAAACTTTGCCGCCCATGGCGCTCATCATTGCATCATTCCAGAGAGCATAGCTCACACTGGTGGCTGCGCCTAATACGGTGTAGCTTAATTACTTTTTAGTTTAATTAGTGGCCCAGCTTAGCTCGGCGACTGCTGTATCCACAGACGCATTCGATGATTTGAGGTGATGGCAGATTTGTCGTCAGCTTAATTGCCAGCCGAGTGCGCTGTGTTTCAGAGGTTGAAGTGGAGAACCGGAGACATTGCTGCCACCCAAGTCTTCAGTCAGTGGTTATCTGCGAGTATGTGGCGGGGATTTTATTGTATTGTTGACATTTGTCTAGGAGCGGCAAATCATATGTATTCTTCTCCACTAATAATGAACAAGTGCTTACTCGGCAGTTTGGTTGCTAATCATTCATGCGCAGGCACGTCGCAAGAACGAACCACTCGCTAATTGGCTTTGTCATCCATGGTTAGTTACAAGCTAGTATAGGCGTAGCGATCACGAGAACAGCAACTATTTTGATACAGTACAATCAACCGGAACAGAGCTTGTGGCACCTGTCTCAGTCAAGCAACAGTCTGGTCCAGATTCCGGAAGCTCCAGGAGAGTTCGAGCAGATCGCGGCGTGAAAACCTCTCCCTGCCGAACGGCAAGTCGTGAATACCAGAACCGTCTGCAGCCAGAGCCAGAGCCACCACGCTTCCCCGCACGAGAAAGCTACGCGACCGCTGGCTCTGACATAGGCTCGCCACCCTTTTCCTGCAGCGTCCTCGACGCCGTGCCCATCCATGGCCTCGATCGATGCCGTGATGGCACACGCTTATGGCTTCCGGTTCATCTGCCTTTTCGTCGGTGATGACGGCTGCAACATCACGGAACAGAAAGTTGATCGCCGCCCAATCTTCCCCAGATTTCCATTCACGGCAACGCTGGGCGACCGCTTTTCCTCTTCCGCAATTGCGCGAGGCGCACGCGGATCATGGCCGGAAGGATGGGCGCGCCGCGGCCACAGGATTAAACATACGCAAGAAAACAACCACCACCGACCAATCCACCGGTGACACTGACGGATAGTAGTTTTTTTTGGAGGAACAGTCGCGCATATACTAATTGCTTTAGGAATGGATGAGATGAGCCGGACGGCTCACGCCCAATTATTTGATGTGTTTTCCAACAACTCTTTTTTTGAGCGGTATGTGTTTTCCAACAACTCTATTTTGCTCGGGTGTTCTTTCTCGGCTTCATCTGGACTATAAAACAAACCTAAAATTCCTCTACATGTACAGACAAACAGAGAGATGACCTTTGCTGGCTGTCCAACGAATGGAATGGGTGGCCTATTATTCGACCGACCCGTAGCAATCAGGCATGCTGCACCCGTTCGCGCAGAGAAGGACCGGGTGACAAAGAAACAATGCACTTTGGATTCCAAAAAACTACTAGCACCTTCTCGCGTTTGCTCGGCTGGATTTATGAAATACGGTTATGGATATTGCTAGTAAGTTTTTTGACACTAGTTTAGAGATGGTGGTGTACTAACACATGTAGCTATTTTCGGTTTTACATAAAATGCATGTTAGCCATATTGTACTATGCACTTTCGGTCGGTCCAAGGCTTTTATATGCAAAGTCATGCGAGTTAATAGCATTTTGATAGGTGGGAAATTTACATTTTAGTACCACTTTGTGTTCTTGTAACCAAAAGCTAACAACTTACCACAAGTTCTTTTCAAATCATGCAAATGGCCGATTGAGAGCCAATTGACACCCAAACTGGCAGTGGAACCACATGCCATGATGACGTGGCACATTTTAGACGGCGCGGCGAGGCGGTCGTTAACTGCGCTGTCTGAAATGGGAGGAAAACAGTAGGTTTTGAGTCCCCCCAGCCACTCCCTCTCCTCTCACGTGCATAGAGGGAAACCCTCGATGGCGGCTCCGGCAAATCCCCGCGGTGGCCCCCCTCTCGGCGGCGGCGGTGGATCCCCTATCGGTTGTAGAAACCCTACGAGTAGCTTGTCCGAGACCTCGAGATTCGGCACGAGATTGCTCGATTTGTCGCCGGTGCACCGTGCAACGTACGCTCTGGCCAAAGCGGTGCACGACTCACAGTCGAAGACTAGCCACCGATGGGCATCCTCCCTCTATGGCGGCTCCGGCAAATCCCCGCGATGGCCCTCCTCTCAGCGGCGGTGGTGGCTCCCCTCTCGACTGTAGAGACCCTCTGGGTAGCTTGTCCGAGACCTCGAGCTTCGGCACAAGATTGCTCAATTTGTCACCGGCGCACCGTGCGGCATAGGCTCTGGCCAAGGTGGTGCACGACTAGCCGTCGAAGACAAGACACCGATGGGCATCCTTCCTCGGTGGCTTGGAGTAAGGTTTCTTCCTCCTCTCCCATGTTTCTCCTTAATCCGATCTTTAGCTAGTTAGTGTTCATAGTTTTAGCAAATTGATTTAGGTAGAAAATTGGTTTTAACTAGCAGTGACCATCTATTTGATCTTGCTATTAACCCATAGAATCAACTAATTAACCATATGTTAAAGAAATTTATTGACACTGTGAAATTATTTTGCTTAATTGTTGTAGTCTGGATGGTGAAATATGGGAAATTAGGTTCAACTTTGTTGGTGAAGACAATTTAGGGAGGACTTTGAGTAGACCAGACATTACTAAGCTAAATTTGTTTGCACTGATAGAAGAACATGGATATGACACTAGGGATATAACGTATTGTGTTAGGGAGAAGGGGAAAAAGAATGGCAGGAATGGAGCTTGTTGATCGAAACCTTAAGTTGCAAAAGATATGCTAAGCAAACTTTAGAAAGAACAAGTTTTGAATTTAACTATTCTTAAGTGCATAGCAACATCACCAGCTGATTTGAACCTGGATACATGTGACACTCAAGCACAGATCACACATCCAGTTGTGTTGTGAGGGGAGAAGGCTAGTGTCAGCCATGTTTCATATGATGATTGTCCAGTGGAAGATCTTTATCTTGTATAGCTGTAGATTTCTCTCGTGTTTTGTACCTTGGCATACAATAGAGCTCAAATAGGCAAAATGGAAATGAAATAGTTTGTGTAGATGAATAAAGTGAAGAGGAAGACGTTGATTGGAGCAAGACTGTAACATCCATAAAATCATGTTTTCAAAGATTGCATATCATTTAGGGATCAATTTCAAAACTCATTTCTAGAAAACAGAAGCACTGAGTGCTATTATTTTATGTGAGCATGCATTGATCTAATGCCACTCTCAAATGACAATGTAATTGTTTTAAACCAAGTTTTGTTTGCCCTTATGTTGGTTTGGTTGAGTGTTAAGCTTGGATAAAAAATTCCAAAACAAATATAGTTTTAAAACCATTTTCAAATCTTCATCAAACCATGTGCTAAGACATTGTTATTTTAAAAATCTTCAAAGGACCATGCCAGTCCAGCAAGGCAGCATGGTTTTGTACTCAAAATTATACAGGATTCACATTACAAAAGGCCAGAAAGATTTGAAATACAAATGCTTTTAAATTCATTTGAAATTGATTCCAAAAAATCGAATTAGAAAAAGAAAAAGAGATAAGAAATGGAAAAGGGCCGGCGCCAGACTTTCAGCCCAACAGCAGACCTAGCCCACTAAGCCCACCCGGGGTTTCTCTCTCTCTCTATCTCTCTCTCTCTCTATCTCTCTCTCTCTCTCTCTCTCTCTCTCTCTCTCTCTCTCTCTCTCTCTCACGCGGCGCAGACTTACCCCGCGCTCGCTGACTGGTGGACCCAACGCCACGCGAGCATCGTCCCAAACCACGCACCCCCCACGACCCCGTCGACGCAGCCGTTAACTCCATTACTGCCGCGATTGAAGCAGGCTTAATTGCCGGCGTTTCCTCGCGTGATCCTCGCCCCTGCTCCGCCTACATAACCCCCACCCCTCTGCGACCATTTCCCCTCACTCAGCGCCCCCTCTCCGCCACCAGGCTGCCCACACTCTCGCTTGCACCGCCGTAGTACCGAACAACTCCGGCGTGCGATTCCGGTAAGCACCGTCCGCCCCCCTGTCTCTGTTTCATGCGAGCGTGATCAACATGTCCTTGTGCATCTTCTCATGCTTTCCTTTTTCTCTGTATCGTCCTAGAGCGTCGTCACCGTCCACCTCTGGAAGCAACCGAAGCTCAGCACAACTCCGACGACCCCTCCTGGTAGTTTCCGACCACCCCTTCCTCTCTTCTAGATACTCACTTGTTCGCCAGGCTTGTGCGCATCTAACAGCGTCTCTGGTTTGTCTTAGCGCGCACCAGAACCTCGCCCCCGATGACGCCAGAGCTTTCCCGACGACAGGCTCCACTCCGACGAGCAATAGCAGCCAGATCTGAGCGCCCATGTCCCTCCCTCGACCACCTTGAGCTTCACTGCAGCCCCGCGAACACGGTAACCACCTCCACCCCTCCCCGTGCGATCTGAATCGCCGACAACATCTCTGACAGAGCCGCGCCGCCGCATCGCCGCCGCCAGCGCCGCCCGTTTGTGGTCGTTTGATCTGTGGCCGTAGGATCTAGATCCAGCGATTAGAAATAGATCTGTAGCGAAGCGGTACGAGCAGATCTGGGCCGTGCGTGTTAAGTTAGATCTAACGGCCCTCGTTGATCGATCCACACGAAGCGGTATCGACGAATCAGAACTCACCGCGTGTCTGTAGGTTTGATTTAAAATCTGAATTTAGATCTATTAGTGATTCAAACTTGCAAAATTCATAACTTTTGATTCCCACATCCAAATTTGACAAATTTTATATCATTATAATCAGGAGAGAAAATCCTTTCTGTTTATGCAATGTGTTTAATGTTTTGCCTCTGAATAAATGGTTGTTTTACAGAAGCATTTGTAGACATAATTTGAGTATAGTAATTATATGAAAAATGTTATGTTGTTCAAATAAAGTTTATTTGGCATGTTTTGGACTTGTTTATGATTTAGTACTGTGTACTTGTCTTGTTTGGTGTAGAAAATCATCACATGGCATTTTTGCATACATTCATGTATTTTTGCTTGTATATATTATATATCTGATTTTGTGCCATTATTTTATGTGTAGATTTTGGTGCAAATAGTGATTGTGATTGTGAGGATTGTTGCTACTCCCCAAACTACCAAGGCAAGTGGTGCTTCATGATTTTATTCCTATGTTTTTCAACTATGCACTAGAAATATTTTGTATAGGACTTATGAATATTTTGGTCTATATGCTATCTTTGGGAAATCCTAGTAGTTGTAGAATTGCTAGAAATTTCTAAGTTAAGAAGCTTATCCATGACATGCTTAGACTAGCTAGTAGCAACCAAGGGTGGTTATATATTCATACTATGAGAAAATATTTCTAAGTCTTTGGAATTGTGTTTTTACTTAATAAAACAACTAAGTGAATGAAACACCCTGATGGAATGGAAAGAATGGTTTGTGTTGAGTGGTTACACAAGGCTCATGTATATGGTTTACCTTGTGTATCTGACTTGTGGAAAGCCACCCAGGAACAAAGGGGTTTGAGATGCCAAATGTTAAGAAGCTTCTAGTGCAACCACATGGCAATATGGGCGCTACCTGGATCACATAGGTTGCAATAACTTAGCCATTTGGAAAGTTGGTGGTAGTGGGATGATAGGTTGGAACGCGTCCATTTGGTCTAAGGGAAGGCTTCTGAAAGGTCCCGTCTTGGTGAAAATCAAGTCTTGTGGGGAAAGTGCACAACCTCTGCAGATGGAAGAATCTAATTACTTAGCCATGTCCCTGGTATTAGACAACTTGAGCATCAAGACATGGAAGCTATCAAGAATCTCCTCATCCCAATTTCTAAGTTAAAACTTGTGATTGAACAAGGGTGAAGGTTCACCAATGTCTATTGGTGGTTCCTTGGGAAAGTTTTGTCAAAGAAAAACTTAGTGTTTTCAACTGATAGGTAAAACCTATTTTGAGCAAAGTAAGCCTAAGCTACACTTAGCCAAAATGCATATAGTATCTAAACTACTAATATTCTACTAAGGTATCACTTGCCAATACTATTCCAATGTATTGACCCACTGTGGCTGTAACTTGTGATGTTGCAGGTTATTCTGATGATGATTAGGGGTTATGAGTCTACACTCAACATGCTTGCCTGTGGCACATGAAGATGAAGACTTATTTATCTTATTATATATTTGAACTCTTGTATTAGGCCTGTGGCCATGGAGTTTGTATAAGACTATGTTTGTCTGGAATGATATGTAATAATGACCTTTGTTTCTGCGTACTTCATCTTAAACTGTGGATGCTAGCATTGATCTAGGTACTAGCATTGCAATCACAGGGATCCTTACCTTTATAAAGGGAGGGATCTTACAGATGGTATCAGTGCACTGTGTTGCCTGTAGGATTATGACCCTAGGATTGGATTAGAAACCACTAAGGAAAAAATTTCAACAATTTCCACACTTGTCTTTTCTTCTCGTAAACTTTTCTAATTCTTCTTTATCATCTCTATTTGTAGATGAACTCCATCAACGAAGCTGTAAGGAAAGGACCACTCATGACCATGACCCTAGAGTGTGAGACTGAATTTCCAAAGGCCCTCAAGAACCTTATGGTTACCATGGGGATACATGGTGCAGCTGTGTACAAAGGTTTCCTGTGATGGATGAAGGAGAAGAGTATTGGTGGGTGCAACTTCACTTGTACAAAAACAAGGAAGACAACCACCAAGAATCAGGATTCTGCATGGTCACCAACTCAGTGATGCACACCACATTCTTTGATTCTGCAAGGGATGCAGCTTGGAAGGCCATAAAAGAGCTTGGTGAAAGACTCAAGTGCAGGATGCTTAACACCCAGAATGACCTTAGAGAAGAAAAGAAACAAACCCAAGAGTTGGAAACTACCAACCAACAACTAAGGGAAGACATCATAGACTTGATTTTGGAATCTTGTGAACATGATAGGCAGATGGCTACTAAGGATGCTTTGATAGCCATATTGTCTAGTGAGTAAGAGTTGTAACGTACTTCGTTAGTTGGACCACCACACTTATCATTTTATTTCCAAAATTTTGTCTAAGTTATGTTGAACCTTGGATGTTTGTAATGGATTTATGTATGCCATGAATTGTGTATGGTTTGCAAAAGATATGCTTGTGTTACCTTGTTTTGGGTTTATCTGTTGATATTATTTAACTTTTCTCTACTTTATAAAATAGATGCCTAACGTTACTATCAGCACGGCTGAAGAGTTCAAGGGAACTCGTTTTGGCACTCGTCTTATTGAGCTCACTAGTGTGCTCAATCTCCCACTTCCTACCATCATGATGCTTCCCCTCACCAAGTTCGAGAGGAAGGACCTTTGGGGCTTCAAGGTTACTCAGCCAGGACGTCAGACTGAGCCAGCCACGAAGACTATCACCTTCAAGCTCATGCATGATGACAAGGAGAGAGTCCTAGAGGTAGTCATGCAGGATTTGCTTGGACGCTTGTTAGGGAGACACTCTCGGGAGATTACAGGTACTCACTTCCACGCATTCGGTAGACGTGATGAGGATGGTGAGGCCATTGACTTCGAGGATACTGCTAGAGAGACGGTAGAGCCGATTCGTATATACCTCCAGGACTTAGAGGTTCTTCTTAGGCACCTAGATACTGATAGGACCAACGTCATGCTTAGAAATGACGAACTCCAAGTGCAGCTTCGTGAGAAGGACAAGCTCTTCACGGAGCAATATGAGATAGTCAAAGAAATGGAAGCCAAGTTTGAGAGTTAGGATAGAAAGTTCAAGAGTCAAGAGAAGAGAGTCCAAGATAGGAACAAGAGGATTCGAGACATGACTGCATAACTAGAGGCCAAGGACTTCGAGCTCGAGCATCAGCAGGTAGTGATTGAGAGACTTCGATCACAGAAGAGGGCTCTCAAAGCCAAAGTAGAGGCCTTGACTACCAATGTCGAGGAATACAAGACCGCTATGGAGAATGCAGGTCTTACACTGGTTGAGGAGGAGGTTGATGCAGAGGAGTAGTGATGACTACTCATTTACCTTTTATTTACCATGCTTTTGATTATTGAGTTGCAATGACCATCCAACATGTGGATGGCTTGCTATTGGTGTGTTTACTTTTCAAAACTTGTTGTCTTTGTTGTTGAACTTTTACTATTATGATGCATGTTTGGTGATTGTTTATGTGATGTATTGTGCATGATAGCATCTATTGGTATCTCATTCTTATCCTTATTGGAAACCACAGATGCCTCCCCGACGTGCCAATCCCAACCCCAACAACAACAATATCACCCCCGAGATGCAGCAGATGATGACAGCTCAGACGCAGCTGATGCAGATGATGACCATGTTCATACAGAATCGGAACAACAACAACAACAATAATAATAATAACAACAACAACAATCATAACAAACCACCGGGTTTTGATATGCTTACCAGGTTCTTAAGACTAAGGCCAGCAAAGTTTTCAGGAACTACTGATCCTATGGTGGCCAATGATTGGCTACGCTCTGTGAACAAGGATTTGGTAACTGTTGGCTGTACTGATGAAGAGAAAGTCAGATTTGCAGCACACTTGTTGGAAGGACCAGCAGCCACTTGGTGGGATAACTTCCAGATCACCACTCCCATTGCGGATGTGACATGGGCTATCTTTGAAGATGGTTTCCGTACTGCTCACATCTCATCCGGAGTGATGAGTTTGAAGAAGAAGGAATTTCATAACTTGAAGCAGCGCCACCGCAGCGTGGCTAAGTATATTGAGGAGTTCAACAATCTGGCGTGTTATGCACCAGATGAAGTTGACACTGATGCTAAGAGGAGGGAAAAGTTCCTCGAAGGATTGAACGATGAACTGAACCTGCAACTATCTGTGGCCTATGTCCCCACTTACCAGTCTCTTTGTGACAAGGCTGCCATCTTGGAGAGCAAGATGAAACAGGTTGAAAGTAGGAAGAGGAAGCACTCTGACAAGCACAGCTCGTGATCGTCTCACAAGCGTTCCCATTATGATGATAGTGGGAATTCTGGATCCCACAAGCATGGAAAGTACAACAAGCACCACAACCACAACCGTCATCATGACAACAAGCACCACTGTGGTCATGACAATGACAAGTAAAAGAATCACAAGAGTGGATATAAGAGCCACCACAATGTAAGTGGAAGTGGTAGTGGAAGCCAGCCTATCAAGAAGGATCTTAGTCAGGTTGAATGTTTCAAGTGCAAGAAGATGGGGCCTTATGCAAATGAATGCCCAGAAAAGAAAGTTGAAGGACCCAACAAGCCCAACCCTTTCCAAAAGGGACAGGTGAACCACATCAATGTGGAAGAGATCTATGAGGAACCTGATGTTGTTGCTGGTAAGTTCAAACTCAATTCTGTTCCAGCATTTGTTCTCTTTGATACTGGTGCATCTCATTCATTCATATCAAGAGCATTTGTTGAAAGAAATGAACTACCGATAGAAACTATTGGGTGTCCTATAAAAGTAAGTTCTCCTGGCGGAGAAATGATAGTGAACTCAGGATGTCATGATCTAGTCATAGAGTTTGGGAAGTATAAGTTTCCCGTTAATCTGATAATCCTAAACTCCCAAGGATTGGATGTCATTTTGGGAATGGATTGGATGACTAAGCACAAGGGAGTGATAGATTGTGCCAACCATAATGTCTCACTCACAACTCCAGAAAACAAAAGGATCAGATTCAAGACCAACTTTGAATCGAAAGGGAGTAAGATAAATTCTCTTAAGGGGGTTAGCATGGATAGTGTGCCTATTGTGAGTGAATATCCGGATGTGTTTCCGAAAGAATTGTCGGGAATGCCAACGGATAGAGATGTGGAATTTCTGATTGATTTGCTACCAGGATCTGGACCAATAGCAAAGAGACCGTACAAGATGTCAGTTGATGAATTGAAAGAACTCAAGAAACAACTTGGAGAACAGTTGCAGAAAGGATTTATTCAACCAAGTTCTTCGTCTTGGGGAGCACCAGTGTTGTTCTTGGAAAAGAAGGATAGAAGTCAAAGGTTATGCATAGATTACCGTTCACTCAATGAAGTGACTATCAAGAACAAGTACCCTTTACCTAGAATTAATGACTTGTTTGATCAGTTAGAGGGAGCTTGTGTGTTCTCAAAGATTGATCTCCGGTCAGGTTATTTCCAGCTCAAGCTAAGAGAACAAGACATACCTAAGACATCTTTCACCACTAGGTATGGATTGTATGAGTATACCGTGATGCCATTTGGTTTGACCAATGCACCAACTTACTTCATGAATATGATGAACAAGGTGTTCATGGAGTTCCTTGATAAGTTTGTTGTCGTTTTCATCGATGACATTTTGATCTACTCCAAGAGAAAAGAAGAGCATGAAGGACATTTGCGTTTGATACTTGAGAAACCTAGAGAGCATAAGTTGTATGCCAAATTCAGCAAGTGTGAGTTTTGGTTGAATGAAGTTGGATTTCTTGGACACGTTGTGTCAGGAGATGGTGTAGCGGTTGATCCTGCTAAAGTTTCAGCTGTAACTGAATGGGAATCTCCTAAGTCAGTGAAAGAGGTTCGTAGTTTCCTTGGCTTGGCAGGATACTACATAAGGTTCATCGAGAATTTCTCCAAGATAGCTAAGCCAATGACAGAGTTACTAAAGAAAGACAAGAAATTTGCTTGGTCTGAAGGATGTGAACTCAGTTTCCAAGAGTTGAAGAAGAGACTAGTGACAGCACCAGTCTTATGTCTGCCAGATTTGGAGAAGGATTTCCAAGTGTATTGTGATGCATCTCATCATGGATTAGGTGCAGTACTTATGCAAGAAGGGAAAGTTGTGGCTTATGCCTCGAGACAACTCAAAACTCATGAGGTAAATTACCCTACTCATGATTTAGAGTTAGCCTCTGTTGTCCATGCACTCAAAACATGGAGACACTACCTTTTGGGAAAGCGATGTAAAGTGTTCACAAATCACAAAATCTTGAAGTATATCTTCACCCAGAAAGAAATTAACATGAGACAAAGAAGATGGCTAGAACTCATCAAGGACTACGACTTGAGTTTACAATACCACCCCGGTAAAGCAAATGTTGTAGCGGATGCTCTAAGCCGTAAGGTTTTTGTGAATGGCCTTACAAAGGGAGAATTGCCAAATGATCTGTGTGCCCAATTTAGAGATCTCATATTAGAGATTGTGCCTGAAGGACATCTCATGTCATTGGATGTTCAACCCACTTTGTTGGACAAAATCAAAGAATCCCAAGGGACAGATAAGGAAATTGAAAAAATTAAGGAAAAGATTGGTAAGGGAAAAGCCAAAGGATTCCATGAAGACGAACAGGGTACTTTATGGTATGGAAAACGTATCTGTGTTCCACAAGATCCGGAGCTTCGGAAACTGATTTTACAAGAAGCACATAACTCACCATATTCTATTCATCCGGGTAACACCAAAATGTACATGGACATGAAGGAAAGATTTTGGTGGAATAATCTCAAGAAGGACATCGCCGAACATATTGCTTTGTGTGATGTATGTAGTAGAGTGAAAGCGGAACATCAAAAGCCAGCAGGATTGCTACAACCACTACCTATTCCTGATTGGAAGTGGGACAAGATTGGCATGGATTTCATCACCGGATTGCCAAGGACCAGGTCAGGATATGACTCTATTTGGGTAGTAGTGGATCGCTTAACTAAAGTGGCTCATTTTATACCCGTGAAGACAACCTATACAAGTGCTAAGTTAGCCAAGATCTATATGAGTAGGATTGTAAGTCTACATGGAGTACCCAAGAGTATTGTGTCTGATAGGGGAACTCAATTCACTTCTCATTTTTGGAGGCAACTACATGAGTCATTGGGAACGAGGTTGGAATTCAGCACTGCTTTTCATCCTCAGACGGATGGACAAACAGAAAGGACCAACCAGATTCTTGAAGATATGTTGAGGGCATGTGCCCTAGACTATGGAGCCAGTTGGGATGAAAGTCTGCCTTACGCAGAATTCT
This sequence comes from Avena atlantica, assembly GCA_910589765.1. Classification (NCBI taxonomy): domain Eukaryota; kingdom Viridiplantae; phylum Streptophyta; class Magnoliopsida; order Poales; family Poaceae; genus Avena; species Avena atlantica. The sequence continues at coordinate 422,759,008 of OU342734.1, read as the reverse complement.
CTTACAATAACAGCTATCAATCCAGTATTGAGATGGCACCATTTGAGTTTCTCTATGGGAGAAAGTTTACCACCCCATTGCTATGGAATGGTGTGGGAGAAAGAAGTTTGTTCGGACCAGAACTAATCAAGGAGGCTGAAGATAAAGTCAAGCTAGTTAAGGACAGATTGAACATAGCACAGTCCCGACAGAAGAGCTACGCAGATCCTAAGCGTAGAGAAGTCACCTATGAAGTGGGTGATAGAGCTTATCTTAGAGTGTCACCACTTCGTGGAGTGAAGAGATTTGGAGTCAAAGGAAAATTAGCCCCAAGATATGTTGGACCATTCAAGATTCTGAGTCGTAAAGGAGAAGTAGCTTATGAAATTGAATTACCAGAATCATTGTCTGCCGTTCACAATGTGTTTCATGTGAGTCAACTTAAGAAATGCCATCCAGAGATGGAAGAGACATCTTTGAAGGATACTATACCTTTGGAGGAGGTTCAATTGGAAAGTGATCTCACTTATTAGGAAAAACCCATCAAGATTCTTGAGACTGCAGAAAGATTTACTCGGACTAAGACTATCAAATTCTGCAAAGTTCAATGGAACCATCATTCCGAAGAAGAAGCAACATGGGAAAGAGAAGATGATCTTCGGAAAGACCACCCTCACCTATTTGCTAGCCAACCCGAATCTCGAGGGCGAGATTCACCTTAAGGGGGTTAGATTTGTGACACCCCTAAAATCATGTTTTCAAAGATTGCATATCATTCATGCATGCATATCATTTAGGGATCAATTTCAAAACTCATTTATAGAAAACAGAAGCACTGAGTGCTATTATTTTATGTGAGCATGCATTGATCTAATTCCACTCTCAAATGAGAATGTAATTGTTTTAAACCAAGTTTTGTTTGCCTTATGTTGGTTTGGTTGAGTGTTAAGCTTGGATAAAAATTTCCAAAACAAATATAGTTTTAAAACCATTTTCAAATCTTCATCAAACCATGTGCTAAGACATTGTTATTTTAAAAATCTTCAAAGGACCATGCCAGTCCAGCAAGGCAGCATGGTTTTGTACTCAAAATTATAAAGGATTCACATTACAAAAGGCCAGAAAGATTTGAAATACAAATACTTTTAAATTCATTTGAAATTGATTCCAGAAAATCGAATTAGAAAAAGAAAAAGAGATAAGAAATGTAAAAGGGCCGGCGCCAGACTTTCAGCCCAATAGCAGACCTAGCCCACTAAGCCCACCCGGGGTTTCTCTCTCTCTCTCTCTCTCTCTCTCTCTCTCTCTCTCTCTCTCTCTCTCTCTCTCTCTCTCTCTCTCTCTCTCTCACGCGGCGCAGACTTACCCCGCACTCGTTGACTGGTGGACCCAATGCCACGCGAGCATCGTCCCAAACCACGCACCCCCCACGACCCCGTCTACGCAGCCGTTAACTCCATTACTGCCGCGATTGAAGCAGGCTTAATTGCCGGCGTTTCCATGCGTGATCCTCGCCCCTGCTCCACCTACATAACCCCCACCCCTCTGCGACCATTTCCCCTCACTCAGCGCCCCCTCTCCGCCACCAGGCTTCCCACACTCTCACTTGCACCACCGCAGTACCGAACAACTCCGGCGTGCGATTGCGGTAAGCACCGTCCGCCCCCTGTCTTTGTTTCATGCGAGCGTGATCAACATGTCCTTGTGCATATTCTCATGCTTTCCTTTTTATCTGTATCGTCTCATCGTCACCGTCAACCTCTGGAAGCAACCGAAGGTCAGCACAACTCCGGCGACCCCTCCTGGTAGTTCCCGACCACCCCTTCCTCTCTTCTAGATACTCACTTGTTCGCCAGGATTGTGCGCATCTAACAGCGTCTCTGGTTTGTCTTAGCGCGTACCAGAACCTCGCCCCCGACGACGCTAGAGCTTGCCCGACAACAGGCTCCACTCCGACGAGCAATAGCAGCCAGATCCGAGCGCCCCTGTCCCTCCCTCGACCACCTTGAGCTTCACTGCAGCCCCGCGAACACGGTAACCACCTCCACCCCTCCCGGCGCTATCTGAATCGCCGGCAACATATCTGACAGAGCCGCGCCGCCGCATCGCCGCCGCTAGCGCCGCCCGTCTGTGGTCGTTTGATCTGTGGCCGTAGGATCTAGATCCAACGATTAGAAATAGATCTGTAGTGAAGCGGTACGAGCAGATCTGGGCCATGCGTGTTAAGTTAGATCTAACGGACCTCGTTGATCGATCCACACGAAGCGGTATCGATGAATCAGAACACGCCGCGTGTCTGTAGATTTGATTTAAAATCTGAATTTAGATCTATTAGTGATTCAAACTTGCAAAATTCAGAACTTTTGATTCCCACGTCCAAATTTGACAAATTTTATATCATTGGAATCAGGAGAGAAAATACTTTATTTTTATGCAATGTGTTTAATATTTTGCCTCTGAATAAATGGTTATTTTTACAGAAACATTTGTAGACATAATTTGAGTATAGTAATTATATGAAAAATGTTATGTTGTTCAAATAAAGTTTATTTGGCATGTTTTGGACTTGTTGATGATTCAGTACTGTGTACTTGTCTTGTTTGGTGTAGAAAATCATCACATGGCATTTTTGCATACGTTCATGTATTTTTGCTTGTATATATTGTATATGTGATTTTGTGCCATTATTTTATGTGTAGATTTTGGTGCAAATAGTGATTGTGATTGTGAGGATTGTTGCTACTCCCCAAACTACCAAGGCAAGTGGTGCTTCATGATTTTATTCCTATGTTTTTCAACTATGCACTAGAAATATTTTGTATAGGACTTATGAATATTTTGGTCTATATGCTATGTTTGGGAAATCCTAGTAGTTGTAGAATTGCTAGAAATTTCTAAGTTAAGAAGCTTATCCATGCCATGCTTAGCCTAGCTAGTAGCAACCAAGGGTGGTTATATATTCATACTATGAGAAAATATTTCTAAGTCTTTGGACTTGTGTTTTTACTTAATAAAACAACTAAGTGAATGAAACACCTGGGTGGAATGGAAAGAATGGTTTGTGTTGAGTGGTTACACAAGGCCCATGTCTATGGTTTACCTTGTGTATCTCACTTGTGGAAATCCACCCAGGAACAAAGGGGTTTGAGATGCCAAATGTTAAGAAGCTTCTAGTGCAACCACATGGCAATATGGGCTCTGCCTAGATCACATAGGTTGCAATAACTTAGCCATTTGGACAGTTGGTGGTAGTGGGATGATAGGTTGGAACGCGTCCATTTGGTCTAAGGGAAGGCTTCTGAAAGGTCCTGTCTTGGTGAAAATCAAGTCTTGTGGGGAAAGCGCACAACCTCTGCAGATGGAAGAATCTAAGTACTTAGCCATGTCCCTGGTATTGGAAAACTTGAGCATCAAGACATGGAAGCTATCAAGAATCTCCTCATCCCAATTTCTAAGTTAAAACTTGTGGTTGAACAAGGGTGAAGGTTCACCAATGTCTATTGGTGGTTCCTTGGGAAAGTTTTGTCAAAGAAAAACTTAGTGTTTTCAACTGATAGGTAAAACCTAATTTGATCAAAGCAAGCCTAAGGTACACTTAGCCAAAATGCATATAGTATCTAGACTACTAATATTCTACTAAGGTATCACTTGCCAATACTATTCCAATGTATTAACCCACTGTTGCTGTAACTTGTGATGTTGCAGGTTATTCTGATGATGATTAGGGGTTACGAGTCTACACTCAACATGCTTTCATGTGGCACATGAAGATGAAGACTTATTTATCTTATTATATATTTGAACTCTTGTATTAGGCATGTGGCCATGGAGTTTCTATAAGACTATGTTTGTCTCTGGAATGATATGTAATAATGACCTTTGTTTCTGCGTACTTCATCTTAAACTGTGGATGCTAGCATTGATCTAGGGACTAGCATTGCAATCACAGGGATCCTTACCTTTATAAAGGGAGGGATCTTACAAAGACATGGGAGAATTCAGGCCTGAAGATCACAATAGAGTTGTAGAAGAGGATCTTGAGTCTATCAAGAGGATGGGACATAAGAAGAAGGATGAGAAATATCAAGATCCTGAGCATCTAGAACTATTGAGAATCAAGAAGACGATTCATTTATGCATGTTAAAGGAGAAACTGATGTTGTGGAGATTTATGAAGCTTCAGAAGATTTGGAGTGTGATGAAGAGCCTGAACCTAATTACTTTACAGTAAATTTGAGACCATTAAGAACATGGCCAACATCTAGATCACATCATGAGCCAGAGGGGAGTGCACCCTGCTATAATGTGCCATCATATGATGAGGAAAGCAACCCTGGTGATATTGCTGATAGCGAGGATGATGGTTTTGTACAATAATTTAAGCTGCTTAGTGCTATGAAGAGAAGAACTAAGAATCCCAAGGCAAGGGTTTTGTATGATGAAGAAAGGGAAAACCCACATGGAAAATAGCACCCAAGTTGTGTTTCACTAATGTTGTTCAACTCAGAAGATATCTTAGGACATACCACATTGCTCAGTTGAGGAATTTTTACTACCATAGAACTAGTAATGTGAGGATCATAGTGAAGTGTATTGAAGACGAGTGCTGTTTTTTACATGAAAGCTTGAAGCATTGCTCATGAGAAGAATTTTTGTATAATAAAGTTGAGGTCTAAACAAACTTGTCTTGGACATGGAGATCACACTAAGGTAACTATATATAGCGTTGGCAAAGGAATCTGAGCATGCAATAAGAATAGACCCTAACACTTTTTTGACACATTAATTGATAATACAAAGATTAAACATGGAGTTAAAGTTGCAAAGAGAAAATCCTAGAGAGCAAGGAACAAGGCACTTCAGGTTGTCCTTGGTGATCAGAAGAAGCAATACACTAGGCTTAGAGATTACCTGTAGGCTGTGATAGACACAAATCTTGGAAGCATGTGCATTGTGACAACAAAAGAGATAGTGTAACATCTTAGTCCAAACGCAAGGTTACATGGCTTGTTTTACTGTCAAAATGCATCAAAGAAAAGATTTTTTAAATGGGTGTAGACCATTAATAGGTAAGAAGCTATTGCATTGTAACATAGATCTGTCATATTGCATATAATTAACATGGCTACGTGTAAAAATTTTCTATTTTGTATTCACGGGGCTAGATGTATGATTTGTGAAGCTCACCACTAGACAACCGATTTTAAAAGCTACTAGGAGAGACGAGAATAATAACATTTTCTCAATTTCTTTTGGGATTGTAGATAAAGAAGAAACTGCCAGCTCACTACTAGGAAAACGGCTATAGGTAATCAGCACATCCGTGGCTCACATGGTTGAAGTGCCCCACGGCTAAAACAGGCGTGGCTCACCTGTGGGCAGTGCCCTACTAATAACTAGAACAACCGTGGCGCACATGACCATAGTGCGCCATAGATGTGTGTGGGCCAGGGCCCTGTTGGCCACACGCCAAACTTCTGTAGCGCACTACAGTCATGTGCGCCACGGTTGTTAGGGTCATCTGTGGCGCACGTGTGCATGGTGCGCTACGACTAAGCGCATGCCCACCTCTGCTCTGAAACGGCCACAAACTTCTGTGGCGCACTCCTCCTAGTGCGCCACAGGGACTAGGAGCATCTGTGGCGCACTCGGCCTAGTGCGCCACAGAAGTTTGTACTCCCTGTGGCGCACTGGGGCCGTGTGCGCCACGGATGTTTCGATTCTTTTAGGGCAGCACTTTATGTGCACATGTGTGCCCACACATCCACCACCCACACTTCACTTTCCCCTTCTTCTTCCTCCTTAGATCTAGTCGGGATCTTCTCCTTCCCACCTCAATTTCTCCATACATTCACCATTTTTAGCATGTAAAACTTGCTTTGGATGTTACATAAGTAATAGAGGAGGTCTCCGGTCTCTCATCTATCCGTCTCCGGTCGACGCGCGCACCTCTCCTTTCCATCTTTCTCGCGATCGGTCTCTCATCTCGGTAAGTTGTCCATGTAAGGATGTGTTCATGTGTATATGTATGTAGATGATCGATGCTCATGATGTGTGTATGTGTGGAGAGGATCGATGGTCATATGTGTGTGTATATGGAGAGTATCGATGATGCTCATGCATGTGTGTATGGAGAGGATAATGATATGTTCATGTGTGTATGGATCGGTCTCTCTCTCTCTTGTGTTTGTATGTGAACAAGTTGCCATTTGTTTTGCCAAAATGTTGATTCATTTCCATTTTGGCAAGACTTTGGCATTTCGCAAAGGTCCTAATTTTAGGATAGGTCATGCCGAAATTTTCTATCGACCATTGCATGCATGCATTCATTATGTGGTTCTAATAGACTTCAAAATTGTACCGTGTACATCGTGCAGGCAAAATGGTCCGCATAATGAGCGAAGGCATTGTGGCTAGATTTTTGAAATGTGCGACGGCCGACATGATACGAAATAACAAGACAGATATAAGATGTCCGTGCAGAAGATGCAAACTCAACTGGGTGATCGACCCAGATTCCGGGAATCTGCAGGCGCACCTGCTCCGCCATGGTTTCATGAATCTACAGCATTTAGAACTGGTCGATCCTTGGGTACAGAAGCACAAAAGGTTAATCGAGAAGAAGTACAGTGACCGGGGCATACAGAGGACGCAGGGAGAAATAATCAAAGAGCACAACTCAGATTTCACGCGTTGGTTTAGGCAGACGCTCCTTGATAATCCCCCGCGCTCGCATTCTTCTGACACGGAAAAGATCATATTCACCTTGTCGCAGGGACCGATGCAAAACCTGGTGACCTATCAGGCGTATGATATCAACGGCTACACATTCTACACGGAGGAAAAGGACAACAAGTGTGATTATCAGAACTCAGGCGTAACGTCGGAATTCTACACCGATGACAACGTGAAGGAAAGATTCTACGGAAGAATCGAGGAGATCTGGGAGCTCGACTACTGTGGAGAAAAGGTGCCGATGTTCCGTGTCAGATGGGCAAAGAGCGTCGAAAGAGAAGACCGGTATTTCACAACCATGGTTATACCCGAAGCAGCCAAATCCAAGGCCGCCGGTGCAAACGTGGCCGCGAAAAATGAACCGTGGGTACTGGCTACCAAAGTGGACCAATGTTTTTTCATTACCGACCCGACAAAGCCTAGCCGTGTTGTCGTGAGGAGAGGAAAAAGGAACATCATCGGAATGGATGGAGTCGCCAATGAGCAAGACTTCGACCAGTACGGCGATCCAAAGATTGAAGATGACGACGACTACGATGCAGCAACATACATCACAAGAAGAAAAAGGACAACCCTACCCAAAAAAGGTAGCCCGTTCGAAAGAAGAAACATTAAAGTGTCGGGGCTAAATTATTCAACCGCGACAAAGAAGGGAAAAAAGATTGTAAAACGCTAGCTCAAAAAATATTGTAAAACGCGTGGTCAAAAAAGATTGTAATATTTATGGACAAATTATTTTGTTTAAAATATTGTAAACGCGTGGTCAAAAAAGATTGTAATATTGTAAACGCTAGCCCAACCGGTTCATCTAAAAAATATTCAAAAATCAATACACTTCTTATGTTTAAAGTTTTTCTAAATTCCAAATTAATATTCAAAAATATAAGTTAATTCATTTTAAAAGGTTACGTTAATTATTTTTTAGAAATAGAAAATGGTTTTGGATTATTTATTCAAATCCATACACTTCTTATGTTTAAAGTTTTTCTAAATTCCAAATTGATATTAAAAAAAATAAGTTAATTCATTTTTAATTGTAAATGGTTCATATTTTAAATGGTTACATCAATTGTTTTTTAAAACAGAAAATGTTTTTGAATTATTTATTCAAATCCAAACACTTTTTATGTTTAAAGTTTTTCAAAATTCCAAATTAATATGCAAAAATATAAGTTAATTAATTTTAAATGGTTACATTAATTATTTTTTAAAAATATAAATTGGTTTTGGATTATTTATTCAAATCCATACACTTCTTATGTTTAAAGTTTTTCTAAATTCCAAATTAATATTTAAAAAATATAAGTTATTTCATTATTAATTTTAAATGGTTCGTAGTTTAAATGGTTACATTAATTATTTTTCAAAATAGAAAATGGTTTCGAATTAGTTATTCAAATCCAAACACTTTTTATGTTTAAAGTTTTTCTAAATTCCAAAGTAATTATCATTTAAAAAACATTACAAATTTAAACCCCAAAATAAAAAATAAGGCGGGAACAGAGAGAAAATAAGTGAAAATTTTTGAAAACTGGGGAATACGTCCCGGTTGGAGCCACCAACCGGGACGAAAGAGGCCCCTGCATGCGCGCCCCTTCAGCTGCTGAAAATTGGACTATAGGTCCCGGTTGGTGGCTCCAACCGGGACGTATTCCAACCGGCTCCAACCTTCAGCTGCTGAAAATTGGACTATAGGTCCCTGTTGGTGGCTCCAACCGGGACTAATGCACCTTTAGTCCCGGTTGGAGCCACGAACCGGGACTAAAGGCCGTTTAGTTATAACAGCGCGTTACTCCTATTCTTCTTACCGTCCCCGCTCACTTCTCATCCCCATCTCTCCATCTCTCAGCCCAATCGAGCACGATCTGCCGCCGCCGCTCTCGATCCGCCGCCGCGTCTGAGGAGGAGGAGGGCTCCCCGCGTCTCAGGAGGAGGCCCGCGTCTCAGGAGGAGGCCCGTGTCCGAGGAGGGGCAGCCGCCGCGTCTCAGGAGGTGGAGGCCGCCGTCGTCGCACTCCGTCGTTCGCCCGTCGTCGTCCGAGCCCTGCCTGCTGCACGTGGAGGAGGAGGAGGAGCCCTGCCAGCTGCGCGTGGAGGAGGAGGAGCCCGAGTCGTGCGCGTCCGAGGAGGAGGAGTCCGTGGAGGAACCCGCCGTCGTCCGCCAGCCCGCCCGCCCGCCCGCCGTCGTCCAGCTCCGCGCTCCCTCCTGGTGAGTCTCCTGCCGACCTCCCCTCTCTCTCTCTCCCTATCTTCCTCTCTCCCTCTCTCCCTCTCTCGCCGGCGTTGGATTGATGGGCCGTGACCAAGTCCGTGAACTGGCCCTGCAGGTTCAGGTTAGGTTCAGAGTAGCAAGATTCAGGTTAGGTTTAGGTTAGGTTCAGAGTAGATGAAAATGCAATAGTAGAACAAAGATATGCAGTAGTAAAACTTGTGTTTTTTAATGCATGTCTCCTATGTTTACATTGCAGTAGTAGAACAAAGATATGCAGTAGTTTACATTGCACTCACTAACTATGAACCTGTGTAACCTGAAGGTTTCATGAAACCAAGTTCCCTTTTTTTACTGTTGTATAAGAAAGTGCATTTCCTTTTGTGCATATGGACAACTGTTACACAGGTCCTTATTTGGTCCTTATGGAAAACCAGAAATCGTTAAATTACCAAGGCACAAGAACCATTTGTTCCTTTGATGCATGATCAGTTAAATTACCAAGGCACAAGAACCATTTGTTCCTTTGATGCAGATGATGCTGTGAACTGCGACGATAAATGTAGCTTGTAGATAGCTTAGGGTTCAGAGTAGCAAGGGTTCAGGGTAAGCTTAGGGTTCAGAGTAGCAAGGTTAGAGGCTGCATAGTTCAATCCACTTTCAAAGTGTCAGGCCATCTAGTTGAGTTTGCGCACTTCACACCAATGCACAAATCCACTTTCAGAGTTCCAGGCCATTCAATGGTGTGGTAACTGATTCAGTTGATATTATGGAAGTGAAATATCCTGATCCTTGATGTATCAGCATATATCATGGGTTTAGGCATGTCTATGGCCTGATTTATTTTAATTGGGTTGTCATTGTTGCTTAAAGAGATAGCTTCTGTCATATGGCTATGCTTAAATTGATAACAAAAGTTTATATGGTTGTGGCACTGTGCTGGGACTGGATGGATGTGGTTGTGAAATGGTTTGGAAGGAAAAATAGAGTAGTGTTTTTATGAGGCATGCTTTTCGAGTTATTTTTGTCTTTTTCGAGAATATGCCGATGATTGAAATGTCGTGGCACAATATATATGTGAATGTGCTATGACGGGATTGTCAGCCTTGTGATATGCACAAGTCCAGGAATTGTGCATCCTACTTGGCTGACAGTCCCGTCATAAGCAATTCCTGTGTCCAACGACCTAGCTAGTTATATATGAGGCATGCTTTTCGAGTTATTTTTGTCTTTTTCGAGAATATGTCGATGATTGAAATGTCGTGGCACAATATATATGTGAATGTGCTATGACGGGATTGTCAGCCTTGTGATATGCACAAGTCCAGGAATTGTGCATCCTACTTGGCTGACAGTCCCGTCATAAGCAATTCCTGTGTCCAACGACCTAGCTAGTTATATATGAGGCATGCTTTTCGAGTTATTTTTGTCTTTTTCGAGAATATGCCGATGATTGAAATGTCGTGGCACAATATATATGTGAATGTGCTATGACGGGATTGTTAGCCTTGTGATATGCACAAGTCCAGGAATTGTGCATCCTACTTGGCTAACAGTCCCGTCATAAGCAATTCCTGTGTCCAACGACCTAGCTAGTTATATATGAGGCATGCTTTTCGAGTTATTTTTGTCTTTTTCGAGAATATGCCGATGATTGAAATGTCGTGGCACAATATATATGTGAATGTGCTATGACGGGATTGTTAGCCTTGTGATATGCACAAGTCAAGGAATTGTGCATCCTACTTGGCTAGCAATCCCGTCATAAGCAATTCCTGTGTCCAACGACCTAGATAGTTATATATGAGGCATGCTTTTCGAGTTATTTTTGTATTTTTCGAGAATATGCCGATGATTGAAATGTCGTGGCACAATATATATGTGAATGTGCTATGACGGGATTGTTAGCCTTGTGATATGCACAAGTCAAGGAATTGTGCATCCTACTTGGCTAGCAGTCCCGTCATAAGCAATTCCTGTGTCCAACGACCTAGCTAGTTATATATGAGGCATGCTTTTCGAGTTATTTTTGTCTTTTTCGAGAATATGCCGATGATTGAAATGTCGTGGCACAATATATATGTGAATGTGCTATGACGGGATTGTTAGCCTTGTGATATGCACAAGTCAAGGAATTGTGCATCCTACTTGGCTAGCAGTCCCGTCATAAGCAATTCCTGTGTCCAACGACCTAGCTAGTTATATATGAGGCATGCTTTTCGAGTTATTTTTGTCTTTTTCGAGAATATGCCGATGATTGAAATGTCGTGGCACAATATATATGTGAATGTGCTATGACGGGATTGTTAGCCTTGTGATATGCACAAGTCAAGGAATTGTGCATCCTACTTGGCTAGCAGTCCCGTCATAAGCAATTCCTGTGTCCAACGACCTAGCTAGTTATATATGAGGCATGCTTTTCGAGTTATTTTTGTCTTTTTCGAGAATATGCCGATGATTGAAATGTCGTGGCACAATATATATGTGAATGTGCTATGACGGGATTGTTAGCCTTGTGATATGCACAAGTCCAGGAATTGTGCATCCTACTTGGCTAACAGTCCCGTCATAAGCAATTCCTGTGTCCAACGACCTAGCTAGTTATATATGAGGCATGCTTTTTGAGTTTGCTCTTTTTGATTTAAGAGTACTTTCTATAAGTGTATCTTCATATGCGACTTTAATTATACATGTTTTTTCAATCACCGGTTAGTTATTATTGTCAACTTGTAGATGACGTGGTACGTCGTGTACAAGGGATGGGTTCCCGGAGTCTACGATGATTGGGAAGACTGCCGGAGACAGGTGCACCGTTTCAGCGGCAATAGCTACAAAGGGTACAACACTATGGCGGAGGCGGAAGATAGATACACGCGCTATCTAGCGGGAGTTAGGACAAGGAACCGGATGAAGACCTACACCTTCGTCGCGGCGGTGATCATGCTTATCTTCTTTGGTTATTTATCCCGCGTTTGTGTCTAGCTAGCTAGTTTAGATGTCTAGGCGAGCTTCCGAGCTCTAACTTGTTCGATCGACACATGTATTCGCATGTCACCAACTACTACTTTGTAACATGATCAAAACAATGTAACTTGGACTATGTATTCATGTATGAGACTTATCTATATGTATTTGTTTCAATCTTGTTTTTCATATCGAGTATTTATATATATAATTGTATATCTTGTATCTGTGTGTGTATATCTGCTGTAATATTGTATATAATCTGTATTGCATATAATCTGGCTTTGAAATTAAAAAAAAAACAAAAAATACATCTGTGGCGCACATGTTCTACCTTCTGTGGCGCACTACACCTAAAGCGCACCATGGATGTTTAGTGGCGCACTGGGTAGTGCGCCACAGAAGATCCAAGGGGTAGCGCACCATGCCAAACTTCTGTGGCGCACTAGGTGGTGCGCTACGCCTATCTCTACACAACCGTGGCGCACTAGGCAGTGCGCCACGGCTGAGAGATAGCCGTAGCGCAAGGCCCGTGGCGCACTACTGGTGCGCCACAGATGGGCCTTTCAGGTGCGCCACAAACGACCATTTTCCTAGTAGTGGCTGGTCCTAGTTTCTTGCCCAACTTAGGTATTGGATTGGAGAGGGAGATAAGTGGGGCCTTATACAATTATCTCTAAGAGACAAAAGGTAAGTTATGATATATTAGTTGTCATCATTTTCTTGTTTTCTATTAGTTGTTATCATTTATTTGTTAGCACAAGAATGTCATATACCATGTACTTGATGAATCAGAATGGACAAACATAAACACAAGAGACATTGACCCTCCAATTTTTAGAGTAATGTTAGGAAGGAAGCAAACTATTTGAACAAAGGGAAAATTTGAGGTACCAGACCCTAATGATTCCTCTATAATGTCTAGTATTACTTGTAGAAACTGCAAATTGGTAGGCCATAGGTTCACATATTGCATTCAGCCTCTGAAACCTGACTTGCAGATTAGAAAGGACAATCATAAGGAATAGAACCTGCTTGAGTTTCTATTGTAGACATTTTCTTATATTGTATAATATTTGCATAACCTTCCATTTTAACTATTTTCACTAGGATAACACACACACACACACATTATCATAAGATAACGTATCTTCCGCAGTCTCATACTCCCACAACACCAGCAGCTCCAAAAAGCACCAGCTACTACTATTCCCACCGCACCAGCACCTCCAAGAGTACCAGCACCAGCATCTACTACTCACACTGCACCAGCACCTCCAAGATCACACGCATCACATATTAAACTAGCAGCTCCTAGAGCACCATATAGTACTGCTACAGGCTCTAGGACTTCCTCGACACCAAGAAGTGTCGATGCTTCTGATAGTGGTACCAGTTCTGCTCCTAGGACTAGCAAAAGAAGAAGGTTGCTTACCCATATGATGCAGAGGTATCTTAGGGAAAGAAGATTCCTACAAAAAGGGAGAAGTTCCGGTAAGTAATCTGTCAGGATGATTATTATGTGTTTCATACTATGGTGTCATGCTTTCATTGTTTCAGACTAAGTGTTATTGTTGTAAGACTATGCTATGATGTTATGTGTGTTTCAGACCATGTTGAATTGTTTTAAGAGTATCTGGGTTTAAGACCATGTTGTATTGTCGAAGACTATGATGACTGCCATATTGTTTAAGACTATGTTGGATTCTATATTGTTTAAGATGCCATTTTTTATTCCCACTATTGCTACCATTTTTATAAGATTTTTAATCACTATTAAACCATCGAGGGGTTGTAGAGAACCCCTCGACCATCCTTATAAACCATAGAAGGGTTATTGATAACCCCTTGACCATCCTTATAAACCATCAAGGGGTTCTTGACCATCCTTGTAAACCATCGAGGGGTTCTCGACAATCCCTTGACCATCCTGATAAACCATCGTGGAGTTGTCGAGAACCTCTTCACCATAATAGGATAAGGAAAAACTCAATATTTAAACTTTACCACATCATTAATAAACTTACAAATACCACCAAATTTTCTACCATTAATTGTTCACACAAAAGATAGATCCGTTACAACTAAATGCCAGCACATACTTACAACTAAGCATATAGATACCTCCAAACTATTCAATGGAAAATTAAGATTGGTCCATCACAGCTAAACTGCAGACATTGTTCGACACAAATAGGAAATAGTAGATGGTACTCTCTCACTCATCTAATATTGACTTCATCCTCTTCAACTTATTTTTGTTAGCATCACTAACTTTCACAAGATCAAATAACATGTTGAAAGGGAATGTATGCCCCCATGTGTGGTTTTGGTAATTAATGACAATCTCTATGGACTAATATGTAAATTGAGTTTCACTTGTACGTTTGTCCATTGGCATCGCTTGGGACATGTGTTGGTCTTGAAGTTTAAAGATGAATATGTTTGAAGGTTGATCAAGACAAGTGTAAAGAGTTGCATCAAGATGGATCAACCTCAAGAAGGAATGGAGAAGGGAAAGTTCAAGATGCGCCATCTCTAGAAGATATCATCCTTGAAGCTTCCCATCCTCGGTGATCATGGAGTGATGAAGACAAGTTCAAAGAAGAGGTTTCCCCATGGAATATGGGGGAGCAATTTGCAAGTCTTCATCAAGCAAGAGCGAGCAAGAGCAAACAAGAAAGGTGTTCCATCTTGAGAAGGACGAAATGGTCTACCTCAAGATCAAGTGGAATGCTCAAGTCAAAGGTATAATCTTGATATGGTTTCTGTTTTTCCGATCTTGTGTTATTAGTTGAGAGACCGGGTTTAGGATAGATAAACGTACTATCAAGAGAGGATCTTGAGTGAGTGACTCGATCGCATCTTTCGGAGAGATCTCAAACCTTTGCATACATAGCATCATCTTTATTGGTTTTTATTTGGATCTTATCCATGAGAGGATCTAGATCTTATGGTTATCATCATAACAAGCTCTAGTTCATCAAATAAGGATTTCCCTTGCATATCTTATTGCGGTTTTTGATCTTGTGAGTTTTCCGGCTCCACAACTTGGGAGATATCTCACATATATATTCATGGTATTTTCTCCCTAGGTGATATCCAATATTTCCAACAAAATTGGTTTCATCTCATTTAGAGTTCGAATGCGAAAGTTATTGCAGTTTTGGGCTCTAAAGTTTCCCTGGGCAGAAGTTCCGGCTCGCCACCGATAGTACCGCTAGGGCATTTTGCCGCCGGAGGATGTTTCGGGGCTTCTCCCCCTCATCTTGAGTTTGTCTCAGTAACTTCTCTGTATGGTATGTTCTGGTTGGCAGGATTTTGATCGAAAGTTATGGTGGTAGTACCGCTCCCGCCGGAAGTAAAAATGTTTTTTAAGCAAAGATGCTTTGGGAAGATTAAGGGTGCACAAGTAGATGCAAAAGAAGGATAAACTTAGAGCTTTCATTAACACCTACTTTGAAAACGTGGCTATCGAACACCCCATCAATTCCTTGCTTTTCAAGAACTATAGTTTCTCTCCTTTCATTTTAGATGGTGAGGTGGTGCCAATACTTTCATAAGGATCGAATCTTTCATCCCATAACTCAATAGTATTTTTTATTTTCTTGTTTTTTCTTTTCTCTTTTCTTTTTATTCTCTTTTTTCCTTTCTCTCCATTTTTTTCATAGATCAACAAAGCAAGTTTAGAAACTCCCTCACCCACCGTAAAGACATTCATTCCGTCAAACAATTCTTTTTTGCAGGTGCCTATCAAGTCAAAACATTTAAAATTTGGGGTTGAGCAATACTAAGATTAAGCCCTTAAGACAAAAACAAGGCACCAAAGTTATCATAGAGACACTTTCTTTTGTTCTAAAGCAATTGGATTTTAATCCAATAATGTTGTTTTTATAATTGATTGTAATTATCACAAGTCAAAACCAAAGTAGTGACATTAAACATGAGATTAAGTCCTAAAATATAACAAGCTAAGCATGGAGTGGAACTCAAGTGCAACCGAACGAACACAATATGTTCATGAATAAACTTGCAGAAAGAAGGAAAATATGAATGTGGTACCTCCTATCTCTTGCTTGTTTTCTTACTTGAGTCAAATCCTCGCGTTCTTCTCCATGGCTAAGTCACTAGAAGTGAACAACTTCCAAAAAGCTAGAGAGAAAACCGAGAGAAATTCATGCAAAACAGGATAAAAGCTAGTCTAATATTTTTGGGGGTTTTTATCAATACAAAACTGAAAATAAACATGCACTAGAAACAAAACAAATAAATCAAAAGGATAAATCGAAAATATGAATGCAAAAGTGGGGAGGAGTTCAACCTCCCCAAGCTTAGGCTCTTGGCCTATCCTAGATCAATTGTCTCCCTCGTTGGGAGGCGGATGGTGGTATGGATAGTACGGGTACCGGTTTGGGAAGTCGGTCATGAAGGTGGTAAAATTCTGAGTGAGGTCGACGATGTTGGCGTTCACATCTTGCAATGTATTTTTCTACGTTGTCAATGCGATCCACCATCTGGTCAAAATCTCGGCTGGGGCTGAGGCATACCTTGCTGCTTCTATAGTGGGTGAATGGCTGATTGTGATGATGATGTTGGACGTAGTCATCCCAGCCCTCGGCATTCTAGTCTTGTTCCCATTGCTCTTGCTGCTACTGGTGGTTGGCTGCGTTTTCCCAGTTGGGGTCCCCTCCTAGGTTTGGAATCCTCCCCGAGAAGATCAATGACTTCTAGAATTCTTCCTCATCAAGGACCCATCTCTGTTTACCTGGCAAACCAAAAGCTTGAACAAACAGAAGCAAAACTTGGTGGAGTTCACCATTAGGCTCAAAATAAAATTGATAAGCATGAAGGGAGCATTGAGGCCTATAAACCCCCATAAATTTGGTGTTGGCCATGATATGTCATCCAACTCCTTACTGCCAGCCATGAGTCTCTCATTGGGCATGAAAAACTCGCTTGCGTAGGCGATCTGAGTGATCAAGCGTCCGCAGCGAATGCCACCCGAAGGAGCCGACCTTTGGTGGCGAAAGTGTTGGATGAGCAAAGCATCCAAGTTTACCTTATGCTCCATCTCGGGATGGAGAGACATATATATCACACTTATCTACGGGCCCGCCATTGCCCCGGT
This sequence comes from Avena atlantica, assembly GCA_910589765.1. Lineage (NCBI taxonomy): Eukaryota > Viridiplantae > Streptophyta > Magnoliopsida > Poales > Poaceae > Avena > Avena atlantica. The sequence continues at coordinate 422,741,994 of OU342734.1, read as the reverse complement.
ATCTCCTTTCCCAAAAAATAGAATTTGCTAAGAAGGTGGCGAAGTAGTGGATAGTGGGATTCTAGATGGTGGCGCTCTTCTTGCACAAATAATCAATGTTCCCATGGACAGGAATCTTATCCCAATAATGCATTGCCTCTACAAGGACTTCATCAGCGGTATCAAGTTTTCCTTCATAGGAGAACCTGAAGCAATCGCAGAACTGATAAAAATTCAGATTACAGGGCTGCCCATTGAGCACAAAACTTACAGTGCAATGACGCTCTTGGGTCTCGAGGTCTTCATGGAATGACGACAAGAACTCGAACATGGCGATCTCTAAGGTGTCGGTGGAGAGGTAGGAGAAAGGCACCATCCCGGCTTCTGGATCATCCGATCGAAGTCATCCTCAAAACCTTGGCGAGAGGGGAATCCATGATGCGCCCACTTAGTGGGTATAACCTTGTGTGAGGCCACCCTCTCATAATCCTTGCTCATGGATGCCCAGAGGCTGCCTCCCTCTGAACGTCTCTTCTTCGATCCCGACAGGTTGGAGGTGCCTGCCCTTCCCGAGCGAAAAATCTTCCCAATATTCATTGTGCTACAAAAATTTTAAATAAAAACTATAGGCATCAGGTTTCTATCACACAAACAACCGATTACAAATAGAAATTACAAATCCTAACATGAGGAATCAAAGATAATCTCAAAGTATGATGAACTCATCTAGATAGTCAATGTGAGGAATTCAACCATGGATTTCAGAAAAAAGCGTGGATCGGATGAGAGACTTACACATGTGAAGATTCCCCCACTCAAACGCAAGAAATCAGTGAAGAATCGAAGGTTCTAGGTGATTAGGGTTTGAGTTGGAGAGAGAGAGGGGAAGAAAATAGATAGAGGAAGAAGAAGGAGGCCGGCTGTTGCCAGCTGCCGTCCTCTAAATCGTGCGATGCACGCGGTACATGCAGGTCCTGCCCATACCGGTGCTCATCACCGTTGGATGAAACCTAGGTTCCGAGATCAAACCTGGGTGTTATGGTATGATCATACGGTACAGGCGCATCCGGTCATACTAGTGGTCGTTATTACGCCAGTAAACTTGAAGCCCTATATAGATATATGGTACGGGCGGACGGTATGGTTGTGTCCGGTCGTACCACTGCTCGTGATGAGTGCTACCTCCGGCTGCTTGGTTGACTAAACTTCTCTACTCCAGTACGGTCGCGTGGTAAGGGCGCATCCGGTCATACCACCTCTCGTTACGTCACCTAAAACCAGTTTTCTTCCTTCTCTTCAAAAATTTAATCTTCCAATTCTTTCTTAACCTCCATAGCAGTAAAATTTCTCCTACAAACTATAAACTCAAGAACTATTTATTAGAGAACAAAACAATAAGTAAAAATAAAATAAAATAAAACTTTATTACCAAAGATGGGTTGACTCCCATCAAGCGTTTATTAAAAGGGGCTGATTCGAACTAACCAACCTCCAAGCTCTTAGTGCTCAACTTTGGTTGCCCTTTATCGATGGAACTTACTACATGAACACGCTTAGACGGTGGTATATATTTTTTGCTCTGTTCTTCTTTCTTTGAAAAATAACGAACAATCTAATCATCATATATGTTGAAGACAATCTTACCAGTGGAGCAGTCTACATTAGATCCCCAGTGTTAAGAAAAGGTCTTCCAAGGATGATTGAAAAGTTTGTCATCTTTGGGAACATCAAGTATGATAAAGTCAGTGGGTATAACGTGTTGATCAATCCTAAGAAAAACATCTTCGATCATACCAACGAGTTGTTTATGTAGGGTTCGCAGCATAGAAAACAAAAAATTTCCTACGATGTGAACTATATACCAAGATCTATCTACTAGATACAAACAACGGGCGGATGTATATCCGTAGAGAACATACCCTTGAAGACCGACAAAGCTTAACGAGTTCAACTCGTGGTTGATGTAGACGATCTCTTGCCGATCTCAAGATCGAGAGGAAGTCCTAGCGCCGCAAATCAGCAGCGCATCCATGCTCGCACACACGTTCGAGGCACCGAGCAACCTCCGCCTCCTCGCTCCAGCGATGCAGCGGAAGCACAACTCTTTCTTGCCGAATAGCCACCGGGAACATGTATCTCGCTAGTCTGAGACCATGGGGGATAAAATCTAGAGGGGGAGAGAGATCCTTCACGAGGAGGTGTGTGAGACAAGTGAGGGGGGATCCTTTTATAGGAGGAGGGGGGCACCCAAGGGGGTGGCCGGCGCATGGGGATGCCCCCTTGCCCTCCCCTCTTCATGTGGGTGGACACTCCACTCACAAATCTCCTTTAAATTCCCTCCACTCAAAAGTCCACTCAAATTCCCATTAAATTTCCACAAAATTTAATGCAAACTCTCATTAAATAAAACTCTTTTATTTTATTCAGAATTTTGTCAATTACTTTAATGACAAACATTCACAAACAACCCTTCCTAGAATTCTATTTCACATGCATAACCACTTTATGCAATTTCACCCGAAAACCTGTTTCGGTATCTAGTGAAATAAATTCCTGCGCTTGTTCATTCTTTCGGCATGAAACATTTGCTCCAATTGGATGTCGTTGTCTCTTAAGTGTGTCACCCTACGGTTCGTGAATAATGCGGACATGATCGAGACCCCTCTCGGATCAATAATCAGAAGCGGGATCTGGAGACCCATACTGACTCCCACACATTCAACGATGACTTTCTTGTGATCGTCGGAACCTTTTACGCTAGTATCTTAATCCCTTTGTTTCACGATATATTACATGTCCGAGATTCGATCATCGGTATCTCCATACCTAGTTTGATCTCGTTACCGACATGCACTCTTTTCTTGTTCCTGTGATATAACATTCTAGTGATCAAATCACTTGCTTGCAAGCTAATCAATGTGATATCACCGAGAGGGCCCAGAGTATATCTATCCATCATCGGGATGAACAAATTCCACTCTCGATCCATGAGCCTCAACATAACACTTTATTAGTTCTGAATCCATCTTTATAATCACCCTGTTACGGTGTGACGTTTGATGTTATCAAGAAACTCTTCCGGTGTTAGTGATTGACATGATCTCATGGTATAAGGATTAGGATCACTTCGTAAGTTGTTATAGCAATATAAACTCAATGACTTTGATCATAATGCTATACTTCGGATGAATGTTCATCACACCATTACACTAATGTTGTGATCCCGTTATTAACAACATCCAATGTCCATGATCAGGAAACCTTGATCATCTTGTTAATCAACGAGCTAGTTTATGAGAGAGGCATAACTAGGAACTTTCTGTTTGTTTATTAAACACACATGTATTAACATTTCTGTATTAATACAATTATAGCATGCAAAATAAACATCTATCATATACTTGGAATACACATAATAAACACTTTATTATTGCCTCTCAGGGCATATTCCCTTCAGTCTCCCACTTGCACTAGAGACAATAATCTAGTTACATAGTGATAAATCTAACACCCATTGAGTTCTGGTGTTGATCATGTTTTGCTCTAGGGAGAGTTTTAGTCAACGGATCTGCTACATTGAGATCCGTATGTACTTTACAAATCTTTATATCTCCATCCTTGACATGCTCGCGGATGGAGTGAAACCGGCGCTTAATATGCTTGGAATGCTTGTGAGACCTTGGCTCTTTGGCATTGGCAATGGCACCATTGTTGTCACAATAGATCACCATTGGGTCCAACGCGTTTGCCACCACTCCTAGTTCGGATATGAACTCCTTCATCCAAACTGCTTCCTGAGCCGCTTCTGAAGCAGCAACATATTCGGCCTCCGTTGTTGATCCCGCTACCACAGGTTGTTTGGAGCTCCTCCAACTAACTGCTCCGCCATTCATGATAAATATGTATCCGGATTGAGACTTAGAGTCATCCGGATCGGTGTCAAAGCTAGCGTCGACATAACACTTAGCGACGAGCTCTTCTTCACCTCCGTATACAAGAAACATATCCTTAGTTCTTCGTAAGTACTTAAGGATATTCTTGACCGCTATCCAGTGTTCCGAACCTGGATCCGATTGGTACCTACTAGTCAAACTAATAGCATGTGCCACATCCGGTCTTGTACATAGCATGGCGTACATTATAGAGCCTATGGCTGAAGCATAGGGGACTTTGTCCATTATCTCTCTTTCTTCCGCCGAAGCCGGACTTTGAGTCTTACTCAATGTCTTGCCTTGCAACATAGGTAAGAACCCCTTCTTACTTCCTTCCATTTTAAACTTCTTTAAAATCTTATCAAGGTATGTACTTTGCGATAGCCCTATTAGGCGCCTAGATCTATCTCTATAGATCTTTATGCCTAATATGTATGACGCTTCACCTAGGTCCTTCATTGAAAATTTGCTGTTTAGATAACTTTTAACACTGTTTAAAAGATCTATATCATTTCCGATCAATAATATGTCATCCACATATAATATCAGAAATGCCACATTGCTCCCACTCACTTTCTTGTAAATACAAGCTTCTCCATAAGTTTGGACAAATCCAAACTCTTTGATCACCTCATCAAAGCGGAGATTCCAACTTCGTGATGCTTGCTTCAATCCATAGATGGATCGCTGAAGCTTGCACACCTTGTTAGCATCCTTAGGATCGACAAAACCCTTTGGTTGTATCATATACAACTCTTCTTCAATATTACCATTGAGAAACGCGGTTTTGACATCCATCTGCCATATCTCATAATCGAAATATGCAGCAATTGCTAACATAATCCTAACTGGCTTTAGCATCGCTACGGGAGAGAAAGTCTCATCGTAGTCAACTCCTTGAATTTGTCGAAACCCCTTTGCGACAAGTCGAGATTTATAGACGGTCACATTACCATCAGCATCAGTTTTCCTTTTGAAAATCCATTTGTTCTCCACAGCCTTTCGGTTGTGAGGTAATTCCACCAAGTTCCAAACTTGATTTTCATACATGGATTCCATCTCGGATTTCATGGCTTCTAACCATTTGTTGGAACCCGGGCTCATCATCGCTTCTTCATACGTCGCAGGGTCATCATTTTCATCAACCATGAAATTCATGACAGGATTTCCGTACAGCTCGGGAGCTGCACGCGTCCTGTTTGACCTGCGAGGTTCGGTAGTACTCTCTTTCGGAGTTTCATGATCATTATCATTAGTTCCCTCTTCAACAGGTGGAGCCAACTCCGAAACAACTTCCGGCGCTGCGCTACTCGCCATACTTTGAAGAGAAGGTTCCACAACCTCTTCGAGTTCTACCTTCCGACTACTCACACCTTTCGCGAGAAACTCTTTCTCTAGAAAGGATCCATTCTTGGCAACAAAAACCTTGCCCTCGGATCTGTGATAGAAGGAATACCCAATAGTTTCTTTAGGGTATCCTATGAAGACGCATTTTTCCGCTTTGGGTTCGAGTTTATCCGGTTGAAGTTTCTTCACATAAACATCGCATCCCCAAACTTTAAGAAATGACAGCTTAGGTTTGTTTCCAAACCACAATTCATACGGTGTCTTTTCAACGGATTTAGATGGTGCCCGATTTAAAGTGAATGCATCAGTTTCTAGTGCATAACCCCAAAATGACAACGGCAAGTCCATCAGAGACATCATAGATCGAACCATATCTAATAAAGTACGATTACGACGTTCCGACACACCATTTCGCTGTGGTGTTCCGGCAGGTGTGAGTTGTGAAACAATTCCACACTCTTTCATGTGAGTGCTAAACTCGTAACTTAGATACTCACCTCCACGGTCGGACCGTAGAAATTTGATCTTTCTATTACGATAATTTTCCACTTCATTCTGAAATTCCTTGAACTTTTCAAAGGTTTTAGACTTGTGTTTCATTAAGTAGATAGAACCGTATCTACTCAAATCATCCGTGAAAGTAACAAAATAACGATATCCACCTCGCCCCGACACACTCATTGGACCACATACATCAGAATGTATGATTTCCAATAAATCTGTCGCCCGTTCCATTGAACCGGAAAACGGCGTTCTAGTCATCTTGCCCATAAGGCATGGCTCACATGTATCAAATGATTCATAATCAAGTGATTCCAAAAGTCCATCCGAATGGAGCTTCTTCATGCGTTTAACGCCAATATGACCTAGACGGCAGTGCCACATATATGCGGATATATCATCATTAAGTTTAATCCTTTTAGCATCAACATTATGAATATGTGTAACATTATCATCGAGATCTAATAGAAATAAACCATTCATCATCGGTGCATGACCATAAAAGATTTCATTCATATAAATGGAACAACCATTGTTCTCGGATTTAAATGAATAACCACTTCGCATCAAACACGATCCAGATACAATGTTCATGCTCAGTGCAGGCACCAGATAACATTTATTCAAGTTTATAACTAATCCCGACGGCAAGTGGAGAGGCAGCGTTCCGACGGCGATCACATCAATGCTTGATCCATTGCCGACACGCATCTTGACCTCACCCCTTGCTAGCGGTCGCTTGTTCCGCAGCCCCTGATTCGAGTTACAAATATTAGCAACTGAACCGGTATCAAATACCCAGGTGCTACTGCGAGCACTAGTCAAGTACACATAAATAACATGTATATCATATATACCTTTGTTTGCCTTGCCGGCCTTCTTGTCTGCCAGATACTTGGGGAAGTTGCGCTTCCAGTGGCCAGTCCCCTTACAATAGTAGCACTCGGAATCAGACTTAGGTCCAACTCGGGGTTTCTTTTCAGGCGCGGCAACAGGCTTGCCGCCCTTACTTCCCTTCCGTTTTCCCTTCTTGTATTTCTTGAAACCGGTGTTCCTATTGATCATCAACACTTGATGTTCCTTTTTGATCTCCACTTCTGCAGTTTTAAGCATTGACAGAAGCTCGGGGAGAGACTTCTTCATGCCTTGCATATTATAGTTCATCACGAAGCTCTTATAGCTAGGTGGCAGAGACTGCAGAACACGATGGATGCCTAAGTCAATGGGAATCGATATTCCCAAGGACACAAGCTTATCGGCGTAACCCGACATCTTGAGTACATGCTCACTAACGGAGCTGTGCTCTTCCATCATGCAGCTAAAGAACTTTTCTGAAGCGTTGTAGCTCTCTACAGCAGCATGTGTGTCGAAAATCATTTTCAACTCACCCACTGTATCAAATGCATTGCCGTTTTCGAAACGCTTTCGAAGTTCCGGCTCTAGCCCATACAATATGCCGCAATGAACTAAGTTGTGGTCCTCCTGACGAGTCTGATAGACATTCTTCTCCTCGTCAGGGGCATCATCTAAAGGTGGGGGGCCTAACGGCACTTCTAGCACATATTGCTTTTGTGCAGTAGAGAGGAGAATCCTCAATTTCATGGCCCATTCGGTAAAGTTGCTACCGTTCGTTGCTAGTTTCTCTTTCTCCATGAACACATTGAAATTAAAAGCAGGTGGTGCCATCTACAACAGAATTTGTAAAGTTTAGACTAAGTGTATGATAGATTGAGTTCAACTAATCTATATTACGAATGAACTCCCACTCAAAAACGACATCCCTCGTGCCTTTTTGGTGATTACATGAACCAAATCCACTACACCAAGTCCGATCATCACGTGAGTCGGTAGAGCTTCAAAGGCGAGCATCAAATGGGCATCATATCAACTATATGACTCATGCTTAACCTTTCGGTTCGTGTTCCGAGGCCATGTCTGTACATGCTAGGCTCGCCAAGTTAGAACCTTAGTATTCGCGTGTGTAACTGTTTTACACCCGAAATATGGTCGTGGATCCAAGAACACCCGATCATCACGTGATGTCTTGGAGCGACGAAAACATAATCGGTGCATACTAAAGGAACAACACATTCTTATCTTGATATTTAAATGAGGGATCATCTTATTATGCTAACAAAGCGCTAAACAAGCAATATAAGATGCTATCAAACATCATATGTTTATTAGTGAAATTATATGGTTCCCGCGGATGATCTCTATCATGTGCATCATGGTATGATCACTATCATACCTATATGTGTAAATCCAAGGTTTATGGATTTTACACGCTATGTGTGTTGTAAGAGTATCATCTCATACTTCTACTTACAACACTACCATATCATAACACTAGCCCAGCAACAATCTAAACTAGACGCCTCTAATTTATCCATTGCAAGTTTTACGTGGCTTAGGGCTTTCGAGATAGAACCGTTCTTACCTACGAACATGAACCACAACGAGGATAATCAAATTGTTGACAACTAGCTTGCAAAATAGATATTGACTATAGTAGGAGAGACAGACACCCGCCAGCCACTTATGCAAACTAGTTGCATGTCAAGCGTGGAACAGGTCTCATGTGCGAGGACATGTAAAGTTTGTCCGGGCCGCTTCATCCCACTATGCCACCAATATCCAAAATTACAACAAAGGAGCAACAACATGATCATCATCGCCCACATACTCATATGTGTACTACCCGTGTAAAGTATCCACGCATAGATCCGGCTCTGATACCACTGTAGGGTTCGCAGCATAGAAAACAAAAATTTTCCTACGATGTGAACTATATACCAAGATCTATCTACTAGATACAAACAACGGGCGGATGTATATCCGTAGAGAACATACCCTTGAAGACCGACAAAGCTTAACGAGTTCAACTCGTGGTTAATGTAGATGATCTCTTGCCGATCTCAAGATCGAGAGGAAGTCCTAGCGCCGCAAATCAGCAGCGCATCCGTGCTCGCACACACGTTCGAGGCACCGAGCAACCTCCGACTCCTCGCTCCAGCGATGCAGCGGAAGCACAACTCTTTCTTGCCGAATAGCCACCGGGAACATGTATCTCGCTAGTCCGAGACCATGGGGGATAAATTCTAGAGGGGGAGAGAGATCCTTCACGAGGAGGTGTGTGAGACAAGTGAGGAGGGGGGCTCCTTTTATAGGAGGAGGGGGAACCCCAAGGGGGTGGCCGGCGCATGGGGCTGCCCCCTTGCCCTTCCCTCTTCATGTGGGTGGACACTCCACTCACAAATCTCCTTTAAATTCCCTCCACTCAAAAGTCCACTCAAATTCCCATTAAATTTCCACCAAATTTAATGCAAACTCTCATTAAATAAAACTCTTTTATTTTATTCAGAATTTTGTCAATTACTTTAATGACAAACATTCACAAATAACCCCTTGCAAGAATTCTATTTCACATGCATAACCACTTTATGCAATTTCACCCGAAAACCTGTTTCGGTATCTAGTGAAATAAATTCCTGCGCTTGTTCATTCTTTTGGCATGAAACATTTGCTCCAATTGGATGTCGGTGTCTCTTAAGTGTGTCACCCTACGGTTCGTGAATAATGCGGACATGATCGATACCCCTCTCGGATCAATAATCAGAAGCGAGATCTGGAGACCCATACTGACTCCCACACATTCAACGATGACTTTCTTGTGATCGTCGGAACCTTTTACGCTAGTATCTTAATCCCTTTGTTTCACGATATATTACATGTCCGAGATTCGATCATCGGTATCTCCATACCTAGTTTGATCTCGTTACCGACATGCACTCTTTTCTCGTTCCTGTGATATAACATTCTAGTGATCAAATCACTTGCTTGCAAGCTAATCAATGTGATATCACCGAGAGGGCCCAGAGTATATCTATCCGTCATCGGGATGAACAAATTCCACTCTCGATCCATGAGCCTCAACATAACACTTTATTAGTTCTGAATCCATCTTTATAATCACCCTGTTACGGTGTGACGTTTGATGTTATCAAGAAACTCTTCCGGTGTTAGTGATTGACATGATCTCATGGTCTAAGGATTAGGATCACTTCGTAAGTTGTTATAGCAATATAAATTCAATGACTTTGATCGTAATGCTATACTTCGGATGAATGTTCATCACACCATTACACTAATGTTGTGATCCCGTTATTAACAACATCCAATGTCCATGATCAGGAAACCTTGATCATCTTGTTAATCAACGAGCTTGTTTATGAGAGAGGCATAACTAGGAACTTTCTGTTTGTTTATTAAACACACATGTATTAACGTTTCCGTATTAATACAATTATAGCATGCAAAATAAACATCTATCATATACTGGGAATACACATAATAAACACTTTATTATTGCCTCTCAGGGCATATTCCCTTCAGTTTAGTTGTCTTATCAGCCATTTGCAAAGTAATTGAAGTTGTAGAGTACTCTCCAAGAATTAATTCCTTAAATAGTGAGTAAGGCATGACACTAACACTTGCTCCTAAATCACAAAGAGCATTAAAAATGTTTGTTTTCCCTATTGAGCAAGAGATAGTCGGTGTACCTGGGTCTCTAAGCTTAGCAGGCAACTTATCACCAAAGCTTGTCATCACTGCTACAGTCTTAGTTACCTTATTTTTTCTACTAGGAATATCTCGCATGAACTTTTTGTAAGTAGGAACTTGAATTGCATCAACTAGAGGACGTTCTAAATGGAGGTTTCAAAGGGTTTCAGCAAAAGAATGATAAATAGCTTTATCTGGTTCATACTGAACTCAGTTAGGATAGGGAATTTTATTTTTTGTTGGAGTTACCTTTTCTTTTACCTTTGTTATTGGTTCAACATCCTTTTTATTCTTCTTCTTTTATAGAGGTTTTTGCTTGTTGGTATGCTTCTCACTCGGAGCAATAGCATGTTCTTCTTGTTCCTTTCTAAGCTCGGTCTCCTCTCTAGAATCAACCGTCTCAGCATCTGAATCATATGGTTTATACTTGTCTCTTGCTTCTTCATCCCTGTATTCATTAGGAGTTTCATGCCCTTCTTTCTAAGATTCATAATCAATATCATCTTGTGAATCAATAAGGTTCTGTTCTTCTTGACTCATTTCTTGAGTCTCCCTTGCCTTACAGGCCTACTCTTCTTGATACCATGGCGGACCTTCTGGTTCCCGTGTCTCTGTTCCATGTCTAGTAACAATGTTAGTAGATACAATATTATAATTGAAATTGTTTTGTTTTAAAATTAAAGCTTGAGTTTCAGCTATTTGATCACATTGAGTTTTGACATACTGAAGTACTTATCTAAATGTCTAGCGGTATGTCCTAGATCATCGAAAACTTCAATCAACTATTTTATATTATTTTGTTGAGTCATTAACCTCTTATAATATTTCCCTCGGAACTGATTTTGTTGATATCTAAAATTTTGCATCATAAGATTAATTTCATCTTCTATAACATAAGTTTGAATAACATCAACCTTACTTTCTTCAACAAGCTCCGTAGCTATTCCTTTTTCTTCCATGGACTTTTTGAATTCTAGCATAAGTTCTAGGGGTATTTGAAACATACCTTTTTGTGGTTTAACATCCTCAACAGGTTTGAATTGCTCATCGTTGAAGGATCTTACCTCAAAAAGCTTTATGCACTCTGGCAGTGTCAAGTTGCTAATAGTTCCCCCTACAAACAAGTTAATCATATCTTTCGAATCTTCATTAAGCCCATTATAGAAGTATTGAATAATTAAATGTTCTTGCAAGCCATGATTTGGGACTTTCATTATCATGCCATAAAATATATTCCATGCTTGGTAAAAGGTCTCCCCAATTCCTTGAAGAAAGTTTGTAATGTTACGTTTAACTTGCATGATTTTAGTAAATGAACAATATTTATGCATGAACTCTCGAATGCAATCTTCCCAAATTTTTATAGTGTGATTGGATAATGATTATAACCAAGTAAAGGTATTCTCTTTTAAAACCAGCAAAAAAGTTTAAGAAGTACAAACTCTATTTGTAAATTAGCTGGTTTAAGAGTAGAACATAGGTCATGGAACTTTGTCAAATGATCACCAGGATCTTCATCTTCTTTCCCTGCGAAAGCAATTTCTTCCATATATAGATTAGTTAAGGATATATCTCAAATTCTTCAGTTTCTAGATCAGGGTAAAGAATAGGCATTTTTCTCAGGTGCCTAGATGGATTTCCATATTCTCCCAAAGGTTGTTCAGGCTCTTCGCCCCCCTGGGTAATGGTCAAGTCTGCCATTAAAGGAATCAAACTGTTCACGTCTACAGTACATGAGTTAGATTTTTTTCAATAAACTTTAGGCGTCTTTCAGTAGGAATACGATCAATAGAAGGAGGTAAATAAGTTCTACATGAATGAGTGGTACCTCTGTCTTCAATGGAGATCATGGATGGTACCAACACTCACAAATGTCAAGAAACAAACACTTAGCATGTAGCTCCCCCCCCCCGACGGTGCCAGAAAATAGCTTGATGATGGCCTGCAAGTGCATAGGTTCGTCAGAGCATGTTTTTGTGGAAGTATTAATTCCAGTTTTTATATTGATCCCAATAAGGAGCTTCGGTAAATGTTTTATGCGGCGTTTCTGTCGCACCCAAGGTGTCATAGGTCTTGAGTGAATTTACTGCAGGTGTTGGAGGTGGAAAGTGATGAATGAATAATAAAGGGAACTTGAGTATAGGTAGATGTGAAAAGTAAACAACATAAAAGTAAAATACGATGAAAGTATTTGGAGTTCCTATAGATGAGAAGTTAGGCACGAAGAGAAATAGTTCATGGTTGAAATATCATGGATGCCGCCTAGCATGGGGTGAATAGGCGGTTTAAAAAATTTACGATATGATCTTAACAGTGGCAGAATAAAACTAGCATTTTATTTTGTCAAGCACAAAGCCTATATTTACTAAGGTTCACCTATGTGCACCAACAACTTATGCTAAGCAAGACAAGCAACAATGTGATAGAAGATAGATTACTTCAATCATGAAGGCTATCACAATGTAAAGTGCATAAGTAAAGAGATCGGGTATAGAGATAACTGAGGCATGCGGGGACGGCGATATTTTATCGAGTTCCTTCCAACATGGAAGTACGTCTCGTTGGATAGGTGGGCGGTACTAAGACCACCAACGCCACAAAAGGCCTCACCCTATTCTCCCAAGCACCCGCCGCACGGCAAGCACCCGATCTACTATGGGACACTTGAGGGCGGTCACCAAACCCATACAAGATTGGGGCAATCTCCACAACTTAATTCGAGGCTTCCAATAAATGCCACCAAGGCCACAAACTTGAGGATAACTCCGCAAATTAATTGGAGGGCCCAAGAACACACCACAAAGGCCACACAACCATCTAGGGTTCCAAGAACACAAGAGGGACAAACTTCAATGAATATCACCAAACAAATCCTCTAAGTAGAACTCAAACCGATGCACCGAATGCAAAAGGCAAGAACATCACAAAGATGCTCCAATCCTTCGCTCTCAAGTTCCAACAAAGCTACTAAAGCAATTGGGGGAACAAGAGAGGAAGCATCGAAGGGGAACACAAAATCCCCCAAGATATAGATCACAAAGATTCACTCACAAAGAGGTGATTTGGTTTGGTCAAATTGTATATCTAGATCTCTTCAATCTTCCTCTCAAATATTGGCAAGAATGATTGGAGGGGAAGAATCAAATCAAGATCAAAAGATCAAGAACAATGGGGCAAAGCTTGAAGAAATAGAGGAGGAAGAAGTACTAAAAAGGAAAACGGAAGAGGCTTATAAAGGGGGCTGGGAAAAACTGCCCGTTGGGGCCTTTTTGCCTGACTGGGCCGGTAGTACCGGATTGGTCCGGTACTACCGCCCAGTCGAGCTGAGCCCAGTGAGCGGCAAACAACAGGCGAGCAAGCAGCGCACGCAGCGAGCGGAAAGAAGCAAGGAAGGTCAACACGAGTAGGGGATCGGGCGGCAGGGCGAGCGAGCGAACGCGGGAGCCAGCAAGAGCGCATGCGGGAGCACGCGAGCAGCGGCGGATGGGTTGGGCGAGTGCGTGCGCGAGGGGAGCAGCCCAACAAGCAAATGATGGGAGGGGGAATGCCAGGAGGCGGTGGAAAGCAAGCAGGCTGGGCTGGCCTGGTAGTACCAGCCCGCCTGGGCGGTAGTACCGCTAGGCCTGGGCCGGTAGCACCGGCCAACGCAACCGGGTGGCACAGTAGGAATGGCTGATACATCCATTTTGCATCACTATTTTATATCATAATTTGCTGTTATTCATTGATATATTTCATATTAAGAGATGATACTCATGTTATTTCATCTATTTTGCATGATTGATGACTTTTGGAGGATGAACCGCCGGAGTCAGGATTCTGATGGAAAAAGCGTTGTCCAGATGCAATATTCGCGAAGATCAGAAAATCCTAGAAAATATATGGAAATCACTATTTTCCAGAAGACGAAGGAAGCCAGAAGGAGGAGTGGAGATGGGCCCCACGGGCCCCACACCAACCCTTGGCGCGGGCCCCTTGGGCCGCGCCACCAGGTGGTGTGGCCACCCTGGACCACCTTTGGCACCGCCCTTTGGCATATTTATTCCTCTCGAAACCATAAGACTTGGGGAGCGACCATAGAAATATCCCGCCGCCTCTGCAGGGCGGAAACTACAGAGAGAGAAAGAGCTCTCCGGCATGCAGAATTCTGCCAGGGAAATTCCTTCCCGGAGAGGGGATATCGTCGCCATCAACACCTTCATCAAGCTAGACTTCATCAGGATCATCATCATCTTCACCATCTTCTCCACCAGCCCCATCACCACCGCTCCATCCCGCTGTAACAATTGGGTTGAATCTTGCATAGTTCTTAGGGGAAACTTTCTAGATGTTGATTACTTGTTGTAGTTGATGCTATTGAGTGGACTCATTGGATTATTGTTTATGTTCAGATTGTTACTTATCATTATTTGATCTCTAATATTGATCCATATGATGTCTTGTGAGTAGTTAGTTTAGTTCTTGAGGACATGAGAGAAGTCATGTTGTTAGTAGTGGAATTGTCTTGAGAAATATTTGCTGGTTTGATATTTGAGTTGTGGTGCTATTCTTCTAGTGGTGTCATGTGAATGTCGACTACATGAAACTTCACCTTTACGGTCCTAGGGGAATGCATTGTGTATTTGGATACTAATTGTGGGGTTGCCGGAGTGACAGAAACCTAAACCCCTGTTAGGAAACCTTTGCATAAGGGAGTGTAGGATCTCAGAGTTTAATGTTGTGGTTAGTTTTTATCTTAATTACTTTCTTGTAGTTGCGGATGCTTGCAAGGGGTTTAATCACAAGTTTGTATTAGTCCAAGTAAGGTCGGTACATTAGCATAGGTTCACCCACACAACACTTGTCCAACTAGAGAAGATTAATCAACTATATGAAGCGAAAGCACTTAACAGTATTCCCATGTGTCCTCGAGAACGTTTGGTACTCATAAGTAATATAAACGCCTTGTCCTTTGTTGAAGAAAGGATTGAGCCACTTGCTGCAATTATTATTACTGTCTTTATTTACTCGCACTTTATTTATCTACATTATCAAAAAAACCTAAAAATCTGTTTTCTAAGTATTTACAGTGAATTCCTGATCCAAACCACTTGTCAACACCTTCTGCTCCTTGTTGGATTCGACACTCTTATTTATCGAAAGTTGTCAACACCCAGATTTTTAATCCCAGATGCCTGTTATGCCATACATCGCAATCCCAAGATTACCATTTTTGCGAGACATGACAAATTTGGATACCACAATACATCATCCATTACAAACCATACATAAGGTCTTACACAAATAAGGATCTCATGATCCAGTTCTTAATACAACTCAAGCAGCGGAAATACGTAATAATAAAGGTAGCGTAGGCGAAGCTCCATCTTCGGGGTCACAGGCAATGCTGACGATGGGAGATGATCCTAGTTGTCGTAACCTTCCCGGGGTCCATCCTACTGGTACTCTTCTTCATAGTCTGGCCACGGGAATAGCCAGGGACAAATCCATGAGTACTCTTTAAGTACTCGCAAACTAATACTAACAAGTGAAGGGGGTTTTTGTAGTAGGACACTAAGCTCTAGGGTTGTTTTGCAAAAAGCCAGATTTACCTCTACTAAGTTCAGAAGCAAGAAAAGCTAGTTGAAATTTTATAACACCTAAGTGGGAACTTGTATTTCATATCACAACTCTGTTGTGGTCAAGTCAAAATCTCAATTCATTTCATAAGTCATTTTGAAAACATCTGACGGGGGAACAATATGGCCACTCCAACTGTCCATAACCGCGAACGCGGCTATTCGAATAGTTTGACACTCTGCAGAGATTGTACACTTTCACCAAAACATTCGATACATCTGTCAGGAACAAATCCTGAATTCACCATACTCAGTATGCAGATAATCAATCCTAACCTTTCCATTACACGCCCTAGTATAGGCACCTCTCCTGTGAGTTTGGCCTCCCAACCATGACCAACTGTCATCTTGGGTACTGCACAGGTGGACAATCTTCACAAGGTAGCCTCAGCTCAGACCTTGGCCGTGAGGGGACCCATACTAAGGTATATAAGTTTCCAGTCAAGCCCTACCCAAATTTCGGGTATTGTGGTTGTATGGTAAAATTGGAATGGTATCGCATCCAGACAACAATCAGTTTTATAAAGGGCTAAGGCTCATGCCTTAACATTTTCATCATCCAAATCATCTGGTGTTCGGAAACACATGTCAAAACATCTCAGTAGAATGACTCATCATTCTAAGGTTTTCATAACCATTTTCCACCAAGTATTCCCATCTAAAGTTGATCGAGTTTTATGCTTAGCACTAGCATCTACAAGTGGGGGTAAGTACTACTGAGGGGTGGTAAACAAGTGGAGTTTAACTAATTACAATCTCATGCCTTAGTATGACATCAAGATTATATAGCTTAGGCCAAATTTAATGCTCTTTATGCAACCTTCAATTATCTTCCTAGAATATACAAATCACTTAAGTAAGCTCTAAGTAATAGCTTTGATAAAGAAATAAAGTAGAAAGCTTGCAAGTAAAACTAGGATTGGGTATCATCAAATGTGTCTAACCAAGCATGCTTAGTGCATTGCATAGGTTATCTAACTTTCATAATTGCAAGTGTTAGCTTGCATAGGTCAAATTGGTTAGTAAGGCTTGCCTTGTGCAGAGCAGTGGTTGAAGTTTTCCTCGGCATCTTCTTCGTAGTATCCTCCTTCCTCCTCGTATACTTGGTCGGTACAAGCGTCTATAAATAAATACGAGGTACACAATCACCAAAAAATACTTAACTACTTTCAATCATCACACAAAGATGCCCTACAGATGATCTAGTATCATCACTAATATTACAAGATTAAAGCTTTTGTTTTATTTATTTTATTTTTAGAAAAGTAATTTCTACTCATTGAAAAACTACTTAAGATTTAATATTCTCCAACTCAAACATGGGATCATGTTGACACATGTCATCACCACATATTTCAGTGCATGAGAATGTGGTTTAAAGTGGTGTCACAATTTAATAAGATTTAACCTTTTATTTTAAATAAACAAAGTGACTAGAAATGCCTATGTGGCATTCTTTTATTACTTGAACATTATTTCTGTAAGTAAACCCATATGTTTTTATATATTCTGAAAGGTATGATCAAATGTGATTTTGGAGAGTTGGAATCATCTCAAAAGCTATTATGGTCGAAATTTGAAAAATGTTTGAATGCAGAAAAGCTTCTGACTTGTTATTTTTATCATGGGTGATCTATAGATCTAAATGATTTGAATCCAACGGCCTTGGATTAAGCATTTCAGTACCTTTCTAACAAAATTGGTTTCATGCAATTTGGTTCATTAAATCGAGTTGGGTTGATTTTTGAAACTAGGTACAGAACTGAGTTTGAATTAAAATAGAAAAAGCTAAATTCAAACATGTGGGCTGCACGGGAAGGGTTAATGGGCCGGCCCAGTGTCACTCTGCAGCGCGGGGCTCAACTGACAGGGGGGTCTACCGGTCAGTGGCTCATACACGCGAAGCGGTACGGGGCGATGTGGTGCGTTGGATTAGAAGTGAGATTAACGGCTGTGGGTCGTCGTCGACGATGAACAAGTCACCGGCGAGCTCGAACCCTAGTATCGGGGCTCCAGTGACGACGGCGAGGCGGGCAAACGACGAAGTCAACGACGGCGATTCTCCTGGCACCGACAGCTCCTCCTGGGGCGGCTCCAATCGCTGGCTCCCTTATTCTCCAGCAGCGGCGGGCTCCGATGAAATTCCGGTGATGCGCTGCTCGCCTTGCTCCGGGAGTGAGGCGGGGTGGTTCTGGGTGAGAGGGGAGTGGAATGGTTTGAAGAATTCGAGCGGGGGAGGCCTCTATTTATAGTGGCGAGAGGGGACCGACGGGCGCGGGATGAGCTCGTCGTGGTCGACGGTACAAAGGGCTATCGGCGTGGGCGACAGTAGGGGCGGTGTTGTGCTCCCTGGTGAAGCTCAACGGCGTGGTGACGAGGCGTGGGGCAGTGCTGATCGGTCGGAATGCTTCGGCGCTCTGAGCGGGTCCGACGGGGGTTTTGATGGCGCACAGCGCGCGTGGTCCGCGCGGCGGCGAACGGGCGTGTCTGCGGGGTTGCTGGGGTGGTGGTGATCACGCGTGCACACGGCGAGGGCGACGCGCGGTCTATGGGCGTGTGTCGAGGGTGGCGCACGGGCGCGCTCTCGGCATGCTCGCAGAGAGGCTTGGCTTGGGCGTGTGGTCCAGTGGTTGGCATTGCTCGAGGTTGGGACAGGGAGTGGCGGTGGGGTGCTGGCTAGCACCTGGACAAGGTTGGCATGGCTAGTTCCTCTCCTAGCTTGCTGTCCATACTGGGGTGACAAGTGTGCTCTCGGCATGCTCACCATTGATGACAATGGCCAGCTTACAGTGGTGCTAGAGATTAGTTAAGGGTGATAGATGATCTACTAAGGCTAGTTGTACCCAGAGAGGGTACAAGGTTGGCCAAAACACTGCTCAACATAGTGTTTTTTATTTTGTTGATTTGAATCTGCAACCTGTTTGATGAAATGGCTGCATGAACTTAAGTTTTGAATTTTGAAAATATTTTTGGTGGTTGTGCTAGGCATGTGCTGGGGATACTGTGGATGCTTGGGTTTTGAAAATTGAGCTTGTTTGAGTGGTTTTTGAAATAGTGGGATCTTCCCATATGAAATAGATTCAATTTTAAACTGTCATTTAAACTAAGCATTTAAATGTTTTTGGATGATCACAAAGTGGGCCTTGGTACCTTATTATGAGTAATATCAAGGGGTGCAAATATCCATACATGTTTATGTTAAGTTCTGAAAGTTAGGGATAGCCAAAGTAGGCATGGGAGTTAATTTGGCCAAAGTGACCATTCACTTAATTTGTTTATTTTGACTTGTTTGTCTTTGGGAAAAGTTTGGTGATTGTTTAGATGATGTTTATTTCACCTAAGAATCATTTTACAAGCAAAGAAACACAGAATCATGGCAATTCAAAACAATCCAAATTTTAATACACACACATATGAATGCTTTCATATTTTTAATTGGAAAAGTTTTTTGTTAACCCTAATTTTGATGATTAGAGTTTGATGATCCAAGTTTAGTATTTTTGGGATGTTACAAAAGTACTACGATACACCCCCTATACTTGTGGGTCATCAAGACTATTTTCTGGCGCCGTTGCCGAGGAGTGAAGCGCTATTGAAGAGTGGATCTGGTAAAGGAAATTTCTACTGTGAGTATTGTTTATTTCTGTTATTTCATTATGGATAGTTCACTTATTTTCTTATTTGGCAAAGCTACTACCACTGCTAAGGTAGTAGATGAATCACCACCTGCTGAAATAGATCCTTTTAAAATACCTACAAAAATTGTTGATCGTGTTATGGATAACTACTATTTTGGAGACGGAATTGTCCATCTTGGTGATCATTTGCTTTTTATACACGAATTATGCGGGTTGTTCAAGTGTGCAGGTATCACAACGGAACAAGTTAATAAAAAATTATTCTCTGTATCATTGAAAGGCAGAGTTGAGGAATGGTATAAGCTATTAAAGAATGGCCAATCTCTTGAATGGGAGGAAACTGTACCTCTCTTTTATTCTAAAGTCTATCCTCCTAGTGAGATTAATAGAGATCGGAATCAAATGTATAATTTTTGGCCTTGTGATGGAGAGAGTACAACCCAAGATTAGGAGAGATTGAAGTTACTAATGCTCAAATGCCCCATTCATGAGCTCCCCAATAATATTATTAATAATAACTTTGATGCAAGGCCTTATCTTCATGATAAGGATTTATTGGATGCTTCTTATGCTGGATCATTTTCACGTATGAAAGAATAAGCTAAATGGGATCTTCTCGACCGTATTAAGAAAATACTAAAGAATGGGAGAATGATAAATGAAAAAAGTTAGGTATAAATTATGATTATGAATGCATTAAATGTTTTATGGAAACTGATGACTTTCATAATATTAGTACTGAGTATGGTCTTGATTCTCAAGTTTTTGCAAATTTGTTTAAGGCATTTACCTCTTACATTGAAATTCCCAAAAAGGAGTGGAACAAGTATCATGCACTATATAAAGATATTGTTAATTGTGCTCCATCTAGAAATACTAAAGTTTATACTGTTGATCATATTTTGCCTGAACCTTATATTGAGAAAATACCTTTTCCTGCTAAGGTAAAGGATCATTCAATGATAGATAGTGTGGTTAACAAAAGTACAAAGAGAGCTGTAGAGCCTGATGAACAAATAAATGTTGAACCTGTAGTAGCAATTGTGAAAGACCTTGTCACTACAAATGTAGAAGATAGACAGATTACCTTTTGTGAAGATGCTTCTAATATTGTTTCACATCCTAGAAGAAATAGGAAAGCTAGTGTCCATGTTCTTTCTGTTAGAATTGGTGATCATTGCTATTATGGTTTATGTGATATTGGTGCAAGTTCAAGTGTTATTCCTTATGAGCTTTACAAAGAAATTATGCATGAAATTAGTCCTTGTGAACTTGAAGAAATTGATGTGGTTATTCACCTTGCTAATAGAGAGACCATCTCTCCAATTGGTATTGTGAGAGATGTGGAAGTTCTTTCTGGTAAGATTAAATATCCTGCTGATTTTCTAGTACTTGGTTCAGCTACTAGTAAAACTTGTCCTATCATTTTTGGTAGACCTTTGTTGAACAATTGTGGAGCTATTATAGATTGTAAGAAGGAGAAGATTTTAACTAAATTTGATGGAGAATCTTATGAGTTTAATTTTTCCAAATTTGCTAAAAATCCTTATGAAAATGAAATGCCTAATGAGGATTTTAGAGTTGAACTACTTGCTTCTATTTCTCTTGCTCCTAACAATGCCTTGATGCAATTTATGGAGGACCACGAAAGTGAGGTCTTCATGGAAGAAAGGAATGGTATTGACGAGATTCTCCTTCGTCAACCCAAGATGCTTAAGCATAATTTACCTGTGGAATATTTGGGTACCACATTACCACCTAAAAAGGATCCGGTTTTCGATCTGAAACCTTTACCTGATGATCTCAACTATGCTTACATTGATGATAAGAAAATATATCCTATTATTATTAGTTCTAAACTTTCAGGAAAGGAAGAGGAAAGATTATTGGAAGTACTGAAGAAACACCGAGGAGCCATGGGTTATACTCTTGATGATTTAAAAGGGATTTCTCCTACTATATGTCAGCATGCTATTATATAGAACCTGATGCAAAACTAGTTGTTGAACATCAAAGTCGTTTAAATCCTAAGATGAAGGAAGTGGTAAGAAATGAGGTATTAAAACTCCTTGATGCTGGTATTATTTACCCTATTCCTGATAGTCAATGGGTTAGTCTTGTTCATTGTGTCCCTAAGAAAGGAGGAATTACTGTTGTGCCTAATGAAAATAATGATATTATTCCTCAAAGAGTGGTAGTTGGTTATAGGATGTGTATTGATTTCAGAATGGTTAACAAAGTTACTAAGAAAGATCATTATACATTACCTTTTATTGATCAAATGTTAGAAAGGTTGTCTAAGAAGACTCTTTTTTGTTTTCTTGATGGATACTCTGGGTTCTCTCAAATTGTTGTTAAACAACAAGATCAAGTGAAAACCACTTTTACGTGTCCTTATGGAACTTATGCTTATAGGCGTATGCCTTTTGGTTTGTGTAATGCTCCTGCTACTTTTCAGAGATGTATGTCTGCTATCTTTCATGGTTTTTGTGAGGAAATTGTGGAAGTATTCATGGACGATTTTTCTGTCTATGGAATTTCTTTTGATAATTGTCTGCATAACCTTGATAAAGTTTTGCAGAGATGCAAAGAAACTAATCTTGTTCTTAATTGTGAGAAATGCCACTTCGTGGTTAATGAAGGAATTGTCCTTGGACATAAAATTTCTGAAAGAGGTATTGAAGTTGACAAAGCCAAAGTTGAAGCAATTGAGAAGATGCCCTGTCCTAGGAATGTTAAAGGTATTCGTAGTATCCTTGGTCATGCTGGTTTCTATAGGAGGTTTATTAAAGATTTCTCCAAAATATCAAAACCTCTTACCAATTTTCTCCAAAAGGATGTACCTTTTGTTTTTGATGATGATTGTAAGGAAGCTTTTAAAACTCTAAAGAAAGCTTTAACTAATTCTCCTATTGCCCAACCACCTGATTGGAATTTACCCTTTGATATGTGTGTTGCTAGTGATTTTGCTGTAGGTGTCGTTCTTGGACAACGAATAGATAAAAAGTTGAATGTTATCCATTATGCTAGTAAGACTCTTGATGCTTCTCAAAATAATTATGCTGCTACTGAAAAAGAGTTCTTAGTTGTAGTCTTTGCTTGTAATAAGTTTAGACCTTATATTGTTGATTCGAAAGTTACTATTCATACCGATCATGTTGCTATTAAATACCTTATGACAAAGAAAGATGCTAAGCCTAGGCTTATTAGATGGGTGTTGCTTTTACAAGAGTTCGATCTACATATTGTAGTTAGGAAAGGTGCTGAAAATCCTGTTGCTGATAATTTGTCTCGATTGGAAAACATTTCTTTCGATCCTATGCCTGTTAATGATAGTTTTTCAAATGAACAGTTGGCTGCAATAAAGGTAATCTCGCGAGAGAGTCCTTGGTATGCTGATTATGCTAACTTTATTGTTTCCAAGTATTTGCCTCCAACCTTTATAGCCCAGCAAAGAAGGAAATTCTTTTATGATTTGAGGCATTATTTTTGGGATGTCCCACATTTATTAAAGAAGGAGTGGATGGTATTATGCGAAGATGTGTTCCAAAATATGAACAACAAGAGATATTGAGAAAATGTCATGGTAGTTCCTATGGAGGACATCATGCTGGAGATAGAACCGCACAAAAGGTTTTACAATTAGGTTTCTATTGGCCTACTCCTTTTTCAAATATGCAAGAAAGTTTATTTTATCATGTGATGAATGTCAAAGAGTTGGTAATATTTCTAGACGCAATGAAATGCATGTGGATTATTCTCTTGTTATTGAACCATTTGACTGTTGGGGTTTTGACTTTATGGGTCTTTTTCCTCCTTCAAAAGGTTATACTCATATTCTTGTTATTGTTGATTATGTTACTAAGTGGGTGGACTCCATACCAACAAAAAGTTTTGATGGTGATACCTCTTTAAAAATGCTTAAAGATGTTATTTTTCCTAAGTTTGGTGTGCCTAGATATCTTATGAATGATGGAGGTTCTCATTTTATTCATGGTGGTTTTAGTAAGACCCTTGCTAAATACGATGCTAATCATAGAATTGCTTCAGCTTATCATCCCCAAACAAGTGGGCAAGTAGAATTATCAAATAGAGAAATTAAAACTATCTTGCAAAAGATTGTTAATAGATCTAGAAAAAATTGGGCTAAAAAGTTGAATGATTCTTTATGGGCTTATAGAACTGCTTATAAAAATCCTATGGAATGTAAACTTAAAAAATGGTTTATGGGAAAGCTTGTCACTTGCCGTTAGAATTAGAACACAAAGCTTATTGGTCAGTGAAAGAACTGAATAGAGATTTTAAACTTGCTGTTAAGAAGAGACTGCTTGACTTGAGTTCTTTAGATGAGTGGAGAAGTGAAGCTTATGAAAATGCTAGACTCTTTAAAGAAAAGGTAAAAAAATGGCATGATAGGAGAATTCTTAAGAGAGAATTACATGTTGGTGAGAAAGTTCTATTGTATAGGTCTCGTCTCAGATTTTTTGCAGGAAAATTACTCTCAAAATGGGAATGGCCCTTTATCATTGAAGAGGTGTACCGTTCGGGTGAAATTAAAATTTCCTCATTGAGAGACAACACTACACAAGTGTGAATAGTCAAAGACTCAAACATTATATTTCTGGAGATTCTTATAATGAAGATATTGATATTATTCAAGTGGTGACTCCGGAAGAATTCATTAAATGCCAAATTTAGGAATCTGCAAAGTCTGTTTTCGAATAGGTAACAAATCAGGTAAGAAAAGGTCCACGAAAAACTTTCCAATCAATACTTTTGAAGTTTTTATCTAATATGGAAGATAATGAGTCAAAAGAGAGACGGAGACGGAGTCCAGGGGGCTCACACCACCCTGTGGCGCGGGCGCACCTGGCCACGCCACCAGGTAGTGTGGCCACCCCGGAGCTCGTCTCCAACCCGTTTTCTCCCAGTACCTTCCTTATGTCGTTAAACTCTGTAATATATAATTCCTCAGATCCCCCGAGGTCCATGTATCATGTTCTCGTCGTGTTTTCGTTTCGATCTATGACTTTCAGGCAAGTTCTCAGTTTCGGAGCCGCCATGTCTTCCTCTAGATCACCCAAGTAAGATTCCTTCGCGGACATCCTCAGCCCGTACATGCATGAGTTGAAGATCCACCCCAAGGAGTTGTTGTTCAAGGATGGGTGATAAGTCAAAAACGTATCTATAATTTTTTATGTTCCATGCTTGTTTAGTATCTACTTTGCTTTGCTTTGTCCACACTTTGAGGTGCTTTTTATATGTTTTCTGGTACTAACCTATTAAAAAGTTGCCACGGTGCCAGTTGCCTGTATTCTGTTGTTTTTTGGTTCCAGAAAAGCTAGTAAGGAAATATTTCTCGGAATTGGACGGGACAAAAGACAAAGTCAATATTTTATCGAGGAGAACACGTAGTCCAGAGGAGAGACGGAGGGGGGCCACAGGGCGGCTGCACCCCTAGGCGCTGTCCAACCCTAGGTCGCGCCTGGGCAGGGTGTGGGGCCCCTGGATGCCTCCCAGCCTCGCTTCTTCGCCTATAAGAAGCCCCCAATGCCTAAACCCTAAGCACCCGATCAATATTCCATGAAACGGTCTGTAGCCGCCGCCCCAATCGTCCCTAGATCAGGGGGATCTGAAGATCTTCCCGGCACCCTACCGGAGGGGAGATCATCCTAGAGGCCTTCTTATTTATCATGCTAGCCTTCGGTATGAAGCGTGAGTAGTTCCACCTTGGACTACGGGTCCATGTAGTAGCTATATGGTTGTATCTCCTCCTTGTGATTTCATGTCTAGATCTTGTGAGCTCCGTTCATGATCAAGATATCATCTATTTGTAATCATGCATGTTGTGTTTGTGGGGATCCGATGGATATTGAGATTACTATGTCAGATTTATTAATGATTTTGTCTTATTGATTCTATCATGTCTATGTTGTTTGTGATCTTGCATGCTCTCCGTTGTTAGTAGCTATCTTGGCCAAGTAGTTGCTAGTGACTCCAAGAGGGGGTATTTATGGTTGATAGTGGGTTCATGCCTCTATTTAATCAAGGGAAGTGATAGAAATCTCTAAGGTTGTAGATGTGTTGTTGCCACTAGGGAGAAAACAACGGTCTCTTGTTCATGGAACAAGTGGATTGTTTACCTTACACACTTTGCTTAAAGCAGTTGCTTGTTGCTTGCAACTTAATACTAGAGGGGGTTTGGATGATAACCCAAAGGTGGACTTCTAGTCATAGATGCAGTTGGATGGCGGTCTATATATCTTGTTGTATTTCCCAATCGAATCTCATAGGATCTTTATGTCTAGTATTACATTGTTATGCCTTGATCAGTCCTGTCAATTGCCCTGCTATAATTTGTTTACCCAGCATGCCATGTTTGTTTATCTAAGGAGAACACCTCTAGTGAACTATGGACCCCGTTCCAATCTTTTACCATTGATACATCTTCCACTGTTACTATTTACTTGCTGCAAATCACCATTACTTTCCACACCATACAGTTAATCCTTTGTTACAGCAACCGGTGAGATTGACAACCTCACTATTAGTTGGGGTAAAGTCTTGAGTTTGTGGTGTGCAGGTTTCCAAGTTGCTTGCAACACCTTTGCGACGTTTTCTTCCTCCTACTGGTTCGATAACCTTGGTTTCTTACTGAGGGAAGACTTGTTGTTGTGCTGCATCATACCTTGCTCTTGGGGTTTCCCGACGAAGCGCTCCCACGTTGACGCAGCGCCATCAAGATTTTCTGGCGCCATTGTCGGGGAGGCTAAGGACGTCTTCACAAGGGGAGTCCTCCACAACCTTTCTCTTTACTTTGTTTTTAGTTTGCTTGGTTTTGTTTGCCTCTTTTTATCGAAAACTCCAAAAAAAATAGTTCAGTTTTGTTTGCTTTCTCTTATCAAAAACACAAAAAAATAGTTCCTACTCTAGTTGCTAGTCTTTTATTGCCTTGGTTGGTCATGCTTTCTATCAATGGATGGTTTCTTTGAAACTAGTTCTTATTGGCAAGGTGGGTTCACGGAAGAACAAAAGGATTATTATAAAGAACACCGTTTTTCACAAAAAGGGAAGCACTTATGGGAACAAATTGATAAATTGAATACTATTGCTACAGTGGTGTGCTCTACTTATAATGTTACTTATTTCTTTGATAAATCTTGTTGTTGTAGGAGGTATAAACACCTACCTTTTCAATGTGAGTATAATGATAATGTTACCATATCTTCTTATGTTAAAGGAAATTATGACTTTTATGATGTGGAACAAATTGAAGATGCAGTTTGCTTGAAAATACTGATGATGCACCTTATGAATATGAGTTTTATGAGATACTTAAATTTTTTTTGATAATTACAAGGAAGAAAATGGCTATATTCTTGAATATTTTAATAGGTGCTTTCCACAAACGGAAGATACTAATGCTTTGCAGGAGCTTTGTAAGATCCCTCCTTTGTAAAGGAAAAGGATCCATGTGATTGCAATGCTAGTCCCTGGATCATTGCTAGCATCCACAGTTTAAGATGAAGTACACAGATACAAAGGTCATTTATTACATCCATTCCAAAGATAAAACATAGTCTTTTACAACTCAAGGCCACATGCCTAATACAAGAGTTTTGGAATAAGTAAATAAACATAAGTCTTCATCTTCATGTGCCACAGGCAAGCATGTTGAGTGTAGACTCATGACACCTAATCATCATCTGAGTAACCTGCAACATCACAAGTTACAGCCACAGTGGGTCAATACTTTGGAATAGTATTGGCAAGTGATACCTTAGTAAATTTTAAGTGGACTATATTACTATATGCATTTTGGCTAAGTGTAGCTTGGCTTGCTTTGCTCAAAATAGGTTTTTTTTCCTATTAGTTGAAATCACTAAGTTTTTCTTTGTCAAAAACTTTCCCAAGAAACCATCAGTAGACACTGAGGTCCTTCACCCTTGTTCACCCACAAGTTTTACTTAGAAGTTGGAGTGATGAGATTCTTGATAGCTTCCATGTCTTGATGCTCAAGTTGTCCATTGACATGGACTTGGCTAAGTACTTAGATTTTCCATCTGCAGAGGTTGTGCACTTTCCCCACCAGACTTGGTTTCCCAAGACAGGACCTTTCAGAAGCCTTCCCTTAGACCAAATGGACGCGCTCCAACCTATCATTCCCACTACCACCAACTGTCCAAATGGCTAAGTTCAAGCAACCTATATGATCAAGGCAGAGCCCATATTGCCAAGTGGCTGCACTATAAGCTTCTCAACACTTGGCCTCCAAAAATCCCTTTGTGCCTGGGTGGCATTCCACAAGTGTGATACACAAGGTAAACCATGTCCATGGGCCTTGTGTAACCACTCAACCAAAAAACACCATTCAAGTCTCATTCCACCCAGGAGGTTCATTGACTTAGTTGTTTTATTAGGAAAAACATAAGTCCAAAGACTTAGAAATATTTTCATCATAGCATGCATATACTTTACCAACCCTTGTTTGCTACTAGCTAGGCTAAGCATGGCATAGTAACTTAACTTAGGAAATTTCCTAGCAATTCTACAATTCTACAACTACTTAGGATTTCCCAACATAGCATTTGGCAAAAAAAAACATGCAAGACTTAGCAAAATATTTCTAATGCTTGTACAAAATATAGGGATGGAAATATTCATTAAGTACCACTTGCCTTGGTAATGGGGAGAGTAGAACTCTTCACAATCACAATCACTAGCACCAAAATCTACGCAAAGATTATAACCACAATCACATACAATTCATATACAAGCAAAAGTATGTATGCATGCATGCAAGAATGCTAAGTGATGATTTTTAAAATTCCACCAAGAAAGTGTACAGTACTGAACCAATACTAAGTTAGAAACTTGCCCAACCAAACTTATTTAGCACTAAAACAAATTACTAAACAAGTTCTATACTTAAATTAGTCCAAAACAAGTTTATGCATAAAAAGTCATTTTAACAGAAACTTTTTACTAAACACATTGCAGATTCAGAAAGGTCTTGTCTCCCTGATTCCAACGACATAAAATTTGCAAAAATCTAACGTGGGAATCAAAAGTTATAGCTATTTCAATTTTGGATCAAATTCTGATTTCAAATATGTTTTTGAATCTAACCCTAGCCACGCGTCATGTTCCTACTGGCGCGTACCGATTCGCTCCGGATCACGCTCGCGAGCCGTAGGATATATTTAAAACACATGGCCTAGATCTACCAAAAACGATTCGCTAAGTGATCTAAATCTATGCGTTGGATCCAGATCTGACGGCTCTGGATCAAACGACCAAACTCGAGCGGCGCTAGCGGCGGCGGCTGGTGGCGGCGCGTCGGTCAGCGGCGGTGCTGGCGTTCTAGGTCGCCCGGGGAAGAGAGGAGATGCTTACTAGAACCGCAGGAGGCTACTGATGCTCAAGGTGGCGATGGCTTGGGAAGGGGCGCACGGGGTCGTCGGATATTCCTCGCCGGAGTTTGCGAACGCGTCGGGCACGGTCAGTCGTCGACGTTGGCGAGGTTCCTCGTCGTGCTAAGCCAAAATAGAGGCACTGTTAGATGCGCAAGACGATGGGGATTCTAGGCGTATCAGTCAGAGGGCAAGGGGCGGCGGCTACTTACGGAGAGAGGTCGTCGGAGTTCGTGCAGAGAACAGTGGCGGTCAGTCGGAGTCGTTGCTGGAGCTACGGATCATGCGAGGACAAATGGGGAGTGTCAGTAGGTGCGCAAAGACTCGCTGAACTTGATAGCATGATTCAGAGATAGAGGGGAACACGGGGCTCACCGGAATTCGTCGGCGCGGTTGTCGGAACAGCGGCGACGTCGTGCGAGTTGTGGGCAGCCTGGTGGCGTGAAAGAGAAATTGTTTGGGGGAAAATGGTCGCGAGGGTGTGGGGATTATATAGCCAGAGGCTCAACAAGAAACGCTCACTGCATCAATGCAATTTACCTTGCGAAATCAAGGCAGCAACAGGCAGCAGCGGAGTTCGTGCGCGGGATTTGGGGAAGACGACGCTGACATGGAGAGGGCCCGCTTGTTAGCGAAAAATGCAGAGAGAAAGTGGGGTCTGGTTGTCAGCGGCTGCTTGGGTGTGCTTGTGCGTGCGAGAGAGAGAGAGGTGGCCCGGGTGGGCTAGTTGGGCCAGTTCTGTTGCTGGGCTAGAATCCTAGCGCCTGGCCCTTTTCTTTTCTTTTGTCCTTTTCTTTTTCTGTTTTGATTTTCAGGAATGGTTTTGATATGAATTCAAACTCTTTTTGAATTCAAATCTTTCTGGGGGTTTTGCAGTGCGCAAAAGTTTCAATATAGGCACAAAACCATGTGGTTGCTTTGCAAAAGCTTGGTCACTCTTGGAGAACAAAATATCAGGAGCTTTGCACAAGATTTGCAAATGTTTGAAAAATGGTTTTTGAACCATTTCCATTTTGTAAAACTTGGTTCAAATTTCCTCACTCAATCCATTCAACAAAGTAGACAAGCAATCTAGGTTTAAAACTTTCAAACTCTCAAATGGGGATGGCCATTTGATTTTAGTTTGCTCACATAAAATGATAGCACTATGTGCTTTGTTTTTCTGAAATGAGTTTTGAAAATGATCTCAATTCTATATGCATGCATGAATGATATGCAATCTTTGAAATCATGATTTTAGGGATGTTACAAATCTAACCCCCTTAAGGTGAATCTCGCCCTCGAGATTCGGATTGGCTAGCAAATAGGTGAGGGTGGTCTTTCCGAAGATCATCTTCTCTTTCCCATGTTGCTTCCTCTTCGGAATGATGATTCCATTGCACTTTGCAAAACTTGATAGTCTTTGTCCTTGTGACTCTTTTGGCAGTCTCAAGAACCTTGATAGGCTTCTCCTCATATGTGAGGTCACTTTCTAGTTAAACCTCCTCCAAAGGTATTGTATCCTTCAAAGAAGTTTCTTCCATTTCTGGGTGACATTTCTTAAGCTGACTCACATGAAATACATTATGGACAGCTGATAGAGATTCTGGTAGTTCTATTTCATAAGCAACTTCTACTTTGCGACTCAGAATCTAGAATGGCCCAACATATCTTGGTGCCAACTTTCCTTTGACTCCGAATCTTTTCACTCCACGAAGTGGTGATACTCTAAGATAGGCTCTATCACCAACTTCGTAGGTAACTTCTCTACGCTTAGGATCTGCGTAGCTTTTCTATCGAGACTGTGCTATCTTCAACCTGTCCTTAACCAATTTGACCTTCTCTTCGGCTTCTTTGATAAGATCTGGCCCAAATAAACTTCTTTCTCCCACACCATTCCATAACAATGGGGTGGTACATTTTCTTTCCGTAGAAAAACTCAACGGTGCCATCTCAATGCTGGCTTGATAGTTGTTGTTATAAGAAAATTCTGCGTAAGGCAGACTTTCATCCCAACTGGCTCCATAGTCTAGGGCACATGCCCTCAACATATCTTCCGGGATTTGATTTGTCCTTTCAGTTTGTCCATCGGTTTGAGGATGAAAAGCGTGCTGAATTCCAACCTCGTTCCTAATGATTCATGAAGTTGTCTCCAAAAATGAGAAGTGAACTGAGTTCCTCTATCAGACACAATACTCTTGGGCACACCATGTAGACACACAATTCTACTCATGTAGATCTTGGCTAACTTGGCACTTGTATAAGTTGTCTTCACGGGTATGAAATGAGCCACTTTAGTTAGGCGATCTACTACTACCCATATGGAATCATATCCTGATCTGGTCCTTGGTAATCCGGTAATGAAATCCATACCAATCTTATCCCACTTCCAATCAGGAATAGGTAGTGGTAGAAGCAAACCTGCTGGTTTCTGATGCTCCGCTTTTACTCTACTACACACATCACACAAAGCAATATGTTCGGCGATGTCCCTCTTGAGATTGTTCCACCAAAACCTTTCTTTCATGTCCATGTACATTTTGGTGTTACCCGGATGAATAGAATATGGAGAGTTGTGTGCTTCCTGCAAAATCAGTTTCCGTAACTCCGGATCTTGTGGAACACAGATACGTTTCCCTTGCCATAAAGTACCTTGTTCGTCTTCATGGAAATTTTTAGCTTTCCCTTGGCCAATCTTTTCCTTAATCTCTTCGATTTCCTTATCAGTTTTCTGAGCTTCTCGGATCTTGTCCAACAAGGTGGGTTGAACATCCAAAGACATGAGATGTCCTTCAGGCACAACCTCCAATCTGAGTTTTCTGAATTGGGTACACAAATCATCTGGCAATTCTCCTTTGGTAAGGCCATTCACAAATACCTTACGACTTAGAGCATCTGCTACAACATTTGCTTTACCGGGGTGGTATTACAAACTTAAGTCATAATCTTTGATAAGCTCTAACCATCTTCTTTGTCTCATATTGATTTCCTTTTGGGTGAAGATATACTTCAAACTTTTATGATCTGTGAACACTTCACAACGCTTTCCCAAAAGGTAGTGTCTCCATGTTTTGAGTGCATGGACGACAGAGGCTAACTCCAAATCATGAGTAGGATAGTTCACCTCATGAGTTTTGAGTTGTCTCGAGGCATAAGCCATAACTTTACCATCTTGCATAAGTACGGCACCCAAACCTTGATGAGATGCATCACAATATACTTGTAAATCCTTTTCCAAATCTGGCAGACATAGAATTGGTGCTGGCACAAGTCTCTTCTTCAACTCCTGAAAGCTGACTTCACAACCTTCAGACCAAGCAAACTTCTTGTCTTTCTTTAACAATTCAGTCATGGGCTTAGCTACCTTAGAGAAATTCTCAATGAACCTTCTGTAGTAACCTGCTAAGCCAAGGAAACTGCGAACCTCTTTCACGTTCTTAGGAGATTCCCATTCAGTCACAGCTGAAACTTTAGCAGGATCAACTGCTACACCATCCTTTGTCATAACATGACCAAGAAAACCAACTTCTTCTAACCAGAACTCACACTTGCTGAATTTGGCATAAAGTTTATGCTCTCTCAACTTCTCAAGTATCAAACGCAAGTGCCCTTCATGCTCTTCTTTGCTCTTGGAGTAGACTAAGATGTCATCGATGAAAACGACGACAAACTTGTCAAGGAATTCCATGAACACTTTGTTCATCATATTCATGAAGTATGCTGGAGCATTGGTTAAGCCAAAAGGCATCACAGTGTACTCATACAATCCATACCTTGTGGTGAATGTTGTTTTAGGTATGTCTTGTTCTCTTATCTTGAGTTGAAAATAGCCTGATCTTAGATCAATCTTTGAGAACACACATGCTCCTTCCAGCTGATCAAACAAGTCATTAATTCTTGGCAAAGGATATTTGTTCTTGATAGTTACCTCATTGAGTGAACGGTAATCTATGCATAACCTTTGACTTCTATCTTTCTTCTCCACAAACAAGACGGGGGCTCCCCAAGATGAAGAACTTGGTTGAATAAATCCTTTCTACAACTGTTCTCCTAGTTGCTTCTTGAGTTCTTTCAGTTCATCAACTGACATTTTATATGGTCTCTTTGCTATTGGTCCAGAACCTGGTACTAAATCTATCAGAAATTCCACATCTCTATCTGGTGGCATTCCTGGCAGTTCTTCCGGAAATACATCCGGATACTCACACACAATTGGCACACTATCCATGCTAACCCCCTTAAGGGAATTTAGCTTACTTCCTTTGGATTCAAAGTTTGACTTGAATTTAATCCTTTTCCTTTCCAGGGTTGTGAGTGCAACAGTACGATTAGCACAATCTAGTACTCCTTCATACTTAGCCATCCAATCCATTCCCAATATTACGTCCAGTCCTTGGGAATCTAGGATTATCAGACTCACTGGAAACTTATGTTTTCCAAATTCTATTACTAGATCCCGGCATCCAAGACTTACTATCATTTCTCCACCCGGAGAACTAACTTTTATTTGACACCCAATGTTTTCAGATGGAAACCCATTTCTATCAAAAAATGCCTTTGATATGAATGAATGTGATGCACCAGTATCAAAGAGTACAAATGTTGGAATGGAATTGAGTCTGAACTTACCAGCAATAGCGTCAGGCTCCTCATAGACCTCCTCCACACTGATGTGGTTCACCTGTCCTTTCTGGAAAGGATTGGGCTTGACAGGTCCTTCAACTTTCTTTTCGGGGCACTCATTTGCATAGTGTCCCATCTTCTTGCATTTGAAGCACTCAACCTGACTGATGTCTCTCTTAGCAGGCTGACTTCCACTCCCACTACCATTTCCACTGTGGTGGCTCTTATGTCCACCCTTGTGGTTCTTGTACTTGTCATTGTCATGACTGCGGTGATGCTTGTTGTCATGACGGTTGTGGTTGTGGTGCTTGTTGAATTTCCCATGCTTGTGGGATCCTGATCTTCCACTGTCATCATAGTGAGATCGTTTGTGAGACGATCCCGAGCTGTGCTTGTCGGAGTGTTTCCTCTTCCTACTCTCGACTTGCTTCATTGTGTTATCCAATATAGCAGCCTTGTCACAGAGCGACTGATAAGTGGGAACATATGCCACAGCCAGCTGTAGATTCAGGTCATCATTCAAGCCTTCCAGGAATTTTTCCTTTATTTTGGCATCTGTGTCAACCTCGTCCGGTGCATAACGCGCCAGATTGTTGAACTCTTCAATGTATTCAGCACGCTGCGGTGGCGCTGCTTCATATTGTGGAACTCCTTTTTCAGGCTCATTACTCCTGATGAGATATGAGCAGTGCGAAAGCCATCCTCAAAGATAGCCCAAGTCACCTCATCTATAGGAGTGGTGATTTGGAAGTTGTCCCACCAAGTGGCGGCTGGTCCTTCCAGCAGATGTGCAGCAAATCTGACCTTTTCAGCATCCGTGCAGCCCACGGTTACTAAGTCCTTGTTTACAGAACATAGCCAATCATTGGCTACCATGGGATCAGTTGTCCCTGAGAACTTAGCTGGCCTCAAACGCAGAAATTTGGTGAGCATATCAAAGCCCGGAGGGTTGTTGTTGTTATTGTTGTTGTTATTGGGGTTGTTGTTGTTGTTGTTTTGGTTCTGAATGAATGTTGTCATCATCTGCATGAGCTGTGTTTGAGCATTCATCATTTGTTGCATTTCTGGAGTGATGTTGTTGTTGGGGTTGGGGTTTGCGCGACGGGGAGGCATCTGTGGTTTGTTCAAATAGAGATAAGAATGAGATACCCATAGATGTTTTCATGCACATTACATCACATAAGCAAACACAAGCATGCAACAGAAGATAAAGTTCAACAACCAGATAACAAGTTCTCAAAGTAAAACACACAAGTGGCAAGCCATCCACATGTCGGATGGTCCAATAACAAGTTCACAAATAACAAGTACGATAATAAAAGATAAACGAGTAGTCAAGTCTATTCATCAGCATCAATCTCCTCCTCGACAAAGGTAAGACCTGCGTTCTCCATCGCGGTCTTGTTCTCCTCAATATTAGTGGTCAAGGACTCAATCTTGTCCTTGAGAGCCCTCTTCTGGGAACGAAGCCTCTCAATCACCATCTGCTGCTGCTCTAGCTCGAAGTCCTTGGACTTCAGTTCTTCAGTCATGTCCCGGATCTTCTTGTTCCTATCCTGGACACGTTTCTCCTAACTCTTGAACTTCCGGTCCTGGGTCTCGAACTTCGCCTCCATTTCCTTGACTATCTCGTCCTGCTGCGGGAAGAGCTTGTCCTTCTCGCGAAGCTGCACCTGGAGCTCGTCATTACTGGGCATGACATTGGTCCTGTCCGTGTCCACGTGCCTAATAAGAGACTCTAAGTCCTGGAGGTACAAGCGTATCGGCTCTGCTGTGTCCCTCGAGTCGTCCTAGAAGTCGATGGACTCTCCATCCTCATCACGT
The DNA here is from genome assembly GCA_910589765.1 of Avena atlantica. Classification (NCBI taxonomy): domain Eukaryota; kingdom Viridiplantae; phylum Streptophyta; class Magnoliopsida; order Poales; family Poaceae; genus Avena; species Avena atlantica. The sequence continues at coordinate 422,706,577 of OU342734.1, read as the reverse complement.
CTTCCGAAGACGTGGAAGTGGGTGCCTCTAACCTGTCGGGAGTGCCGGCCTAGCAGACGTCCTATCAGGTCCTGCATAACTACCTCCATGCCTCTCTCCCTGTCATCGTTCATAAGCTTGAAGACGATGGCCTCCGTAGTATGCTCTGTCTGGCGTCCGGGCTGGTTCACCTTGAAGCCCCAGAGGTCCTTCCTCTCGAACTTGGTGAGTGGATGCACCATGATGGTGGGAAGAGGAAGATTGAGCAAAGTGGTAAGCTCAACGATACGAGGACCAAAGCGGGTAACCTGGAACTCCTCAACAGTGCTGATGGTAATAGGCATCTATTTATAAGATAGAAAAGTTAGAACAACACTATTTAAGATAAAACAAAGACAAACATCACATACACATCCTTGGAACACAAATTCACACAAGTCACACATACATGAATCCATTACATCAACCAAGGTCCAAACTTATTTAAGGTATCATTTTGGAAAATAAGGTGGTAGGTGGTGGTCCAACTAACGAAGTACGTTTACAATCCTATCTCACTGGATCTGTTGGCTAACACAATGTTCTTAGAGGCAATCAGCCTATCTTGCTCACATGAATCCATCACTAAGTCTATAATATCTCCTCTTAAGGTTTGGTTGGTGGCTTCCAACTCTTGGGTATGTTCCTTCTCTTTCTCTAAGTCTTTTTGGAGGTTGAGCATTCTGCACTTGACTCTAGCACTAAGTTCCTTGATAGTCCTCCAAGCTGCTTATCTAGCTAACTCAAAGAATGTGGTATGCACCACAGTGTTGGTGTACATGCAGAATCCTCTTTATTTGTGGTTGTCTTCCTTGTTTTTGTACAAGTGAAGTTGCACCCACCAGTACTCCACTCCTTCATCCATTACTGGAAAGCCTTTGTACACAGCTGCACCATGTATCTCCATTGCCACCATGAGGTCCTTGAGAATTTTGGGAAACTCTGTCTCACACTCCAAGGTCATGGTCATGAGTGGTCCTTTCTTCACGGCTTCGTTGATGGAGTTCATCTACAAATAGAGATGAGAATGAGAAGATTATAAAAGTTTACGAGAAGAATAGACAAGTGTAGAAGTAGTTGAAATTTTTTCCTTAGTGGTTTCCAATCCTAGGGTCATAATCCTACAGGCAACACAGTGCTCAGATACCATCTGTAAGATCCCTCCTTTGTAAAGGAAAATGATCCCTGTGATTGCAATGCTAGTCCCTGGATCATTGCTAGCATCCACAGTTTAAGATGAAGTACACAGATACAAAGGTCATTTATTACATCCATTCCAGAGATAAAACATAGTCTTTTACAACTCAAGGCCACAAGCCTAATACAAGAGTTTTGGAATAAGTAAATAAACATAAGTCTTCATCTTCATGTGCCACAGGCAAGCATGTTGAGTGTAGACTCATGACACCTAATCATCATCTGAGTAACCTGCAACATCACAAGTTACAGCCACAGTGGGTCAATACTTTGGAATAGTATTGGCAAGTGATACCTTAGTAAATTTTAAGTGGACTATATTACTATATGCATTTTGGCTAAGTGTAGCTTGGCTTGCTTTGCTCAAAATAGGTTTTTTTCCTATTAGTTGAAATCACTAAGTTTTTCTTTGTCAAAAACTTTCCCAAGAAACCATCAATAGACATTGAGGTCCTTCACCCTTGTTCACCCACAAGTTTTACTTAGAAGTTGGAGTGATGAGATTCTTGATAGCTTCCATGTCTTGATGCTCAAGTTGTCCATTGCCATGGACTTGGCTAAGTACTTAGATTTTCCATCTGCAGAGGTTGTGCACTTTCCCCACCAGACTTGGTTTCCCAAGACAGGACCTTTCAGAAGCCTTCCCTTAGACCAAATGGACGCGCTCCAACCTATCATTCCCACTACCACCAACTGTCCAAATGGATAAGTTCAAGCAACCTATATGATCAAGGCAGAGCCCATATTGCCAAGTGGCTGCACTATAAGCTTCTCAACACTTGGCCTCCAAAAATCCCTTTGTGCCTGGGTGGCATTCCACAAGTGTGATACACAAGGTAAACCATGTCCATGGGCCTTGTGTAACCACTCAACCAAAAACCACCATTCAAGTCCCATTCCACCCAGGAGGTTCATTGAATTAGTTGTTTTATTAGGAAAAACATAAGTCCAAAGACTTAGAAATATTTTCATCATAGCATGCATATACTTTACCAACCCTTGTTTGCTACTAGCTAGGCTAAGCATGGCATAGTAACTTAACTTAGGAAATTTCCTAGCAATTCTACAATTCTACAACTACTTAGGATTTCCCAACATAGCATTTGGCCAAAAAAAAACATGCAAGACTTAGCAAAATATTTCTAATGCTTGTACAAAATATAGGGATGGAAATATTCATGAAGTACCACTTGCCTTGGTAATGGGTAGAGTAGCACTCTTCACAATCACAATCACTAGCACCAAAATCTACACAAAGATTATAACCACAATCACATACAATTCATATACAAGCAAAAGTATGTATGCATGCATGCAAGAATGCTAAGTGATGATTTTTAAAATTCCACCAAGCAAGTGTACAGTACTGAACCAATACTAAGTTGGAAACTTGCCCAACCAAACTTATTTAGCACTAAAACAAATTACTAAACAAGTTCTATACTTAAATTAGTCCTAAACAAGTTTTTGCATAAAAAGTCATTTTAACAGAACCTTTTTACTAAACACATTGCAGATTCAGAAAGGGCTTGTCTCCCTGATTCCAACGACATAAAATTTGCAAAAATCTAACGTGGGAATCAAAAGTTATAGCTATTTCAATTTTGGATCAAATTCTGATTTCAAATCTGTTTTTGAATCTAACCCTAGCCACGCGTCATGTTCCTACTGGCGCGTACCGATTCGCTCCGGATCACGCTCGCGAGCCGTAGGATCTATTTAAAACACACGGCCTAGATCTACCAAAAACGATTCGCTAAGTGATCTAAATCTATGCGTTGGATCCAGATCTGACGGCTCTGGATCAAATGACCAAACTCGAGCGGCGCTAGCGGCGGCGGCGCGTCGGTCAGCGATGGTGCTGGCGTTCTAGGTCGCCCGGGGAAGAGAGGAGATGCTTACCAGAACCGCAGGAGGCTGCTGATGCTCAAGGTGGCGATGCCTTGGGAAGGGGCGCACGGGGTCGTCGAAGATTCCTCGCCGGAGTTTGCGAACGCGTCGGGCACGGTCAGTCGTCGACGTTGGCGAGGTTCCTCGTCGTGCTAAGCCAAAATAGAGGCACTGTTAGATGCGCAATACGATGGGGATTCTAGGCGTATCAGTCAGAGGGCAAGGGGCGGCGGCTACTTACGGAGAGAGGTCGTCGGAGTTCGTGCAGAGAACAGTGGCGGTCAGTCGGAGTCATTACTGGAGCTACGGATCATGCGAGGACAAATGGGGAGTGTCAGTAGGTGCGCAAAGACTCACTGAACTTGATAGCATGATTCAGAGACAGAGGGGAACACGGGGCTCACCGGAATTCGTCGGCGCGGTCGTCGGAACAGCGGCGACGTCGTGCGAGTTGTGGGCAGCCTGGTGGCCTGGCGAAATCAAGGCAGCAACAGGCAGCGGCGGAGTTCGTGCGCGGGATTTGGGGAAGACGACGCTGACATGGAGAGGGCCCGCTTGTCAGCGAAACGTGCAGAGAGAAAGTGGGGTCTGGTTGTCAGCGGCTGCTTGGGTGCGCTTGTGCGTGCGAGAGAGAGAGAGAGGTGGCCCGGGTGGGCTAGTTGGGCCAGTTCTGTTGCTGGGCTAGAATCCTGGCGCCTGGCCCTTTTCTTTTCTTTTGTCCTTTTCTTTTTCTGTTTTGATTTTCAGGAATGGTTTTGATATGAATTCAAACTCTTTTTGAATTCAAATCTTTCTGGGGGTTTTGCAGTGCGCAAAAGTTTCAATATAGGCACAAAACCATGTGGTTGCTTTGCAAAAGCTTGGTCACTCTTGGAGAACAAAATATCAGGAGCTTTGCACAAGATTTGCAAATGTTTGAAAAATGGTTTTTGAAACATTTCCATTTTGTAAAACTTGGTTCAAATTTCCTCACTCAATCCATTCAACAAAGGAGACAAGCAATCTAGGTTTAAAACTTTCAAATTCTCAAATGGGGATGGCCATTTGATTTTAGTTTGCTCACATAAAATGATAGCACTATGTGCTTTGTTTTTCTGAAATGAGTTTTGAAAATGATATCAATTCTATATGCATGCATGAATGATATGCAATCTTTGAAATCATGATTTTAGGGATGTTACAAGCTTATGGAAGAAGAAATTGCTGAGCCTGAAAGCACATTAGATGAAAATGAGGACAGTGATGAACAAAAGGAGGAAGAATGGATTAGCTACCCATGCCTACCTTCTAATGAGAGTAACTCTTTATCCCTTACATTATTTGATTGTCCCCCATGCCTACCAAAGGAGGATGAATGTTATGTTCCTATGTATCCTTTTGAAATATCTACTTTGGGTAAAACCTGTGAAGGTTTTAATCCCACTATTTTTGAGCTTGGTAGAAATTATTTGTCTGTAGATCATGAAAAGCATGATTTATGTGATAGATATATTGTTGATTTTATTCATGAGTCTACTAAAAATTATTATGAGAGAGGAAAATATGGTTGTATAAGTTTTCATGGTACTGAAACACCTCTCTATGTGCTGAAAGTTTTGAAGTTACTCTTGTTTCATCTTCCTATGCATGTCACTTTGTTCTTTGTGAATTTATTTGCATACAAGATTCCTATGCATAGGAAGTGGATTAGACTTAAATGTGTTTTGAATTTGCTTCTTGATGCTCTCTTTTACTTCAATTCATATTTCTTATGCAAGCATCTTCTCAAGTTATCAAGCCTAACTTAAAGGCGTTAAAGAAAAGTACTTATTGGGAGATAACCCAAGAGTTTTCTTGAGTCTTGGAAGTTATTACTTCAGTAATGACCTCTACTTATCCTTTTTGTTTGCTTTTTGTGCCAAGAATGACCTCTAATGAGAGGGAAGTAAGATTTGGGGAGTTGCTGTCCCGAAACATATTTCTGTCCTCCACCATAAAAATTCGTGAGGAGTATCTGTAAGTCGGATTGAGCTGAAAATTTACGAATAAATGCCCTAGTATGTTAGATAACTTTTGTTAGTTCAACACTTTTTGATTTGAACAACATAAGGTCTTTGAAGAAATCGATTTCTACCTGCTGGTCTGTTTTGACAGATTTCTGCCATTATTTGCATTTGCTTCTTATTGATTCCTTTTTCGGTTCTTTTTGGGAAATTGAAATTTTTGAAGGAGTTGCTACAGTATATTGTGTTTTTAGTGAAAAGTTTTGCTGTTCTAAAGCTAAACCTAAGGGTCTATTATCTTTTGAATACACTAATGTTTCTAATGAAGATTGTGTGAAGTTTTGTATGAAGGAAAAAATTCAGGTGTAGAGAGAGAATGATGTAATGAGATGAAGAATGGACAAAAGCTCAAGATTGGGTATACCACCCCGGTGTCACCCCAAGAAATATCCAAGGGGTACAAGCGTCAAATCTTGGGGATGCCCAAGGCATCCCCTTCTTCATCAATAAAAAACTTAGGTCTTTCTAGACACTTCGTTTTTATTGTTTCATGCACTATTGTGTTGTTCTTAGAGCGTCTTAGTTTTCGTTTGCTTTGCTTAGTTTGTTTAGTTTGCTTGAATAAAGTAGTTTGGACCCCCGTTCTCGTTGTGTTGTTTCAAATAACTTGATTGGTGTTGGAAAGGAGTAGACAGTTCTTGCTTGATTAGTGCAAGAGGAGCTTGCTTTGACTGTGACTTAGACTTTAGCATGTCATGCTAGGTGTTGTTTTTACCTTATGCTTAGTGATTATTGTTGTAGAATGACTTGTTCCAAACAATTAGGATTGCTTAGTGTGCCTTGAAAGAATCATGCGTTGTTTTAGCATACAAAAGCATAGTGTTGTGGTTATCTCCTTTGATGCTTTGTTTGGGTTGACTTGGCACATGCTCACACCATGTTATGACTATGAACAAGTCACCATAGCCTCTATGATCATTTAGTCCTTGACTTGTAGTACCACTCTATGCTTTGATTAGTAATGTTTTGTCGCTCTGCTTGATTATGGCCATTATTGCTCTCTTAGTTGGTTGCTCCCAGTCTTTTGCTAGCCTCCACTTGTATGAGTAAGCTCTACTCATGCTTCCAACTCCCAAGAAAACAAGTTATTCCAATGTGTCCACTATAAATTCATATGCTTGGTGTGTTACACCATTCCAAGTATATTCTTGTTTTCATATATCTTCCAATTAAAAAGTATTTTGTTATGTGAAAACTTAGTGATTAAAGCTCTCACAAACTTGATGGCACACTTTATATTTCTTGCCCCTAATAAACTTGAACCATTGTGTCATCTTTGTTGTATATGCTTGCACTTATACGTTGGAATTAGCAGAACCGTGTTGTCACGGGGAACACATTCAACATTGCATTTGTACTTTGTACACAAGTTGATATCATGCTCTTTTGTCTATATATGTCGTCGGTGTGAAATAAAAGGGGAGCTTGTAAGTCCATGGAGTTATGTATGTGTGTTAGAGAAACGCCTGGGCCACTAGCCTAAGCCATGCCTAATCATGGTGGAAACTTGCAGCATTACCATAGTGACATCTATGAAGCTTTCTTCTTATAAAAAAGAGACTTATTGATAAAAGAGGAAAGAGAGAAAAAAGCACCATATTCCCATGGTAAATAAGAAGATTGCTGAGATGCTCATTGTCTCCTTGCCTTGCCATTTTGGTTATGGGATAGCTCCTGTACCATGTGCAAGGGGTACCCCGTTGGCGGTTCTCTATGATACACATGTACTTACTATGACAAGAACTTACAGGTGACTAAAGTTGAGTAGCATGAGGTGCGACCCTCATATTCAAGGGACATGAGATTCCCAACTTATACTTTGTCAAGCATATACTCCATAGTTTGTTCACTTTAACCTTAATCACTTCAAGATGCTTATGATAGGGGCAATGAGAGCTGAAAGCTAACAAGTACCATAATTTTTGGAAGCTCTTTTTGAGACTTGAAATCCCTGCTTCCCTATATGAAGGGCCTTTCTTCCACTATTATATTGAGTCTCCACCTTCTACCTTTAGGCACCAGTTAAGAGAGCATAGTTGCCATTCTTAGTTCTATGTGCATTGTCCCAAAACTTATAGATTGATGCATATTGTTGTTATTACTTGATCTTGTGCTATTTGTATCTAGTCACTCTTATGAACTTTGAAGGTGTCCTATGCATCTATTTTCTACTCTATGAGGGACAAGTTGAATGCCACTATGCTATGTTTTATGTATGTGAAACAAACAAACGTTTTTCAATGCATGTTATTCATGATCTTTGTTTATAGCCTTTCATGTTGCATGCATAGTTACTTTGTCTTATTGTTAGAACTCCATCTTTCATGCTCATGTTTAGAGTTCTTTGATCCCAGCTTTCAATGCTTGCAAGTGGTTTGATCTTGGTATTGATGGTGCATGTCACCTCAAAAATTATTCTTTTATCACTTACCTACTCGAGGACGAGCAGGAGTTAAGCTTAGGGATGCTTGATACGTCAGAAACGTATCTATAATTTTTTATGTTTGATGCTTGTTTAGTATCTACTTTGCTTTGCTTTGTCCACACTTTGAGGTGATTTTTATATGTTTTTTGGTACTAACCTATTAACAACTTGCCACAGTGCCAGTTGCCTGTTTTCTGTTGTTTTTGGTTCCAGAAAATCTAGTAAGTAAATATTCTCGTAATTAGACGGGACAAAAGACAAAGTCAATATTTTATCGAGGAGAACACGGAGTCTAGAGGAGAGACGGAGGGGGACCACAGGGCGGCTGCACCCCCCAGGCGTGGGCCCACCCTAGGCCGCGCCTGGGAAGGGTGTGGGCCCCCTGGTCGCCTCCCAGCCTCGCCTCTTCGCCTATAAGAAGCCCCCGATCCCTAAAACCTAAGCACCCGATCAATATTCCACGAAGCCGTCTCTAGACGCCGCCACCATCGTCCCTAGATCGGGTGATCTGAAGCTCTTCCCGACACCCTGCCAGAGGGGAGATCATCCCGGAGGCCTTCTTCTTCTTCATCATGCCAGCCTCCGGTATGAAGAGTGAGTAGTTCCACCTTGGACTACGGGTCCATGTAGTAGCTAGATGGTTGTATCTCCTCCTTGTGCTTTCATATCTAGATCTTGTGAACTCCGTTCATGATCAAGATCTCATCTATTTGTAATCATGCATGTTGTGTTTGTAGGGATCCGATGGATATTGATATTACTATGTCAGATTGATTAATGGTTTTGTCTTATTGATTCTATCATGTCTGTGTTGTTTGTGATCTTGCATGCTCTCCGTTGTTAGTAGCTATCTTGGCCAAGTAGTTGCTAGTGACTCCAAGAGGGGTATTTATGCTCGATAGTGGGTTCATGCCTCTATTTAATCAAGGGAAGTGACATAAATCTCTAAGGTTGTAGATGTGTTGTTGCCACTAGGGAGAAAACAACGGTCTCTTGTTCATGGAACAAGTGGATTGTTTGCCTTACACACTTTGCTTAAAGCAGTTATCTGTTGCTTGCAACTTAATCCTGGAGGGGTTCCGGATGATAACCCAAAGGTGGACTTCTAGTCATAGATGAATTTGGATGGCGGTCTATGTATCTTGTCGTATTGCCCAATCGAATCCCATAGGATCTTTATGTCTAGTATTGCATTGTTATGTCTTGCTTAGTCCTGTCAATTGCCCTGTTGTAATTTTTTTACCCAGCATGCCATGTTTGTTTATCTAAGGAGAACACCTCTAGTGAACTATGGACCCCGATCCAATCTTTACCATTGATACATCTCCCCACTGTTAATATTTACTTGCTGCAAACCACCATTACCTTCCACACCATACAGTTAATCCTTTGTTACAGCAACCGGTGTGACAACCTCATTATTAGTTGGGGCAAAGTCTTGAGTTTGTGTTGTGCAGGTTTCCAAGTTGCTTGCAACACCTTTGAGACATTTCCTTCCTCCTACTGGTTTGATAACCTTGGTTTCTTATTGAGGGGAGACTTGTTGATGTGCTGCATCACATCTTGCTCTTGGGGTTTCCCGACGAAGCGCTCCCACGTTGATGCAGCGCCATCAATGGGAAGGTATAGATAAAAGAAGTTCAGGGCCCTAAAGGAGAAGGCAGTCTGGAGGATAGGATGGAAGTAGTGGAGCAAGAATTTTTTAGGTACAAGAAGATGGCGGAACGCGAAGTGTACATCATCCATAAAATAAGTTTAGACTCATCGCCGAGCACAAGAAGGAGACTGCCAATCTTTGGGATGATATCCTCTCGCTCCATCAGACCACCAACCAATTACAAGCATAGCTCTACGACATGCAAAATCAAAACTGTGAGTATGAGAATGCATAAGTTTTGCTGTTAGTTTCAGGATATCGGAAATTAAGTCATCCTTTGTTGATGGGGAGCCTTTACCTTGGAAGTCTGATGATGACAAGGAAACATCACCACCACCAAAGGAGTAATTCGTCATCAGGCTTTGGCATCCCCTTGGTTTGTTCCAAGCTTGGGGGAGTGTCGCGATATCGCATCATTATATTTTATCTTTTTACCTTTTTAGTAGAGTCATATCTTGAATAGAGAAGTTATCATATAGGATGGTTTGCATTGTGGAAGTATCTCTCTTCTAGTTGGTTATCTATGTATCCCTTGGTGTGAGTGCCGTTATGGATTATTAATGATAAGTTTCATCATTTACGTTTTGCACATCTTATTTTAGTTTGCAATTTATGTTATATGATTAATCTTGTTGTTAGTATTGGTATCACTTTGGGAGCATCGAGTAAATTTAATTGGTTTTGGCAAACTTATCTTTGGTCAGTAGCAACACTATTTTGAGGATTGAATGGAAAAAAGAGAAGTACTTGTAGATATATTATTTAATTTTCTTTCTTTCTTAATTGGCTCATAAGCTTAGTTTTCTTTAGTTAAGATCGTTTGTGCTTCCAAGGAAGATTGCAGGATTGTTTTTTATCACTTGTATGTTTGTTTGTTTCCTTCAACTCTTATGCTTGCTACCCAGCCTTGCTAGCCAAAAACCTGTACTGAGAGGGAATGCTTCTCGTGCATCCACACCTTGAACCAAAACCTATGCCATCTGTGTCCACCATATGTACCTATTAGCATTATTGCTATTCCAGGTAAATTCTCGAGTTTTATCTATCTTCCAAATTTAAAAAAATATATGAAAATTAGTGATTAAAGCTCTCACGAACTTGATGGCACACTTTATTTTCTTGTACTTAATAAACTTGAACCATTGTGCCCATCTATGTTGCTTATATGCTTGCAAATTATAAGTTGGGAGTTAGCAGAACCATGTTGTCATGGGTAATGCTTTCAACATTGCACTTATTCATTTAGTTGATATCATGTTCTTTTGTTTATGGATCCCTACAGTGTGAAATAAAAGGGGAGCTTGTAAGCTCATGGAGTTTGTATATGTGTTAGAGAAACGCCTGGGCGGCTAGCCTAAGCCATGCCTAATCATGGTGGAAACTTGCAGCGTAACCATAATGAGCATTCTATGAAGCATCCTCAATAAAAACCTATGCAAATAGCAAATAAAAAGATCGCTAAGATGCTCATTGTCTATTGCCTTGTCATTTTGATATGGGATAGCTCATGTGTCATGGGGCAAGGGGTACCCCATTGGCGGTTCTCTATGATGCGCATATACTTAAAATGACAAGAACTTGCTTGTGACTAAAGTTGAGTAGCATGAGGTTCGGTACTCGTACGCAAGGGGCATGAGATTTTCAACTTATGATCTGTCAAGCATATACCTCATATTTTTGTCACTTTAAATCTTAATCACTTCAAGATGCCTATGATAGGGGCAATGAGGGCTGAAAGCTAATAAGTACCATAATTTTTGGAAGCTCTTTATGAAACTTAAAATCCCTGCTTCCCTCTGCGAAGGGCCTATCTTTTACTTTTGTGTTGAGTCAGTAAACCTATTCCTTTCTATCTTAAGAAAGCATTTGAGTTGTTGTGATTCAAGCATCCATATGTTGATTTATTCAATCTTGTTTCTTATGCTCCTTGTTTTGCACAAAGCTCTTATCTAAATGAATATGACTTTAAAAGCTATCTTTGTAAGTGAAAAGACCATTATGTTTGAGCAAGAGACTCCTGCTTTATAAACTCCTTTATAAAATATTTTCTTAAAACTAAGTATGATTTGTTAATTGTTCTCTAACCAAGAACAAGGTTTGCCATCACCAATTATGATTTTCTTTGTGCATCTTTATTGTGACTCCCATACTCATTGCAAGCTAAGTTATATAATGGTGAGTTGTTTTCTATTATGATTTGTGTATTAATAAATGTGATGCTTCTTGTCTGTATTCTTTTTTTCGACACTTCACTCCATAAACCTGTGGTCATGTTTATTGATCTCAGTTTTCTCTTGGGGACAAGCAAGGTCTAAGCTTGGGGGGAGTTGATATGTCCATTTTGCATCACTATTTTATATCATAATTTGCTATTATTCATTGATATATTTCATATTAAGAGATGATACTCATGTTATTTCATCTATTTTGCATGATTGATGACTTTTGGAGGATGAACCGCCGGAGTCAGGATTCAGATGGAAAAGAGCTGTCCAGATGCAATATTCGCGAAGATCAGAAAATCCCGGAAAATATATGGAAATCACTATTTTTATAGAATACGAAGGAAGCCAGAAGGAGGAGTGGAGATGGGCCACAGGGGGCCCACACCACCCCCTAGCATGGCCCCCCCTAGGCCACGCCACCAGGTGGCGTGGCTACCCTGGCCCACCTCTAGCGTCGCCCTTTGGCATATTTATTCCTCCCGAAACCCTAAGACTCGGGGAGCAACCACAGAAAGATTCCGCCGCCTCTGCGGGGCAGAAACTGCAGAGAGAGAGGGAGAGAGAGAGAGAGAGAGAGAGAGAGAGAGAGAGAGTGCTCTCCGGCAGGCAGAATTCTGACGGGGAAATTCCTTCCCGGAGAGGGGAGATCATCGCCATCAACACCGTCATCAAGCTAGACTTCATCGGGATCATCATCATCAGCTTCACCATCATCTCCACCAGCACCATCACCACCACTCCATCCCGCTATAACAATTGGGTTGAATCTTGCATACTTCTTAGGGGAAACTTTCCCGGTGTTGATTACTTGTTGTAGTTCATGCTATTGAGTGGAACCATTGGATTATTTTTATATTCAGATTGTTTCTTATCATTATTTCATCTCTGATCTTGATCCATATGATGTCTCGTGAGTAGTTCGTTTAGTTATTGAGGACATGGGAGAAGTCATGTTGTTAGTAGTGGAATTGTGTTGAGAAATATTTGATGGTTTGATATTTAAGTTGTGGTGCTATTCTTTTAGTGGTGTCATGTGAACATTGACTACATGATACTTCACCTTTATGGGACTAGGGGAATGCATTGTGTATTTGGATACTAATTGTGGGGTTGCCAGAGTGACAGAAATCTAAACCCCTGTTAGGAAACCTTTGCATAAGGGAGTGTAGGATCTCAGAGTTTAATGTCGTGGTTAGTTTTTTATCTTAACTACTTTCTTGTAGTTGCGGATGCTTGCAAGGGGTTTAATCACAAGTTTGTATTAGTCCAAGTTAGGTCGGTACATTAACATAGGTTCACCCACACAACACTTGTCCAACTAGAGAAGATTAATCAACTATATGAAGCGAAAGCACTTGACAGTATTCCCATGTGTCCTCGAGAACATTTGGTCCTCATAAGTAATACAACCGTCTTGTCCTTTGCTAAAGAAAGGATTGGGCCACTTTCTGCAATTATTATTATTATCTTTATTTACTCGCGCTTTATTTATCTGCATTATTAAAAAAACAAAAATCCGTTTGCTAAGTATTTACAGTGAATTCCTGATCCAAACCACTTTTCAACACCTTTTGCTCCTCGTTGGGTTCGACACTCTTATTTATCAAAAGTACTACGATACACCCCCTATACTTGTGGGTCATCAATGGCGCACTGCCAGGTGCGGCCGAAAGCAAACAAAAGTACTACTACTCGGCCAGCGGTAGTGCCGGATGGCCCAGGAAAAAGCTTTTTTCTTTTTCTTTTTAAATCAAACAAAGGGCAAATTCAAATGGCAATAACTCGAGCTAGGAAACTCCGATCGACACAAAACCAATTTTGTTGGAAAGAGGACGACAAGAGCTACCCAATAATGGTTACCATAAGCGAGAGATACCTCCCTTGATGAGAATATTTGATTTATTATAATGTGAGATACCTCCCTTGGTGAGAAACCAGAAAACCTCCAAGATAAAAAAACGCGATAAAATACAAAAGGTAAATCCGTTTTTGATGAACCGGAGCTTGTCATGAATATTACCATAAGCTCTAGAACCTCACAAGGATAAGATCCAAATAACAACCAAAAAATATGATGCTAATAATGAAAAGGTTTGAGCTCTCTCCGAATGATATGATCGAGTTACTCAGTCGAGAGCCCCTCTTGATAGTACGGCTATCTATCCTAAACCCGGTCTCCCAACTAACAACATGAGATCAGAAAAAGGAAAACCTATCAATATTATACCTTTGCCTTGAGCGTTTCCACTTGAGCTCGATGTAGACGATCTTGTCCTTCTCAAGATGGAACGCCTTTCTTGATTGCTCTTCATCGCTCCATGACCATCGAGGATGGCAAGCATCAAACATGAGATCTTCTAGAGATGACACATTTTGAGCTTGCACCACACTTCTTATTCATTTCATCTACCTTGAAGCCAACACATGCTCCAAGCGATGCCAATGGACAATTCCTACAAGTGCAAATTAATACACACATTAGTCCATAAAGTTTGTCATTAATTACCAAAACCACACATGAGGGCCCATATGCTCCTTCAATGGTGGTGAATGTGAAAAATGGATGAAATGCAATAAGTGATTGTGATACTTCTTATTCATAAGTGAGTAGGCAAGCAACCCATATACCGACTAGGAGTCCTCATGGCAAATTTCTCCTTGTCCCAATGATCCATATGCCTATTACCACAGTAATGGTCAGCATATTAATTAAGGTCTTTCAACTGAATCAAGGCTTTAATCTTGATGGTTCCTTGTTTATCCTCGAGTAGTACTAGATCCTCGTTGATATCGTCCGTGTCACTCGGGGGTCGTCGATTCGCTAGTAAGCAAGTTCATATCTATGATATCTCGAGATCATGTTATCTGGGCCCTAAAATTAGACAACAAACATCAGACAAACATAGATATTCATTCTCACATCATAATAATCACGACAACAACCAAAAATGGATGGAAATAAGAGGGGCACATCACGTCTTACCAATCCCCTACATCTCCCACACCTATGGAGATTTAATCAAACATGAGAGGAAGATAGATCAAAGGCATAATAATATTGCAAAGGGAAATCATCTCAGCTTTACCATAGCAAGCCACAATACCGTTTGGAGATCAAATAAAAATCAAGACAAGATCAAAGTATCAAACCCTAATCTTATAAGTACCAATCTCTATCTTTATCTCTACAAGTGGGAATGATGGTGGAGTGAATGGATTAGAGGCTAGAGATCTTCGAAGAATGATGCGATGTTCTTGTCCTCCTTCAGATCTGATATCTCCTCTTCTGGAATGGTTTGCGGCGACTACATTTTGTTTTTCGTCTTGCCCTCAATATAGAAGTTGCTTGTATTGATATAATGAAGGCGCTGGAATGTCATACGGTCGGGTGGTACGGGCGCGCTTTGACCGTACCAGTGGTCGTTACATGACTTGGATGCCTCTAATGCAGGGGTCTTTTATTGGGGATGTGCTTCTTTGGTTGTAAATAGCTCATAAATGCTCCAAGATCTTCCATAAATGTTTATTACCTGAAATTCATCACAAGAAACCAAGGTTCCGCTAATTTCGATGTTAACATTAGTTCAAAGATAAAATCCTCTGAAACCCCCGGCAAAAACGAGAGGAAAATCATAGGTAAAAGGTGTCAAAATTTGGAGCTATCAGCCCTCAAGTGTCCCTTAGTGGATCATGAGTAGGCCTTTGTGGAGAGATCACGGGAGAATTGGGTGAGCCTGTTGTGGCGTCGGTGAGTTGTGTGCCTTCGCATCTGCGGTGAGGCCTTGTGTGATGTTGGGTGAGCATCGAGCCACCACACCTCAAGGTAAGCAACTTGTGGCATTCGGAGAGCATTATTGCGATCGCACCTCTCCAACGGAGAGGTAGCTTATTTGGAAGTGAACTTCGGGATAAAAATCATTGTCTCTGTGTCCATTGGTTATATCTCAACTGAGCCCTTTACTTATGCACTTTACATTGTGATAGCCATCGTGCTTGAAGTATTCCATCTTGCTATCACCTTTTTGCTTGTATTCCTTAGCATAGGTTGTTGGTGCACTTTGTTGAACCTAGTGGTTAGGTTTTGTGCTCTATAAATTAAATGTTAGTTTTATTCTGCATTTATTAGAGCCTAAACCTAAACCATAATTTTTTTAAAAGTCTATTCACCCCCTCTAGGCGACATCCTTTGCACTTTCACATGTACTCTAATTTCTTCTTTCCCTCCTTTAACTCCTTCCTTTCAAGATCCCATTTATACTGCCTTATCTTCGTCATCTACAAATATGTCTTATGCACCTGCTTGAGAAACAACAGTTCATTCTTCATCAAGTCCATCTTGATCTCCATCTCACCCAAATCTTTTTCATCTGGTTCTTCTCTTCATAGAGCTCATAGATCAACTTGCCAGTTTCTATTTTATCGCCTGGCCTAGCTGAGTTGTTGTATTCATACATTTCCCATAGAGTTGGCAATGCATGCTTCAATGAATGTGGCTAATCATCATCTAAACAATTGACAAACTCACAGTTCTTGACCTCATATACAAATAACAAAAAAAATACAGTTTAAAGTAATTGGTCTAAATGCACTATGCAAGCATCTCATAGATCTTCTATAAATATAAGATGTAATTAGTAGTATAAATATTAGACTCTCACGTCAACTTAACATACTAATTCTCT
Source organism: Avena atlantica (assembly GCA_910589765.1). Taxonomy (NCBI): domain Eukaryota; kingdom Viridiplantae; phylum Streptophyta; class Magnoliopsida; order Poales; family Poaceae; genus Avena; species Avena atlantica. The sequence goes on along the minus strand of OU342734.1, from coordinate 422,690,441 downwards.
AACGATAACTTAATATTATAATTCTCCGAGAGCAACTAAATATAGTCTAAATGATCTCTAACAGGACCTCAACCTACCCATATGAACTTAACCTACTCATTTAGCCTACATCTCTAATAGTTAATTGAGATCAAGCACTTACATTTTGCACACCATAGAGATAAAACCTACCTCCGATGTTCGTGCCTTCGAAGGCAACGCACTTCTCTAGCACTTGCTTGTGCACGCGGCAGTACTGCTCACAGTCGACATCTATCCCACAAAATGTAGGGTCATGGAGGGTATCAGGAGCGTAGTCCATGGCGTTGAGGTCCTATTAACCCAGAAAAAAACAAAGAAGCCAACTTCAATCGAGCTGAATCACAGTAAATCAAAATATCCTAGGTCGATTACCGAACCCTAACCCTAAAATTGGATGGGTAAACGAGCTTACCCCTAGGATGGACTCGCCGAAATACTATTTGTCCTTCCAGCTGGGCATGGCGAGGGCCTCGACGCCGACTGTGATGGCAGAGCGGTGGCGGGAGCAGCGTGGTCGAAGAGGGAGATGAGGAAGACTAAGACATCGGTGAACGAGACGCATTTACTTTGTCCTAGTGACCACACGGTGGGCCCAACAACAGACGTTAATGGCCATCCCACTGTTCTGTCCAGAATGTGCCACACCATCCTGACATATGGGCCCCACTGTTAGTTTGGGTGTCAATTGGCTCTCAATCGGTCATTTGCGCGATTTGAAAGAAACTTGCTAAGTTGGTAGATTTTGGTTACGAGAACACAAAGTGGTACTAAAACTTAAATTTTGCCACCAATGTGGTATCAAAATGCTATTAACTCGAGTCAGGCAGATAATATTCTAGTAGATGGTAAAAAAACTAGTCGAAGGAAAAGACACTCTTGCTACACAGTTATTTAGTATCACCACAAGATTTGTTTTCTTGGATTATTATATACTGTTAATTTTCAAATTATTGAACTCTAAGAGATTGCATAAAACAGTCATGTGCAGATTAATGAGATTCTTTTTTGTATAGAATGAGGCAGCGATACATAAGCATATCAGAACGGTCCTAGAAGATCAGCAATACCTAAAACATAACAATTGCAACACAACTATCTCCACTATATTTCAACCCTACTCTAATAATTCAGAAATGTGATTAAAATATAATTAATATAAATGAGAAAATACACTCGAATTTTTTTATGTATGAAAATATGTATATGCTTAAAACCTAGAAGTACAAGGATTAATTGTAGCCAACGTCTGATCAATTTATTGGAATCCTCTATAAATTCAGCAGAATTAACCTTATTTTGCAAACATGTTGGAAGAGAGAATCCGAAATAAAAAACCACCTAAGCCTCAGAGTATGTTAAATATTTTCTCATTAGAGCTTGGACTATAGACCTAGCAGCTAAAAGTGAATAAAAAACTTAAAGGACATTCATTATCCTGAAAGGTGAATAAGAGAGAAAACATGTTAGGAAATCCACTGGTAGAACATTGCTTATCCCGCAAGCACTATTAGGAAAAGGGTTACCCGTGAGGCACCGCTTTTGGTTACCCGTGAGGCACCGCTTTTGGTTACCCGTGAGGCTGCCTCACTAGATTCGCGCCGCGGGTAAAAAATAGCGGTTCTAAAATATAGCATGCTCACACCACAAACGCAAGATATAGCATGATATATATACTTCCTCCGTCCTAAAATATAAGGTGTCTAATATTAGTCAAAAGTCAAATCCTACAATATTGGATGAATACACTAAGAAAATATACTTTATGTTGAATCTACTAATATTAGTTCAGTATTAAAGATATTCATATTTTTGTATAAACTTGGTCAAATATAGAAAACATTGACTATTCTTAGACGTCATAGAGCATCTTCAAAAGATGCATTAAAGTAGTGCACCTTTTGTTTTTAGGGCGTTGTTTTAGTAGTTTTAGCGCGTCCGCGAAAGCTAAGGTTTTTGAGTTGCACCAAAATATAGCATGCAGAGTATAGTACCTTGGTGTTGGATGTTACACAAAAGGGTTAGTTCGATGAATATAGTTTGCGCGACGGTTTATTTTTAACATTTCTTTGCACTTTAGGTTATTTTTTTCAAATTTGTTTATTTTCTTTGCACGGAGAAGAAGGCAAGTTTGCTCCGTGTCTAGCACCCGCTTGTTTGTCATGCATTGGCGGAATTCACGGGAAAACTCCCACTAGGAGTGCAGGGATGTGCTACGCTTGGGACCCGACTCAGTACCAAACCTTTGTCCTGACTGTGGAGTCGTGGAGAAGATCCAATTATTCAAGTAAATTTGAAACTTTTCTTTAATATGCATACTCAAAGTAGTGGTGAAAACAATTAACTTTAACTATCGACAGGAACTCTTCCGAAATGTGGACATATATAAAATAATTTTTTTATTATAATTTAACAATTTCTACTCGTTAATTTCTTGTCTGTGAGCAAAAGTTGTAGTTCCGTTAAAATAAAACCTTCGGTTGTGGGTATGTGGAATCTTTGCCCCAATAATTGTGGTTTTGTGAATTTTTTCAAAAAAGAAAAGACCGAACAATCCACGGGTGAAAATGATACATACTCGAATTGCTTTAGTCATACTCCAGTAATTTTGCGCTTAATTTATGGATGAGATTAGCCTGACGACACTGAGTTCTATTAAGGCCGTATTATTTGATGCCTTCCAACAACTGCACTCTGAACACAAAGCGAGAGTTTCCTTCCATGTACAGAGAAACAAACAGATCATCTTGCACTTGGTAAGGCATGCGGGATTTGCACTGTGCGCGCAAAGGAGGGTCGCATGACAGGGCAACAAAATCCTTCCCATTCAGTGTATATTTTGAAAAGGATTCAGCCAATCACCTCTCTCACAATGGATCTGTCTCATGATTCATGTGATCTGTAAGTAGCACAAGTATTTTGAAAAGGATTCAACCAATATCTCTCTCACATTGGATCTATCTCGTGAGTCATGCCATCTGTAAGTAGCACTAGCACGTGGGTTGTAACCGAGAAAAATATTCACATAGCATAATTTTTTGTACATGTAGCACAATTTTTTTGTTCACATGGTACACATTTTTTTTGTTCACATACAAATTTTTTGTTCATGATGTCAAAAAATTGGCCAAAGTAGGATGAAGTCAGCCAACTAGGATTTAGTTAATCTTAGTCGAGTCAGTTCTATGCGCTCCAAAAACAATATTTTACAAGCACAATGCCTATTTCGACAATAAGAGTGGTTTTCTGAAAGAAGGAATGGGTGTCCTTTTTTTAAGGGAAACAGCTGTCCAATTGCGAGGCTTTATTATATCAAACAAAATTATATTATTTGCCAAGTGGCTAGAAAGAAAATGGGAGTGCCTAGATCTCAGGCGCCTGAGAATTAGTTATGTCTAAGTCGCTGATGTCATCCTAATATTTGTGCTAATTCTCAGTTGCAACCTAGTTGCAACTCCTAAGATTTGTACTAGTTCTCAGTTACAACCTAGTTGCAACTCATTAAATTCTCAGTTACACCCGAGTTGCAACTCATGTATAGCACGAATCACGAGGTAAATCAAACGGTGAAAGAGGCGACTGAGAAATAACTATTTCTCAGGCGCCTGAGAAATAGCAAAAGGGTGAATCCTCATGCCAAACAATTGACTAGGGTCCCTCCGCCTTACAAGCAAGAAAATGAGCCACAAAATTACTCTCCCTAGGACAATGATCAAATCTAACAGAACTAAAGCGTCGAGCCAAAAAAAAGTGCATTCTTCATATGTAGCCGTCGCTGCTCCCACCGAGATGCCTCCATTACGCATCACGTCAATCACCTCCATACAATCACTATTAATTACTAGGTTGTTGCAACCTACTTGGCTAACAAGAATAAGACCATCTCTTAATGCCCTTGCTTCACCACTTGCTGCATCTTCGACATTTGCGATACCGCAGCAAGATCCAGCAATAAACATGCCGCGATTATCTAGAGAGAAAGCAGTATCAATATTAAGTTTAACAAAACCCTCAGGGGGCTTCTTCCAGCCATGCCTTCTGATGCCCGAGTTTTCCTTGCAGGATTTGGAAAAATTCAGGGCTAGAGCATAGATTGCTTGTGATGATCTCGAGGGTTTCTGTACAGGCTCGTACGTCGTGAGTAAATTTTTCTTCTTTCCCACCGTATATACCAACATGCCGTTGCGATTAGTTCTTTGAGGCTTAGATCGGGGCTTCCAGGAAGAACCTTGTCTTTGCTTCTCAACAGTATTTCCATAATAGCTGATCCCTCCCGGTCAGATGCACATGCTTCTGCGATGTATTTGAAATCCCCATATTCTCCCATATCTCTTGGACACGAGCACATTCAAAATAGAGATGTCTAGTACCTTCACAATGAATCATGCACACACGACATACACTCGAAGGGATTATATGTCTGTTTGCCATAGTACCATGTAATAATCTCCATGTAAAAACATTTATCTTAGCCGAAACTTCTACTCCCTCCGTTTCAAAATATAAGATGTTTTGGTTTTGTGAATAAAATGTATCTAGATTACGTAGATTTACTCTAAACATGAGTGAACCTATATACTAAAAGTAATCTAGATTTATTTTCTTCACAAAGCTAAAACATCATATTTTGAAACGGAGGGAATATTTTCCAAACTTACATCTAGACTGGGTTGATGTCACTTGTGCCAACTGGATTGGTGCTTTCGGCCATGTTGATGATGCCATTCAGCATAGTAAGCAGATCGGACAGAAAAAAATAGCATTCTTTGTACTATTCCAGGAAAGAAAGTCCTCCATCATACCTACTATCAAAGGAATTCTCAAGATCCTATTCGCATCAACTGGAAGGAAGATGAGACGAACCAGTTCCTCATTGAGGATCTATAAGTTCAGAAACTTTTGTATAAACCACATCACGTCTCTCCATGACAATTTTGAGAGACATTTTTTCTTGATGTCCTGGTCGGATAGGAAAAATACAAGATTAGTATGTTTTCTCCTGTTAAATCCTACAGGATTCGAAGCCTATAGGATTTTTTCTTGAAGGAGTATTTAAATCGCAAGAAAGACAAAGAAATTGTAACATGAGGTTTGGTTGGATAGAGATTGTCATCCAAAACATGCAATGCAATCATATGGGAAAAATTCCTAAGGTTCTAATCCTGCAAATCAAACGATGCACAAAGAAAATTTCCTAAGGATCAAAATCCTCCGAATTTCCTATGAGATTCCTTTGAATCAAACAAGCCCCAGGGGTCGGGTAACCAAAACCTACTCCCTCACTATGTTTCAAAAAAAAAAACTACTCCCTCTGTCCCTCCGTTCCACGGTACAAGACGTTGTTGCAAGTTGTGTGGAACTGATGAAATATTTTGCAAACTCTACCTGAATATTAGGTTACTGGACGAGCTGAACCAACCATAGTCCCCCCCCCCCCCCCCCCCCCCACCCACCCACACACACATTCCTTTCAAATTATAATCAAATAAATACTGCAGATAAGACCAACAGAAAAGAAAAGGCAACAGGCTGTTCCAGTTAGTGATTGAACGAAATGAATAGCTAAGCCTAGCAGTACAAGTTTACAACCATCTAAAAACTGTTTCTTCTGCAAGAAGGAAACATCTTCCAAAGAGCCTCCGTGGTGCAAAAAATGTATCCACTGCACCAAAGATCTCCATCCAAGTGCCGCTTTGAAGATGTACCACAGCTTGCATAAGCAGCATAAACCCAATCCCGCAGCTTCTCTTTTTTCGCTTGTTTCTGCAGAAGAGCAAAGGAGTTTAGACAATGAAAGATTGGCAGAAAAAATTGAGAACATCTGGCCGCAAGGCAATCGATTCCTGCAGAAGGCTGCTACACTGATTTGATGCTCTTATCGAGTTAGCCATGAAGAAATAATTGATGCTCTTATCCATGCTGATAAAATGATATTTCCTACCAGATATAAGTGTACTTTTCATCCCTAAGTTATTACCCCAATGTTTAGATTGTGTTCCTTGATTTTATTTTTGTGTGAACTTTAACCTCAACTGTCCCTGACAAGAGCGAACTGCAGTCAAAAGCGGTTTTGTGACCACCTTCAACAGTAATTTGAGAGGTATTTTGAACGCCCATGTTTAAAAGGTACTCCCATGACCAGGTTATTCAATGTATGATATGCAATCACTACTTCTGGTGCACTCATGCAGTATTGCTTGGTTTAGGCATCAAATAAACATGAAATTTTCCACAAAAAGGTCAAAGCCTATAACAGTTTACTCTCATCTTGTCTACGCATAAAATTTCATTCTCCAATTCATAGGTTACAACTAACCAAAACGAGAAAAAACGCATTATTTGGTTTAGAAGTTGACTGCGTTAATGCACCAGAAAGATTGCCCAACATATGTTGCTCAGGTAATCAGTTGAAAGCTGAATCACAAGATACTGAAACATGAACTTAATAATAGATATTCTAGAGAAGTGGGCATGCTTATTTCCAGAAAACTAAATCCTACAAAAAGAATCAGCAAGCAGGCGGTCTATCCTTTAGTGGAAAAATCTTAGTGTAATACTAACATACTACTGTCAAACTTGTGTGATCATATGATAAATACAAGAGTGGAGTCAACCATCTTAGCCAGGAAGTCGCTGGCATTTCTTTCTAACCTGCACGTGCTCATGTACGCATATATGAACTGTGAAAGGAAAAGGGGAGGCGAAAGAGAAGTTGGTTGGACTAAAGATGCCCAATGAAATTAAGAATCAAAATGACCAATGGTAGCAGAAGTACTGATAATAAGTGTAGGATCGAAAACGTTAACCATCCAGACTATGCTATGCTACAAACTGACACTGATTCACTTGGCTCAGTCAAAATTGAACATAATAAACCAAATAATACTGCATTAGAATGACTCGGAAAGGCAGTGAAATGCAATTTCTGGAAGAAAAAAAATCACCTTCAAATAATTAAATTGGTCGATGCACAGTAATAGTAAGAGCAAAACCATAAACAAAAGTAACACAACTAACGACAATTTAGAGATGGTTTCCCCTAATTATAACAAAAATTAAATAGTTTCATGTCTCCATTCATCAATGCGGTGATGGATGGAGATGGTGCAAAGACAAGCAAAATGTAACCATACCTCATGAGAAGTGTACCCCATCTAGTAAGCATAGCTCTGATTGTGGGCATTTTTAGAAGAGTAAATTACAACAGTGGCCCGTAAACTTGCAGGTGGGATCAGTTTAGTGCAAAAACTTTGGTCCAATTCCGTCAACGAACAAGGCACCTAGGACGAAAAGCTAACTAAGCTGACATACGGGCATCCAATGACCAATGGGGTCTTTGTCCAAAATAAAAACATCAGCTATTCCTCTTTCTCGTCTGCTCTCTCCCTCACTCAACCAGATCTCACTTTCCCACTCTCTGAACACGAACTATGTTGCAAACCAGTAGCCAGTAGTAAGAGCAACTCTAGCAGACACTGTATCCGCCGAACCATAAAAAAGCGTTTAAGGGTGGTGTTTTTGCTCGGTTTTACTCGGGTTTGCTCGTGGCCAGAACAGAAACCACAAATCCAAACCATAAAAACTTGAATTTTGAACATTCGCGGGAGATTTCAGATGTTCATACGTACATAACCGTGATCGTAGGTACAAAAGGCACAAATTGGACTAAATTGAAGGGGGATTTGCCGTTGCCACCGCTAAACCCTAACTCGCACGCAAAATCGGGCTCACCGGAGCCTCATGGAGCGGCGGCGACGCTTCCGTTGGCAGATTCAGAGCTCGTCGTCAGAGAGGCCGAGGTCGGAGAGGCCGGAGGTGGTGTCGGAGCCGAGGTCGACGTACTTGTCTTCCTGCACCGCCCGCAGGAGGTTGCCCTGGAGCTTCTTCGCAGTCGCGGGCGAGCCCCTGCTCGAGCAAGATGTTGTCGATGTCCTCGTCGTGGCGAGCTCGAGCTGCGTCGACCTCGGCCTCGGCGAGCTCCGCTGCTGGATGACATCCATCAAACGCTCGAAGGAGGCCTCGTCGGTGGCGTAGTCGGCGCTGGTGACGATGCGGCCCTACGGGAGCTGCTCCTCCTCTTCCTCCTTCACCGGCGGCAAAGGAGTTCGTGATGCGCGCGAGGAGCCCCCCCCTCCCCCCCCCCCACACACACACACACACATGCGGTGGTCGAACGGTGCTTCTTGTAGTGGAGGGCGGCACGCTTGTGCGCCCCGTCCGCGCGGACGCACCGACGGCACTCCTCCTGGGCGGGGGTGAGGCCACGGTAGCGCGAGGAAGGCGGCGTACGGCCGCGGCAGAGTCCACAACGGTCCATCGACGACTACCGATGGCGGATCTAGTGCGGGGGGCGAGGAATTTCTCGCCAGAGCTCGGCGATTTGAGCGGCGGTGTGAGCAAATGCGCGACGAAGGTGTGGAGGAGGCGGTGGCGGAAAGAGGGTCAAGATCCACAAAACGCCCTCGGAACCAGAATTATATAGTTCAAGGGGTGGATTTGTTGGGCCCCGTAAAAAAATTCTGGGCCGGGCTCCGTTTGTGGTGTCTGCTCGGGCCAAAAAACACGGCTCGGCCCGTAAACCCGCCGGAATTATATGGGTCCGGCTGTTTTCTGGTTTCTACTAGAGATGCTCTAAGTGTGTGCAAAACCAGTTTCATGGTTTCTGTGGTTTAGGCATAGTTCATTTTTTTGTACTAGTCTGGGAGTGGGGATTGAAAATGTGGAAGGAAATGAACTAGGCTCCACCAGCTGGTTTCAACGGTTTTGCACGGTTTGGTATTTTGCCCATCCCTAGCCACTAGGACCCAGGCATGGATGCTGAGTGCTGAAAATAATCTCAGGGAGCTCAGTGCTGAAAAGACTCACAAAAATAGAATGAGAGAGCACAACAACAGGTAGCTCCTCCTTGTAGTGCGGCTAGCTTGATGTGGTGGGCGAAAAGAGGATGACACCTTTATTGGCAGGCAATGGAGTGTTCGAGCAGCAGAATCTTCAGCGGCAGGTGCAGCCCAACCAAGTCAGAATCTTTGTCCAGATAGTACACCCCTTATGTGTGACGTTTGTGCTACCCCAAATCACTCTGTGACCCAGTGAGTTCGACATTTTTGTATGTTGGTATCGCATCATCAGAACTCGGTACAAGTATCATAAACACACAAATCGATGAAGAAACATTGCCCTCCGGTGGTGCTAGTTCATGCCTCGGGTGGAACCTGTTTGGCAGAGGATGTATTTGTGAACTTGTTCAGGTGGTTCCCACCGAGGGGTAGACATAAGGATGATGCTTTCATCGCCCCTTTCCCGTGCCAAACCAAGGTGGATACTGGATACTGAATCATTTGGTCCGTTTTGAGGAGCTCCATATCAAGAACCCCTAGATTATTCTTCAATATGAGCAATGGACTATCTAAGGCTGTTTTATAAGCGCCTAAACAGTGGGCTCATGTGCAGCGTGTCCATTTTACAAGTGCCTAAACAGTGGGCTTATGAGGATGGTGTCCCTGAGGATCTATTCGATGATTGTGATCGCCTTTGGAGGGCCGGCGCTTTGGTGGGTGAAACATTGTGTTTGGGTATGATCAACCTTCTTAAGCACAAAGTACCGCACATGCACTGTGTGTTTATCAGCCTAGCGAAAATACCCAAGGACATCGAGCTAACAGTGCACGGGTGAACCTAGGTGAGTTCACTGGATCAATTTTGGACCAAGGACCGAGAGGAGCTCATGGATAAAGATGATCTATATCTTGGTCAGCTAAGGACATAGATCATAAGGTCATAGACACAGATCATATAGATGATGGTGGAAACTCAGATCCCGTGAAAGACGGAGGCTCGGGATCGGCAACCAAGGAAGTTCTGATTGTGGGTTTAGAGAAGGCTCTTCATGGCATTAATATGGGAGCAGATTTCCCATGATTAGCAAGGACAATCGCTGTCGTGGCAGCATAAATGGCTACCAAATGAAGGTATTTTCGCTGGGCTAATTATCCCAAGGTACGTGATATTTTATGACAATGAAGGTAGACCATAGAACGCAATGCCTAACCGACCAAATGGCCGACCCTCAAAAGAAAATCAATGTCATCAAAGAGATCCTCGGGGACACCATGCACCCACACTTTAGACACTTGGATTACAATCTTAGATTGCACCATCCATTGCTCAAATTGAAGAATATCTCCTCAACACAAACCAAAAAACGCACCTGGAACTTGTGGGGTAAACTGGTCATGTCCTCACTCGCGGGGGCTTTTGGAGTATCGATAGCCTCACAAAGGGGTGTTTCCACAGAACCTGTCATCCCTAGTGGCCTCAAGTCTCAAAGCATGGTGTTGACCTTTAATGACGGTCGATACAACTATATTGTAGGTTGTCACTTCTGGTAATGCCACGACGCCTATGCCTAGTTAGCAATAGTGACAAAGGCGGCCACAACCAGGTTCTACGCATCGACATTTGGGATGCCACAAGATTCTACTTAGATTTGTGTTCACAACACAAGTTTTTAAATATATCATGTAATAAAACACCATAGTTGATCACGTGAGGTGTCAATGGAAGCCTTGATATTGTGCATGTAAGCAAAAACCACTTATCACGCAAAAAATTGCGAGTGAGAAGGGTATATATGCATCAATGTTGTAATAGCATAAGATCTAGGGATGAAAGTCATGTGTACGGGTCACCCATGAACGTAGCATGCATTCCAGTTCCATAGACAGGCATAGGTACTTACCACACCAATCAGTGGTGGGTGCCCACTGGCCATGGACCTGTCAAACCAACACAATTGAAAGAATTCAACAACTATAACTTACCGATGTTGGGCCTTTTGGATTAACATGATTCCAAAGAAGTTGGAACAGGAAAACACAACGGTGCACTGTCATGTTGCATCATAGGTAATCCTGCTGTTGGGTAGGGTATTGGTTATCCAAACCCAAACACCAAATTACCCATACCCATCTGGTTTCAGATTGGCCATACCCAAAATAATTGGGTAATGACCAATGGATTTGGCCATCCATGGATAAGAGGAAGCGGCGGAGCATCAAAGAAATCACCGGCCAGGTTGAAGGAGAACGCAAAACAAAAGAGAGCAGGGGATCGATTTGGTAGCTTGTCCCAGGTTCTCAGCTACTCGCACGATGTTGCCTGCTGCTGTACCTCCCCCGGCGGCCGTTATCCTGTGTCCGTGCCTCCGGCGACCCCCTGCCTGTGGGTGGCCTCTTGATGCCTATGTGCCACTGCTGCTCGGCCGCTTCCCCTGGTCCCCCTATTCTCTTGTTGAGCAGCACTCCGTGGGACAAACGAATCCTGCGTTTAGATAAGTCTTGCTATTCTGCTTCCTACAGTTATATGTGAGATTGGATGAACTGGATAAGCTGGTATTACCCTCTCCATACCCAGTCAGGGTAATTAAACTTTCACGGTACCCTACCCAAACCACCTGGGTATGGATTTGGATATGGGCGCTGGTACCCAGTGGCAGCGTTAATCATAGGGAAAATATAGGAACCTTCCTGAAGAGGTTTGAGTAAATGGAAAATTTCTATAAATGTAGTGCAAAGAAATCCTTCAAAGAAAGTCTATGGGATAGTACTCCCAAATTATATAACCTAACTAAGAAAATATAGAAGAACTTCCTGCTATCCAAAAATGATATGAAAATCTTTGGAACCAATGAGATCCCAAGGATCGATTTGCAAGTTAAACATCACATACAGAAAAATATAAATGTTGGTTGGTTGTGCCCGAGAAAGGAATATTAGTTTCCCACAACGAGGAATGACACATGCAAGCAATATATCAGATCTAAATACAAACACGGAAACTTGGTCTTTTATCTACACTCAAGAATACCATGTGGAAACAAGCAAGTATACTCATTGTAGCTTCGTGCTTCTAGGAATCAACAATGTTGGGCGAGCCAACGTTGGAGGCTAAAGAGGTAGGTGGCTAGGTCAAGAAGGGGACACATTGTTATAGTAGGTGGTAAGGAGTGCCGCACATGGCGTTTTAGCGTCCTAGACACATGACGCGGAGTGGACAGCTCAAAATATCTTCACAAGATTTTTCTAGTTCCATATGTCAACAAAAGAATTCTGCTGACAAGAAATGAGTGGACCATGCATATATGTAGGAGTTCGCAACGAGTTCTGCTTTCTAAAGGTCGAACAATATAAAATCCATGCCCACAAGGGTGCTTGCCGCCCACCTATGAAGATACTTATGCCTAAACCCGGCGGTATCCATGTTTGACGGTACCCATCAGGTGATCCCGGAATGTAAAAAGAATACCAAGTGAAATAGCAAATAAGCCAAAAAAATCAATTAAACAACAAACACACCGTATTAGGGTCAATGAGTTAAGATTCCCAGCTATATGTGATGCATCTTTCAATGGCTAGATGCCATACATAATAAATATTATTAATTTAATTATTCAAAATTTTAAGTATAACTCATGGGTTAGAAATCATACACATGCTCAACCGATGAATAATTAGTTTAATCGAGAGGCAAAGAGTCATACCTAATTATGTGTACTCTACTCAAGCGGGTGGGGTTCCCATGGATTAATGTGCCATTTTGGGTTACCATGATTGTGCGAAAGATTTTAGCCCATAAACTTGCTCGCGAGTACATAGTAGGAGCATAACTGCCTTATAAGGGTTTTACACATGGTTAATAAAGTTTTGAAGGAGATCGTCGTCCCTAGGATGGGAGGACAACAAAGGTACAGAGGTAGTCTAACAATTAGCCAAGAGTATTCTTCCAAATCCCCAACCTTTCGTGTTCCATTAGGAAGGTGGCAGTCTTGCCTTCTTCCCCATGGTATCTAGCCAAGGCTTTGTTGAAAAGAAATAAGTTAAGTACTAAGGTGGTCTAACAATTAGCCAAGAGTATTCTTCCAAATCCCCATCCTTTTGTGTTCCATTTAGAAGGTGGAAGTCTTTGCCTTCTTCCCCACGGTATATAGGCAAGGCTTTGAAAAGAAATGAGTTAAGTACGCAGTATGTCATTTACAATGCTTTGGAAGGAAATAATTATTGTGTGGTAAAAACGTATGAGAGACACTCAAGTTAGGCCTCTCTTTTAAGATTTGACAATTAGTTTGTATTCCTCATTTTGAGAATGTCTTCACCAATATAAGGAGACCTCCTGGATATAAAGCAGACGAGAAGTCGGCTAATTTATCCTATCTCCTCTCCTCCTCGCACGGATGGAGCTAGGGTAGAACCATTAGCATCGACTAACACCAATCATATGGCTTGTTTGTTGAGGATAAAATCATGGAGATCTTACGACTGCGCAAGCGTGAGTATGTATTTTGTTTGGCCATCAGATCACCAAATGCTATGAGGGGCATTATTTACCCAGGTTCAGACCCCCTTGTGCGGGAAAAAGCCCTACTCTTGTCTTGGGTTGTATTATATGGGGTTTCTACATAGAGAATTACAATGTGTGGACCGACAAGTTCAGATGCTCTTTGTGGTGTTCGAAATAGGATGAAGTGCCCTAGATCGATCTACATGATGACGATGACGATGACGATGACAGGGCGATCGCTTGTGAAGATATGAATTGCTTGGATCTTGAGGAGTGTATTAGGTCTTTTTTATATAGTCCCGGATAGGTGGAGTCCTCATGTCGCATCATGTGTGCAGGAGCAAATCTTCAAGTATCCTGTCTTGCTCTTCAAATCTTTCCTTTTGAACCAGGGATTCCTTCTAAATGGCTTCAAATAGACCTTCTGGAGTCTTTTAGACTGTGTACATGAACATGACACAGTTCCGAGGTGGGATATTAAATATCCATCGTAAGTGTTACTCATCTAAATCAGGTAATTTCTATTTAAACAGAAAATAGAAATACTGAGATATGGTTTGTTAGGAAAGTAGAGATAGGTTTCTTGGATACCAAGTTGAGTCTTCCCAATAAAAGGGACACCCTGTACTGGTTATGAGTCAAGAAATAAATCAATCAATTTATCCCCTCCCCTTCCTCCCTGCCCTTGAGGTGCGGCTACATTCATGGAGCTGTCGCACCTCTCAGGTCCAGGGCAACCTCGTATAGGCCTTGAACCAGGTTCATGACACAGAAGCAATTCTCTCAATCACTATTTTTCTGGTTTGGTATATCAATGCTTTCTCGAGCTGATGTAACATTACAAATGCAAGACCATCACTCCCACCACGGTTAGTGGTAGAGGGCAAATAGAGAGACTGATTCCGGATCAATGTGAAATTTAGATCAAAGAATAAATTAAGAAAATGTTAAGTCATTACTTGGAAAGTACACAATCACAAATTCAACAGATCAATGAAGTATTTTTTTTAAAAAGATCCTTGTTTAGGTTTATTTCAACACAATATATCCATGAGTGTTGGTTCTGCAAAGGAAGATGGCAAGTGGCCAGGAGTTGGAATGATAATAATGCGTTGAAAAGAAAGAAAGGATAATATTCAGCACAAGGGTCCTTGTTTATCAGGCCTTGTGCATTATGCCAATAGGCACTTGAACATTCCCGAATAAGGAAAGTAAGATTTCCAGAGCAGCAAGGAAACCAGACATGGAACAGCATGTGCCACCAAACTAGTAGTAGTCCAGGATAATACCTCCAAGTAGTTTAATAGAAACCCTGAGGCCTAATTAAGAAGTGACATAAGGTCATGAAAATTGGCGGTTTCACACAATCAGTGGCAGTAGCCAAAACAGCAAGTGGCACCCATATGAAAGAGGACATACCTGATGAACATACCATCTATGTGTTGCTACCGCCGCTTCAACCTTCTTGCGATTTGGTCATATGTGTGGAGCTTGTCAGCCTTACCAAATGTGCGCTTCATATTTTCTATGGTGGACTGGGGCAACTCAATTCCCATGTCAATCATCTCATCAGTATATTTCTTCACATCCGTCAACCTACTAAAGTTGAGAAGCCCAGCTATTAGCTCTTTCGCTGATTCCTCAGCTGGGGTAATTTGGTGCTCCGCAATGCAGTGCCAGACATCAACTGCAGCAGATGGGTTAAACTCCTGAAAGAATAAGCGGATAGCAGCAGCGCAGTTGGACGTGGAGGGTAGCTGCTCGTTCTTGCTCATCTCTGCGAGGAAAGCTTCAGCCTCACGAGCCTTGTGCTGCTTGATGAGTCCCTCAAGTATGGCATTATATGTAACAGAATCTGCAAAGACCCCATTTAAGGGCATTTCGTCAAGCATGTGGAAGGCGTAGTCGGTGTTACCGACACTGCAGCAGAGGCCGATCATGGCGTTGTACATTGGGAGGTTTGGAACCAGTCCTGCATCTGAGACCATAATTTGCCAAATAGCGATAGCGTTGACATGGTCTCCCTTGCGGATGAGGATGTCAATCGCGATGGCAAAGAACTTGAGCCCCGGGAGGCAGCCATTGGTCCTCATCACCTGCAGGAAGCTGAATGCCTCGTTCAACTGGTCCCCTCGCACTAGTGTTGAAAGGAATGCATCATACGCCGGCATGTTGCTGGTGTCCCACCCAACACGGACAATCATCTCGCCGAAGGTGCTCTTAGCGCGCTGGACGTTCCCCTCCTTCTCCCACGCCTCGAGCAGTATCGCGAAGGTGTCCGCGTCAGGAGCGACCTTGGTTTTGTAGCTTTCAAACGTCTCCCACGCAGCCTGCGCGCCGCCGTCCCGGCGGCACATGGCGGAGATGAGCGAGTTGAGAGCGACGGCGTCCGGCGGCACGCCGTGGCGCTCCATGACGTCGAAGGCCATGGCGGCTTCCTTGAAGTTGCCGCGCGCGCAGTAGGAGGTGAACATGGAGGCGAAGGTGGCGACGGAGAGGAGGCCGCCGCCCTCCTGGCTCATGGAGAGGACGGCGTCCCACATGGGATCGAACATGGCGGCCTTACCGAGGATGTCGACGAGGAGGTTCCAGGAATAGGCCGTGAGCTGCACGGACTGCTTAGCCCAGCGGAAGAAGCGGACAGCCGATTTGGGGCGGGAGTAGCAGATGGGGGACTTGAGCACCAGCTCCGCGGCCTCCGCCGTCGGGCCGACGCCGCAGCTGGTCAGCGCCGCCTCCACATCCGACGGCGGGACGCGGCCGAGGATGTCGAGGAACACCTCCACGCGCGGGGAGTCCTCCCCCTCCTTGCTCTTCTCCGTCGCGCTCATCGGCGACGGCGATGCTTACTTCGATCTGCAGTATCCTCTACTTTCCCCCAAAATCCTAGCGTTTTGGGGTTTCTATCTGATGAAGAACAAACCGTCTCGGTTTTTTTCTTTTTCGAGTGAACCGTAACGTTGATGAACAGCGTGCCGGGCTGAAGTCTGGCCTGTTTGGGAGGTCTTTATTTCTTTGGCCCATCAAACTCACGGCCTTCATCCTGCATCCTAGCCCAATGTAGCCTTAACCGATCCAAATTGGTGCAATTTGGGTCCACGTATATCGTATTTAAATGGGCTGACAGCTGGCTTTTGCCAGTGGAGAGTCTACACTACACACAGTTCTAAAAAAAACAAAATATGTCCTTGTATCCTAAACAAAAATGTCACCCTTGCCTTTTCTCGTGAAAAAGGAGATATATATATATATATATATATATATATATATATATTATTTGACACCTAGGGTGCAGAATAGTTATTTTATATCCAACATAACTTTATGTTGTCATATTTAGAAATTTATATTTTGTATACCAATAATTATGTTCATATTCATCCACAACGCAAAAAAATAACATAAAAAATAGTAGAAACCCTATTCGACAGCTAGGATCAAATAGCACTATATCCAAAACTAGACTTCACAAGTATCTGAAAAGTGCAGCACCATCTTCTGCGTGTATCCTCGACGGAAAGCTATGAGCAAAACTCGATACCGCCTCTAGGCCTCCACCATAGTGAATATCGTGTTGGCGAAAACTTAAAAAAACCTCAAGCGCTTGTACAAACAGATGTCAGGAAGTCGTCGTTGATCTAGAAAAAAAATGTTCACGACCACGATCTTGAGAGATTGTCATTCTAAAGAAGCTAGTAGCGAGGTGGGCCAGAAGATAATCTCAACTCGGACCAATGAAGAGATGGGGAACACATAACCCGTAACTTCCCCGGCGAAGCTTTACCGGAACTTGAGGACATCGTTACGCTACGACATCGCAGAATGTTACTAGCACCGAAGATAGACAACACTTATCACGCCAACAGTCAACAGACCTAATTAATTGCTATCCAAGACTCGAGCTATTGTGGAGCAGTCCAGCACGCGTACGGCATGGAGCATTGACTTCTCGGCAGCCATCGATCTTTTTATCCGGAACGGAGCAGTACCGATCGACGGCGAGGGAGACCCAGCAGCGCAAGCAAAACCGGTAGGCCAACGCCGGCATGCGCCACATCGCCACGGCATCATGTACGTACGTCCCGTGCCTTTAATGTCAACACGGCGCACGAAACGGACGAGACGATCGTGGTAGTAGCCTAGTAGGATAGGACAGCGACCGTAACCCAGAAGCGTACGGGTCAGACTCATCTGTGTAGTGTAGAGGTTGGCCGGGTGATCGATCGACCGATCCCGGCTGCTAGCTACGTGCTCCGGTGAGATCTTTTCTTCCTTCTCAATGCATGTCATGCGGAATGGATCATAGATTGACATTTCATCTGCCGAATGAATTCTGGCTCGTTGTTGATTAGAGAGAGTGCACTGCACCGGTGTAATGCGAGTGGATCGCTGGCCGGGGCCTGGTTGGCCAGTCTGGGGATAGAGATGAGATGAGATGAGGCGTACGTACAGTGAATTTGGCTCTGCGCGGGGAGTGAGTTGAACAGGAGCGGGGATGTTTGGAGCGGGTACAGATGTGCCCTGCCTTGCGTGCGTACAAGCATGAGCCCACGTGGACCAGCGCGCTGGGTGCACCCCACCTACTGGCGTGCGGCCAGCTCGTTCCTGGATAAGTAGACAATTCGATGTGCACGCGACACGAAAGCCATTTCATTAGCTAGCACTAGCAGCTGAGAGAACGGGGTAACAATCGGACGACAATTATTGGGGACACTGTCTAGTACCATGGACTGGTCATCAAGGCCACCACCATCTTCCTTGTTGGCGGGACGGGTATACCAGCAATTAAGCCTCTGTCTGGTTCGATGTTAAGACAAGTTCGAAGCAGGCTGAAGAGTGTAAATCAGGTAATAATAGACAGACCTAATCAAGAATCATCCACGACAACAGCTCATATAGCGCGATCTACGTTCGAACCCGGATTGGCACACGTACGCGCTTGCCGGTTAGAGATAACCCCGATTGAGTGAATAAAACGAACTCAAGATCATAGTGCAACATACCTAAAGATCATAGTGCAACATACCTATGTGCTGGCATTGTTGACAATGATATTGAATATAGTGAGAATATGTCTTGTTTATTTTTTTTTTCAATTATTCACGTTTTGGGATCATCATATGTCGTTAAAGTATAATATCTCTCATTATATATTATGGGTGAATTTGATGCCGACACTTTACGAATTGAAAGGTCGAATTATGGAATGACCATAATGCCCGGATGTAAATATGCTAATAAATACAATTTGTCTTTCAAACGTTAAGGTTAGTATTATTGAAGTCTTAAATAGTCTAACAAAAGCGGGGAATTCCTAGAGGCCCGGGCGAACCACGAGGAAAAAGGGATGTCACCTCTTTAGGCTGGTGTCCGCCCCGTTGTCATGGTCTCTTTGGACCACTCGCGGAAAGATGGGAATTGAGAAGATTTTCTCCTGATATGGTTTACACTCGGCTTTTAAAATCCTAGCGAATTTGCAGGTCTAGTACCTATAATGTACATAGCGGTGCAACTTACAAGATGGAGCTAGACGTACTGCTTCGACACCTTATGGAGGCGGCACACTGGATCTCCTCCTTTTTTTTTTTGGTTCCTTCTCTTTTGAGAGCCTGCGTTTTGGTGTCTTTCTTAGTTTCGACATGTTTATGTTGTTACCCCAACAGACTTTTTCTCGTCTTGTTCGAACATTGTAACTCGGTGTACTTTTATTAGGAAAGGAATGGAGGGTGTATTGGTACAGAAAACACACCATTCATCACCAGGAAAAGGTTTGCATTATTATTTAATATATATTTTAAGAAGGTTTCCGGTAAATTTAAGTGGCCCTTTCTCTATCAATTGTTTATGTTAAATTTTTTGCCTTCTAAATGGTGTGATTGGATAATGTCCATCTTAAAGGAGGGGGGTATAAGATTTATTGATTGCATCGGTCTATAGTTTTCAAATTTCAAATGTTTGATCCAAGAGGATCTCATCTCGTATTTGATGACACATCAAATCCACTAGTTATACTTTTAAACAAAGTTAAAAGAACGAAATACTAAATATTTCAATACCATATTATATTGAAGGGGTGATTATTTTATAATATACAAAAATGCAACCTTTTAAAGTAAAAATGACATCAAAGGGTAAAAATAAATAAACTCATACATTGTACTTCTAAACCAACGAATTGTTTGAAAAATAATTTTCATAAAGCTAAACTGTTTTGTTTTGTGGATGATACCCAACAACCACACATGTACAATAAATTTTTGCATGTAAGGTGGGGTCTGCCTTTGAATTTTTCGGGGATACTTGTAGATGTAGTGAGACTGAGAGAATAAAGATTGATCTATGCCATAAAAAGAACAAAAATATACCAAGTTGTTGGCAAGGTAGGCTGATATCAATTGGCTTTGATCAGTTGAAGCTTTTTAGTAGCATTATTTTGTACATACATTCCTTTTATGAACGTTCAGTGGGTGTAAGAAAAAAACTAGTTCTTTTTAGAGTAAAAATGATAAAGGGATTGGAAAATATCATCTGGTGAATATTAATGTGGTTTAAGGATTTTAAATTCACAATGTAACATTGCTTTTGTTGGATAATTTGTTATGAAAGTTAGAAATTTGGCATAGTTTGATGCATTGCATATAGGCCTGTCAACGAGCCGAACTCGAGCGAACATTGTTAGGCTCGGCTCGAGCGAGCCTATGTTGACCTTTGAGCCTACATCTAAGCTCGAGTTCGGCTCGACCAAAGCTCGAGTAAGCTTGAGCTTGGTTCGTTGAAACTCGGTAAAAAAAAATTAGTACATCCAAAGATAGACATGCAGCTACATAACAAGAAAATAGTAAAGCTTGAAAACAGAATAGCAGAAATGGCTCGGAGTCTCACGTAATAGTAATACAGTGCCAACATGCTAGCATAATTATTTTACAGTCTTATAGCAGATGGAATAATAATAGCAGTCTCAAGTTCACAGTTGTACAAAAATCACGAGTTTTATCGAACCGTTTGAGTTCGGCTCGTCTAAGCTCGCGAGCTCGAAAACAGGCTCGAGCTTGGTTTGTTAGAGAGACGAATCAAACTCGAGCCGAGCTGTTAATGCGCTGAACTCGCACAGTTTGTCAAGCCCGGACTTTTTTAACAGCCCTAATTGCATATATCAGTTCTATGCAAAATGCAGGGAAAACATTGGAAATGGAAGAGGTACTAGGTTATGAGAGGATTTGTGGTTGGTATATGCACCTTTATGAGTTTGGTTTATGATCGATGTGATATTTTGCTTTTACAAAGGGATTTTAGTTGCTTATGTGTTCACTAATAGAGGTAGAAGGAGTATTTGATTTCGTAGAACCTTATAGAGGAGAGAGACTATATGAGTGAAATTCGAGTTAAGATGATATCCAACTCACTAGTGATATACATGTGCTAATTTGGAATGTCCCACCCGATGGACACTTTACTGCTAGTTCTTTTTAAGACCGGTGTGGGATAACACTAGTTTTCCTGAAAAATCTCCTCGTAGGATCGATGCTCTTATTGGTGGGATGAGGATCAAAGATATTGCGTCACTTCTCTTTGCTTGCTAAAAAAATGCACAATTCATAAGCATTGGAGAATGACTTTTGGGTCTCTCGAATCAACACCCATGATGGCCTTTATTTTGATCACATTGCCCAATTCTACAAGCTCTGGGAATTTTTCTCCAACGTGCACTTGGACCCTCAAGCCCCATATGCAATTATATTGGAACTCACAAATGATGGAAGTTACCCGGCAAAATCGGCATACAAGAAGCAATTCTTGGGTCACTACCTGAGTGATGCCTTCATTGGTTTGGAAACCTTGGGCTTCCCCCAAGTACAAAATATTTGATTGGTTAATTCTCTAGAGCCCAACTTGGATGGCATATAGGCTTGACCGAAGAGGATGGAAGAATGTAGCCTTTGCAAACTTTGTAATCAACAACAGGAGTCAGCTACCCACCTTCTTCTCATGTGTCGCTACTCAATTTTGGTGTGGTCCTCTTCGCAGACTTGGCTTGGCCTTCATGATGTTGTCCCAAAGAATTGGAATGGTATTGGGTCCATCAAGAAATGGTGGATTGAGGTGATTCACAAGAGATGGTGAAACAAGAATGGGAATGCCCTCCCTCGCACAATGCTTGTCTCTTGGGAAATCTGGAAGGAAAGAAATGTTTGGGTTTTTCACAACCATGATCACGCTTCTACCAAAAAGTAGATATGAGGCAGCAATATGGTACCATGTCGGCATGAAGGTCTTAATAAGTATTACAACTTACAATGCCACGAGAGTAGATCTTATGTTTTTCTACACGAGTATACCATATGTTTTGGTCTTGGCCAAGATGTGGCCTTTAAAACTTCTAAAGGCTTTCCCTTATTCAATGAAAATGACAAATCTTTTCCCTTGTTTTAAAATAAAATTAACTAGTCATTGACTTCATGCGTGGTTGTTTCTGATAATAATGAGAATAGAAGGCACACCTTTTTTGTAAAAACAATTATGGATGGATATTTTTAGTAAATAGGTCCTTTTTAATGTATATATCACTGTGTGCTTAGTATATTTACTAAATATTGTGAATGGTGATATTTTCTTGTGTATGTTTGGTTGAACTTTGCAAGTTTTAAGCGTTTGACTAAATTTAGGCCAGGTTTTGTGAAACGAATATGGTATTTAGGTAGACCTGGTCAGATCCATCAAGCCATGTCGTTGTCAAATGAGCAGTCATATCTTTTTTCCATTCTAATTTGTCAATTCACAAAAAATGTCAAACTCGTGCCCTTGCAATTTGCCATAAAGAGCCAATAATGTATTCACAATGCTTACGTGCAATAGGAGCAGTTCTTGTGACAATTGATAAGAACTAATAAAAGCAATATACATCTTTAGGACAACAAAACTAAAAGCTTACCAAGTTGAGAAATATCCAAATTAGCAATTTAGAAGGCGCACACTACAAAGCTACCATGTTGGACAATTAACAAGTGTATGCGCATGGCACAGCCACACAAGCGTATATACCGCGCGAAAGCCACGCGGGGCTAGAACCGTCTTTCCGGAAGACAGTCTTATCTGCTTCTGGCCTCTCTCTCGCTGCTACCTGGGCCCGCCCACTAGACTACTCCAGCTCCTATAAAATCCAACCTGGACACCAAACCCACATAAACTCCAAAACCATTGCTCTCCTCACCTCACACCTCGCACTCCTCTCTCCGGCAAAGATCGGTGGTTGAGACCGTGTACTTCGTCATGGCCGGGAGCGCGAGGTCGGCAGCCACGAAGCACGCGTACCGGATGTTCGCGCCGTCCCGGAGCGCGGCGGCGCGGGGCAGCCCCGGCGGCGCGGCGGACGAGTTCGACGAGTCCGACGTCTGGGGATCGTTCGGCTCCGCCGGCGTGGTGGACTCCGTCCCCGCCGAGCTCGCCCGGGCGCGCACCGGTGGCCGGAAGATGCCGCACGACCGTGCCGCCGCCGCGGCGCCGGGGCCGGGCTCGGTGCCGATGAGCATACCGGACTGGCAGAAGATCCTCGGAGTGGAGTACCTGGACCACCACGCCGGCGCGTGGGAGCTGGACGGCAACGACGACGACGCCGGGCACGGCAAGGTCGCGATGGTGCCGCCGCACGAGCTGGCGTGGCGCAGCCGCGCGGCGTCGCTGTCGGTGCACGAGGGGATCGGCCGGACGCTCAAGGGGCGCGACCTCAGCCGGGTCCGCGACGCCGTGTGGAAGAGGACGGGCTTCGAGGACTGAACGGAGCGCGCGAGTGGCCCGACCGGCGGCTCTGGTAGCCGGCCGCCGCGCGCCGGTCGGCTCTGGAACGAGAGCGTTACTAGCTGCTTCTCTTGTTTCCATCCACACCAAAACCTCCTGTTTTGCCATTCATAACATAAACAATTGGCGGTAGCGAGGACATGCGATCCGGTGGTTGCTCGTTCTGTCGTTCATGGCATGGCAATTTTTTATGGGCACCCGGTCAGATAAGGTCCGATTAGCTGATCGGCTAAGCGATCGCTTGTACTCCTATTTCGTATCCTTCTTTTGGGGTATGGGTAGTTTCAGCTTTTTGCAGTAGATGTGTGTGCTACTGTTCTTTTTTTCCTTCTGGATGCGAAGTTGCAGAACAGAGAAGATATGAAGTTATGCTTTGTCTATGCCACGTCCCAGTCTCATGATACAGGAGCATAAATGGCAGTGAATTTTCCTTTCTTGTTGAGCGCTGCGTACACCTTCCGATGTGACAAGCTAATTAACATTTCTTTCGACGGATATAAAGCTATACCTATGCTAAACAACACAGTGGAGCCACTGAAACATTTGACAATTTATAATTTGGATCGCATTATGAAAGTTTGGCCTCTCTAGTCACATCTGCTATGCTATAGCTATAGCTAGCAGGGCTGTAGAGGTCCCGATCAATCGAAAAGCTGATGCAGACAGCTGAATTTTAATCATTCGGCTGGGAGTCTCCGCGGCGCCAGAGCCCAGAGCTAGAGGTCCAATAATTGATCGTCGATTAGTATATTACAGGCATCTTAATAAGCTACGTACATGGATAACCGATAATATGGCACGGCGCCGTGTCGCTTTCCCGACGACGTTGTAGCCGGATAAGGTCACGCACCCAGGGCTCCTCCCACCGGCCCCCATGCTGCTCCGCTATGCACTGCAGCTGCGCACCGGAAATGATCACGAGACAGACGGCATCCCTGGCTGGCCCCGCCAGGCGACGACCCCATCCAAGTGAAGTCGTAACGCTCACTGACCCGGCACGTACGTACGCAGCAGCAGTAGTATTAAACCCGCACGAAACGACGAAAGGGACGTGCGTATATATACAAAAAAGAAATACTGGTAGAATAGTGTGTGTAAACTGTGGACGGACGACCGTGCCCTCTCGCCCAAATGTTTCGACGTCGACACTGACGGGACGCCCTCGGGGATCGCGCAGAGCCACGCTAGCTTCTGGGCCGGGCTCGGAAGGATATGCCAACGCGCGGTCCGGACGGAGCAAGGCGCGCGAGCCGGCACGCGAATCTCCCTGCCTCTGCGGCTCCGTGGAGCGTGGTGGCACGTAACGTCCGCCGTGTCGGCTGGCCGGCCGTCCCAAGCCAGGCAGCTGTGTATCCTGTGCGCGCGTGTGCGCCCGCGCATGGCACGCCGACTGCAGTGCAGCGGGCTACACGATGGTTCGTGCCTGGCGCGGAGCCGTTTCAGCCACACAGAAGGATCGGGCAGTCCTAGCTAGCGGCCAGCGATGGCTAGAAACCTCGCGCCCGCGGCAGCAGACACGCACACGCATGGAGTAGTAGAATACACTCCTACTGTACAGGCAGCTGGCGGTTCGACATTCTGGCAGTGGCGCTCGAATTTTGCTTGGTGAGGGGGATTTTGTGCCCGGAGAGTCCGTCTCAGCTCAAACACACGTAGCGCATACGTGTACAGACTCCGGGACAACCATGAGCCGGTACGTGTCCAAGTATACGCGGCCGGCCGGAGATGCGTGTCCGTATAATAAACAGCAGTACTACGTATTCATATGTATATATACACGTCAACCTTTGGTGGATCATTTCATGTATATGTATACGAGCCACATATATTTCTGATCGGGCGGCCGGAAAGCAAACCAAGACGTGTCTCGGATACGTTCAGAAGTTTAGCTGATCGCTGATATCTCTCTAGCTAGCTACCTAACAGAAGACTTCTAGAAGACGTGGAGATAAAATTTTAAATAGTTTCGGAGATTAGACTTGCGGCAAACGAAAGAAAGTTGTTGTCTTCGGAGATCGTGCGATCGGCCGGTCCTTATCCAAACACGTACGCCCCTGGAACTGTGGCCTATATAAAGAAGAGACCAAGAAGACGTAGAGAAAAGGAGAAGGAATCGGGGAGTAGAGAAAAGGAGAAGGATCACGGGGATCGCATCTCCTTGAGACCAAAACGCACGCACGGCACGCAGAGATCGCTTCTGGCAAGACCTCGAAGGGCAGGCCGGAGGCAAGATTAAACACGAACAAGAACAAGGCCAAGCAAGGAGATTGGCGGCATGGACATCAAGGTCACCTTGCCCAACGGTGAGGCTCTTGTATGATCTTTTTCTCCTTGTTTTCTCTCACAGGTAGCACGGCGGAAGTCTCAGTCCGGGATCACAGAAGCCGCCGCGGAGCTCGGCAGCACCAGTCCGCCAGTCTGTGCGACGGTAGCTCGTCGCCGCCATGGACGCGGCCGAGGAGCACGACGCCATCATCTAGCCCAAGTCCCGCGCGCCGAACAGCACCAGCGTCCCTGCCGGAGTACGCCCACGAGCAGCCCGTCCACGATGGAATCACGAAGCACCATGGCGTGGAAGCACGACGCTCTGCCGGAGCGCGCCAAGGAGCAGCCTGCTAGCCGATGCGTCCGTGACGCCAAGGAGTCGCTTGCCGTCGGAGCTCGCCACGCCAAGATGCCGATAGCCGTCGAAGCTCGCCACGTCAGTCGGAGCTTGCCCAATGCCGCCGCCGGAGGTCCTCAAGACGTTACGCCCGCCGCAGAGTCGTCAAGATGCAGCCGGCGAGGCAGAGGAGCGCAGCTTGAACCGGCGTACAGGCGCAGCTCCAACTTCACTCCACATACAGCCCATGGTCGGTGCAGCTCGATGTCTGGCGGACAGGCACATCGTGACGTACAGCGACGGAGGCGGCCAAGAGAGACGTTGAGACGTCGGCGTCACGCTAAGGTGCACCGTCGACTCCTGCGGACAGCGGGCGGTCAGACGTGAGCAAGGCGTGCGTAGCGCGGCGAGAAGAGCAGAAGCAAATACTAAGCAAGAGACACGCACAAGCTAGCTACTAGTTCAGTGCAGGGAGCTACACGTGATGCATTAGTGCATGCCCCATGCACATTGGAGTAGTACGTGCGCCACGTACGCGGCCAAGCATCCGGGTCTCCGTCGCCATGCGCTCTCCTTGGAGGCAAGACGAGTCCCTCGACAACGACCGCTTCGTGATCCCGTGAGACGGCGCCTTTGGTCACGCTGGCTGCCGTAAACTCGGCGCTGCGCCGAGACTAAGGAGCCGACCACGCCGGCCATGCCGATATGAGCGACACTGGTCTCCTAATAAAAGTACTCCCGCGAGGCATACCCCTTGCACACCCCGACGAAGCCGCAAAGTCGTCAAGAAGTCCTAGCCGATCGTACTGCATTCATCTACATCAACAACTCTTCATTGCCGTTCAAGACCGACGAGGCGCAACGGCGAGGGCGGGCGAGGCCGGAGCAAAGACCACGCTTTCAGCGGCGCGTGTACCGACGAGGACACGGGCTCTGCCGCTGCCCACACACACACCATCACCACCACCATATATGCAGGACGTGAAGCGAAGACGACAAAGACGACCACGTGGCTTAATCGGAGGTGTCTCGCGGCGTAACCCGCGGGAGTAATTAACCGGGAGCCTTCCGAGGCCTCGGGAATCAGGAGATCCTACAATCGCCGTTGTCAGGCTGGCCGCGCTAGTAGGCCACGGAGCGCAAATCCTCGGGAATTGTATTTGTTATCTCAAATGATTAATGAAATACCGTTCCCACCTATTTTGTTTTCTTTGTGTATTTATTATACACTGGCACGCCCGCACTCCTTCCTTTCTTTTACCGTACCCGGTGCGCATGAGAAAAACTACCGCTCCCGCACATACTCGCGGAGGCGCCCAGCACGAGTTTTTCTCGTGTCAAACAAATTGGCACGCCCGGTGGGACCTGGTTCTCCTCCCATCTTTGCTTCGCCGTGGTCGTCGGAATCGTCTTCGCCCGTTCATCCATCCGCACAGCATACTGCATGACAAGGCACAGGTATTGACTCCCGCTGATCAATGATCATGTTCATGTAGGAGGACCGTACAACTACACCGAGCCTATGACGATCCAGTTCGGGTTGCGGCCGCCCATGGTGTTCTTTGAGATGGGCGCCAAGGTGTACATGCACGAAGCTCAAGACCCTGCGCAATTCCAGGTCTTGAAGAACAAGAAGGCGCAAAAGCGGGCAGCCGCCAAAGCAAAGAAGGAGCGCCGCGAGCTGATGCTCGAGGCTCGCGCCCTGTTGAAGGAGTCAACAAGGGCCGAGATCAAAGGGGATGTGGAGGCTGCTCAGCGCCTCCGCATCAAGGCTGCCAACAGACGGACAGGTGCGGCGTCACTTCGCGCGCCTACCTCGACACCACCACCAACGCCGCCAAAACCGATAGCTAGGCGCACCGAGGTGGAACTCATCGAGGGTTTGGAGGCCGCCTCCTACCACTTGCGGAGGCTGATGGCAAGCGCACGCTTGTCAGATAGCCCGCACCCACTTCGGAACTACAGGAGGAAGTACCACAAGGTACAACGGCTCCAACAACAGATAAGCTCGCGCGTCGCTCAATGCGCGGTGCCCGAGGAAGACTGGTCCCTTGGTGCCGGGGACCTGGCCGACAAAGTGTTCACCTATGCGAACACCATCACCCCACCATACAACTTGTTCCCTGATGAATGGGCCAACGAGCCATTGAAGGTCAAGCAGATGATACGACGCACAATCATGAAGGAGTTCTGGAAGCGGCGCTCACGCAAGGAGCCCATTCTTCCAGGCCCTACAATCGCCATCAACGGCAACGCTTCTCGGGGAGGCATGTGGGCACCATGCCTCCACACTTCGACGGTGGAAGGACGGTCCCTTCCAAATGATAACAGGTTTGCCGTTCTTCGAAACGAGGCACCTGCTCCACGCAACGAGGACTTACGGCGTGAATTTCGCCAACTCCAGGAGCAAATGGACAACATCCAGAGGCGGCTCCATCATCAAGAAGCGCCACGTACATCACCGACACGATCTGGGGGCAGGACGACACGGCAAGCCCCGAGCAATCGTCCTCAACATGAGCGTCGTACCTTGGCGCCACGACGTCCGCCTTCACCAACTCGTCCCATTCATGGGAGGCATCCTAATATGCCCCCACGGTGGAATCAATGGTCACGCCATCAAGGAGATTAGAGGAACTCTCGTCCCACCCAAGTGTGGCGACCAAGGGATCCTCCACGAGCTCCACTTCCACCACGACCCTCTTCTCCTTCGAGGCGGGGAGATCAACACCAAGTGCAGCCACCACAGGAAACGTCTACGTCCGCTTCTCGTGCTGCACCACCTCTTCGGCCCACACCTCGTGTAACTTCCAGGGCCGCCACGGAGAACCAGCGCAAACGGGAGAGGCGTCGAAGGAACCGACGAGTTTTGTACAAAGAACTAGAAGACTTGGTACTTCGGTATACCCAAGTCCGTGTACGACCCGATGGTGGGGTCGTGCAAGAAAATGACAGGATCGGCTTCCGCATCTCTCCCGAGTTGGAGCGACACGAGCGGTACAATTATCTGCTCAGTCGCCTAACACCGAAGCCACGCAAGTCATCATCACGGCATGCGGGGGAGAAGAACATAGAGGCTCCACCCTCGCTCCCTCAAGCAACCACACATCAAGACGGTGAACATGTGAAGGCCGCCGTGATAGCCTCATCTTCCGAGAAGCAAAAGGCACCCGCATCGACGGCCACGCCAATGGAGGGTGTGGAGGAGTCTCACCACACGACCTTCCCGAACCACGAAGAGGAGCCCGGGGCTACAACTAATGTTGCCCCAGGACAAGGCGCGACACTCCACGTGCTACCTTCTCTTGTTTCCCTCGCAGGTGTAGAACAAGACAAGGATAAAGAGATGACAGAAAAGAACCTCGCCCCATGCGGCACTCTTGTGGTGCGCCCGGGGGTGGAGTCAAGCGATGGATGGCAACCTCCGGAGGTCACTCACGAATTTGGCTATCCCTCGGATGAGGAGATTGTGCCAAATCCGAAGGCGGACTTCAAGAAGGCATTCCTACCACGCCTTGGCCATGTACGCTCATGGTTCAAAGGCGCCGAGGCAGAATCAAGGCCAACCACATCCTCGTCTCAAGATGGAGCGAGATCGAAAGCCCCATGCCTTCCTATCATGACGGGGAAGGGCTCACTCTCCGAAGGAGATGCGGGGTATCATCCGGACATATCACCGCGTCGCTACACCGACATCAACTCACGACTTCCCCAGAATTCAAACAAGATATTGCAGATGGCGAGTCGGCCCGGGGCCAAGACACGGCTAAAGTCTGTTGCACTTCGAAGTGTGACAAATGGACTAGCTAGAGAGGACGGACTGGCGGCCTACATCGATGATGAGGGGAGCTTATCCGACTCTTCTTCATCCTCATTGGAGAAGCTTCCAAACTCTCCTCCATATCAAGAGCTTGCACCGTCTGTGCCATCCGATTGTGAAGATGGCCTTGAAGACCTTCATACCGCACCTGCCCGCATGGCGGTGGATGGTGGAAAGGGCGACGAAGCAAGTACAGCGGCCGCACGAGAAACCGCACTTGAAGAACAGATTCAAGAGCAACGCCAGAAGATTGACCAACTGACATCAAAGCTTGACCAATTCATCGAGCTCATGATGAACAACAGCAACAACAACGGTGTTCCACCCCCAAGCGTACCACAAGGAGTGGTAGACCCGCAGGTGGAGGAGCTACAGGCTGGCACTCTAGCGACTGTGCCACCCAATCAGGAACGACAACATGAAGGAACAAGTGCACACACTCGACATTGGGCTACACCCACTGTCCCAACCATCGAAGTGACACAGCAAAGTATGTTAAAAGGCTACCATGATATGCTTAAAGGCATGGTGGACGAGAGATTCAGGCAATTGAAGGTCGATAATGCTCCTCGCACGACAGGAAGCGAGCTGGAGAAGCCCTATGAAGCATGGCACGACCTGGTGTCATTCCCCGCAGGGTGGCATCCACCAAAGTTCCGTCAATTCGATGGGACGGGCGATGCAAGGGAGCACTTGGCATACTTCGAGGCGGCATGCGGCGACACCGCGAACAACTCGTCACTTCTCCTACGACAATTTTCAGGATCGTTAACCGGCCCCGCCTTTCATTGGTATAGCCGTCTACCGGTTGCATCCATCGGAAGTTGGTCAGGCATGAAGGAAGTCTTCAAGAAGCACTTTGTCGCCATGAAGAAGGACTTCTCAGTGGTGGAGCTCGCACAAGTTCGACAACGACGAGATGAGTCCATCGATGAATACGTCATTCGATTCCGCAATAGCTATGTGCGGCTCGCTCGAGAGATGCACCTCGAGGATGCCATCGAGATGTGCGTCCATGGGATGCAACAACATTGGTCACTTGAGGTCTCTCGGCGCGAGCCTAGAACCTTTAGTGCTCTAATCACGGTGATGGCAGCAACAAAGCTCGAGTTCGAGAAATCGCCGCAGATCATGGAGCTCTACAAGAATGCTAGTACATTCGATCCAGCCAAGCGCTTTGCCTCGACATCCAAGCTAACCAATACCGACGCCAAGATGAAGGCACCGGCGGAGGCGAACGCTGCTAGAGTCTTCTCCTCTACACCACAAGGCAACGTGCCAATGTTGGGCGCAAGAGGCGAGCAAGTTGGAGGAAGGCAACGACCAACGATGCAGGAACTCCTCAAGAAACAATACATCTTTCGCAGGGACCTAGTGAAGGACATGTTCAACCAGCTGATGGAACATCGAGCATTGGACCTTCCAGAACCTCGAAGACCCGATCAGATGAGGATGACGGATAATGCTTTGTTTTGTCCATATCATAGGTATGTGGGACATGTCATTGAGGACTGTATCGCCTTCAAGGAGTGGCTCCAAAGAGCCGTTAATGAGAAGAGGATCAACTTGGACCCAGAAGCCATCAATCCAGGTTATCAAGCGGTGAACATGGTGAGCGTAGCTACACCCTCTTCATCAAGGCAAGACAAGAACGACCAGGAATCATGGGCGGCGTTCTCAGAAGTTGAGAATCAACTATCAAGTCTCATCGTTGCCAAGACATCAAGACCTTCTCTTCATCAGGAGGTGATCTCGACCTCATACAAAGAGAATCCTTGGAACATAGTTCAGCGAAGGACGCACTCGAGGAACCCTACACCTCGACTACCTTGTCCGGCATCATCAACACGCGCTTCCCCAATGATCCTCAAGCGACTTGATCCAAGTCAGCGCCGGCCTCCACCAAGATTTGTCCCAAGATCCGAGGAAGACGAGTCCTTCCCTCGATCAAGGCGAACGCTACCCACTTTGGCGCAGTTCATGCCGCGAGACGTGAAGCGAGCGCCAATGGAGGAGACAGAAGGAGCAAAAGGGGAAGCTAGAACCCCTCAACCATCCGCCCTTGAGAGTTGCAATGTCGTCCTCAACTACAAGGATAGGCCTAGCTCCGATTCAGATGACGTGTTCACCCCTGAAGAGCAAGAGGCATTCCAGACTCAGGGAGCCATGAAAGATTTGCAGATTGAAGAAGTGAACATGAACTTGCATGGGGGCAAGGTTCTACCTGAACTCCCAAAGGCCAACCAAACAAGAAGGGACAAGGTAGCAACCCAAAAGGAGGCCCCCGCACAAGATGAATCACCAGAAGGACAGGTTGAAGGGAAGACGAAGTCACACGAAGTCGACTACAACATCATCGCCCATCTCAAGAGGATCCCTGCGCTTCTGAGTGTACATGATGCCCTCATGATGGTGCCAGACCTCCGTGAAGCCCTTATCAAGGCGCTCCAAGCTCCGGAACTCTATGAGGTGTGCATGGCAAAACACCGTCTCTTCACCAACCCCTGCTTCGTGAATGAGATTACGTTCGATGAGGAAGACAATATCATAGAAGATGGTGCCCACAATCGTCCACTCTATGTAGAAGGGAACATCGGCGTCGCATACCTTCGTCGAATCCTCATTGACCCAGGATCTGCCGTGAACATACTACCCCTTCGGAGTTTGACAAGGGCTGGTTTCACGGTAGATGATTTGGAGTCAACCGACGTTATGATATGCGGCTTCGACAATCAAGGAAAGCCAACATTGGGTGCCATCACGGTGAAGATCCAAATGTCAACATTCAGCTTCAAGGTACGCTTCTTCGTCATTGAAGCGAACACCTCCTACTCAGCCCTCTTAGGAAGGCCATGGATCCACAAGTATCGCGTGGTGCCTTCTACCCTTCACCAATGCTTGAAGTTCCTTGACGGCAATGGCACACAACAACGCATCAACGGAAACACCAACCCCTACACCGTCCAAGAGTCGCATCATGCGGATGCGAAGTATTACTTCCCTGTTGAAGATAATGATCATAAGATCGAGCGGACAACACCAGCAGTTGATGTCTTGGTCAAACCTGGTGTCACGCCGGCAGTCGAGGCAAGGCGGCTCATCATGCCAGGATCACCAAAGGACGTACAGGTTTCTTCGTCATGGAGTCGCAAGCACTCTGCACGAAGACGATCTTCCTCAACCACTCAACACGAAAACAAGCGCTACTCCCCAGTAGCGATGGGGAGTTCTACTCCAACGTCATCGGGAGGAGGCTCTTCTATGCCTACCCTGTCAGCCCCATTGCTTTTGAAAGCTAGATTACCATCATCAACACCAATCACGCTGAGGTCAACCCCAACACCCAAGGCTTCCACATCTTCGTCGACTTCGGCGCACCACGAGCCTGATGGTTTAACACTTGGAAGCTCTGCAGGTGCCCAGGGAAGTTCAAAGATGAGGACCGGCAGCAGTGATGCGCCACCAGCCATCACATTGCGGGTGCGCAACTCTCCAAAAGAGGAGCAAGTGCCCGCACAAGCAGGGGTGGTCAAAAGAAGAATACAAGAGTTGGAGGAAGTAGCAACGGGAGCTCAAGGCGTGCAGCCCCCATCCCTCTACATATCCGTGTCTTCTCCATTGGAGGTTTGGGCTATCCCAAGTTCATGTGGGTCTAGAACCCGAACCATTTTCTATAAA
Organism: Avena atlantica; assembly: GCA_910589765.1. Lineage (NCBI taxonomy): Eukaryota > Viridiplantae > Streptophyta > Magnoliopsida > Poales > Poaceae > Avena > Avena atlantica. The sequence goes on along the minus strand of OU342734.1, from coordinate 422,657,196 downwards.
GTTCCGCAGGTACAACACTGCGATTCAATATTTGAACTTCCCCAACCTTGCCACGGTACGGAAGAAGCACTATCCACGACGATGAAGGTTGGGTCGAAGATGGCTCGTCTCCTGGAGAAGGCTGGCTTCACTCTTCGCGGAAACAACAGAATGCCGGCACCACCCGCTGTCTGTGAGGAGTGGTGGAGACAAGCAGAAGATCTCATCAAGAGCGAATGCAAGATACGCCCCAAGTTCGGGCTCGGCTACATCGACACCGGCGACGCAAAGGACAAAGGCGATGGCCCACGGGCCACTTGTCATGCCACGTCCGTCTCCTCAGGAAGCGACGAGCTCGGTGAGGTCGAAGAGGAGATAGGTTCTACATCAGCCCCACCAGAGCTAGAAGACGGCGGACAACCCACCATCGACGAGCTCGTTGAAATCAATCTTGGGACGGAAGATGATCCACGCCCAACTTTTGTTAGCGCCACGCTGACAGAAGAGGAGAGAGAACGCTATCGAAGCTTCTTGATGGAGTACTGGGATTGCTTCGCCTGGAGCTACAAGGAGATGCCAGGGCTCGACCCACGTGTCGCCACACACAAGCTAGCGATTGACCCGCGACACCGACCCATCAAGCAGCCGCCGCGACGGTTGCGACCGGAGTTTCAAGATCAAGTCATCGCCGAAGTAGATAAGTTAATCATTGCAGATTTCATCAAAGAGGCCAAATACGCTGAGTGGCTCGCAAACATCGTCCCCGTGGAGAAGAAGAATGGCCATGTACGGGTTTGCCAAGACTTCCGCGATCTTAATCGAGCATGCCCCAAAGACGACTTTCCCCTACCGATCACGGAGATGGTCATCGACTCCACAACGGGACATGGTGCACTGTCCTTTATGGATGGTTCATCGGGCTACAATCAGATCAAGATGGACCCTGAAGACGCCATCAACACCGCGTTCAGGACCCCGAAGGGCAACTTCTACTACACCGTCATGCCTTTCGGCTTGAAGAATGCCGGAGCAACATACCAGCGCGCCATGACATACATCCTCGGAGACCTCATCCACCATTCGGTGGAATGCTACGTCGACGACATGGTGGTCAAGACCAAGGACCGCCAAGATCATCAGGAGGACCTTCGGATCGTCTTCGAGTGACTACGTCAACACCAGCTCAAGATGAACCCACTAAAGTGTGCCTTCGCCGTACAATCGGGCCTCTTCCTCGGCTTCGTGGTTCATCATCGAGGCATAGAGATAGAACCAAAGAAGATCAAGGCGATCCTCAACATGCCTCCCCCTTCTAACCTCAAGGAGTTGAGGGCATTGCAAGGGAAGTTGGCGTACATCCGTCGTTTCATCTCCAACCTCTCCGGACGCATCCAGCCCTTCTCAAGTCTCATGAAGAAAGGAGCTCCGTTCGTGTGGGATGAAGGGTGTCAAGAGGGCTTTGACGCTATCAAGAGGTACTTGCTTAGTCCACCCGTATTGGCAGCTCCTGTACAAGGGCGCCCCCTTATTCTTTACATTGCAGCGCAGCCTACTTCTATAGGCGCCTTACTCGCTCAACACAACGACGAAGGGAAGGAGGTGGCTTGCTACTACCTAAGCCGCACGATGGTCGGTGCCGAGCGAAACTACTCTCCAATAGAGAAGTTGTGCTTGGCGCTAATCTTCGCGTTGAAGAAGTTGAGGCACTACATGCTCGCACTCCAAATCCAGCTCGTGGCAAGAGCGGATCCAATAAGGTATGTGCTAAGTCAGCCTGCACTAATGGGGCGACTCGGGAAGTGGGCATTGCTCATGATGGAGTTCGACCTCACCTTTGTCCCTCAGAAGGCGATTAAAGGACAAGCCTTAGCAGAGTTTCTTGCAGCGCATCCCGTCCCTGAAGACTCTCCGCTTGTCGCCAACCTTCCAGACGAGGAGGTATTCACCGCCGAGCTCGAAGGTCCGTGGAAGCTCTACTTCGACGGTGCTTCCCGCACGGAGGTCAACCCAGACGGGACCCCAAGGCGGAGAGCCGGCGCAGGACTGGTGTTCAAAACTCCACGAGGGGAGGTGATGTACCACTCATTCTCCCTCCTCAAAGAAGAATGCTCCAACAACGAGGCCGAGTACGAGGCGCTCATCTTTGGCCTGCTCCTGGCCCTTTCTATGGACATTCGTGTCTTACAAGCCTATGGAGATTCTCAGCTCATCGTCAGGCAGGTCAATGGCATCTACGAGGTGCGCAAGCCTGAACTGGTGCCGTACTACAGCGCGGCCCGGAGACTCATGGAGAAGTTCCAACAAATTGAAGTCCTACACGTCCCACGAAGCAGGAATGCACCAGCTGACGCCTTGGCGAAATTGGCGGCAGCACTAGTGCTCCCAAATGATAAATCTATGCAGGTAACAGTGGAAGAAAGGTGGCTTCTTCCCGCTGTGCTGGAGCTCATCCCGACGGAATATGAAGTCAACACCATCACTACAAATGCCGTTTATGAAGACGAATGGTTGCAACCATTCCTCGACTACTTCAAGCATGGCAGACTCCCCGATGACCCCGTTAGTAGGCGCCAACTACAACGACGGTTGCCTTTCTATGTCTATAAGGCTGGTGTCTTGTACAGGCGGTCTCATGGACAAGAGCTTCTTCTTAGGTGCGTTAACCAAAGCGAGGCCGAGAAGGTTTTGCAGGAGGTGCACCACGGTGTCTGCGGCGGCCATCAGGGCGGAGCCAAAATGTACCATGCCATACGCTTGGCTGGATACTATTGGCCCGGTATCATGAGGGACTGCCTTCGGGTAGCCAGGTCATGCCATGGTTGCCAAATCCATGGCGACTTCAAGCACCAACCTACGGTTCCTCTACACCCTACCATTCCCTCATGGCCGTTCGACGCTTGGGGGATAGACGTCATCGGCCCCATTGACCCACCATCTTCCAGGGGCCACCGTTTCATCCTTGCAGCGACGGACTACTTCTCCAAGTGGGCAGAGGTTGTCCCGCTACGGGAAGTGAAGAGTGACAATGTCATCAACTTCCTAGAGCGAAATATCATCCATCGCTTTGGGATACCACACCGCGTCACCTCCGACAACGGCAAGGCATTCAAGTCCAATAAGATGTACAGGTTCATGGCGAAATACAAGATCAAGTGGAACTACTCCACCGGCTACTATCCTCAAGCCAACGGAGCAATTGAAGCCTTCAACAAGACACTGGGCAAGATACTCAAGAAGACGGTGACCAGACACAGAAGAGATTGGCCGGACCGTCTCTACGAGTCTCTATGGGCGTACCGCGTTACCGTCCGTACCCCAACTCAAGCTACTCCGTATTCTCTTGTCTATGGTTGTGAAGCAGTTTTGCCATTGGAGGTCGAGCTACCCTCTCTAAGGGTGGCCATCCAGGACGAACTCACCAAAGATGAACAGGTACAACTGCGTTTCCAGGAGCTCGACGCCCTAGAAGAGGATTGACTCAACGCCGTGCAAAACCTGGAGCTCTATCGCCGGAACATGGTGAGAGCCTACGACAAGCTTGTCAAGCAGCGTGTCTTCCGGAAGGGCGAACTAGTCCTGGTGCTAAGGCGTCCGATCGTCGTCACGCACAAGACAAAGGGAAAATTCGAGCCGAAGTGGGAAGTACCTTACGCCATCGAGCAAGTCTACGATGGAGGTGCATACCAACTGGTCGATCCCCAAGGATCCCGGCCTATGCCTCCAATCAACGGAAGGTTTCTCAAAAAGTATTTTTGCTAAAATATTTGCCTCTTCTGTTGCCTTTTTTTTCTCTCGTTTTTAATGGGGAATTCTTCGGTCGGCTCGGATCCATGATGCATTCTCTTTTGCATAACATGGATATTCATTTTCCCCAACAACAAAAAAACGGCTTTCCCTCATCATACCATGCTGGTGATAGAAGATCTCGCTACCTTAGGATTTGTCAGAGGGTGGCACAACGTGTCAAATTGCAGGTGGAGCGGCTCTCACACCCACTAAGCACGACACGTACCAGGTGTATTCTTCCGGAGGCAGCGGAGAAGATTCTTGGGCACTTCAACGTACCGAGGCTCCACGCCCCTCATGCTTCCAGGCGGGCAACACGCTCATAGGGACTCACGCCCCAGGGAAGACCATAGGAAAAGATCATGAAAAGGCTGCCCGATTTGGTGCGTGGCCGCATGACAACTCTGGGGCGTGGCGTTAAAAGCTCCAGATAAAGTGCCAGAGGGTGACGTAGTCCACCAAGGTGAATGGTTGCCTTCCAAGTTCTCGTGGAGGTCCACAAGCAAGTAAGAAATCCAAAGGAAGTTCAAGCAAAAAAATCACAAGTTCTAGAAATCAATGAAGTCCATGAACGCCCAAGTGGTCCATTCAAGCAATCCTCTCAAGAGGGCGAATATCCAGAAGGTCAAGAATCAAGTCCAATGGTTCCGAATATCAAGCAAATCATGGAAAGAAGGAGGAAGGTAGCTGTTCACCATCCCTCAAGAAGGCATGAAAAACCTCAAATTTTCATCCCAAAACCATTTACCATCATCCACCATTCCCAAGTCTCTGCGTTCGTGGGGCGTCGCGCCGGGGGCATGGTTGAGCTGTGGGGTTCCTCGGTACCGCAAAGGGATAGGGCATGACTATCCGCTGCCTCTCGGGAGCATCTCCGAAGACGGCGTCTCCACACACGCACACGGAAGGAAAAGTTATGATCGTCATGGTCTTGCGATGATTCCCAATGACAAGTCCTTTGGCGGCTTTTTCGGATATCACACATATAGCTAGTGTATAACGGGAAAGCCAACATTTTAAAAACCACAAACCCAAAAACATGTTTTGTCGATGTTGTCCCTCGCTTCTTTTATTTGCCTTGGATGCTTTGTCTATCAATCTTGAGCAGGTACATCATCGAGAGGGCCCAATACCGCCCTACATCAACAATACTGGTGGTGTTCCTTGCCCTCGGTGACATACACCTCGTCATCAATGGCGATGCCCATGGAACGACGCTCTCTCCGCCTTAAGGATGGAGTCTCTACGCCGATGGCTTACCGGCGCCCATCTACATCAATGCGTTAAGATACGGGAGCAGTGACGCGCGCCAGTGTGGCTAGCGTGAATCTGTGAAACCCTTCAGTCTAGTCGGCTGGCACTGCCTGGGCTAGGCGGTCCCGACTAGATTGATAAAATTATTTTCAGGACATGGCACGTTCTTTCGCCACGGAATGAAGATGAAACGAGTGCTCACGGGATGGCAAAGAAAGAAGGACTCGCGTTTCTTTTGCAGGTATCGGTGTGGAGGAGAAGATTGGGAAGGCTGGAGCTATATAGGAGGTCTTCACCTGACCATGACAGGAGTCAACCAAGCTGACGACATGTCACAATGCCCTGGCGTTTCCCTGATAGGTCTCTATGTCATGTACGCGCAACTCATATCAGTTCACCAAGCTAAGTCCGATCTGCTCCGCGCTCGAATTTTGCTTGGTGAGGGGGCAATTTGTTCGATAAAATTTTGTGCCCGGAGAGTCCGTCTCAGCTCAAACACACGTAGCGCATACGTGCACAGACTCCGGGACAACCATGAGCCGGTACGTGTCCAAGTATACGCGGCCGGCCGGAGATGCGTGTCCGTATAATAAACAGCAGTACTACGTATCCATATGTATATATACACGTCAACCTTTGGTGAATCACTTCATGTATATGTATACGAGCCACATATATTTCTGATCGGGCGGCCGGAAAGCAAACCAAGACGTGTCTCAGATACGTTCAGAAGTTTAGCTGATCGCTGATATCTCTCTAGCTAGCTACCTAACAGAAGACTTCTAGAAGACGTGGAGATAAAATTTTAAACAGTTTCGGAGATTAGGCTTGCGGCAAACGAAAGAAAGTTGTTGTCTTCGGAGATCGTGCGATCGGCCGGTCCTTATCCAAACACGTACGCCCCTGGAACTGTGGCCTATATAAAGAGGAGACCAAGAAGACGTAGAGAAAAGGAGAAGGAATCTGGGAGTAGAGAAAAGGAGAAGGATCACGGGGATCGCATCTCCTTGAGACCAAAACGCACGCACGACACGCAGAGATCGCTTCTGGCAAGACCTCGAAGGGCAGGCCGGAGGCAAGATTAAACACGAACAAGAACAAGAACAAGCAAGGAGATTGGCGGCATGGACATCAAGGTCACCTTGCCCAACGGAGAGGCTCTTGTATGATCTTTTTCTCCTTGTTTTCTCTCACAGGTAGCACGGCGGAAGTCTCAGTCCGGGATCACAGAAGCCGCCGCGGAGCTCGGCAGCACCAGCCCGCCAGTCTGTGCGACGGTAGCTCGTCGCCGCCATGGACGCGGCCGAGGAGCACGACGCCATCATCTAGCCCAAGTCCCGCCACTAGAGGAAAAAGGGCCATCCGTTCGCCACCCCTGGGAGCATTAGTCCCGGTTGCGCCACCAACCGGGACTAATGCTGGCACGCGTCCCGGTTGGAGCGGGCACGGGGCCAGGGGGCATGGGTCCCGGTTGGTAAGGGGGCATGCGTCCCGGTTGGAGCCACCAACCGGGACTAAAGGTTTGGCCACAGCCACGTGGCGTGGCACGCACCTTTAGTCCCGGTTGCTGGCTCCAACCGGGACTAAAGACCCCTTGCCCTCTATAAATGCAACGCCCCAGCCCCCTCTGCCTCCACTCTGTTTTTTCGAATGGTGTAAGGTGTGAGGGCGTGTGCTAGTTTTTTCTCATGCATGCATTGAAGGTGTTTGTTGAAATGTTTGAGTGAAAAATCCAGTTGAATTTCTCATAGAACAAAAATATAGAAGGTGTCCGAGACGCACTTGAGCTTTCTCCTCTTTATTTCCCTCGATCGAGGTTAGCAATCCTATCTTTTCTAGGTCATTGATACAATTCATGTGTCGGTGTGAATTGGTTATTTCACTATTTATGATGTCCTGTTTTTTGATAAACTTACTTATATGATGCAGATGAACGGTCGGGAATGGATGTACGGTGACCGACGGGTAGCCGGGTATATCAAAGGCGTGGATAAATTTATCGATGTGGCTACGGCAAACAAAGAGAATGGATTTATACGTTGTCCATGTGTTCAATGTCGGAACAACAAGGATTACTCTTCCTCGAAAATCATTCGCGGCCACCTGATTATGAAAGGTTTCATGCCCAACTATAATTGCTGGACCAAGCACGGGGAAAGAGGGGTTATGATGGAAGATGGTGAAGAAGAAGATGATGATAACAACTATCATCATATGTTTCCTGAATACGGTGATACTGCTATGGAAGACAATGGAGAGGAAAAAGGTGAAGAACGGGCATCAGATGAGCCGGCTGATGAACTTGGTAGGGTCATTTCTGATGCAAAGCGAGACTGTGAAACAGAAAATGAGAAGTTGAAGTTAGAGGGCATGTTAGAAGATCACAAGAAATTGTTGTACCCAAATTGTGAAGATGGCAGCACAAAGCTCGGTACCACACTGGAATTGTTGCGATGGAAGGCAGAGTGTGGTCTAACTGACTCCTCATTTGAAAAGATGCTGAAAATAATGAAGCCGAAGTTTCCAAAACATAACGAACTTCCCGAGAGTACCTACGAAGCAAAGAAGACTCTCTGTCCTCTGGGATTAGATGTGCAAAAGATACATGCATGCATTAATGACTGCATCCTCTACCGCGGTAAGGAGTATGAGAATTTAGATAAATGCCCGGTATGCAACGCGTTGCGGTATAAGATCAGACGAGATGACCCTGGTGATGTTGAGGGAGAGCCCCTCCGGAAGAGGGTTCCTGCTAAGGTTATGTGGTATGCTCCTATAATACCAAGGTTGAAACGCATGTTCAGAAACAAAGAGCATGCCAGGTTGTTGCGATGGCACAAAGAAGACCGTAAGAAAGACGGAGAGTTGAGACACCCTGCTGATGGGTCACAGTGGAGAAAAATCGAGAGAGAGTTCCCAGACTTTGCAGGTGACGCAAGGAACTTATGGTTTGGTCTAAGTACGGATGGCATGAATCCTTTTGGGGAGCAGAGCTGCAGTCACAGCACCTGGCCCGTGACTCTATGTATCTACAACCTGCCTCCTTGGTTGTGCATGAAGCGTAAGTTCATTATGATGCCAGTGCTCATCCAAGGCCCGAAGCAACCGGGCAACGACATTGATGTGTACCTTAGGCCATTAGTTGAAGAACTCTTACAGTTGTGGGGCAAACCAGGTGTACGTGCGTGGGATGAGAACAAACAGGAGCCATTTAATCTACGAGGGTTGTTATTCGTAACCATCAATGATTGGCCTGCTCTTAGTAACCTTTCAGGACAGACAAACAAAGGATATAAGGCATGCACCCACTGTTTAGATAAGACCGAAGGTACATATTTGCATAAATGCAAGAAGGTTGTGTACCTAGCGAATCGACGATTTCTTCCGACCAATCATCCCGTAAGAAAGAAAGGCAAGCATTTTAAAGGTGAGGCAGATCACCGGAAGAAGCCTGAACTCCCTGCTGGTGATGATGTATTTGGTATGGTCAAGGGCATAGAAGTAATCTTTGGAAAGGGTCCCGGCGGTCAATCAGTTCCGAACGACGTCGCTACAGGACACGCACCCATGTGGAAGAAGAAATCTATATTTTGGGAGCTGCCATATTGGAAAGTCCTGCGTGTCCGCTCTTCAATCGACGTGATGCACGTGACGAAGAATCTCTGCGTGAACCTGCTAGGATTCCTAGGCGTGTATGGTAAGACAAAAGATACACCTGAAGCACGGGAGGACCAACAAATTATGAAAGACCCAAAGAACATGCATACAGATAACAAGACGGATAAAGGGCGTCACTTAAGTCGTGCCAGCTATGCTCTTACCAAAGCAGAGAAGGAAATCTTTTTTGAAGTCCTTTACAGTATCAAGGTGCCGTCGGGCTTCTCATCTAATATAAAGGGGATAATAAATATGGCAGAGAAAAAGTTCCAAAACCTGAAGTCTCATGACTGTCACGTGATTATGACGCAGTTGCTTCCGATTGCATTGAGGGGGCTTCTACCGGAAAATGTTCGAGTACCCATTGTGAAGCTGTGTGCATTCCTCAATGCAATATCTCAGAAGGTAATCAATCCAGATATTCTGCCAAGGTTACAGAAGGATGTGGTACAATGTCTTGTTAGTTTTGAATTGGTGTTCCCACCATCCTTCTTCAATATTATGACGCATCTCCTGGTTCATCTAGTGGAAGAGATTGCCATTCTCGGTCCGGTATTTCTGCACAATATGTTCCCCTTTGAGAGGTTCATGGGAGTCTTAAACAAATATGTTCATAACCGTGCTAGACTAGAAGGAAGCATCTCCAAGGGATATGGAACAGAGGAGGTCATTGAGTTTTGTGTTGACTTTATTCCTGACCTTAAGCCGATTGGTGTTTCTGACTCGCGGCATGAGGGAAGACTAAGTGGAAAAGGCACGCTGGGAAAGAAAGCAATGATATGTAGGGACGGGGATTCTTTCACTAAAGCACACTACACAGTTCTACATAATTCCACCTTGGCAGCTCCGTATATCGAGGAACACAAGAATATTGTACGCTCCAAAAACCCGGGGAAGCCTGAATCATGGATTACAGATGAACACATGAAGTCTTTCGGTGGTTGGATGCGGACACATCTCTTGAATGACACCACTGTTGGAGATCAGCTATACTTGTTGGCCGCGTCACCATCTTCTACTGTATTGAATTTCCAAGGGTACGAAATAAATGGGAATACATTCTACACGATCGCCCAAGATAAAAAGAGCACCAACCAAAATAGTGGTGTCCGCTTTGATGAAATAGACGAGAATGGACAAAAGGACACATATTATGGTTACATAGAGGAGATATGGGAACTAGACTATGGAGTCTCTTTTAAGGTCCCTTTGTTTCGCTGCAAATGGGTCAACCCGATGATGCACCGACGATGGCTCCTGTTGGCTACCCAGTGGATGATATCACAGAGATGACACACTGCGAGCTACATGTCAAAGTTGTGAACATATCAATGAAGGTGGCGGTCGGCTATGCCTTACCAATTGGACCCACACCAACTTACCACAGTCGTCCGGTTCCAGAGGGCTACGCTGTTGTCGGCGTGGATGAAATCATGCCCACCTTTGAGGTTTTGGATCTTCACTACCCTGCTGGTGAAGGGGATGTGACTGTGCTGGGTGACGCAAAAAACGTCACCATTCTATGGCCGAAGGATTGTATCGTGCTTCGAAATCACACGCCAAGGCCATCTTCGCCGCCGCCTCACCCGTCTCCAGCGAGGTCGTCGCCGCCGCGGCAGCCGTCTTCGTCGCCTCACCCGGCTCCGTCGCCTCACCCGTCTCCGGTGCAGCCATCGCCGCGGGAGCCATCGCCGGCGCCTCAGGATAAAAAGCGTAAGCGTACCGCTACTGTGCGTCGTAAGCGATCGCCGAAACGTAAACAAGAGCCTCTTCCAAAAGTACCAACTGTTCCTCCCAAGAGAGCTTATGACTGTACTGAAGAGGAGACTGCGGCGATCGTTGATGCGGAAACGACAGCGTTTTTCGCTAAGCTGAGGCGGCCGAAAGAGCCAGAGTTCCCCAGCACCAAAGAAGAAAAAGCCAAAGTGTTGAAAATGCTAAAGACTCTTCATCAACCCGAGCCAAAGCTGTCATCAGACTATGAGCGTTCTATTCTCAAGTCACATGCGGCACAAAAAGCCTCGAAGAGCAGTACTGATGCAAGCGGGAAATCTGTTGCCCAGCTCGGAGAACAAGCAAAACAGACTTGCGCCCCTCTCAAGGTGATTTCTCAAACCAATGTGGGGTCGAGCAAATATGGGGCCGAAGAGCAGTATGATCCAGAGGTAGTTGCACAATACGGAGAAGCTGCCGCTGCTCAAGGTATGAGTATTGCCCAGTACTTATCCCAGTTAGAGTTCTTCCCCGTGAGTGAAGTAGCATACCAATACCAGTACGGAAAACCTCTCGTCAAACCTGAGGAGGTAAACAATCTTTCAACAAAAATGCGAAGATTGCATAACTGGTACATGCATGCCACAAGTGCCGGGGCTAACTGGATAGTGCTGAGGGTTACAAAAAAGCATCATGGGAAAGATAAGGATGACATGATATCCATTGAATTTGATGAACTATTTCAATTATTCAATCAAGACGCCTTGGACAAATCGATCATGAGTGCCTATTGTCTGTAAGTACTAATTCTGTAATTAATTTAGTCTCCATCTATATTATTTTGTTTATTGCATGTATATAATCATACTTTAATATGCAGAATGAAGATTCTCGAATGCAGCAGAGGACAAATCTATGACATTGGCTTCATTGACCCATATTGGGTTCATGAAGCTAATCTCAAAATAAGCCCCCAGGACACGGAGGATAATATAGTACACGCGTTAAGGTTTCAAGAAACCAAAAGGGAAATACTATTTCCTTACAACTTCCAGTGAGTGTTATTGTCTTGTATACACTTTCTATTTCGCTTACTCGATGTTAAGTATATAATTGATAAGTTCTGCATTCGCAGGTACCACTATATTATGTTAATCATTCAACTTGATAAAGGGCGTGTACTAGTCATGGACTCGAAACATAAACCCCTTGAGACATGGAAGGACATGCAGATACTTCTCCAGCGGTAATTCTAATCATTACGACACTATATCGGCAACGTTCGTGAATTTTATGATTTCAAGTACTTAATAACTTATTTTATTCGTTTTCTACGCCGGTCAGCGCTTGGAAACGGTTCACCAAGAAGGCTAGGGGTGTTTGGAAAGAGGAGCTTACATTTCAACCACTAGATGTAAGCACCACTAGCTATATCCGCGCATCTCTTTGATTCTAGTTTTGATACAGTTATTATCATGCTTGATTATTATTTTGATTGAACTCTGTTGTCGTAAAGTGCCTGACGCAGGGACCAGGTAACAATCTATGTGGATACTATGTATACGAGTTCATCCGGCAGACGTGCGATGAGAAGGGCAGAAATTTAGAGCAACTCCACGTATGTAAACAATTTCTATAGTTTTTAATTACAATCAAATTGTGTTTAGTTTCATATTCATATAGGCTGACTCCTTTTTTAAATCAGATCGAACGTCTACGGGACGGTCTTCTGCCAAAGGATCGCATACGAGCAATACAGGAGGAATTGGCGGGATTCTTGGATGCAGAAGTCCTAGACCCAAAAGGAGAATACTATTCGGCTGTGTATAGACAATAGGGATTGTAAAAATAGCAACTTTCAAGGGATTGTAAAATGTTGTCATGATGATCTTGTGTAATATAAGGTTCCTTCATTGATAAGTGCAAAACACTAAATAAACAATAAAACAACCTAAATGAATTCTCTGCCGCGGCACAAAAAGTGGCGAAAATGCTGCCGCGGCAACAAAATGTGCCAAAATGAATTCTCTGCCGCGGCAGAGAAATGGGCCAAATCTCTGCCGCGGCAGCAGGTTCTTAGTCCCGGTTCGTGTTACGAACCGGGACTAATGCTCCACCCCCCTCGCGCTCTGATGCCGCCACGTGTGCCCCCATTTGTCCCGGTTGGTGGGGCAACCGGGACTAATGGTTGGAGCTTTAGTCCCGATGCCCCCGTCCCGGTTGGGCAACCGGGACTAATGGCCCTTACCAACCGGGACGCATGGGGCGTTTTCTACCAGTGCGCGCGCCGAACAGCACCAGCGTCCCTGCCGGAGTACGCCCACGAGCAGCCCGTCCACGATGGAATCACGAAGCACCATGGCGTGGAAGCACGACGCTCTGCCGGAGCGCGCCAAGGAGCAGCCTGCTAGCCGATGCGTCCGTGACGCCAAGGAGTCGCTTGCCGTCGGAGCTCGCCACGCCAAGATGCCGATAGCCGTCGAAGCTCGCCACGTCAGTCGGAGCTTGCCCAATGCCGCCGCCGGAGGTCCTCAAGACGTTACGCCCGCCGCAGAGTCGTCAAGATGCAGCCGGCGAGGAAGAGGAGCGCAGCTTGAACCGGCGTACAGGCGCAGCTCCAACTTCACTCCACGTACAGCCCATGGTCGGTGCAGCTCGATGTCTGGCGGACAGGCACATCGTGACGTACAGCGATGGAGGCGGCCAAGAGCGACGTTGAGACGTCGGCGTCACGCTAAGGTGCACCGTCGACTCCTGCGGACAGCGGGCGGTCAGACGTGAGCAAGGCGTGCGTAGCGCGGCGAGAAGAGCAGAAGCAAATACTAAGCAAGAGACACGCACAAGCTAGCTACTAGTTCAGTGCAGGGAGCTACACGTGATGCATTAGTGCATGCCTCATGCACATTGGAGTAGTACGTGCGCCACGTACGCGGCCAAGCATCCGGGTCTCCGTCGCCATGCGCTCTCCTTGGAGGCAAGACGAGTCCCTCGACAACGACCGCTTCGTGATCCCGTGAGACGGCGCCTTTGGTCACGCTGGCTGCCGTAAACTCGGCGCTGCGCCGAGACTAAGGAGCCGACCACGCCGGCCATGCCGATATGAGCGACACTGGTCTCCTAATAAAAGTACTCCCGCGAGGCATACCCCTTGCACACCCCGACGAAGCCGCAAGCCGATCGTACTGCATTCATCTACATCAACAACTCTTCATCGCCGTTCAAGACCGACGAGGCGCAACGGCGAGGGCGGGCTAGGCCGGAGCAAAGACCACGCTTTCAGCGGCGCGTGTACCGATGAGGACACGGGCTCTGCCGCTGCCCACACACACACCATCACCACCACCATATATGCAGGACGTGAAGCGAAGACGACAAAGACGACCACATGGCTTAATCGGAGGTGTCTCGCGGCGTAACCCGCGGGAGTAATTAACCGGGAGCCTTCCGAGGCCTCGGAAACCAGGAGATCCTACAATCGCCGTTGTCAGGCTGGCCGCGCTAGTAGGCCACGGAGCGCAAATCCTCGGGAATTGTATTTGTTATCTCAAATGATTAATGAAATACTGTTCCCATCTATTTTGTTTTCTTTGTGTATTTATTATACACTGGCACGCCCGCACTCCTTCCTTTCTTTTACCGTACCCGGTGCGCATGAGAAAAACTACCGCTCCCGCACATACTCGCGGAGGCGCCCAGCACGAGTTTTTCTCGTGTCAAACACTGCCTGCCATAGTTTCTCGCACCCCCGGCGCCGCTGCTGGTTTTGACGGTGCTCACGGTCGGTTCAGTGGGCGGACCAAGTGGAGTCGTGATTGTTCCTGCGTGGTGGAGCCCATGGCATGGCCTCATGGCATCACGGCAACGGAGTGGCGTGCTGATATCTAGTGGTGGAATCGAGCCGGCTCGTGGTTTGGCTTGGTCAAGCTTGTTAAAATTCGTGTCGAGTTTGGCTTGACTTGTGTTCAAATTTTTTCTAAAATATTGGGCGTGGCTTGGCTCGGGAGGCTCATGAGCCTGTTGCCACAACCGAGTGTCACATAACTACTAAACCCTAAACACACCCTGCTCTCCTTCCTATCTCTCGTGTTGCCACTGTTAGTATGATTTTGGTCGTCCCTTACCGCTAGATTTCAATTCGTCGCGCAGGCTGCCTTGTCGCCATCTTCCCTAGTTGTTCTCAGCCTGATTTTTTTAATTCCCGAGCCCTCCCGTCGCCATGAATAGCCCCTGGCCGAGCTCCTCCATCATCCTTGTCTTGGTCGGGCAACACCGCTGAAGTTGTACACACACTGGACTATCTTATGAATCATGCATATATCGTGTGCAAACTTTCTCTTAGACAAGGTTATACATCGATGCATGCATATATCATGTTACTTTTCATTGTCAATTGTTTGTTTTAGCAAGATCATAATGACGTTTGGGCATCGAGCATTCGAGCCGGCTTGCGAATTTCGTCGAGCCTCGAGCCTGACTAGCAAGACTTGGACTTGGCTTGTCCAACCTTCAAGCCGAGCCGAGCCTTGTCGATCCTGAGCCAAGCTTCGAGCCTCGAACTTTTTGTCCACATGTGCTGATATCTACCGGTGGGTCTAGTAGAGACACCGGGGCGTCGACCGCCGGGTGCCGGAAACGGCAACGATTTCCTAGATGTCGACACCATGGGATAATAGTACCGGATATTTGGAAGAGGCTGCGCGCATGCGATAGCTCAGTTGTAGAATATCCTCGAGGTGCTCACTCGATCCGACGCCTTGCTTGTACGTATAGCGACTTATAATTGATCCCTAGAGCTATCTACTCACGACATGCATGTGCTGTCTCTCTCTCTCATATTTCATCACACGGACATAATAATTGTTAAGAAACATATATACGGTCATAGCGTCATCACAAACAGCACCTACGTCAACACTAGCTGCTGCGGTATACACGTACCCTCAGAGGGCGCAAGGAAGGCGCAACCAGAGCTGTCATCGGCATGCATGGCGCATCGCAGTTCAAAAGCGTCCCTTCTCCGAAAGCAAACCTACCTGTCCATCATCGATCGGTCTCGAGTTCGGCATCAGTCCGATCCAGCCACGGCATCAGGCTTAGCTTTTGACAAAAGATGCATCATGCACGAAGCGATGGATGAGGGTTGAACACTTTGCTAGCTCGTCGTCAGAGTTCAGACAAGTGTTGTCGCGCGGTGTGGTCTTCAGCTGCCATGATCTGCTTCCGGACCTCAACTCTCCCGGTCTAAAAAGTCTCGCGTTATATATCCTCTTTTTTCAGCCCACCGCATTAGGCATATCCTCAGGAGCTTTCTCCGTATCTATTAGCGTTTCCCTTTTGCTAATTAAGCATAGCCGCAGACGCGTGCCATCGTTGCGGGGCACAGGAGGTTTGGTTTTGGTTCTGCCTCGGCTGGTACTGATGCCGACGCGTACACCGATTATTCCTCACCTCTCACTGATTACCGGCGTCACTGGCCGACAAAATTCCTTTCGGATTTGACGACCGGAGACAAAACGCGCGATCTCTTGCGTGCAAGAGTAGTGTAGCTTACACGGACATATTACAGAAATTAACAATCTTGCACGTATATATCAACGTTTCCTCTGCTGTTTTGCAGGTGAAACATCTGCATTTCAGCCTCGATCGATGTTAGCTCCAGCTAGCGTCTTTCTGGCACTCCTTCAGGTGCTATGACTGATGCAGATCCCTCGAACAGGATGGCAGTTGCGTTGCACAACCACGTAGTACAGCACCACCCACTGATTAGAACGGCGAGCCTGCTGATGACCATATTTCATCGCATCTTTTGTTTGATTCAGATTACGGTACTAGTATGATTCGCTGCGTCAGATAAACTCGAGGACCTTCAGCAACAGTGTACGGAGAGCAGGGGATGGACATGACATTAACAATCGGAACAGACGCGGCTAGACTCACCGGAGTTTGGTTCAGACTTCAGAACGACGAAGACAGCCATGGTCAGGCAAGTGGCCTAGCAAGAGCCACACACACGCGCGCGGTGTTATTTTCGCACTGCTCAAGGCGGTCACTAACAATGTTGTTTTCGCTGGGTCGCCATCCGAACTACAAGAAGCAAGAGCGAGATGCCCACTCCGATCCACATATACAAACTCTGCCAATGGGATTTCACGGTGGGAAATGTGGACGGGGATGCGTCGTCTGTCATTTTCGGCGAAAAGAGGTGTCCTACTCACCGAGAGCTCGACACCGGTTGACAAACACGGCCCTGGGCAGCGGATACCAATAAGCTCCATCCAATATCTTCTTCAGAGACATTGCAAACTGAACCCTCAAGAGAAAAAGATCGTCTAGGAAAAATAATAACAAGAAAATATCCTGCACCTATGGTATTATTTTCATATTGCTTTCCTTGCACAAAACTATTTATTTTACTCCCTCGGTCTCGAATTAGATGTCGCAGATCTAACAAGATTGATTACAAAGGTCATGTTATTATAATATTATTAGTGGAAAACAGTATGATGGTATGATGGCGATACGAAATAAACAATAGGAAGTTTACTTCGGAATGTTGGCCACTACTGATTGGTTGGATAAATACCCACTTGTCCATGTGACTGCTTTGGCTAGAGGATTTTACTTTATAAAAATTTCACTGATCTATTAATAATCTTCATTGGCAATACAAAGATCGACAAAAGTAATAAAATTTACAAACAAGTCTCCGGACCACCTAGCGGCGACTACAGACAATTGTGCGAGCTAAAAGCGCACCGCCGTCCTTGCCCCTTCATCACTGGAGCCGGACAAAGCCTGTCGTAGTACAACTTGTTGTAATAGATAGACGGAAAGTCGTCATGCTAAGACCCCGAACGATGTTCTGACCATATTCTTCTACTGATAGACTCGAGTGATGTAATGACTATACCTTATCGGTATAGATTTGAATTGAGTTGGATGTTGAGAGATGATATTGGAGAGGTTGTTAACCCTATTTGGGGTTTAGAACCTAAAAGGAGAGATGCTATGGGAAGAGTGAAGTTGGAAGTTAGCCTTAACAAGTATGGGATATAAATGGAGATGCCATTTATAGAAAGGAGAATAAAACAACTGACTAGCTTAATTATCTAGATAAACAAGCCGAATTAAATGAAATTTCTGTGAAAGACAGAGAACTACAAAGAAAGTTTTTTTCTTGGGGAATTACAAGTGGAGTTAAAAATGCAACCTACTCTCTCGGTCCTCAAAAGAGTGTACTTCAAGAACAAAAAATGGAGTAATAGCCTAGTAAAGGAGGAGACTATTAAATTGATCCAAAGAGCAAAAACGTGCATACCTTAGTCTTGGGCACAATTGTGCTACATATTTCAGGAACAAAACTAGTGAGAGGAAAAAAATTCAATTAAAAGATAGTGAAGATGTAGTTGAAGGTGATCAAAATTTGTTGGCACATGCCACAAACTTCTACGAGTATACATTTGGGCAATCGGGAAAGACTGCAATTAAGCTTGGTTTTAACTTTTAAGGTCCTGATGGCTTAAAAGTCCTTTACTTCTACACCCTTTACTCTCAAAGACTTTAGCAAGGTCGTGATGGCTTTTCCGAGGAATTTTACCAATTCTTTTGGAACTCCATCAAGATACCTTTCAAACGTTTGTTGTTCCATTTGTGGAACTTTAGATATTACTCCCTCCTTTCTCCTTTATAAACTTCTTATAAAAGGGGAACAAAGATAGATTAATTTTTGGGACAATTACACTCATCCCTAATTGGGATGCTGCTGCTTTTATCAGTATGTTTAGAGAGCTGTGATCAGCGATCATCGTCACTGTCTGAGAAAACCTTTTGGGTTCAAGTTATGGTGGAGAAAGATGTAGCAGAGGGTCATGGAAGAAATGTTTCTCATAAAAAAAAAGCAGAAACAAAAACATCGGGACACCGGGCCGGTATGCGCAAATTTCAGGCCGAAAATCTGCGCACCACTACGATTTAAAGCCCAACTCTACCGCTGGGCTGGCCTGCCGCAGCTCCATGCTCCTCGGGCTCGGCCGAACCCAGCAGATTTCTAGCGCGGACGGTCGGTTGCCGGTTGGTCAGGTTTTACTAGGTTTTTGCTTGTCTTCGCCGTCGTCAGGGGTCAGCGCCGGCGGCCGCCGACCCTCGACTCTCCCCCCTTCTCGTCGAGACAGCGTACGGGCCATGAGAGACCTACACCTCCCGCTGAACCAGACCCAGAGGGTCCGTCTCGAGGCCGCGCTCCACGAGCTCCAGACCCTCGCCCCGGCCGCCGCATCCGCCGCCGCCGTCACCGTCGCGGACACCATCCCCGTCAACCATGAGGACAACATCCTCAAGTAAAACTTTACCGTATCTTCCCCTTTCTATCCATTTCCACCCTCTTGCTTGGTGGTGGACTGATTGGGTTTTTTTGGGTGCGTGTTTTTTTGTGTGCAGAGGGCATGGTACAACAGACCAGGATGGGGAGGTGGTGGCGACGCTGTGTGGCGTTGTGGAGCGGGTCGACAAGCTCGTCTACGTGCGGACGCTCCGGGCGAGGTATTCTCTCCCTGCATTTCTCCAATTCGCCGCTGTGTTAGTTTTCATTTGTGTGTTCGTCCTCACAATGCAGTGGCATTAGTAACTTACCGAGTGTAAGTGTATATCGGTGTACATATGAATGGATTAGTGGGTTTGAGTTTGACTATGAAGGGTTTGAGTTTGACTATGAATTTATTAGCGGGCAGTTCTCAGGTGACTGGGTGAGGTACTGTTGTCTCATACTGAAATATTAGGGTGTTGTATTAGAGCAGGGTGGTTATGATTTGTGCAGACTTATTAGGACAGGGAATACAACATCAAGTTTGTAATTAGTTTTGCTACCCTGAAGGCTCATTTCTGTTCTCTTCGACCTTATCAGGTATAAGCCGGAGGTTGGCGATATCATAGTTGGCCGTGTCATTGAGGTATGCACACTTTGGGTCACTCTTTCAACGTTCCTCTCATTTTTGTAGCATGGTTTCTGCTAGGAATGAGCCATGAGGATGCTCTACATTTTGGCTTAAAGCATACGTGTTAAACTGCGGGGTCTTATTCTATGCTGTTAAAAGTTGCTGATGCAAAAATGTGTTTAGTCTGATCTTTATGGCATATGGATTGAGAATTAGCTTTTCCCTGTGTTTGGTAGGTTAGTAGCTTCAATTACGATACTCGTGGATACATGTCAGCCTGAATAGTCGGGCGGTGTGGGTAAACCTACCTGTTATTATAGTCAGTCCTTCCCAAATTCCCAATGTGATTTACTATCTGCTTGTTGTGCATCCATGGAAACAATGTATTTCATTTCTCACCAATATCAGTTACTATGTTGGTTTTTTTTCTCTAGATTGCTCCCAAGCGCTGGAGGTTGGAGATAAACTTTAGCCAAGATGCTGTTTTGATGCTTTCTTCTATGAATTTGCCTGATGGTATACAGGTATGCTGTTCTGCACCTTTATCCTCTTAACAGCCAAATTTTGGATGCGTGTTCAGCTCAAGACCGGGATATCCTTGCAGTACAATTTCAATGACAAATAATGTAATTCACTATATCAATAGATATTTCAACATGCTGCAAAGCACCCTTTCTAGCTGACATTTATAGTAAACTTATACCACACTGTCACCCACATAGATATATACAGAGCACATTAGCGACCAAGAAAGATCAGTTTCCTGCTTAAATGTTACTTCATGTTCAGAGAGCTCAATGACTGTCATCAGTTGTACGTTACAACTTACAAGTGCCACCATTTATTCTTCTCCATACTATTGTTATTGATTTTTTCGCATCCCATTATTAGAGAAGGAGGACTGCTGTTGATGAGCTTAACATGCGGAGTATATTTGAAGAAAATGATGTTGTCTGTGTAAGTATGATATTGCTTCCACCTTCTCTACGAATGATTTTATGTTAGTTGCTTGCATATTTCTCTGAACTTGTTCATTGCAAATCTGTTTATTAGTCCTGGAATATTTTCTTCTGCTTTTGGAGTTTTGGTTGCCAGTTTGAGCCCTCATTCTATGTTTCTCACTACTAGTCCACAATGATTGTCTATCTTTCAATTCAGAACTGATACAGCTCATATTTCATTTGAGGTGTTAGAATGCCCTGATCTTTCACTCACACAAGCAGAACTAATTGGTAGATGAGTTTGCTTAGAAACTAAACATATGAGAACTCTAGCAACAAAGTTGACTAACATAATTATTTATGGATTATAAGCGGTAGGGACTTGCTGAAGTATATGGTAGCCAAGAGCGTAGGTGTGGAAGAAATAATAGGTGTGAAATATATGTAATGGCAGATTGGAACTGGCAGTAGAAAATAGATGCAGAAGAAGTGCATGGCTGCATTCATGGACTATAAGTTGGCAATGAAAGAATAAAAACAATGTGGAAATTATAGTGGATGGAAAATAATTGCAGTGAAAGAGGATACCCAGTTTGATTCTTGCTAACTGCAAGAACAAAACCAATCTTGTGCCCTGGGGATCAACACGGCCGCAACAGTTTGAAAAAAAAAACCCTAACAAGGGAGCACAAAATAAACAGTTCTTATGCCATCTACCATGGGCTTTGAGTGGATAGTTTACTTTCTAAGTGAAACTTGATGGGGAGTAGTACCTCAGTACCTCACCTGCAACTAAGACAAGAAAGCGTATATGCTTATAGACTGCGGTAACTGCACCGCACTTCTTGTGCAAGGACTGAACAATAATTCCCAAGGAATAAACCATACCAAAAATAAAGCACCTAGCCAAAAATAAAGACACTAAAACATCATTATTATGTGTAGCACACTTCACAGGACCTAAGATACCAGTACCTCCCTCCACTTTGTATGTCGCGTCATTTCCTAGGCGCAGGAACAATCTACCACGTTCGTCCTCCCTCCGCCTCCCGCTCGACTTATAGTTTTGTTGGCGTGATACTAGTGATAACCACATCAAGAGGCATCTTCAGAGCTTCAAGGGCGGCAAAACAGTAGACAAGTTGCATCTATCGCTTCAAGGGCAGCAAAACTTTAGACAGTTGCTGAGTTGCATCTATCCCAACTGATTACAAGCCACCTGTCTGTATTGGATTTAAACCTGATACTTATGTGCCAAATTTTTAATCTTTGGTGATATTTTTTCATCGATTATACTGTGGGAACAATATGTTGTTTTCATTTGATGCTGAAATTAATCCGATTTATTTTATAACAAAATTATCTTATCTTTGAGTTACAAAATTTGTGCCGTCTTCTGTCTCTATATCTGTGTTGTGTTTTTCTTTACAACAAAGAGTTCTAGTGTGGAAAAGTTGCATTAGTGAACTGGTTCTGTGATGTATTGATTGGGATAAATGCAGATTCTCTGATACACAAGGATTCCCTAATTAAGCCTTCTGTCTATCCTACATTTATCCAAGCATCAAACAATTTTTTATTTACTTTTTTCCTTAGGAAACTTCATGACATTGGAAACTTGGCTTTGTCTATGTCCTTTACCATTTTTGTAGTGTCACTTTTTTTTGTACTGGATTAATACTGTTCAAGACCTGACGCTGCTACTTTGCATATAATCAACCATCAGGCTGAAGTTCGTGGTTTCCAACATGATGGATCTCTTCAACTACAAGCAAGGAGTCAAAAATATGGAAAGGTAGATGCCAGATCATCTCTTTGTCAGCTATTATTATTCACAGTGCCCTGCCAGTTTAGGCTACAGTGTCTGTCAGCTGCCTTTCTGTGCGATGAATATGTTCCTTTACATTACGGCTCTTGTAACTATTTCGAACTTCTTTAACAAATAAGCAGAGCTCCTGACATTGTCCTCAGGGATATGCTAGCTCTTTTCTGTGGCACTCAAAAGCTGGATGATGTTGATTATCCAGTGCAGCAATGCAAAGCAGGTTAATGAACTAGTTCATAGAGATACCACATATTTTTTGTAGTGTTGATAATGACTACTGTAGGTCCATGATTTGTATCTGACTGCTGGAGTTACAATCTCACCTTTTCGGAACTAACATTGTCAGTGTTAATTTGTAAACTTGTTATTGAACTGTTTCGAGTTTCTTTATGCAGCTTAAGAGGGGTCAATTGCTGACAGTACCTGCATATTTGGTAAAACGGCGGAAGCAGCATTTCCATCATCTGGAGCAGTACGATGTCGACTTGATCCTCGGCTGCAACGGTTTCATCTGGGTCGGCGAGCATGTGGTGGTGCGTGAAATTACTAATCTGAACGAAGAGCAAGAGAAGCCTAGCGCTGAAGTGGAGACTTTTACCTCAATGGAAACCAGAAAACACATCTGCAGGCTCGCCAATGCTGTGCGTGTGCTCTCAGCCCTAGGATTCACTCTGACCATCGAGCTGGTGATTGAGACCGCCGAAGCAAGCCTATCATCAAATGTCGAGATAAACGACATGCTTGGAGCTGAGTTTTATGTCCAGACAGCGGAGAGGGAGGCTAAGCGGCGAGCTGGTCTCTTGGGGAAGAAGGGTGGGGCGAGGTAAATCCTTCTGCCCCTTCCTGCCTGCCTGATTTGCAGAGCAAACTGTGCCTTACCTGTACGAGATCTGTAAAAGAAAATAGTGACAATCAGTGCCCGCTCCTATGGTAGTCTAAAATGTAGAGACAAAAAGATTTTGAGACTTGGGGGGCTCGTCTTCCACTCTATGGCGTGCATGTATGTAGTGTCGACATGAGAGACCTTCGATTTGTGCCAAAAAGAATGCCTATTCTGTTCTGCGCTCTGACTTGTTGTTTGAGGTTCATTCAGTAGTTCCAACTTTCATTTCTGGGAACTCGAGTTGATTCGTGGTGTTAAATGCTGTTCGGAGACCTAAACCCAGTGCCCCTTTTCCTTGTGACGAGCATAGTTGTGCCTACTTGTTACTGTGCTCCCTAGAAGTAGACGGGCCCACCTCCCAGTGAAGGTATCTTACCCTGTTGCTGCCGTCCATTTTACTGTGCTCGTCAATCTTTTTGGCTCGCCCTGTTAAAAGGATCAGACAGTGTACCGGCATGCGCTGCAGAAACCCGTGATGTTTGGATGAACTTGTGAGCCGGCGGCAGAAGCAGAAGGACAAGCCCCATCGGCTGATCACATCGCAGTTCACCAGTTGTCGCCTTCTGGACCAACAGACCGTCCCCGCTGTACGAGCTCCAGCGCTAGCAGGCCCGGCGCCGCAGGCTCCCGGCCGGGCCTCGTCGAACCTCTCCCACACCAAGCCCCGGACCAGCGTAGCAGAAGGTCCAGGGGGCCCGCCCCCACAGCGCGTCGTCAGGCCCGCTGACATCATAGCAGTAGCCCGTAGCACCACGGGACGCACCTATGTTCGCGCTACCGTCCTCTGCTCCTCCCCATATCTCGATCTCCGCGCGGCGCGGGCGGCTGCTCCTCGTCGTCGCCTAGGGAGGCCGCGGAATCTTAACAGCCTCTACTTCCTGCTCAACCTCCAGACTCCAGTCCACGCCTCGTCCCCCACCCGCCTCCACACCACCCAAGGGCGCCCGCCTCCTGGAAGTAACCCCTCCTCGTCGTCGGTCTACTGGTCGTCGCCCTCATCTGCTGGACCGACGTGGTGTGGCGACCGATCGGGACGTGCTTCCTGCTGTTGGTAAGGATCAAGGTAGCCCTAGCGAACTTGCTCTGCGTTGCTGTTCTAAGTCAATTTTGTTCCAGCACTGTCCCTCGCTGTGAGCGGAATCGTGTTCAATCTCTCTTTCTCTGGTTCAACTAGTTTCTTCGTAAGATCGATGTCTCCAATGTTCGATGAGCGGGTGAACTAGTAGTGGTCCACCTACGTTTTTTTCATCCTGAACTAGTAGTGTCAATTGCAGTTTTTAATTTAATTAAAAGAGAGAGATGCGGGGATTAAACTGAACCTTCAAGGCCCATGCTCTCTGTCTCCAATGTTCAGCGAGGAGGTGCATCCACTTGTATGTTTCTAATTACTACTTGATACTTCAAGGCTGATACCACTACTATACTTACCTAATTTATTCAGATCAGTTCGTGGTAACCGTTTGCTGGCTGTTCCTTTTCTGACCGAGTCGGCAGGCCACACCGTACCCATATATACTTTCTAGTAAATGCATCGGCCAGCACCGCAAGCTGGGGCCCTTTTGCTGCCCTCGTGAAAGATTTAACCTGGAAGAGGCTGCAAATTCTCCCAGTGGCCTGGCCTGCCATATGATCTCCTGCTACCGTGGTCCGCACCAGCTTCATAAAAACCTGCAGGCTGTGGACGCAGTAAATGTGAATGAACCTGCCTATTTTTTCTCTCTGTCGTTTTTATGGTAACCTGTAGGATGACTGCCAGAAGCTGTCTGCTTCTCAACCGAGAAGGAATTTGTGGCCGTTTTGAATAGCCAATCCGCTCACTTGTTTTCGGGACTTGGGAGCATCCCTGCTCTGAAAATGTGAACCTTGTAGCCTTTGTGTGTAATTTCTTATGTGGAAGAGTGCGAAGTTGTTAGCTGGTAGCACACACAGAAATTCACTTTAGAGCTCGAGCTACATGGAGACCCTTTTTTTTCAAAATTTGAAAACAACATTTTTGAAGTTTCAAAAAATTCTAAAAAAAAATCCTAACGTCCGCACTCAGCACACACCCATTTCTTTACAATGGTGGCACTGTAGCACATAATTATTTGAAGTGCTTAAGAAAAAACTGGCAGTGTCTAATATATGTTTAATTTAGCCTGGATCCGTTGGAGATCTTCCTTTTGGTAGCTGGAAGTAAAAAAGCAGTTAATTGTCATTATGTTTCACTTGCAGGAATCCCATCATAACTTGCCCTTGTGCCTATTTTTTTTTTAAGTAAGACCACTACGCTAATTGTTACCTATTCTTTTTGTATGACATCGAGTTCTTACTATTTGTATTGTAACTTTCCCCTATGAGCAGTATTTTCATGTGTTGTTGTGGTGCTTCCAGGATAGTTCTTTTTCAACAGTCTGTTTTTCAGGTGTTTCGCTACGTTTGAACACGCAGTATGCCTCGAGGGCAAGGTTCTTCTGTGTCAGTTCCCGAGAAGCCTAAAGTTGATGAAAGAGTCAGTTCTGATAAAGATAACATCAGGCATAGGAGGAGCCCTTTTTTGTTGCTGGGATTGTTGATAATCTTCCTTCATGGATCCTGGTCTGTTTACTGTACCCAGTTTGCAAGTCTTCCTTTGCCCCTTGATGCTGAGCAGGCTGGTAAGCGTGGGTTTTCAGAGGCTTCTGCCCTTAAGCATGTGAAGTACTTGTCAGGCCTGGGACCTCATCCAGTTGGTTCAGATTCCCTCGATCTTGCTGTGCAGGTTGTGCTTAACTTTCTTGCCTTTTCGTTTTTAACAGTTCTTACTTACAATTTAATTGTTCAGACCGATTATAACATCGCAGTTAATGTTAGCATGAATATATTCTAAACAGGCTTGGTAAGTGACATGTTCCTATTACGTTGGAAGTAGCTTGTTGGATGTTAATTGTTGATGCTAATTGCAGTGCCCTGTTTAATGAATAGAATTCTCTTGTAGGAAATAGGCTGCTTTAAGTTTGCATTGTATGGCTTTGTGTTGAAAATATTGCAAGTCGTAGTAATCAGTTATGTTGTTAGGCGAAGCTGGAGCATCTTACTCTTGGGGTACTATTTTGGATTATTTTTTATATTTGAAAAAGTTCTAATTAAGTAACTATTTAGTGTTAATAATCTGTGTCGCGTGGCTAAATACTTCTACTAAGCTCATATTTCACATTATCATTGAAATGGCACCTAGAAACTGCCATGTATTCAATCCAGGAGTAAATTTCATGGTGGATCACTGAACTTATGCACCAGTTTTTCGTTTAGGCACGGTACTTACAATATGCACATTTTTTTCAGTGAAGTGTGTTAACTGGGTTATGCCAGGTCCAAGCTAGCGTAGCCAGGCATTGCTAGGACATTGGATGCCAATTCGTGGCAACTTTGTAAGAATATGTGTATAACCTTGTTTCTCTCCCTTATTTCTCACACTACTGTAACCAAGATGCAGAAGACAACAACTTCGTTAACTTCTCTCAAGCTCTCTGCCCTTTCACCTTGCCACTGCCATCCTGATCCTGGCTGCCAGTTGCTAATCTCGCCCATGCTTCTACGCTGGGAGTCCAGGCGAGCTCAGCCATGACTTTGACCACCAGAAGCGCGCACACCACACACCAGAAGCTCAGCCATGGAGGAATTGGGGATTGAGAGAAAATAAGTTCTGGGGTTTGGGCAATAAGTGATAAAGGGATTAAGTTAAACATGGGATCCACCTAATTATTCTTCCATCTTATCTTTCACTTGTACTATCTTTTTGCATTTCTTCTTTCTCTGATTATGATGGTATTATGGCACAATCTTGACTTACCACGTGAATTGTTCTGGGAGCTTATATTTTTTCTATAACATCTCCTTTTAGTTGCACTATCCATTTTGACATTCCCATGCAATAGTATGTATATGCAGAAGCAGAGAAAATAAAGAAGACAGCTCATTGGGACGTTGATGTTCAACTGGAGTTGTTCCACACAGATATTGGTGCAAATCGCCTAGCTGGGGGCCTTTTCAATGGAAAAACACTGCTGTATTCAGATCTTAAGCACGTGATCCTCAGAATTGTTCCCAAGTATTTACCAGAAGCTGAAGAAAATTTGATTCTCGTATCTTCTCATATTGACACAGTTTCGACAACGTAAGGCTTTGTTTTCTTCCTTATGAGATAGTTTTGCTTCTGTGTTGCATTATGCAATGTAATCAATATGCTTAAGCAACATGTTAACCGGTTACCATCAGATACGAAGAGTTTCCGTATGCCTTTCTGACACTTATTGGTCAAATTTGGACATGGTGTATTTACTTTTGCAGAATATTATATGCAAGAATCCAACTTGAGTATCACCATCAATTGAGGAAGGGATGAGTGCATAAAGTTGACTAAATGAAATGTAAACGAAGTAAATTAGATTGGACAAATATATGGGCTCAGTCGTCCACTATTCTTTAAGCATAAGCAAGACACATATGGAGAAGCAAAACTTTCTAAGATAGCTTTACAGGACTTTTAGGTGTAAACTAAGTCCAAGATGTAACATGATTTGTGATCCTATATTGGGATAAATACAACACATGAAGGTTGAACGAGCGTGTAGCTTTGTGGCTTGTTTTGAAGTAACAATATAGATGCAGTCGTTCTATATACTTGCTATGTTTTGTTTACCTGATCATTCTGTCCGAGGATGATTTTTACTAGTACTTTAGACAAATATTCAGACTGTTCAAGTGTACATCTAATGTTAAGTAGGGTGTAATTTATTGACAAACCAATGCCTATTGATTGCAAATGCATGTACTGCAGCAGAACAATTGTCAGTTTCTTATAGAACATAAATATACTTCTATGCTTTTCCAGTGGAGGTGCCGGAGATTGCAGTTCATGTGTAGGAGTCATGCTAGAGCTTGCACGGGGAGTGTCTCAGTGGGCTCATGGATTTAAGAGTGGTGTCCTGTTTCTGTTCAACACAGGGGAAGAAGAGGGTCTTGACGGGGCCCACAGTTTTATAACTCAGGTAACTATTTTCATACATCGCACATAAATCATGCCAAATAACTGATACATGGCTCATGTCACTGTCGTTAAATCGTTATACTCTATAATGTAATTTACTGATATTTATGCAGCACCACTGGAGAAACTTGGTACGTTTCGCTGTTGATTTGGAAGCTATGGGTATCAGTGGGAAATCCACACTTTTTCAGGTTGGGCTCAAAATTTATAGTTTTACTTTGTTTTCAGAAATTATGCTTGTATTTACAATTGTAGGAGTCATGTGCTTGTTTTTTAATTTTACTTCAGTTTTTAATTTCCCCCTGTTTTTAGAAATTATGCTTGCATTTAGAATTGTAAGAATCATGTACTTGTTTTTAATTTAGTTTGTCGCTAATGTGTGAATAAGTTTTTTACAGATTGTAAGCAAACCATAAGTTACAGTTCTCTTGTGTTTGCCTATGGCAGAAAATAAAAGATTAATCATCTCCCGGGCTATTTTGTATGTTCTAAAATTTAGGCACCAAATTACATTTTATCTGCTTTTTAATTTCTTTCAATCACCATGTTGTTTTGTTCTATTTGTAGTGAAAGCATTGATTTTGAACCTTTTCAGCTCAGTGCCCTATTTTTGTTCATATAACAGGGTACTCATCATTGGGCTTTGGAGAGCTTTGCTGCTGTAGCGAAATATCCATCTGCTCAGATAGCTACACAGGTAATACATTGTTCTCATTTGGATTCTCGAGCTTTGCTGTCTTAGAAAGAACAGTTTCACTTTATAGAGAGGTTCATTTACCTTTGCAGGTGCTGTCCACATACGAAAGTCGTCCTTCTGTAAAAGTTTGAGTGATTTTCCTGTTCCAAGTTATTCTTGGCCAGCTATCGGTCTCTAAAAAGAAAATTATATTTCGGGCAGTAGCGGGTAACATTTGACTATAGTAAACTGTGGCAACTTTGTCAGATTTCCATCAATCCGAAATCAAGCTGCTCAGAGCAACATTGAGCGATTTGTAATTTTGAAAATGCCCTATTTAATTTGTCTCTTACATTATAAAGATGGATATAATCCACCTCACACCCGCTTGTTTAGTCCCAAGTCCAAACTTAAAGCGCAAATATCAAGTGATATCCTGTTGCTATAGTGAACAAATACGGTTTCACATGCACTTTACTCAAATAGCATAGCTTAATCTTTGTTTGTCTTTGTAGCAGCTTGCAGATATGGCATAACCAAACTTCTAATTGCAGGATATTTTCCGTTCTGGAGCAATAAAATCTGCTACGGATTTCCAAATATATCAGGAAGTTGCTGGTCTTCCTGGCCTTGATTTTGCATATACAGATACAACTTCTGTGTATCACACAAAGGTTTGCTTTGATGACTTCATATATGCGCACCTTATGATATAATAATAGCTTGTGTTCTGTTTCCCAGTAAACAGATAGGCCTGGCTATGTATATATAATATATTATATGTTCATTAAGATTCTGAAGAGAAGATTACAGCCATCCAGTACCTTAAAATGCATTTAATTGTATTTGTTATGAACTGAATAACTAATGTATCTATATTATCTACTCAGTTACAGTCATTTATTTCTTAGTGATATATGATTACAACAGTTCATTTGCCATGAGATTGTAATTTATGCCTGCCAATCAGAAATTCGAACTGTGGTACTAGCTTTAGATCTAACTGTAATGTTGGTGATCTCGAATGTGTAATACAAGGTCAAAAGAATATGTGGTGGAAGATTCAATCTATTTTTGAGTACCAAACGTTTCAGTTGCTTACTCATGATATCTTGTTGCTGTATTCTATGCAGAATGACAAAATGGAGCTTCTGAAACCAGGATCGCTTCAGCATAATGGAGAAAATATGCTTGCTTTCTTACTGCATGCTGCTTCATCACCAAAATTTATGAAAGATGCACACCAGGCAAAGCAAGAGAGCACAGAGGAGAAGAAAGCTATTTTCTTTGACGTTCTGGTATAATGATTAAACCATCTTTGTTTGCTCTCTTTCAAATATTATGGCTGTACCATGCATTATCTTTTTTCCCTTAAGCTAAGCAAGCACACATATAGCTTTTGCATTTTCATATGTTCCTATGTAAATACACTTGGTCTGCATATTCAAGCTAATGATTCAGATCATAAAGGACCATAATAATTCAATCAATTTTGGAGTTTCTGAGGTGATTATGTCTCATGTAGTAACTCAGGCTGTCAGGCAATAGTAAAACCAAGAAAGGTGTGAATTACTTATTACTACCTCTGTTCCTAAATATAAGATATTTTGGTAAGCTAAATTGACTTGCCAAAACATCTTATATTTAGTAACGGAGGCAGTATCAAGTTCAGGTCAATTGGTTTTTATTATCCACAAATTGTTATGGAACAAAGATGTATTCTTTGAAACGATCCTTTTCAATCGTGATGTCCAAGTAAAGTTGAATTTGGTGGGTGGCAAGATATAGTAGGAGCTGGTATGGATATGACTGGTGCAAATATTTGAAAATGAGTATATTTTACGTCATATCTTGCTTTGAGGAATGACCCAATTCTTGGATGAGTTGTCAATCTTTAATGGCTCTTTGATTTTGTTTGGTTAGAGCAATGTAATGGAGTCATCCAGTATTTTGCATGGCACCGCCCTATTCCTCATCTCCTTTTGACTTCATGATCATGTGCAGTGGGCATGGTTCCGGGACCAGGTCATACCATGACTCCTACTGAACATCAGAATTAGGTTTGGAGCTACAATTGGACCTTTCTCAAAAACCTCCAGTGAATTTGGTGATTGGTGTTGTTTGGCTTTGCTCACAAAAATGAACAATGGATTCTCTCAAAGAAAAGTTAGACCATGATATAACCGGAGGAAAATATGCAGATAATTCTAGTAGGTGTATGCATGTTTGGTAGTATCTGGAAAATAGACAACAAATTTGTTGGTATCTGGAAAAAGTGTGTGGATTTAGTTAGCATCATTTCACATTCAACTGAATTTTCTTCTGTTTTGGCTTCTCACTTGTATGTTACAACTTTGCAGGGCATGTACATGGTGGTCTACTCACAAAAACTAGCAACCATGTTTCACAACTCAATAATATTTCAGTCACTCCTGATATGGGGAACATCACTGCTTATGGGTGGACGTCCTGGGCTTGTGTCGTTTGGAATATCATGTTTGAGCATTATTCTAATGTTGATATTTTCCATCTTCTTACCGGTTGTGGTAGCATTTGCTCTGCCACATATATGTCCCTTTCCTGTCTCCTTTGTTGCAAATCCGTGGTTAGTTATTGGCTTATTTGGTTCACCTGCACTGCTTGGGGCATTCATTGGTCAGCACATTGGATTTAATCTCCTGAGGAAGCACATTAAACAAGTCTATTCAAGAACAAAGCCAGGTCTAACTGGTAATACAATAGATTACATTGTTGGCCTGGAAGCTGAGAGGTGGATTTACAAATCTGGTTTCGTCCAATGGCTAATAGTTTTGATATTGGGAACCTATTTGAAGGTCGGAGCATCCTATGTAGCACTCATCTGGCTTGTTTCGCCTGCTTTTGCCTGTAAGTTGGGGGTGACCTTTTGAGTAGTTAATATGTTGGTTTGTGCCTCGAGTATTGATGGTTGTTGTTTCGTTGTAGATGGTCTTATGGAAGCGACACTATCTCCTGTAAGGTCACCTAAACAGCTTAAGGTCTTTACATTGGTTCTGGCTCTGGCTGTGCCAGTTGTGTCATCTGCTGGTTTGTTTATTCGCATGGTTGATGTGATGGTCGGCAGTATTGTACGGGCTGATAGGTAAATCTTTAGACCCTGCAATCTCCAAATGTGTTCTGTATTTTCTCATTTGTTATGTGTAGGACTATGAAACTTTTACTGTAACTTAAATGCTGTTAACAAAAATGTCAGTTAATCTAAATTGATGAAACTAATGTCAACATGCAGGAACCCTGGTGGACTACCAGATTGGATTGGAAATGTAGTAGTTGCTGTTGGCATCGCTATAGTTGTCTCTTTTACGTTTGTGTATCTTCTTTCTTACGTCCATATCTCAGGTAAACCATGTCATGATTGATATATATAAATCACATTTGTTTTATCAAATTTCTGCCATCTAGTTTATATAATACTCCCTCCAGTCCATATTAATGGCCTCAACTTTGTCTAGATACAAATGCATCTAATCTAAATACTTAACTAGATACATACGAATCTTGATAAAGTTGAGGCCATTAATATGAACCGGAGGGAGTTGTTTGATTTTGCTTTGATTTGAGATATATGTAGTGTAATCCTGTAAGGTTGCGTGTTGTTGTCTGAGGAATGATCATTTCCGCTAAACATTCACCTAAGTGAGTGTCACTTTGTGTTAGAATAATGCTAAAATGGTACGAACATTTACAAGCCACCAAAGGTGACCCAAATGCAAACTAAGAAACCAAAATTGCAATCAGCTTCGAAGCTAAACTAATCTGAGAAAGTGAGAATGATCATAGATTTGTGACAATCGTGCTTTTTGCTGATCAAAAGAAGGCTCCTAGTTTTTTCCTCTGACACTGCTGTAATCAGACATCTACCATTGCATCCAATTCTTGCACTCTGGCAGTATGTACATACATCTGCCTTCTGTCTTACACACAGCACATCCCAAAGAAGCTGATATACAGGATAATGTTTCTGTAGGTGCGAAAAGAACACTTCTTTCTGTGTTGTGTGCATTATTTGGTCTTGCCCTTATACTGGTATCAAGTGGCATTGTTCCAGCATTCACAGATGATATTGCTCGTCCTGTAAATGTAAGCACTATTACACTTTATTTATGGCACTTTTTGATTATGTAACTGTGGATTTATCTTAACATTGGTATCCTAGTAATATTTTGAGTCAATGATTACTGTTCTAACTCCTCTGGCACTTTTGATATTTTTTCATCATCTGCCATCTCTGTAATCTGAAGATGATATTTTGTTTTAATCAATCCAGCATTCTTTTAAGATAATCTCTTATGCACATGATGAAGGTGACCTTCAGATTGAAATATAAGTCGTTATAGTTTTGTGCATAAGAATTAAGGAGTGCGTGATGAAATGACTTGTATCCTTCAATCGTTCCGAAACACAATGCATTATCTTACCATTAACCGTGTAGTATTAATTGCTTGCTTAGATATGCTATTAGGGTTAATAATATTAAGATCTCAATCAAGGAGTTAACTGTGTCTTAAAATAGTACA
Source organism: Avena atlantica (assembly GCA_910589765.1). NCBI lineage: Eukaryota > Viridiplantae > Streptophyta > Magnoliopsida > Poales > Poaceae > Avena > Avena atlantica. Next base: position 422,623,988 of record OU342734.1, on the reverse strand, counting down.
GTAGCTATTATCAAGGTATACTATCAATGATAACACTGTTTCATTCTTTTCTCAGGTTGTGCATGTTGTCGATACTACAAGAATGAAAGACGGAAATACAGAGCCATTATCCTATATTTCCCTGTTTTCCAACACACCTGGAAAGTTGACAAATGAACTGATGGACCTTAGCGGGGAAGAATTTTCTTGTGGAAGGAATATGACAATTGACTTCGTCACATTTACCATGAAGTATGGCTGTAGGAGTTACAAAGGGAGCAATGATGGATGGAGCAAATCGGAAGTCCCCGTGCTCCATGTTGAAAGTGATTCCGCTACAGACGGTGCTCGTACAACAGCAGTTTCTGTCGATACCAAGTCATCTACACGCTGGACTCTCGCAATCAATATGCAGGAAATTGACGATTTCACTATTCAAGGTGAGTCTCCACTAAATGTAGATCCATTATTGTAGGTGAACTAGATAATTTGTTGGCCTTCTTATTTTTTGACCTTTCCATTTGTTATTTTATCCAGTGGATTCAGAGGAGTTGGTTCAGCTGGGTGGTAAGAGCGAGGTCGACGGATGGCACACCATCCAGTTTGCAGGTGGCAAGAGCTCACCAACGAAATTCCAGCTAACCCTCTTCTGGTCAGGCAACGCAACACATGCATCTGCAGAAGGAGCTAAAGCACAGCATTCTCCTCTCTTGCTGAAGCTAAGAACAGATGTGGATAGAGTTACGCCTATGGTTGCTACGGTGCTTGAGAAGCTCCCAAGCTGGTGCACGCCTTTCGGCAAGTCCACGTCTCCTTACACGTTGGCTTTCCTGACCGCTCTTCCTGTCGATATTTAGGCAGCGCGCATTGTTACGTACCCCACGTCTAGTGTATTGACATAGTGTTCACGGTTAGATCAATTCCATCATCCATTGCATTCATAGCTTCAGAGTTGAGAACGTACACGAAAAGGCTGCAGCAGCTTAGAGTTCAGGAGGGACCTTGAAGCGCTAGAGACAGTAGACGAGGCAGCCCTGCGTCAAATTGTGTCCTGCGAATGAGTGGTCGTTTGATGTAAAAAGAACTTCAGATAGAGTGGAGGTTGTAATAAAGACGAATGTATTTTGGATGTTACTCACGGCGACAATTGATTGCATGGTCAAATTTGGGGCAATCTGTATTGTCGATGTTCTGATTGGTACTGTGTACTGTACAATGAATGATTTGGCCCTGTGTTGAATCGTGGATACAGCTGAGTGCTGCAGTAGGAACTTTAGAAAACATGTACCGTACGTTTGTCACCGGACGATGAGCAACAAGCGTACAGTTTGCTGTAGCAGTGTTTTGATTTCGCACTGGAGCTTCCTCTCGTTCCTTAGTGCCAGCAGTACCCGGAAATGGTGGTGGTAGTATGTTTTCCTTTCATCTACTCTGAAGCATAGATAATTGCATGAGGTGATGCTTGAGTAGTTTTATTTTGAGAGAGAGATGCTTGAGTAACTTTGTGCTCCGATGTGGGTTTACCTGCCTACTGTAAAAGCTCCACTTGAAACAGTTATCTCGTGGAAATTGTCAAAGAGACTTTCAGAGAAAGAGCTCAAACTGCTGCAAGAGAGTGCCAGTACTCCAAAAAATGTACTGTACTCATCCGAAATGCAGAATTTTTTCTTTTAGTTCCAGAAACCACAGTTTCAGAGCTCGAGGACATTAACTCATTGTTAATCAATGCGCGCTCGCTGCTCCCCGTGCGCGTAGAACGGGGGCATGGTAATTGGTACCGACGCCCAAGGCCGTTCGTGCGCACAAGGGAGGCATGGACCCTTCCATTCCACCACCTGCCCTCGCGCCCAACCGAGGCAGCGAGAGAGAGCTTTGACAAAACAACGAAGCCCGCGCGCACGAAAACAAAGCCGGACGCACGCACGCGTCCACTAGCTTCCCCCCGGGAACACCGACCGAGCGCCCCGGCACCGGAGCAACTCCCGCCGGTTTTCCGTGGCCGAAGCCCGCTAGCTACGCCGGTCAAACCAGCATTAGAATACTCGTACTAGCGGGGCGTCGGGGCGTGGGCGATCGCTCTCTGTAGTGCCGGCGTCGGGATCGGCGAGGCCAGGCCAGCAAGCTTCTCTCTGCAGTGTTTTGTGTCGATCGATCCCTGTGGCTTTGCTGCAGCTGTTGCTGCTGTGTGGGCACTGAAAGCAAGGCCTACCACTAGCTGGCCTTTTCTATTTGGGTAAAGCTACAGCTCCAGTTGCGTTGCGGTGCGTATATGGGCCGTGGAGTCTAGTGTCTAGGCTCAAAATTGGCACCCCACGTTGTTGTGTTGCGTTCCATAGGCTGCACGGTTACGATCGCTAGGGGTATACTAGGATACAACTAGGTTTGACGATGCTATGCTAGTGTGTCCCTGTCCTGGTTAGTACTACGTACTGGCATGCGTGCACGGGCACGTGAGCTGAGACGCGCTTCAGACAAGGTTGCACTGCATTCCTGGTGAGGAGGACTAAGCACAGCACTAGTAGCCACTAGTACTAGCTAGCTAGTGTGCATTGAAGATCTCAAGTGAAGTGAGTATCATGGTCATCACAAGGATACAAACCTTGCTTGCTCTCTCTGTCTTGCCACTTAGGCAATTGCTAATGGTAGAAGTAATTTTGTATCTACCATTACGCAGTGCTGCACCACCTCGTTCACTTTTTTTTTGGGTGTCTCGTAGTACTAATCAAACTTTACTGTGGTTGGTGTACAGTATCGTCTTCCACCAGAGATTCCTCCTCCACCTTTTTGGCTCTGATGAGTGATGAGGCAGGTAAAAAGGAACGGTCAACGTGGTTGGGGGGAGGGGACAGGCGTCAGGCGGTGCCCCACACGAAGCGGCGGAACATTCGCCCAGTTGCCCCTGCAGCGCTCGTCACCCTGCATCACCCACACGGGCGCTGCCTTCCCCTGTCCCCCTCTCTCATCCATCGTCGGGATAAGATGCTACTCCAACTAATTAATTATCACAGCTTCTCCTGTAGAGCAGATAGCGAGGGGAGGGGAGAGGAGAGGGGAGGGGAGGGGCCCAGGGAGCCCGGCATGGTGCAGTGTGCCACGGCGCCCCCACCGCGCCCTCGCTGACTTCGCGCCACTCTCTCCCTGTTGACTTCTCCCCTTGCTCTATCGATGGATCGATCCTCTCAGCTCAGGTCATGTGCCATGTGGTACGCGCTAGCTGTCCGTCTGTCGGCTCAGCCCGGCACGCCTCACCGGACGTGCCGCTCCGCGACCGCAACGCACCGACGCTAGCTAGCTTGCCACCAGAGCTGTTTTTCTTTATCTCGTCTCACCACCCCGATCTCTCGTCTCGATCTCCGACGTTGGTTTGTGAACTACTCCAATCAAAGCCGATGTGCATTATGAGTGTGAATTACTAACAGTCGTCTATGTTTGGGTCGACCAACGTCCATTTGCACGTACGCGTCACCTTCCTGTTTCAGCGAGCAAGCGAGCGGCAGCAGACAGCAGCTGTTGCTGCACGGACTGCAGTCTGCACCGACGACAGAAGAAAAGAAAACGTTGCCGTCGACAGACGTGCGACATACGTACTCCCTTGTTTAGGCTATCTCCAACGCCCCCTACGTATTCGTACAATTGGAACGTCGTTTGGTGGCCTGCATACGCCCTGGCACGGTGGAGCCAAAATCCGGCCAATTGGTTGTCCACATGTGAAGTTAGACCGGGCTGGCGTGAACTTTAAAAGCAGCTTGCGGCTAGGCCAACAACAACGCTCGATTTGGATGTTTTCATGGAGCCACCATCGTGGTGCGCTTGGCAGATGCAAATGCGGGCGTCGTCTGTACGAGCGCGGCCGACGATGTAGATGGCGATAGCTTTTCGACTGTAGGGAAAAGCTGAGACATGAGGTGAGCGAATGTCTCCCGCATAAATCCTCTTCTATTTTTACAGTCCTTGCTCACCGCCGAATAATCCCTACCTGCCATTTCCCCCCTAGACCGAGCTCCATCCCCTTCTCTATTCGCGTCAGGTAAGTAGCCCTCCCTTCTCCGGTGACCGTCGGCATCGACAGCTTGGACGACAACGCGAAGAGTACCTCCTCCTCCTCATGTACTGGTGATCTGCGTCATCCACCTCCTGCAATGACGGTGAGTAGCCAGGCCTCCACTTAGGGTTCTTAGATCTGCACTGTTGCTAGGGTTTGTAGATCTAACTTCTTAGCCTGACGATGTAGTTTATTGCTTGATTCGTAACCTAGATGTGTAGTTTTCAGCTGGATTTGCGGGATTGATTTGTATCTGCAATGTTGCTAGAGTAGGATTTGTATCTTGAACCCTATTGTGTCACTGATGTAGTGTACATCGTCTTTCCATGCTGCTAGGTTCGTGGATCTAGCCGTGTTCTTTTTAGCTTCATGTGCATTTCATAGTTTCATTCATATGCTTGTTACCTTGTTCTGCAACCTTCTTGCTAGCTAATCAGCATTCTTGGAATCAAAAGTTTGTCCTATCAATTGTGTTTACATGCGTTTGTATTTTGTACTTAATATAGGACTTATTCTGCGGTCGGTTTACCCAGGCTTTGGTCCCAACCGGGGAGTCCCAGATCCCCTCTTCGTTGGATGACAGTCAGCCTTTGACGCCAAATCAATGGTGTCGCCGATGTCACCCCTCTAGGGAGTGCCATCCTTTCTTCTAACCCCACTATGTGATGAAGGATAGTTTCCATGATCCCTCTGCGGTCTCACTTCCAAGGAACAAAAGATGGTTTATTTGTTCCACAGATGCCTCGAATAAGCAGGTTTGGATCTCAAAGACGAAGATATATGTGTAATGGGAGGAATCCCTTAGACTTTATTCATAACGTGATTGAGAGATCGTATAATGTGCCTACAAGATGATCTCAGTGGGTTTATAATGATACCCAACTAGATATATGAATCTAGAGCTATGACTAAGGTTAGTGGCAAAGACTTGGGCAATTATGGCATGTCCTTCTGGGTGAATGTCTTTGGGTACTTATAGGCATCGATGGTAGCCGAGTCCTTCTTAGTCACTGATGACTGCAAGTGCACAGATCAATTGTAGCTAGTTTTGAAATAAGAGTATCGATCCCATAGAGAGCTATTGGTAGAGGTCTTTATGCCCCTCGTTACTATTCACTAGAGAGTACTTGTAGGTTGTCTCTAATTCCAAGTAATGGTGTATAAAGAGTGTGTTTGAATAAGTGCTAAAGTAAACAAGAACAAAGTAAATAACAAAAGTAAACTAAAGCAAGCGAGTACCTATGAAGTGTTTTGTGATATGATTGAGGGGTTTTCAAGTAGTGTAGGATTCACCACTATAATGGGAGAATTATGAGTGATTAGGATAACCTATTTCTTATGTCATGATATGTGTGGAGAGAGCTTCATAATAAGATGTTCACTACAAGGCTCGTAGGCAGTCACTTTGTTGATATAGGAATGAGGTCATCTCTAAATAACCACCGCGATGTCTAAGAGTAGTCACCTATACAGACCACCGCAATTAAGGGTCTTCCTGTGGATATCGTAATTAACTTAGTGAATCTCTCTTTGTTCCTCCTTTGACCGTGTAGGTTGCTAGCCGACGCAAGTCATAATAGAGCACACTTCCAAACATGTCCTAAGGATTTTACCCTCTTTTTTAGACCCAAAGGCAAATTATATGTGACCAACTACACATACCATCTAAAGAGAGAGATCAGACACATATCATAGATCAATAGATTATGGGCACATATAATAGATCATCTTTATTTCAATACATAATAATACTAGGGTTTCTGAAGGGTTTCGCAGCATAGTAAATCAAAAAAATTCTACGGATGCGAACGGGAAAGCCAAGATCTAATCTAGGAGATGCAAACAACGAGGGGGGGGGATAGATGAGATCTTCATACCCTTGAAGATTCGCACAGCGGAACGTTCGACGGAACGTGGGTGATGTAGTCGTACTCGCTTCTCCTCCTCACGATCCGATCCGATCTAACACCGCAAGTGGCGATGCCTCCGAGAGATGCACACGTGCGACACCTCTACGTCTCCTCCTTCCTCGGTCCAGCAAGTAGGGTGGAGAGATGGATTGGATCTACAACACGACGGCGCGGTGCAAGCGGTGGAGTTTCTGCGGCAGGGCTTCGCCTACGCGCAGTCGGGAGGGAGAGAGAGAGGAGGGGCAGCAGGGCGGCTAGGGTTGTGGAGGAGGTGTGGGGAGGGTGCGCCCCCAACCCTCTTTATATAGAGGGGTGGGCGGCTGGCCCTCCCCCCTCCCCCAAGCCCTAGGCCAGCGGCCAAGGAGGGAGGAGTGGGGAGGCAAGTTCCCCCCTTTCTAGAAGCTCCCCTAGGGTTTCCCTAGATGCTTGGCCGGCTGGGCCCTATGGGGCCTTGTGCCCCTGGCCTAATGCGGCCATGGCACTCCCTCATATGCCCACGCCCCCTCCCGACAAGTGGGGCCACGTTGGTCCCACTCCGGAAGGTTCTAGAAGCTTCCGGTACAATACCGAATAACCCGAAACAATTCTGAACTCCAAAAACTGCATTGCCTTATATGAATCTTATTCTCCGGACCATTCCGGAACCTCTCATGATGTCCTGGATCTCATCCGAGACTCCGAACAAAAACTCATAAACCAATTATCCAATCTATCCTAGCGTCGAGACACGTTAAGTGTGTGACCCTTTGGGTTCGAGAATATGCAGACATGATCTTCTATCAATAATCAACATCGGGGGTCTGGAAACCCATATTGACTCCCACACATTCATCGATGATCATATCGGATGAAACACGATGCCAGTATTCAATCAATCCCATACATATATTCCCTTCGTCTCGCGATATTTTACTTGCCCGAGATTCGATCGTCGGTACCGGTATACCTAGTTCAATCTCGTTCACAGCAAGTACTTTACTCGTTCCGTAATCCGATATCACTTTGTGATTATCTCCTTAACCACGTGCTTGCAAGCGGTATTGATATCGATTACCGAGTGGGCCCGAAGTATATCTCTCCGACTTGGGAGGGACAAATCCCATCTCGATACATACAACCCAACAGGTACTTTCCTATCACCTGAGAGACACCTTTATGATCACCCTCTCATAGGATGACGTTTGATGACCTCAAAGCTTTCTTTCGATACCAGGGAGTTGCATTATCTCATGGTCTAAGGAATACAATATTTGACATAAGAAAAGCTTCGCAAAGATGAACACGATGACACGATCTAATTGCTCCGCTTAGTTTGGGTCTGTTCATCATATCATTCTCCCAATGATATGATCTCATTATTAATCGACAACTCATGTCAATGGTTAGGAAACCTTAACCATCATTAATCAATGAGCTAGTCCATAGAGGCATACTAGGGACACGGTGTTGTTCACAAACCATACAAGTATTAAAGTTTCCGCTTAATACAATTCTAGCATGGAATATAAACTTTATCATGAACAAGAATTATAATAATAACATCTTTATTATTGACTCTAGGGCATAATTCCAACAGTCTCCCACTTGCACTAGAGTCAATAATATAGTTTACATCTGGCAACAATCTAAAACCCATGGCACTAAGGTGCTGATCATGTTTTGCACGTGGAAGAGGTTTAGTCAATGGATCTGCGACATTCAGATCTGTATGTACTTTTGCTAATCTTCAGATCTCCATCTGCTATATAATCTCGGATTATATGAAACTTGCGGTTGATATGCTTGGTCTTTGGATGATATCTTGGTTCCTTAGCTAGTGCTATGGCGCCAGTGTTGTCACACAATATCTCCAGTGGGTCCAAGGCACTTGGAACCACGCCAAGCTCAGTGATGAAGTTCCTGATCCAAACTCCTTCACTTGACGCTTCTGCAGCAGCCATGTATTTCGCTTCTACTGTAGATCCCGCGATCACGCTTTGCTTGCAGCTTCTCTAGCTCACAGCTCCTCCATTCAAAATATAAACGTATCCTGTCTGAGATTTAGAATCATCCTTGTCGGTGTCAAAACTAGCGTCGACGTAACCCTTTACGCTGTTCATCACCTCCATAGACTAAGAACATTTCTTTAGTCCTATTCAAGTACTTTAGGATGTTCTTCACGGCTGTCCAGTATTCCACTCCTGGATCACTTTGGTACCTGCTCGTCAAACTAAGAGCATTGGACACCTCCGGTCTAGTACACAGCATGGCATACATGATAGAACCTATGGCCGAGGCATAAGGCACTTTGCTCATAGCTTCTCTATCATTTACCGTAGCTGGACACTGAGCCTTGCTCAATATCTTACCTGACAACATTGGCACTGAACCTTTCTTTGCCTTATCCATTCTGAACCTTTTCAGAACTTTGTCTAGGTATGTACTCTGGCTTAAAGCTATCAGGCGTCTTTGTCTATCTCTATGATTTTGATGCCCAATATATAAGCAGCTTCCCCTAGGTATTTCATTGAAAAACATTTGTTCAAATAACTCTTCACATCGTTAAGCATGTTAATGTCATTTCCAATAATCAATATGTCATCCACATATAGTACTAGAAATGTCACTGAGCTCCCACTCACTTTCTTGTAGATACAAGCTTCGTAGCAATTTGGAACAAATCCAAATCTCTTGATCACTTGATCAAAACGAAGGTTCCAACTCCGAGATGCTTGCTTCAGTCCATAAATGGAACGCTGAAGTTTGCACACTTTATCAGCATCCTTAGGATCGACAAAACCTTCGGGTTGCATCATATACAACTCTTCATCAATGTTGCCATTGAGGAACGCAGTCTTGACATCCATCTGCCATATTTCATAATCATGAAACGCAGCAATTGCTAATAAAATCCGAATGGACTTAAACATCGCTACGGGAGAGAAAGTCTCATCGTAGTCAACACCTTGAACTTGTCGAAAACCTTTCGCGACAAGTCGTGCTTTATAGACGGTAACATTACCATCCGCGTCCGTTTTCTTCTTGAAGATCCATTTGCACTCAACGGCCTTTCGGTCGCTAGGAGGGTCCACCAAAGTCCATACTTGGTTTTCGCTCATGGATCCCAATTCGGATTTCATGGCCTCTAGACATTTCTCAGAGTCTGGGCTCATCATCGCTTCCTCATAGTTCGCAGGTTCACTACCATCTACTAACAGGACAGTTAAGACAGGGTTGCCGTACCACTCAGGAGGGGCACACGACCTTGTCGACCTGCGACGTTCAGTAGTAGCATTGTCCGAAGCTTCATGATCCTTGTCATTAGCTTTCTCTATTGTTGGTGTAGGCGGCATTGGAACAATTTCAGGTGCTGCGCTACTCTCCAACTCAAGAGAAGGTTCAACAACCTCGTCTAACTCTACTTTCCTCCCATTCACTTCTTTCGAGAGAAACTCCTTCTCAAGAAAGGATCCATTCTTTGCGACAATCACTTTTCCTTCGGTTCTGTGATAGAAGGTATACCCAATAGTTTCCTTAGGGTATCCTATGAAGACGCATTTATCCGCTTTGGGTTCGAGCTTGTCCGGCATCAATTTCTTGACGTAAGCTTCGCATCCCCAAACCTTAAGAAACGGCAACTTAGGTTTAGCACCAAACCACAGTTCATACGGTGTCGTCTCAACGGATTTAGATGGTGCCCTATTTAAAGTGAATGCAGCGGTTTCTAATGCATAACCCCAAAATGATAACGGCAAATCAGTAAGAGACATCATTGATCGGACCATATCTAATAGAGTTCGATTCCGGCATTCAGACACACCATTGCGCTGTGGTGTTCTGGGTGGCGTGAGTTGCGAAACGATTCCGCTTGCTTTAAGATGCGTGATAAAATCATAACTCAAATATTCACCTCCACGATCGGATTGTAGAAACTTAATCTTTCTGTTACGATGGTTTTCCACTTCATTCTGAAATTCTTTGAACTTTTCAAATGTTTCAGATTTATGTTTCATTAAATAGATATACCCATATCTACTTAAGTCATCAGTAAAAGTGAGAAAGTAGCGATATCCACCGCGCGTCGAAACACTCATCGGTCCGCATACATCGGTATGTATGATTTCCAACAAGTCCGTTGCTCGCTCCATCATTCCGGAGAACGGGGTTTTGATCATATTGCCCATGAGGCATGGTTCGCATGTGTCAAATGATTCAAAATCAAGAGACTCCAAAAGTCCATCAGAATGGAGTTTCTTCATGCGTTTTACACCAATATGACCTAGACGACAGTGCCACAAATAAGTAGTATTATCACTATCTACCTTGCATCTCTTAGCCTCAATGTTATGGATGTGTGTTTCATCCCTTTCGAGATTCAGAAGAAATAAACCATTCACAGCAGGTGCATGACCATAAAAGAAGTTACTCATATAAATAGAACAACCATTATTCTCAGATTTAAATGAATAACCGTCTTGCAATAAACACGATCCAGATATGATGTTCATGCTCAACGCAGGCACATAATAACATTTATTGAGGTTTAAAACTAATCCCGAAGGTAAAACTAAGGAGAGCGTGCCGACGGCCATCACATCAACTCTTGATCCGTTGCCAACGTGCATCGTCACCTCATCCCTCGCTAGCCGCCGTCTATTCCGCAGCTCCTATTTCGAGTTACAAATATTAGCAACTGAACCAGTATCAAATACCCAGGCACTACAACGAGGGCTAGTAAGGAAAACATCAATAACATGTATATCAAATATACCTTTGATGGTGCCAGCCTTCTTGTCAGCTAAGTACTTCGGACAGTTGCGCTTCCAATGACCCTTGTCCTTGCAATAGAAGCACTTAGTGTCCGGCTTAGGTCCAGACTTGAGCTTCTTCTCAGCAGGGGCAACGTTCTTGCCGCTGCCTTTCTTGAAGGGCTTCTTTGCACCCTTACCTTTCTTAAAGCTAGGGGCTTGTTGACCATCAACACATGATCATCCTTCTTGATGTCCACCTCCACAGCTTTCAGCTTAGCGAAGAGCTCGGTGATCGTATCACTGGAACCAATCTGATTATGAGTAACTACAAAACTTTTGTAGCTAGGAGGGAGTGATTGCAGAACCCTGTCAATCTTGAGCTCCTCTGGAATCTTGCAGTCCAGTTGCTTAAGGCGTTGAGTGTAGCCCGACATCTTTATGGCGTGCTCACTAACAGAACTCCCTTCCTCCATCTTGCAGTTAAAGAATTTCTCAGAGATCTCATATCTCTCAGAACGGGCCTGAGTCTGAAACATAGTTTTCAGTTCCTCAAGAATCTCAAAGGGCCCGGGGTAATCTTCAAAACGATTTTGAAGGTCCGATTCCATAGCAAACAACATGGTGCTCTTAATCACACCATAATCATCCTTGCGCGACTGATAAACAGCTTTCTCATCAGCCGGCGCATCTACAGCAGGGGCGTCACCTAGCGCATTCTCAAGGACATAGTCCTTTTGTCCGCCAGCGAGAATGATTCTCAGATTGCGGAACCAGTTGGTGAAGTTAGACCCATTGTTCTTAAGCTTTTCTTTCTCAGCAAAAACGTTGAAGTTGAAGTTGGACTTAACCATTTGATCTACAAAATTTTCAAGTACAATTTAGACTATGTTCATGATAACTAGTTCAACTTAATCAAATTACTAGATGAACTCCCACTAAATTCAACATCCCTCAAGTTGTTTAGTGAACATGATCCAAATTCACCACACCTAATCCGATCTTCACGAGAAGAGATGTGGTTTCAATGGTGGACAATGAAGTGTCGATCATATCATTCATATGACTCATGCTTAACCTTTCGGTTCGTGTGTTCTGAGGCCATGTCTGTACATGCTAGGCTCGTCAAGTCAAATCCAAGTATTTCCGCGTGTGCAAAAACTGGCTTGCACCCGTTGTATGTGAACGTAGAGTTTATAGCACCCGATCATCACGTGATGCTTGAACACGACGAACTTTCGCAACGGTGCATACATGGGGAGAACACAGTTTTATCTTGATCTTTAAGTGAGGAATCATCTTATAATGCTACCGTCGCGATCTAAGCATAATAAGATACATAAAAGGATAAACATCACATGCATATAACTTTATGTGACATGGTATAGCCAATCTTCGCGCAATGATCTCCATCTTGTGCGTGCCGGCATGATCTCCATCACTCCACCATGATTGCCTCCACCACGAATAGCAACTACAACTATTGATAACTACTTAGCGATAAAGTAAAGCTATTACATGGCGTATAAGAAGTTGACACACAGATCATACACAATTATAAAGACAACCATATGGCTCCTGCCGGTTGTGTACTCATCGACATGCAAGTCGTGAAACATTACAAAACATGATCATCGCATACAACATACACATCACATCTTGGACCATACCATATCACAGAAAACACTACCTGCAAAAACAAGTTAGATGCCTCTACTTTGTTGTTGCATGTTTTACGTGGCTTATGGGAGTAACAAGCTAAGAACGATTCTTACCTACGAAAAGCCACAACGGTGATATTATGGTTGCCAAACTCCGGTGTAAATCCCATGACAACTATAGTGAGAGAAACTGGCATCCACCAGCCGCATGTGTGGAACAAGCCACACGTCAAGTGCGGAGCCGGTCTCGCGAACGAGGTCGCGTAAGGTTGGCCTGGACCGCTTCGATCTCACTATCCCGCGTCATAAGAAGTACACAAACAAGAGGCTTGCAACAGAAAACATCAACGCCCGCAACAAGCATGCTGCGTTCTACTCGTGAAACACATCTACACATAGATCTAGCTCTGATACCACTGAAGGGTTTTGCAGCATAGTAAATCAAAAAAATTCTACGGATGCGAACGGGAAAGCCAAGATATAATCTAGGAGATGCAAACAATGAGGGGGGGGGATAGATGAGATCTTCATACCCTTGAAGATTCGCACAGCGGAATGTTCGACGGAATGTGGGTGATGTAGTCGTACTCTCTTCTCCTCCTCGCGATCCGATCCGATCTAACACCGCAAGTGGCGATGCTTCCGAGAGATGCACACGTGCGGCACCTCGACGTCTCCTCCTTCCTCGGTCCAGAAATTAGGGTGGAGAGATGGATTGGATCTACAACGCGATGGCGCGGTGCAAGCGGTGGAGAGTTTCTGCGGCAGGGCTTCGCCTACGCGCAGTCGGGAGGGAGAGAGAGAGGAGGGGCAGCAGGACGGCTAGGGTTGTGGAGGAGGTGTGGGGAGGGTGCGCCCCAGCCCTCTTTATATAGAGGGGTGGGCGTCTGGCCCTTGCCCCTCCCCCAAGCCCTAGGCCGGTGGCCAAGGAGGGAGGAGTGGGGGGCAAGTTCCCCCCTTCTAGAAGCTCCCCTAGGGTTTCCCTAGGTGCTTGGCCGGCTGGGCCATATGGGGCCTTGTGCCCCTGTCCCAATGCATCCAGGGCACTCCCTCATAGTCCCAAGCCCCCTCCCGACAAGTGGGGCCACGTTGGTCCCACTCTGGAAGGTTCTAGAAGCTTCCGGTACAATACCGAATAACCCGAAACAATTCCGAACTCCAAAAACTGCATTGCCTTATATGAATCTTATTCTCCGGACCATTCCGGAACCTCTCGTGATGTCCTGGATCTCATCCGAGACTCCGAACAAAAACTCATAAACCAATTATCCAATCTATCCTAGCGTCGAGACATGTTAAGTGTGTGACCCTTCGGGTTCGAGAATATGCAGACATGATCTTCTATCAATAATCAACAGCGGGTCTGGAAACCCATATTGACTCCCACACATTCATCGATGATCATATCGGATGAACCACGATGCCAGGATTCAATCAATCCCATACATATATTCCCTTCGTCTCGCGATATTTTACTTGCCCGAGATTCGATCGTCGGTACCGGTATACCTAGTTCAATCTCGTTCACAGCAAGTACTTTACTCGTTCCGTAATCCGATATAACTTTGTGATTAACTCCTTAACCACGTGCTTGCAAGCGGTGTTGATATCGATTACCGAGTGGGCCCGAAGTATATCTCTCCGACATGGGAGGGACAAATCCCATCTCGATACATACAACCCAACAGGTACTTTCCGATCACCTGAGAGACACCTTTATGATCACCCTCTCATAGGATGACGTTTGATGACCTCAAAGATTTCTTCCGATACCAGGGAGTTGCATTATCTCATGGTCTAAGGAATACAATATTTGACATAAGAAAAGCTTCGCAAAGATGAACACGATGACATGATCTAATTGCTCCGCTTAGTTTGGGTCTGTCCATCATATCATTCTCCCAATGATATGATCTCATTATGAATCGAAAACTCATGTCTATGGTTAGGAAACTTTAATCATCATTAATAAATGAGCTAGTCCATAGAGGCATACTAGGGACACGGTGTTGTTCACAAACCACACAAGTATTAAAGTTTCCGCTTAATACAATTCTAGCATGGAATATAAACTTTATCATGAACAAGAATTATAATAATAACATCTTTATTATTGCCTCTAGGGCATAATTCTAACAGTTTCACCATCTCTCCACAAGAACAAGAACAAGGAAACTACTCATACATGAAGGGGATCAACATCATGGCAATAGTATGTATGAAATATGAAGGTACAATTGAATACAAGTGCAAATCCACAATAGATATTGAATCACAACAAAGTAAACAAAGGGGATCGAAGTTGGAGACGTTGTTGATGGAGAAGGTGATGTAATATATGTAGGTTGATTGGTGGTTGAAGCTCATTGATGTACAATAAGAAATATTTGAGCCTTTGGCCATGCTTTCAAGCAAAACATCTTATTGGTATATTCTATGACTTCCTTTTGATCTTCATGTGCTTTCTTGAGTATCTATTTTTCATGTGCATGTTTATTTGTGGGCATATGTCTTTGTGATATTTCGAACTAGTAATATATACACACACGGTAAGATAAATCTTTGGTTGTTTTTGCATTCCTTGGAAACCACCTCTTATTTCATTTTTATTCTTTGGTGGCTTCCAAATTTTTGACCAATGAGTGCTTGTCTTATTGTATTCAATTGGTTCTTTTGGATCTTTTGATTGCTCGCTTCATTTGACCAATACAGTTTTACTTCCTCCCAATTATTCATCATTTAACATGTGCATGTGGATAGCCTCAAGGATTTCATCATCATTGTTATCCTTGTGGTGATCGTCCAGTTGATCTTCTTCTTATGATCCTATGTGTATCTCATGGTGGTAAGCACACCTGAATTTGAACAAGGTGACCATAAGGAGCCTTGTGTGGGAAACCAAATAAGAGTATGTTGCATGAGAATTTCCTAGAACTCATAGGTGCAGACAACCAAACAAAGAGGAGGAAATAGCCCAACCCATACATCCACCCCTCATGCAGCCAACCAAACGGGCGGCAGAATATGGCCCAAAGACTCTTTTTTTCCTAGCACTATCCGGATGGGTTGTGTCACATCCCAAGATTTTCCAAATCTTGTAATGTGAAAAATAAATGAATAATATAAAACTTTATTGATTTTCAGGGTGAGAAGAAACTTTTTGAATCCATTTGGAAACTTTCAAAACCTATTTGGAATCAAATAAAATCCTAAAGGGATTTAAAAGATAAATAAACAATAAACTTAAAAATATTTAAAATTACTATTTTGGATCTTTTAATAAAGGTTTTGGTTTTCAAATGAAAAAGAATATATTTATAAATAAAGATTATTTTATAGAGCCAAACTAAAACTTGGCCAAGCTTTTGAAATAAAATGTTTTGTTTTGATTAAAAATAGTAAAGGTTTATGTAAATAAAATAATAAGGAATTAATATCCAATTTATTTAAATAAAAGGTTTTACCATTTTAATTAAAACATCAAAACTTATTAAATTATTTTAAATAAGTTTTCTAAGTATTTTATATTCTCAAATAAAACCTACTGAAGTGTTTTGGTTTTATTTTAGATTTTCAAAATAAAGTTTTTAATAAAACAAATCCTATATGGATTATTAACTAAGGTCCATTTTATTTAATTATTAATGGACCCTAAAATAAAAGGTTATTTTGTTTTAAACAAGTTCCAAGTATTCTTTATTTCCAAATAAAACCTACTGATTTGGTTTTGAAAATATTTGGATTTCAAATGGAGATTTTATTAAATAAATCAAACCCTATTTGATTAAATAACTAAAGGTCTATTTTATTTAATTATTAAATAGATCCTAAAAAGCATAAAAATTATTTTATTTTATTTTGGGAATTGGTTTATGTTGTTAAACAGAACCAAATTCAAGTGCAAAGTGTGTTGAATGTTTGAATTGTTTGAATTTTTGTTTTGTTGTTTGAATTGTGAATTGTGAATGGATATTCAATTCAGTAAATGGAAATAGAAAAGGTTAAATGTTTCAGACAGAAAAAAATAGTGCAAAGGACCCAGCCCAACAAGGCCCAGCAAACAGCCCAGCTCCCCCTCCCCGAAAGAAAACGGTTCGCACCAACTTGTTAACCCGCATAGAAGCTGACCGGTGGACCCTTCCCCCTCACTTCCTTTCTCGCTGACAAGTATGCCCCACCCTCCTGTTCATCGTCCTCACCGCAACGACCAGTTCATCCCCGTTTTCTGCTTTGATTTCGCGGCTTGAATTCGTCATAACGCGGCCACCATTACTCGCAGTAACCATGCCCCTTTAAACGCCAGCGTCTTCTCCTCCTTTCCCCTCTGTCGCCACTCCCTCTCTGCCCGGAGGCTGCCTCAATTTGGCTTGGCAATTCCTCTGTTCCGACGACACTCCGGTGCCGATTCCGGCGACTCAACACCGCCCCGTGCCTCCCTGAGCACACTAGGAGACTCCCCACTCCCAGACGCTTCTTCCCGTACCACCCATACGACCGCGGGCGCCCCAGAGCAACGTCTGCAACAAGCTCTGAATGACGCCACCGTCCGCTCCAACTCCGACGAGCCCCACAGGTAGTTTCCCGCCGCCCCTCTTCCTCTCGTTCACGCACACACCTACACCATGTCCTAGCGCGTCTAACCGTACCCTCGGTTTGCTTCCTTGCGATCTGTAGCACCCACCCCGACCACGAGCAGGAACATATGACGCCAGGAGCAACTCCGGCGAGCGATTACCGCCACGACAGAGCGCCCCTTGACCCAAGGAGACCACGTCGAGCTTCCTCAGGCCTTTGCGAACGTGGTGAGCACCTTCCCCTCCTCCCTCGCTTCCTGTTTTGCCAGCACCGCCACCGCCTGGCCGTGCGCCGCCGCTAGCCACCGTCGGCGCCGCTCACTTTTGGTCAAACATGCTAGCACCGTAGGATCGAGATCTGACGCTCACGATAGAATCACTTAACCGCGAAAGGGTACGCTCTCTGGACCACACGATCTAATTAGATCCAACGCACCGCAGAGCCGATCCGGCCGAACCGGTATCGACCAATGAAATAGCGACGCGTGGCCAGTTCTGTTTAAAACAGAATTTGAAAAACAGATTTAAGTTGCAATTTGAAAACCCTGTAACTTTTGATCCACACGTCCAAAAATTACAAAATTTATATCGTTGGAATCAGTGGAACAAACCCTAGCCAACTATGGAATTTGTTTAGCAAATAGTATCTGTTAGATTGTTTGATTTTGCAGAAACTTTTGATTGCTTGTTAGCAAATGGTGTGATTTGAACCTACTGACCATAAGAATCACTTTGTGAGTCCAAAAATGTATTTGGTGAAACAAAAGAATGATTCTTTAATTTAAAACCATTTCTAGTCAAATAGAAATGTGGTTTATTTATTAAAATTGGTTTTGGAAGAAAACCTTTGGAAAATGATTTGTTTTAAACTCTCTGACCCCAAACACCAAGTTTTATGGTTTGAAAACACATTTGGTGAACCCTATAGATTAAAGCCGTAAAAAATATTTCTACACCACATAAAATGTTACTTTGCTTTGAAAATGGTTTATAAAGTGAAACCTTTTGCAAATGAATTTGCCACTTTACAAAATGACTATTAGGTGTTTTCAAAATGTTTATGACCCATTAGAAACCACTTTTCAAAACAAAACAAAGCTTGGCATGCTTGCATGCATTACTTTGACTTTGTCATTTTATGTGATGTTTTGCTTGATTGGTAGATTGAGTTTGTGCCTTGCTTGATTGAATTGTAGTGACTTGAAGAGTGTGATTGTAGCAAGGACAAGGAGTGAACTTATTCCCTCTACCAAAAAGGCAAGTGATGCTTCATACTTTTTGTCCCATTACTTTCACTATGCATTAGTGATTTTCTCTAAGTAAACTTGCATGGTTTTTGCTAAGTATAAACCTTGCTATAGGAAAACTAGTAGATGAAACCTTAGTGGAAATCTTCCTAAGTTAAGATTCCTATTACTATCAAGCTTAGCCTAGCTAATAGAAAACATGGGTGGAATATATATTCACACTATGGAAAAATATTCTAAGTCTGGGGACTTGGTTTTTGTTTAATAAAACAACTAAGTTAATGAATCACCTGGGTGGAATGGTAATTGCTTGGTGGTTTTTGGTTGAGTGGTTCACAAGGCCAGGGGACTGGTGAACCTTGTGTATCTCACTTGTGGATGGCCACCCAGGAACAAAGAGATTTGAGATGTCAAATGTTGAGAAGCTTCAAGTGCAGCCACTTGGCAATATGGGCTCTGCCTGGATCACATAGGTTGCTAGAACTTAGCCATTTGGACAGTTGGTGGTAGTGAGAATGATAGGTTGGAACGCGTCCATTTGGTCTAAGGAAAGGCTTCTGAAAGATCTTGTCTTGGTGAAACCAAGTCTTGTGGGGAAAGTGCACCACCTCTGCAGAGTGTAAAATCTAAGTACTTAGCCATGTCCCTGGTAAAGGACAATTTGAGCATCAAGACATGGAAGCAATCAAGAATCTCATCATTCAAATTTCTAAGTTAAAATCTTGTAGTTTGAACAAGGGTTGTTTGAAATCTTCAATCTTTGATTGAGAGATGCCTTGGTTAAAGGATCTTCAAATCTTTGATTGAGAAAAATGATTTTGCCAAGCAAAACTTAGTATTTTCAAATGTTAAGGAAAAATCTATTTTGAGCAATGCAAGCCTCAACTCCACTTAGCCAAATGCATATAGATGATAGACTCCACTATACTACCATAGTATCACTTGCCAATACAATTCAAATGTATTGACCCTTGTGGCTGTAACTTGTAATGTTGCAGGTTTGATTGATTTTAGTGAAGATTGATTGATTAGGATTACAAAGTCTACAACCAACATCTGCCTGTGGCACTTTGAAGATGAAGGACCCCATGCTTATAGTTATTCCGTTGCAATGTAATGTAATAGCCAAATGAGCTATGTATGATGTAATAAAATTATGTTATTCTTGGTTATAAAGTTATATTATGACCTTTGTTTCTTGATATTACATCTTAACTGTGGATGCTAGCTATTGATCCAGGGACTAGCATTGTAAACACAGGGGACTCCACCTTATGTTGTTTAAAGGTTGGGACACTCCCTCTATAGGTTGAGAATGCCATGTAGGCTACCAAACACGCTCTTGATGTTTGTTTGGGCCCTCCTGGATTGCCGGATATGAAAATCACGACCCAACAACGTGACCCAGATGGACTACCACCGGATCAGCGCAAATGAGGCCTAAATTTGGACCAGATTTGCGCTCTGTCTGTCTCCATGATTGTCTTCCTTTTGTCCGGGTTGAGCTCGCTTCTCAATGGCACCCCACCCCATTTTATTTTTTTCTCTTCTTGTGGAATCTCTTTAAGCCCATGCAACCACATGGAGAACACAACGCCAGTTATCGCCACTGTCCCCACCCGATGTGGCCCTGGCAAAAGACAAGGAGTTGATGCCAACATAGAGGAACAAAGAGAGCCATAAATTAGCCAACAGAAGGGGTGTCACCGTCGTCACTGCTCCTACTCCCACGATGGAACAACTCGTCATGATTTAGGTCTGCGCCAACCACGAGGGCCATCACTGCCCAGGCGCGGTCTCTCACAAAAAAATATGATCACAGAAGGGGCGTTGAACCCGGCTAAAAGATCACGGATGCCGCCTAGAAGGGGGAGCGAATATGTGGTTTAAAACTTTACGATATGGGCTTAACAAAGGCAGAATAAAACTAGTGTTTTATTTTGTCAAGCACAAAGAGAATTATAACTTGCGGCCCGAAAGTTGAAGCGCCAAGGCAACATGGGGTCCGACTTTGTCGGTATTGGATCGCGATACCCAGAGTTGGCATGTCAAACGTTTAGAGGGTCTTTTTCGGCACGAATTCAACAAACTGTTTGAACATGGGAAAACTCGCTAACGCCCGTCAAATTGGGCCCCGCGTGTCACTTTTGACCATTAAGTCGCTGCCATCCTGGATGCCATATAGACTTGCAGCACTGGCGCCCTCATGTTCAAACGGTCTTTTTGACCCGGCCTTCTTCTTCTTCTTCCCCAAAGGGGCGATCTATAGTAACCACCATGGCGCGGAGCTGGGAGGGAATTCCTTCAGTGAAGAGATCCGGCAGGGCGATATATGGTCACCGCCATGGCGTGGAGCTAGGAGGGAATTCCTTCAGCAGCGAGATCCGGAACCCGGCTGAACCTGATCAGTCTCGCCTTCCTCCTCCCAAACCAGAGCTCGACCCATGGCATGGCAGCACCCATGGCACGACACCTGGACGAGATTTCGGTCCCGTTGTCCTCCTCCAAAATCCGAGCTGGCCGTCGCAGTGGTCGCACCCGCACCAGCCAGGGCGCCTTACTCTCCGAACCCCAAGGCCACATCCACTCTGTTCGGCACAATGCCAACAAGTTGAAATTCCATCCAGTTTTCTTCTTGTGATTATGGTAGAAAACATGTACCAATATGTTGTTTACTAGACTTTCATTTGAAATTATTAGCTCCATGATGAAGAAAAAGAGAGAACCTAAATGGAATAACAATGAAAACCATAGTCTGTACTTTGCATTGCATCAACAAGGTCTCATTGATGAAGCATGTTACCAAGATAGTGGAGTTCATCAGCCATTGCCAAAAAAATATGGGAACAAATCCATGAGCGATTGAATGCAAATACGCAAAGATAAGCTAGATCCATGTCATCAATCATCAATAGGTGGCACATTCTAGTGATGCGTTCAAATACATACACATTCATAACAATAACACTGTCAACAGTGTTGCTAGGTATTTGTATGAGATATTCATTTTATATGATCGTGACACCTTACTTTCCTGGATAGTAAACTTGAAACTGCAATTAACTTGTAGTGGTTGTTATCCCGAGGAATTTTTTTGGTATACACATGAACCTTGTATGTTCTATGCTGCAATTCTGCTGTTGTGGGTAGAGACAGAAAAGCTGGGCTTCACTGAATATTACACACTTAGGCATAACTTAGTCTTACACACATAGTCTTAACTTGTTCTTACACAAATAAGCAAAGCAGTCTTATACAAATAAGCGTAACTGAGTCTTGTCCAAAGAAGCATTTACTTCATAGAACTAGGGGGAAACTAAAGATAAAGATAAATGGTTCGTCTGATATGGCAGTTGAGCATTAGGTATCTAGAGCTGGTGGCATCGTCGGAACGGAGAGTGCTGCGTTTGGCCGTCTCTCATTCTCTATCAAATTATACGACCCCACTGATGAGCCAATGGTAGGCTCCCTCCCCCCGACGTGGATTCGGCTCCAGGTCGGATCTGGAGTGTCAACATAATAGACGCGTGAGTGCGCAACAAACACACAGTCTGCTATCAACATTGGAAGTGTTGGAACCTCAGCAACAACACTAGCATGATCTCCCTGGACTCCAGTAGCAGCCTCATCAAGTATTTCGTCAGCTTCACCAGCAGCAGCATCAACAAGCATTTCATCAGCTTCACCAAGAGCAGCATTAGCAAGCATTTTGTCAGCTTGACCAGGAATAACAGCAACTAGTTCTTCGTCAATTCCACCACCAGCATCATCATCAGGAGCCGGGGCTGCCTAAGCAATTACAGGTTCAATAGCTTCAGGGGATCCGACGAAGAAAGGGTAGTTAATCCCAAGAAACAAAGACCGTCCCTTCAGATTGTCGACTCTGCTCCAGACCTGTTCTACTGGGTCTTTAGATGGACACGCAGACCTCGAGAAAACATGACACCGCGGCTATGGGTATGAAGAAAGTTGTGTCCCCATATGTTCTATTGTATCACCAACGTTGTTTAGTTCTCCCCGAATATGAATCCACATGAGTTTAGGTGCAAGGAACCAGCGCCGTGATACAAGATCAACATCTACTACTGCATCTTCGATCACCGGAGCTGGAATGATGCGTTGAGCTGCGTGTGTACCTGCGTGTTACCTTCAGTCAGTAAGCAGAATTTTGAATGGGAATTTACATGCTATATGACGCCATGACTCACCCCAGGTGATCGGATCCCAAACACGCACATCGCTGCTAGGTTCAATGACCGTGTAAATGCGTTGCGGTGTGTTGTCATACCAGCTGGTGGTAAAGACGGCGTCGACATACTTCTCCGTCCGTAGATGGTCGTCACGCAAGACTGTCCATTCATTGTCATGTGGGCATCTAATGAATGTGATTGCCTTTTCGAACACCGCTAAGAGGTTGTAGTGCCAAGTCTTCCACACCAGGAGAGGCTTCTGTGGGAGATGTACCTTCGGGAGCTCAAGTTCTGCCATGTTGAACCTGTAAGCGAATTCAGATTTTGGCGATGACCACCCGTGGTTGAATGCAGTTATGACGACACCCACTACATATTGCGGTGTAAGTCTCAACGATCTATATAATTTTTTTAAGTCCAAGTACTCCCGTCCTGGGATAAAAGGACCATCCACTCGCCGTTGCCACCCACCCAGTTCTGCTCATCATCCATTTCCGCCTCCTTTGTCTCCTTGATATTCACCACTACTGATTGCGACCACTTATCCAGCAACATCAGTTTTGCATGAACATTCTGCAAAGTTTGTTGTCAGTTGGTAGAATCACCTAGCATGGATCCCATTGCAAAATACAATTTGAAACCTAGGCGCTCAGATTAAACTATTATATACGACTGTCTTCTCAGCTCTCGCCTAAATTGTGCCTGTGTCACCACGAAAATACCCGATATATCAAGTAGGAACAGAGCTTCCCCAAAAAAACTCCTGACGGTGATCATAAAAACTAGGGACATAATAGTCTTAAATCGTCTAGTTTGTTTATTTTTTTAGAAAATAGAATATCACCTAGCAGGCATTCCATTGCAAATCCAAATTGGCACCTCAACTATCACCTAAATTAAGACTATATCACTACGAAAATACCAGAATATCAAGTACGAGCAGAGCTTCCTCTATACAGAATAGTCTTAAATGGCACGATTTGTTCAAACTGCGCGTGCACACAACACGTTCGACGGAAGGAACATAGGATTCCGACGAAAGTTCAGCACATATGAATCAATGATATGACTGAATCAATAAGCAAGATATTGGAACTTACGTGGCCGTCACGGTCATTTGGCCATACGCTGATATCATGGTAAAGAAGGCCTGGCGTGCCGAACGGTTGTTCTTCCATTTCCTGGATCGCAGGCGGAATCCAGGGATGCAACGACCGAGGCGACCAACGGTGATGATGTCAAACTCCTTGGCGACCCTGCACACGTTCGCAGCGCTGAGGTTCGCCCATCCCCAATCCTCGCGGTGGCGGTCGCCATGCTGTGTGGGACAAGAAGGAGGAGATTCGTGCGCTGGAGCGAGAGATCCGGGAGCTTCACCAGATGAAGGGGAGGCAGGAGCAGGAAGGAGGCGTGCAGGATAAGTTGCGGAAGAAAGCTGGTGAGATAGACGAGCTAAAGATTATGCCGAAAAGTGGAAACAATTTCCTCATTATCTGGGCATTATCTGTTTCCTTTGTTGTTTATGTTGCCATGGCGTTTTCCAGCAGCTGAAATAAATTGCTGCTTCATAGGATTGTAGCAGCTTAGAACTTGTTTTTTAGCTCAGAACCTTTTAATAAGTGTAATGCTAAAAACAGGGATTTAATCTGACTGGCGCAACCAGTAAGCGCTTATGTAAATTATGTTTGTGCCACTACCATCCATCGAACTGGAGAAGCAATCCTCATCGGCTCTGGTGCTACGATTGTATAGATAGTAGTGACACATTCACAATTTCGGCTTCAACAAGTGTCTTTAGCCATTACCAAATCTCAAATCTCTACGAGAGCGGGATGACATAGTCAATGAACGGATAAGTACGAGAACGTGAAATAACTCATATTGTCTTAGACACCACTACACGCTTGTTTCGCCCGACAATTCCCACGAACACAACTCCAGAATTTTACAGAATACATAGACAGGTTCGAGATCAACACATTATTGTGCTTCTTCTTAGCCAGCCTTCTTAACCTTCCTGGGTGCCACTTCTTTGCCTCGATTTTATAGAGAGGGCGGGTGCCATCTTTCTTACCTTCACATACTCTACATCTCCGGGTCGAGGGAAGTTAGGCTAATCAGTATCAGAATCGTGTTCAACCTTGTAGCGGGAGTGTCCCAACCTTTATTTAATATAAGATGGAGTCCCCTGCGTTTACAATGTTAGTCCCTGGATCAATAGCTAGCATCCACAGTTAATATGTAATATCAAGAAACAAAGGTCAAAATTAACTTTATAACCAGGAATAACATAATTTTATTACATCTTACATAGCTCATTTGGCTATTACAATACATTGCAGCAGAATAACTATAAGCATGGGGTCCTTCATCTTCAAAGTGCCACAGGCAGATGTTGGTTGTAGACTTTGTAATCCTAATCAATCAATCTTCACTAAAATCAATCAAACCTGCAACATTACAAGTTACAGCCACAAGGGTCAATACATTTGAATTGTATTGGCAAGTGATACTATGGTAGTATAGTGGAGTCTATCATCTATATGCATTTGGCTAAGTGGAGTTGAGGCTTGCATTGCTCAAAATAGATTTTTCCTTAACATTTGAAAATACTAAGTTTTCCAGGTGTCGTGCCATGGGTGCTGCCATGCCATGGGTCGAGCTCTGGTTTGGGAGGAGGAAGGCGAGACTGATCAGGTTCAGCCGGGTTCCGGATCTCGCTGCTGAAGGAATTCCCTCCTAGCTCCACGCCATGGCGGTGACCATATATCGCCCTGCCGGATCTCTTCACTGAAGGAATTCCCTCCCAGCTCCGCGCCATGGTGGTTACTATAGATCGCCCCTTTGGGGAAGAAGAAGAAGAAGGCCGGGTCAAAAAGACCGTTTGAACATGAGGGCGCCAGTGCTGCAAGTCTATATGGCATCCAGGATGGCAGCGACTTAATGGTCAAAAGTGACACGCGGGGCCCAATTTGACGGGCGTTAGCGAGTTTTCCCATGTTCAAACAGTTTGTTGAATTCGTGCCGAAAAAGACCCTCTAAACGTTTGGCATGCCAACTCTGGGTATCGCGATCCAATACCGACAAAGTCGGACCCCATGTTGCCTTGGCGCTTCAACTTTCGGGCCGCAAGTTATAATTCTCTTTGTGCTTGACAAAATAAAACACTAGTTTTATTCTGCCTTTGTTAAGCCCATATCGTAAAGTTTTAAACCACATATTCGCTCCCCCTTCTAGGCGGCATCCGTGATCTTTCAGCCGGGTTCAACGCCCCTTCTGTGATCATATTTTTTTGTGAGAGACCGCGCCTGGGCAGTGATGGCCCTCGTGGTTGGCGCAGACCTAAATCATGACGAGTTGTTCCATCGTGGGAGTAGGAGCAGTGACGACGGTGACACCCCTTCTGTTGGCTAATTTATGGCTCTCTTTGTTCCTCTATGTTGGCATCAACTCCTTGTCTTTTGCCAGGGCCACATCGGGTGGGGACAGTGGCGATAACTGGCGTTGTGTTCTCCATGTGGTTGCATGGGCTTAAAGAGATTCCACAAGAAGAGAAAAAAATAAAATGGGGTGGGGTGCCATTGAGAAGCGAGCTCAACCCGGACAAAAGGAAGACAATCATGGAGACAGACAGAGCGCAAATCTGGTCCAAATTTAGGCCTCATTTGCGCTGATCCGGTGGTAGTCCATCTGGGTCACGTTGTTGGGTCGTGATTTTCATATCCGGCAATCCAGGAGGGCCCAAACAAACATCAAGAGCGTGTTTGGTAGCCTACATGGCATTCTCAACCTATAGAGGGAGTGTCCCAACCTTTAAACAACATAAGGTGGAGTCCCCTGTGTTTACAATGCTAGTCCCTGGATCAATAGCTAGCATCCACAGTTAAGATGTAGTATCAAGAAACAAAGGTCATAATATAACTTTATAACCAAGAATAACATAATTTTATTACATCATACATAGCTCATTTGGCTATTACATTACATTGCAACGGAATAACTATAAGCATGGGGTCCTTCATCTTCAAAGTGCCACAGGCAGATGTTGGTTGTAGACTTTGTAATCCTAATCAATCAATCTTCACTAAAATCAATCAAACCTGCAACATTACAAGTTACAGCCACAAGGATCAATACATTTGGATTGTATTGGCAAGTGATACTATGGTAGTATAGTGGAGTCTATCATCTATATGCATTTGGCTAAGTGGAGTTGAGGCTTGCATTGCTCAAAATAGATTTTTCCTTATCAATTAAAAACACTAAGTTTTTGCTTTGACAAAATCACCCAAGGCATCTACCAATCAAAGATTGGAGATACTTTTAACCCTTGTTCAACCACAAGTTTTTAACTTAGAAATTTGGATGATGAGATTCTTGATTGCTTCCATGTCTTGATGCTCAAATTGTCCTTTACCAGGGACATGGCTAAGTACTTAGATTTTACACTCTGCAGAGGTGGTGCACTTTCCCCACAAGACTTGGTTTCCTAAGACAAGATCTTTCAGAAGCCTTCCCTTAGACCAAAATGGACGCGTTCCAACCTATCAAACTCTACCACCCACTGTCCATATGGCTAAGTTCTTGCAACCTATATGATCATGGCAGAGCCCATATTGCCAAGTGGTTGCACTTGAAGCTTCTAAACATTTGACATCTCAAATCTCTTTGTTCCTGGGTGGCCATCCACAAGTGAGATACACAAGGTCAACCATAGACATGGGCCTTGTGAACCACTCAACCAAAAACCACCAAGCAATTACCATTCCACCCAGGTGATTCATTAACTTAGTTGTTTTATTAAACAAAAACACAAGTCCTCAGACTTAGAAAATTTTCCATAGTGTGAATATATATTCCACCCATGTTTTATATTAGCTAGGCTAAGCTTGATAGTAATAGGAATCTTAACTTAGGAAGATTTCCACTAAGGTTTCATCTACTAGGTTTTCCTGTAGCAAGGTTTATACTTAGCAAAAATTCCATGCAAGTTTTACTTAGATAAACTAACTAATGCATAGTGAAAGTAATGGGACAAAAAGTATGAAGCATCACTTGCCTTTTTGGTATAGTATAGGTTCACTCCATGTCCTTGCAACAATCACACTCTTCAAGTCACTACAATTCAATCAAGCAAGGCACAAAATCAATCTACCAATCAAGCAAAACAACACACATAAAATAACAAAGTCAAAGTAATGCATGCAAGCATGCCAAGCTTTGTTTTGTTTGAAAAAGTGGTTCCTAATGGGTTATAAACATTTGAAAACACCCAATGGTCATTTTGTAAGGTGGCAAAGTTACTTGCAAAAGGTTTCACTTCAAAAACCATTTTCAAAACAAAGTATCATTTTATGTGGTGTAGAAATATTTTTACTAAGGCATTAATCTATAGGGTTCACCAAATAAGTTTTCAAACCATAAAACTTGGTGTTTGGGGTCAGAGAGTTTAAAACAAAACATTTTCCAAAGGTTTTCTTCCAAAACCATTTTTAATAAATAAACCACATTTCTATTTGACTAGAAATGGTTTTAAATCAAAGAATCATTCTTTTGTTTCACCAAATACATTTTTGAAACCACAAAGTGTTTCCTATGGTCAGTAGGTTCAAATCACACCATTTGCCAAAGATTTTATCCCCAAAATCATTTTTGAACAATTTTTACATCCTTAACAAGCATACAAATGTTTCTGCAAAAACAAACATTTTAACAAAAGCTTTTTGCTCAACAAAAGGCATGGTTGGATAGGGCTTGTCTCACTGATTCCAAGGATATAAAGTTTGCAAAATTTGGACGTGTGGTTTAAAAGTTGTGCAATTTACAAAATTGGAATCTTAATAGATCAATTCTGTCTTTTAAATCAACCACAGGCCACGTGTCTGTTCCTGATTCGTCTATACCGCTTCGCTCGGATCGGCTACTCTGGTGCGTTGGATCAAGTCAGATCGTGCGGTGCGCAGATGCTACTTACCCTTTCACCTAGCTTCTATCCTAGCCACTGGATCGATATCGAACGGCTGCGGTGAGCTCGACCCTAAACGAGCGGTGCTGCGGCGGTGGAGCGGCCAGACGATGATGGCGCCGGCGATACAGGAAGCAAAGGAAGGTGGGGAGATACTCACAGCGTTCGCAGAGGCCTGGGGAAGCTCAAGGCGGTGCCGTTTTGTCGAGGGGCGCACTGGAGTGGGCTTGATTGCTCGCCGGAGTTCCTGCTGGCGTCGGGTTCGCTCGGGCGTCGTCGGAGACGGGGCTACGATGCACGCTAGGACAAATGGGAGACAGGGTCAGACGCGCAAAGCTATGGCGACGATGTGTTCGTGAAGGAGAGGGCGCGGGGTGGTCGGAAACTACCTGTGGGGCTCGTCGGAAAAGTTGCAGTCGTGGCGGCGCTCAGTCGAGTTGGTTGCCGATGTTCTGGAGCGCCCACGGTTGAATGGGAGGTACAGGGAGATGCTCCTGGGAGTGGGGAAGGTGTGAGCTTGGTCGGGGAGGCAAGGGGTGGCAGGACACAGCCGGAATTCTCGCCGGAGCGTCGCCGGAGTCAGTGACGTTTTGGGGACGATTCGAGCAGCCTGGTGGCTCTCTGGGGGTTCTGGTTTGGGGGAAAGGAAGAGAGAAGCATGGCGTTTAACACAGCATGGTTGCTGGCCTGAATCAACGCGGCAGTTAAGCGAATTTAATCGGGAATTGATTGACAGTGAACGGCAGCGTTGTCTGAGGAAGAACAGGTCGCGGTGAAGACGATGGCTGGCAATGTGGGGCCATTTCGTCAGTGAGAAAAGGAGTGAGGGGGAGGGTCCACCGATCAGCTTCTGTGTGGGTGCGAGACTGAGTGAGAAAAACGTTTCGTGGAGGGGGAGAAATACTGGGCTGGTACTGGGCTTAGGTGGGCTGCTGGGTTGGGTCGGCCAGTTTCTATTTTTTTTTCTTCCTGTTTGCCTTTTCTTTTTCTAATTCAAATTTCTGTTTTGAATTTCAATCAACTATTCAAACATTCAAACAATTCAAACTATTCACCACACTAGTAAAGTTTTTGGTTCTATTTATCAACATAAGCCAAATCCCAAATTAAAATAATATTTTTATTCTTTTTAGGATCCATTCATTAATTAAATAAAATGGACCTTTAGTTATTTAATCAAATAGGGTTTGATTTATTAAAAAAAATCTCCATTTGGAAACTAAATATTTTCAAAACCAAATCAGTAGGTTTTATTTGAAAATAAAAGATACTTGGAAAACTTATTTAAAATAAATAAATAAGTTTTAGTGTTTATTTAAAATGGGAAAAGCCTTTACTTAAATAAAATTGGATATTAAATCCTTATTATTTTATTTAAATAAACCTTTACTATTTTTATCAAAACAAAGCATTTTATTTCAAAAACTTGGCCAAGGTTTAATTTGTCTTTATAAATAATCTTTATTTATAAATCCACCTTTTCTTTTGAAAACCAAAACCTTTATTAAAATATCCAAAATAGTAATTTTAAATATTTTGAAGTTTATTGTTTATTAAACTTTTTAAATCCCTTTAGGATTTTATTTGATCCAAATAGGTTTTGAAAGTTCCCAATTGGATTCAAAAAGTTTCTTCTCACTCTGAAAATCAACAGAGTTTTATTTTATTCATTTATTTTTCACATTACAAGAATTGGAAAATCTTGGGATGTGACAAACCTCATCACTCCACTCGTTTTGATTTTCTTCTCGTAGCAAAATCATTGAGTCCGCAGTCATGTTTCTTACCTTGCGCTTCATGTTAAAAACAGGACATGGTGAAGCACCTAATATCTACAGAGTACGACCAATTTTTTGTATAGGTACCATCTCATACCTAGGTTTGGGTGCATTAAGAGGACACCACACTGCTCTATGGCCTATAAGACCGTAGGTCTTGCATCGGTTTTTGCCCTTCTTGCTACCACTAAAAGCTGAACCCGCCCTCTCTAGAAAATTCTTAAACCTCTTCACATGTGGTCTACCTCTGCCCCTTTTTGTTACTGGCTGGCACAACTCAAAACTCAGTTGGACTTGAGGACACTAAGATGGGTCTGTACATCGCTCGACAGAACCAGCGTACACAACTCTGAACTTTTCCAGAGAGAAGTAGTTAGACAAATATTGATCCAAATGTGGTAGATTTCTTTTCTTCACCAAGAAGACCAATGCGTGGTCGCATGGTTTCCCGGTATGCTGCCACTCTAAACAGGTGCATTCCCACCGATGATGTTCACAACATCCCTGTGGCCGGACATATCAACCACCTCACAGTTGCTGCTGTTTGACGGTATAACCCTAAGATGACCAAGCCCTCGACTTCTATTATGCAGTTGTTATACAACAGGAGGTAGCATATGGCCTCAAAGTCTCCGACCAATCTCTCTCCTTATATTTAACAGCTTCATGATCATACCCCGTATGCCGTCCATCAACATATGAACATGACGGACTTTTATGTCCTTCACCTAGTTATTCAGGCATTCAGCTAGGTTGTTGTTTATGTAATCAACTTTGATGTCAGGGTTGAACTGACTCCTCTTCCATAGCTGCGAGTGATGTGCGGCCAAGTACTGGGGAAGATCTGGGGCTTCCGCAAAAATCTTGCTCATGAAATATTCGCAGCGCCCAACTCTGTAAGATCTAGCAGGAGGAAACATGTAACCAAATACGCTGCCTGCGTAGTGACTATACATGTTAAGCATTAGGTGTGCATGGCATTATCTACCCTCAGCTCGCGGGAACACCTCCTTCACTTCACTCCTCGGCCCTTTGCATGCATCTGTGGATATAGCCAATGGATCCATCTGTCCTATTGATCTCCTGAGCTGCCTCATAAACTAGACCCAGTTTTCCTCTGTCTCTATATCGAACAACCCGAATGCCACTGGGAACATCTAGTTGTGACCATCCAATGCTGTAGCAAATGTTGGAATTATACCCTAGAGGCAATAATAAAGATGTTATTATTATAATTCTTGTTCATGATAATGTTTATATTCCATGCTAGAATTGTATTAAGCGGAAACTTTAATACTTATGTGGTTTGTGAACAACACCGTGTCCCTAGTACGCCTCTATGGACTAGCTCATTGATCAATGATGGTTAAGGTTTCCTAACCACAGACATGAGTTGTCAATTGATAATGAGATCATATCATTGGGAGAATGATATGATGGACAGACCCAAACTAAGCAAAGAAATTAGATCGTGTCATCGTGTTCGTCTTTGCGAAGCTTTTCTTATGTCAAATATTGTATTCCTTAGACCATGAGATAATACAACTCCCTGGTATCGGAAGAAAGCTTTGAGGTCATCAAACATCATCTTATGAGAGGGTGATCATAAAGGTGTCTCTCAGGTGATCGGAAAGTATCTGTTGGGTTGTATGTATCGAGATGGGATTTGTCCCTCCCAAGTCGGAGAGATATACTTCGGGCCCACTCGGTAATCAATATCAACACCTCTTGCAAGCATGTGGTTAAGGAGTTAATCACAAAGTGATATCGGATTACGGAACGAGTAAAGTACTTGTTGTGAATGAGATTGAACTAGGTATGACGGTACCGACGATCAAATCTCGGGCAAGTAAAAATATCGCGAGACGAAGGGAATATATATATGGGATTGATTGAATCCTGGCATCGTGGTTCATCCGATATGATCATCGATGAATGTGTGGGAGTCAATATGGGTTTCCAGACCCCGCTGTTGATTATTGATAGAAGGTCATGTCTGCATATTCTCGAACCCGCAGGGTCACACACTTAACGTGTCTCGACGCTGGGATAGATTGGATAATTGGTTTATGAGTTTTTGTTCGGAGTCTCGGATGGGATCCGGGACATCATGAGAGGTTCCGGAGTGGTCCGGAGAATAAGATTCATATAAGGCAGTGCAGTTTTTGGAGTTCGGAATTGTTCCGGGTTAATCAGTATTGTACCGGAAGCTTCTAGAACCTTCCGGAAGGGGACCAACGTGGCCCCACCTTTCGGGAGGGGGAATGGGCCTATGAGGGAGTGCCCTGGCCGCATTGGGCCAGGGGCACAAGGCCCCATAGGGCCCAGCCGGCCAAGAGAGGTTTAAACTTGAGATAGACCTTCTAGAAGGGGGGGGTTTCTTTGCCCCCCACTCCTTATCCTTTGGGGCCGCCGGTTTGGGCTTGGGGGAGGGGCTAGGTCTGCGCCCCCCCTCTATATAAAGAGGGGTGGGGGCGCACCAACCCCCCACACCTTCCCCTCCAACCCTAGCCGCCCTGCTGCCCTCCTCTCTCCCTCCCGAGTGCTTGTAGGCGAAGCCCTGCTGCAGAAATTCTCCACCATACACACCACGCCATCGTGTTGTAGATCCAATCCATCTCTCCACCATACTTGCTGGTCCGAGGAAGGAGGAGACGTTGAGGTGCTGCACGTGTGCATCTCACGGAGGCACCGCCACTTGTGGTGCTAGATCGGATCGGATCGCGAGGAGGAGAAGAGAGTACGACTACATCACCCACGTTCCGACGAACGTTCCGCTGTGCGAATCTTCAAGGGTATGAAGATCTAATCCAATCTCTCTCGTTGTTTGCATCTCCTAGATTAGATCTTGGCTTTCCCTCTGTTCGCATCCGTAGAAATTTTGATTTACTATGCCGCGAAACCCTTCAGTGGTATCAGAGCTAGATCTATGCGTAGATGTGTTTCACGAGTAGAACGCAACATGGTTGTTGCGGGTGTTGATGTTTTCTGTTGCAAGCCTCTTGTTTGTGTTCTTCTTATGACGCGGGATAGTGATATTGAAGCCGTCCAGGCCAACCTTACGCGACGTCGTTCGCGAGACCGGCTCCGCACTTGACGTGTGGCTTGTTCCACACATGCGGCTGGTGGATGTCAGTTTCTCTCACTATAGTTGTCATGGGATTAACACCGGGGTTTGGCAACCATAATATCACCGTTGTGGCTTTCCGTAGGTAAGAATCGTTCTTAGCATCTACTCCCATAAGCCACGTAAAACATGCAACAACAAAGTAGAGGCGTCTAACTTGTTTTTGCAGGGAGTGTTTTCTGTGATATGGTATGGCCCAAGATGTGATGTGTATAATGTATGCGATGATCATGTTTTGTAATGTTTCACGACTTGCATGTCGATGAGTACACAACCGGCAGGAGCCACATGGTAGTCTTTATAATTGTGTATGACCTGTGTGTCAACTTCTTATGCGCCATTTAATAGTTTCACTTTATCGCTAAGTAGTTAGCAATAGTTGTAGTTGCTATTCGTGATGGAGGCAATCATGGTGGAGTGATGGAGATCATGCCGGCACGCACAAGATGGAGATCATTGCGCGAAGATTGGCTATACCATGTCACATTAAAGTTATATGCATGTGATGTTTATCCCTTTGTGTATCTTATCATGCTTAGATCGTGACGGTAGCATTATAAGATGATTCCTCACTTAAAGATCAAGATAAAAACTGTGTTCTACCCAAGTATGCACCGTTGCGAAAGTTCGTCGTGTCCAAGCATCACATGATGATCGGGTGCTATAGACTCTACACTCACATACAACGGGTGCAAGCCAGTTTTTGCACACGCGGAAATACTTGGGTCTAACTTAACGAGCCTAGCATGTACAGACATGGCCTCGGAACACATGAACCGAAAGGTTAAGCATGAGTCATATGAATGATATGATCGACACTTCGTTGTCCACCATTGAAACCACATCTCTTCTCGTGAAGATCGGATTAGGTGTGGTGAATTTGGATCATGTTCACTAAACAACTTGAGGGATGTTGAATTTAGTGGGAGTTCATCTAGTAATTTGATTAAGTTGAACTAGTTATCATGAACATAGTCTAATTTGTACTTGAAAATATTGTAGATCACATGGCTAAGTCCAACTTCAACTTCAACGTTTTTGCTGAGAAAGAAAAGCTTAAAAACAATGGGTCTAACTTCACCAATTGGTTCCGCAATCTAAGAATCATTCTCTCTGGCGGTCAAAAGGACTATATCCTTGGGAAAGCTTTAGGTGACCCCCCTGCTGCAACTGCGCCGACTGATGAGAAAGCTGTCTATTAGTCGCGCAAAGATGATTATGGTGTGATTAAGAGCACCATGTTGTTTTCTATGGAACCGGAACTTCAAAATCGTTTTGAAGACTATCCCGGGCCCTTTGAAATTCTCGAAGAGCTGAAAACCATGTTTCAGACTCAGGCCCATTCTGAGAGATATGAGATCTCTGAGAAGTTCTTTAACTGCAAGATGGAGGAAGGGAGTTCCGTTAGTGAGCACGCCATTAAGATGACGTGCTACACTCAACGCCTTGAGCAACTGGAATGCACGATTCCAGAGGAGCTCAAGATTGACAGGGTTCTGCAATCACTCCCTCCCAGCTACAAATGTTTTGTAGTGACTCATAATCAGATTGGTTCCACTGATACGATCACCGAGCTCTTTGCAAAGCTGAAGGCCGCGGAAGTGGACATCAAAAAGGATAATCATGTGTTGATGGTCAACAAGCCCACCTTTAAGAAAGGTAAGGGAGCAAAGAAGCCCTTCAAGAAGGGCGGCGGCAAGCGCACTGCCCCTGCTGAGAAGAAGCTCAAGTCTGGTCCTAAGCCAGACACTGAGTGCTTCTATTGCAAGGACAAGGGTCACTGGAAGCGCAACTGTCCGAAGTACTTAGCGGACAAGAAGGCTGGCACCATCAAAGGTATATTTGATATACATGTTATTGATGTTTTCCTTACTAGCCCTCGTTGTAGTGCCTGGGTATTTGATACCGGTTCAGTTGCTAATATTTGTAACTCGAAACAGGAGCTACGGAATAGACGGCGGCTTGCGAGGGATGAGGTGACGATGCGCGTTGGCAACGGATCAAGACTTGATGTGATGGCCGTCGGCACGCTCTCCTTAGTTTTACCTTCGGGATTAGTTTTAAACCTT
Source organism: Avena atlantica (assembly GCA_910589765.1). NCBI lineage: Eukaryota > Viridiplantae > Streptophyta > Magnoliopsida > Poales > Poaceae > Avena > Avena atlantica. Next base: position 422,588,719 of record OU342734.1, on the reverse strand, counting down.
AATAAATGTTATTATGTGCCCGCGTTGAGCATGAACATTATTTCTGGATCTTGTTTATTGCAAGACGGTTATTCATTTAAATCGGACAATAATGGTTGTTCTATTTATATGAGTAACATCTTTTATGGTCATGCACCTCTTGTGAATGGTTTGTTTCTTCTAAATCTCGAAAGGGATGAAACACACATCCATAACATTGAGGCTAAGAGATGCAAAGTAGATAGTGATAATACTACCTATTTGTGGCACTGTCGTCTAGGTCATATTGGTGTAAAGCGCATGAAGAAACTCCATTCTGATGGACTTTTGGAGTCTCTTGATTTTGAATCATTTGACACATGCGAACCATGCCTCATGGGCAAGATGATCAAAACCCCGTTCTCCGGTATGATGGAGCGGGCAACGGACTTGTTGGAAATCATACATACCGATGTATGTGGACCGATGAGTGTTTCGACGCGCGGTGGATATCGCTATTTTCTCACTTTTACCGATGACTTAAGTAGATATGGGTATATCTATTTAATGAAACATAAATCTGAAACGTTTGAAAAGTTCAAAGAATTTCAGAATGAAGTGGAGAACCATCGTAACAGAAAGATTAAGTTTCTACGATCCGATCGTGGGGGCGAATATTTGAGTTATGATTTTCTCACGCATCTTAAAGCAAGCAGAATTGTTTCGCAACTCACGCCACCCGAAACACCACATCGCAATGGTGTGTCTGAACGCCGGAATCGAACCCTATTAGATATGGTCCGATCAATGATGTCTCTTACTGATTTGCCGTTATCATTTTGGGGTTATGCATTAGAAACCGCTGCATTCACTTTAAATAGGGCTCCATCTAAATCCGTTGAGACGACACCGTATGAACTGTGGTTTGGTGCTAAACCTAAGTTGTCGTTTCTTAAAGTTTGGGGATGCGAAGCTTACGTCAAGAAGTTGATGCCGGACAAGCTCGAACCCAAAGCAGAGAAATGCGTCTTCATAGGATACCCTAAGGAAACTATTGGGTATACCTTCTATCACAGAACCGAAGGCAAAGTGTTTGTCGCAAAGAACGGTTCCTTTCTTGAGAAGGAGTTTCTCTCAAAAGAAGTGAGTGGGAGGAAAGTAGAGCTAGACGAGGTTATTGAACCTTCTCTTGAATTGGAGAGTAGCGCAACACCTGAAATTGTTCCAGTGCCGCCTGCACCAACAATAGAGGAAGCTAATGACAAGCATCATGAAGCTTCGGACGATGGTGCTACTGAACGTCGCAGGTCGACAAGGTCGCGTGCCCCTCCTGAGTGGTACGACAACCCTGTCTTGACTGTCTTGCTAGTAGAAGACAGTGAACCTGCGAACTATGAGGAAGCGATGATGAACCCAGACTCTGAGCCGAATTGGGATCCATGAGCGAAAACCAAGTATGGACTTTGGTGGACACTCCTAGCGACCGAAAGGCCGTTGAGTGCAAATGGATCTTCAAGAAGAAAACGCACGCGGATGGTAATGTTACCGTCTATAAAGCACGGCTTGTCGCGAAAGGTTTTCGACAAGTTCAAGGTGTTGACTACGATGAGACTTTCTCTCCCGTAGCGATGTTTAAGTCCATTCGGATTTTATTAGCAATTGATGCGTTTCATGATTATGAAATATGGCAGATGGATGTCAAGACTGCGTTCCTCAATGGCAACATTGATGAAGAGTTGTATATGATGCAACCCGAAGGTTTTGTTGATCCTAAGGATGCTAATAAAGTATGCAAACTTCAGCGTTCCATTTATGGACTGAAGCAAGCATCTCGGAGTTGGAACCTTCGTTTTGATCAAGTGATCAAGAGCTTTGGATTTGTTCCAAATTGCTACGAAGCTTGTATCTACAAGAAAGTGAGTGGGAGCTCGGTGACATTTCTGGTACTGTATGTGGATGACATATTGATTATTGGAAATGACATTAACATGCTTAACGATGTGATGAGTTATTTGAACAAGTGTTTTTCAATGAAAGACCTAGGTGAAGCTGCTTATATATTGGGCATCAAAATCTATAGAGATAGACAAAGACGCCTGATAGCTTTAAGCCAGAGTACATACCTAGACAAAGTTCTGAAAAGGTTCAGAATGGATAAGGCAAAGAAAGGTTCAGTGCCTATGTTGTCAGGTAAGATATTGAGCAAGGCTCAGTGTCCAGCTACGGTAAATGATAGGGAAGCTATGAGCAAAGTGCCTTATGCCTCGGCCATAGGTTCTATCATGTATGCCATGCTGTGTACTAGACCGGATGTGTCCAATGCTCTTAGTTTGACGAGCAGGTATCAAAGTGATCCAGGAGTGGAACACTAGACAGCCGTGAAGAACATCCTAAAGTACCTAAATAGGACTAAAGAAATGTTCTTAGTCTATGGGGGTGGTGAACAGCTTGTCGTAAAAGGTTACGTCGATGCTAGTTTCGACACCGACAAGGATGATTCTAAATCTCAGACAGGATACGTTTATATTTTGAATGGAGGAGCCGTGAGCTGGAGAAGCTGCAAGCAAAGCGTGATCGCGGGATCTACAGTAGAAGCGGAATACATGGCTGCTGCAGAAGCGTCAAGTGAAGGAGTTTGGATCAGAAACTTCATCACTGAGCTTGGCGTGGTTCCAAGTGCATTGGACCCACTGGAGATATTGTGTGACAACACTGGCGCCATAGCACTCGCTAAGGAACCAAGATATCATCCAAAGACCAAGCATATCAACCGCAAGTTTCATATAATCCGAGATTATATAGCAGATGGAGATCTAAAGATTAGCAAAGTACATACAGATCTGAATGTCGCAGATCCGTTGACTAAACCTCTTCCGCGTGCAAAACATGATCAGCACCTCAGTGCCATGGGTGTGAGATTGTTGCCAAATGTAAACTAGATTATTGACTCTAGTGCAAGTGGGAGACTATTGGAATTATACCCTAGAGGCAATAATAAAGATGTTATTATTATAATTCTTGTTCATGATAATGTTTATATTCCATGCTAGAATTGTATTAAGCGGAAACTTTAATACTTGTGTGGTTTGTGAACAACACCGTGTCCCTAGTACGCCTCTATGGACTAGCTCATTGATCAATGATGGTTAAGGTTTCCTAACCATAGACATGAGTTGTCAATTGATAATGAGATCATATCATTGGGAGAATGATATGATGGACATACCCAAACTAAGCGAAGAAATTAGATCGTGTCATCGTGTTCGTCTTTGCGAAGCTTTTCTTATGTCAAATATTGTATTCCTTAGACCATGAGATAATACAACTCCCTGGTATCGGAAGAAAGCTTTGAGGTCATCAAACGTCATCCTATGAGAGGGTGATCATAAAGGTGTCTCTCAGGTGATCGGAAAGTATCTGTTGGGTTGTATGTATCGAGATGGGATTTGTCCCTCCCAAGTCGGAGAGATATACTTCGGGCCCACTCGGTAATCGATATCAACACCGCTTGCAAGCATGTGGTTAAGGAGTTAATCACAAAGTGATATCGGATTACGGAACGAGTAAAGTACTTGCTGTGAACGAGATTGAACTAGGTATGACGGTATCGACGATCAAATCTCGGGCAAGTAAAAATATCGCGAGACGAAGGGAATATATATATGAGATTGATTGAATCCTGGCATCGTGGTTCATCCGATATGATCATCGATGAATGTGTGGGAGTCAATATGGGTTTCCAGACCCCGCTGTTGATTATTGATAGAAGGTCATGTCTGCATATTCTCGAACCCGCAGGGTCACACACTTAACGTGTCTCGACGCTGGGATAGATTGGATAATTGGTTTATGAGTTTTTGTTCGGAGTCTCGGATGGGATCCGGGACATCACGAGAGGTTCCGGAGTGGTCCGGAGAATAAGATTCATATAAGGCAGTGCAGTTTTTGGAGTTCGGAATTGTTCCGGGTTAATCGGTATTGTACCGGAAGCTTCTAGAACCTTCCGGAAGGGGACCAACGTGGCCCCACCTTCCGGGAGGGGGAATGGGCCTATGAGGGAGTGCCCTGGCCGCATTGGGACAGGGGCACAAGGCCCCATAGGGCCCAGCCGGGCAAGAGAGGTTTAAACTCGAGATAGACCTTCTAGAAGGGGGGTTTCCTTGTCCCCCACTCCTTATCCTTTGGGGCCGCCGGTTTGGGCTTCGGGGAGGGGATAGGGATGCGCCCCCCCTCTATATAAAGAGGCGTGGGGGCACACCAACCCCCCACACCTTCCCCTCCAACCCTAGCCGCCCTGCTGCCCTCCTCTCTCCCTCCCGACTGCTTGTAGGCGAAGCCCTACTGCAGAAATTCTCCACCATACACACCACGTCGTCGTGTTGTAGATCCAATCCATCTCTCCACCATACTTGCTGGTCCGAGGAAGGAGGAGACGTCGAGGTGCTGCACGTGTGCATCTCACGGAGGCACCGCCACTTGTGGTGCTAGATCGGATCGGATCGCGAGGAGGAGAAGCGAGTACGACTACATCACCCACGTTCCGACGAACGTTCCGCTGTGTGAATCTTCAAGGGTATGAAGATCTAATCCAATCTATCTCGTTGTTTGCATCTCCTAGATTAGATCTTGGCTTTCCCTCTGTTCCCATCCGTAGAAAATTTTGATTTACTATGTCGCGAAACCCTTCAGCAGATGCCAGGCAACCTTTCCATTTGCTAGTTAAGACAGTACTGTCTACGCTCAGATATGTCCTATATCCGTCCTTGAATCCCTGGATGCAAGGTTTAAGCGCCATGAAAAATCTGTTGAAATAAATTTTACCACCTTACGATTTAGTGTCGATCTCCACAACACTCCCTGGACACCTAGCCTGTTGATGCGTGTGCCCGGTGTTGATGTGGGAGCACTTCGTTGGAAACCCTAAGAGCAAGGTGTGATGAGAACAGTAGCAAGTTTTCCCTCTGTAGAGACCGAGGTTATCGAACCAAAAGGAGGAAGGAAACGTCTCAAAGGTGTTGCAAGCAACGTGGAAACCTGCACAACACAAACTCAAGACTTTGTCCCAACAAACAATGAGGTTGTCAAGCTCACCGGTTTGCTGTAACAAAGTATTAACTGTATGGTGTGGAAGGTAATGATGAATTGCAGCAAGTAAACAATAAAAGTGGAAGATGTATCAATGGTAAAGATTGGACCGGGGTCCATAGTTCACTAGAGGTGCTCTCCTTAGATAAAGAAACATGGTATGAAGGGTAAACAAATTACAGCAGGGCAATTGACAGGACTGAGAAAGGCATAACAATGCAATACTAGACACAAATATCCTATGAGATTCGATTGGGCAATACAACAATATACATAGACCGCCATCCAACTGCATCTATGACTAGAAGTCCACCTTCAGGTTATCATCCGAACCCCCTCCAGTGTTAAGTTGCAAGCAACAGACAACTGCTTTAAGCAAAGTGTGTAAGATAAACAATCCACTTGTTCCATGAATAAGAGACCGTTGTTTTCTCCCTAGTGGCAACAACACATCTACAACCGTAGAGATTTCTGTCACTTCCCTTGATTAAGTAGAGGCATGAACCCACTATCGAGCATAAATACCCCTTCTTGGAGTCACTAGCAACTACTTGGCCAAGATAGCTACTAACAATGAAGAGCATGCAAGATCACAAACAACACATACATGATAGAATCAATAAGACAAAACCATTAATCAATCTGACATAGTAATATCAATATCCATCGGATCCCCGCAAACACAACATACATGATTACAAATAGATGAGATCTTGATCATGAACGGAGCTCACAAGATCTATACATGAAAGCACAAAGGAAGATATACAACCATCTAGCTACTACATGGACCCGTAGTCCAAGGTGGAACTACTCACACTTCATACCGAAGGCGGGCATGATGAAGAAGAAGGCCTCCGGGATGATCTCCCCTCCGGCAGGGTGCTAGGAAGAACTTTAGATCCCCCCGATCTAGGAACGATGGTGGCGGCGGCTACAGGCGGTTTCGTGGAATATTGATCGGATGTTTAGGGTTTTGGCATCGGGGGGAATTTATAGGCGAAGAGGCAAGGCAGGGGGCCACCAGGGTGGCTGCACACCCCCAGGCTCGGCTAGGGCTAGCCCGTGCCGCCAGGGGGTGTGGCCCCTTGGTGCCTCCCCTTCGTCTCGTATTCAGGCTTCGTGTTCCCCACGGTAAAATATTGACTTTGGCTTTTGTCCCGTCCAATTCCGAGAATATTGTTTTTCTGCCTTTCTGGATCCAAAAACAGAAGAAAACATGCAACTGGCACTATGGCAACTTGTTAATAGGTTAGGTCTAGAAAACATATAAAAACACCTCAAAGTGTAGACAAAGCAAAGCAAAGTAGATACTAAACAAGCATGGAACATCAAAAATTATAGATACGTTTCCGACATATCAAGCATCCCCAAGCTTAACTCCTGCTCGTCCTCGAGTAGGTAAGTGATAAAAGAATAATTTTTGACGTGACATGCACCTTCACAATAAAGATCAAACCATTTGCAATCATTGAAAGATGGGATCAAAGAACTCTAAACATGAGCATGAAAGATGGAGTTCTAACAGTAAGACATAGTAACTATGCATGCAACATGAAAGGATACAAACAAAGATCATGAATAGCATGCATTGAAAAACGTTTGTTTGTTTCACATACAGAAAACATGGCACAGTGGCAATCAACTTGTCCCTCATGGAGCAGCAAATAGATGCATAGGACACCTTCAAAGTTCATAAGAGTGACTAGATACAAATAGCACAAGAACAAGTAATACTACAATATTCATCAATTAATAAGTTTTGGGACAATGAACATAGAACTAAGAATGACAACTATGCTCTCTTAACTAGTGCCTAAAGGTAGAAGGTGGAGACTCAATGTTATAGTGGAAGAAAGGCCCTTCATAAAGGGAAGCAGGGATTTCAAGTTTCAAAAAGAGCTTCCAAAAATTATGGTACTTGTTAGCTCTCAGGCCTCATTGCCCCTATCATAAGCATCTTGAAGTGATTAAGGTTAAAGTGAACAAAATATGGAGTATATGCTTGACAAAGTATAAGTTGGCAATATCATGTCCCTTGAATATGAGGGTCACACCTCATTCTACTCAACTTTAGTCACCTGTAAGTTCTTGTCATAGTAAGTACATGCGTAACATAGAGAACCGCCAACGGGGTACCCCTTGCACATGGTACATGAGCTATCCCATAACCAAAATGACAAGGCAAGCAGATAATGAGCATCTCAGCGATCTTTTTATTTGCTATTTGCATAGGTTTTTATTGAGGATGCTTCACATATTACTCATTATGGTGATGCTGCAAGTTTCCACCATGATTAGGCATGGCTTAGGATAGCGGCCTAGGCGTTTCTCTAACACAAAATACATAAACCCATGGACTTAAAAGCTCCCTTTTATTTCACACTGGTGACATCCATAGACAAAAGAGCATGATATCAACTGTGTACAAAGTACAAGTGCAATGTTGAAAACATTCCCCATGACAGCATGGTTCTGCTAATTTCAGTGTCAAGCATAAACAACATAGAGGACACAATCATTCAAGTTTATTAGGGGCAAGGAATATAAAGTGTGCCATCAAGTTCGTGAGAGCTTTAATCACTAAGTTTTCACATAACAAAATACTTTTTAATTGGAAGATAGTTGAAAACAAGAATATACTTGGAATGGTGTAACACACCATGCATAGGAATTTATAGTGGAAGCTTTGGAATAACTTGGTTTCTTGGGAGTTGGAAGCATGAGTAGAACTTACTCATACAAGTGGAGGTTAGCAAAAGACTGGGAGCAACCAACTAAGAGAGCAATAATAACCATAATCATGCAGAGCGACAAAACATTACTAATCAAAGCATAGAGTGGTACTACAAGTCAAGAACTAAATGATCATAGAGGCTATGGTTACTGTTCATAGTCATAACATGGTGTGAGCATGTGCCAAGTCAACCCAAACAAAGCATCAAAGGAGAATACCACAATACTATGCTTTTGTATGCTAAAACAACGCATGATTCTTTCAAGGCACACTAAGCAATCTCAATAACTTGGAGCAAGTCATGCTACAACAATAATCACTAATCATAAGGTCAAAACAACACCTAGCATGGCATGATAAATTCTAAGTCACAGTCAAAGCAAGCTCCTCTTGCAAGCAAGAACTTTCTACTCCTTTCCAACACCAATCGACTTATTTGAAACAACACAGCGAGAACGGGGGTCCAAACTACTTTATTCAAGCAAACTAAACAACTAAGAAAAGCAAACGAAAACTAAGACGCTCCAAGAACAACACAACAGTGCATGAAACAATAAAAACGAAGTGTCTAGAAAGACCTAAGCTTTTTATTGATGAAGAAGGGGATGCCTTGGGTATCCCCAAGCTTTGACTCTTGTACCTCTTGTATATTTCTTGGGGTGACACCGGAGTGGAATCCCTAAGCTTGAGATTTTTTCCATTCTTCATCTCATTACATCATTCTCTCTCTACACCTGATTTTTTTCCTTCATACAAAACTTCACACAATCTTCATTAGCAACATTAGTGTATTCAAAAGATAATAGACCCTTAGGTTTAGATTTAGAACAACAAAACTTTCACTAAAAACACAAGCTACTGAATTAACTTCCTTTAAAAATCTCAATTCCCCAAAATAGAACTAAAAAAGAAATCAATAAGAAGAAAATGCAAATAATGCAGAAATCTGTCAAAACAGACCAGCAGGTAGAAACCTATTTTTTCGAAGATCTTCTGTTGCTCAAATCAAAACGTGTTGAACTAATGAAAGTTAGCTAACATAATAGGGGATTTATTCGTAAAATAGAAGCTTAATCCGACTTACAGAGACTCCTCACTAATTTTTATGGTGGAGGACAGAAATCTGTTTAGGGACAGCAACTCCTCAAATCTTACTTCCCTCTCATTAGAGGTCATTCTTGGCACAAAAAAGCAAACAAAAAGGATAATGATAGGTCATTAGTGAAGTAATAACTTCCAAGACTCAATAAAACTCTTGGGTTATCTCCCAACAAGTAATTTTCTTTAACTCCTTTAAGTTAGGCACAAGAAGCAAGAAATCAAGTATTTTCAAATGGAGAATTAAGATCAATACTTGCGAAGTCTTCAACTATGAAAGGTATCTCATACAAATTAGTTTTGGAGGATCCCTTCTCATATCTCTTTGGTTTACTAGTTTCATCAAAAGGATTTTCAGGAACAATCCAATCAAAATTATTTTCAAAGGCTTCATGCATCCCAACAAGCTTAAAGGGTATGGGTATCTAAAATTCCTCTCTAGGCTTGGTTTTATCTAAAGTACCCACAACATCTACACATGATCCTAGCATATTAAAACACTCAAATACCTTTTTGGTTTCCTTAGCAACATCATGGAACTCTTTCAGTAAAGTTTCAAGAATAAATTCTCTCTTTTCAACATTCTTTTATTCCTTTAGTTTTAGGAACAAAATTTGCATCATGGGGTTAAGGCTAACAAACCTAGCCTCCAACATATGAACAAAAGAAGCTGCAGCAATTTCATAATTAGGGGCAAGTTCTGCTATAGATCTATCCTCAGTATCCTCATGCTTGCTAACATGATTAAAGAACTCTTCAATATTTTCTTTCCCAATTATGGAGCCACTACCTATTGAAAGATCCTTCAGGGCGAACTTGGGGAACAACATGGTGAGCTAGAGCAAGGTGGCAACTAGAGTAGGAACTAATTTTTGTGTGTTTTTGATAAGAGCAATCCAAACTAAACTATTTTTTTTGAGTTTTTGATAAAAAGAGGCAAGCAAAACCAAGCAAAATAAACTAAGAAAACTAAAAACAAAGTAAAGAGAAGGTTGAGGACTCCCCTTGTGAAGATGTCCTTAGCCTCCCCGACAACGGCGCCAGAAAATCTTGATGCGTGCGCCTGGTGTTGACGTGGGAGCACTTCGTTGGAAACCCCAAGAGCAAGGTATGATGAGCTCGGCAGCAAGTTTTCCCTCAGTAGAGACCGAGGTAATCGAACCAGAAGGAGGAAGGAAATGTCTCAAAGGTGTTGGAATCAACATGGAAACCTGCACAACACAAATTGAATGGTTTGCTCCATTCATTGCCAGGATACCCGAATTGCCTTTGACGCGGGTAGGGCTCTGGCTGCGATCCTCCACGGACAGGGTATCACCGCCTGTCCATTCTTCCACTTTAACCAGCAAACGGCCTCATACCTCTAGGCAGTGTTCTTTGGTCTATGAACATCGAACTCCCCCTTGATACAAAAATGCGACATCCTGAACTCATGCATGCTGCTGAACTAGGTGCCAACCGAAATTATAGGATCCTCGTGGTCATGTATCACCTCGTCTACGTCGGGACCCAGTCATCAACTATAACGCTAGCCCCATCCATAAGTGTCTCGTCGATCTCATCGTCACAAGATTCTTGATGCTCCGCAGTGCCATCTTCTATATCTGATTTAGAATCTTCACCATCCTCACCAATGCCTAGCACTGCACACATCGTATTGACTTCCAGGGGTGGGGATGCACCATCATTTGCACCTACATGGACCGAGACATTGGCCCAATCTACCTCCCCGGTAACTCTGTTTTCTCCCAGACGCTCTATTGGTGCTGCTGCAACCACATGGGGCGGTCTTACACTATCATGCATCACATGTTCTTCGGCAGACAAACAGTAATCAGATTCTATTTCATCTCGACTGTATAGAACCCTCTTGCTCTGCTTGTGTACATCCTCCTTCCTGATGGAATCCTTCCTGATGGTATCATTCGTGATGGTAGCCCCATTAGGGCTTGACCTCTGCGTTGTGTTCCTCACCGAACTAATCTTTTTTTGCTACTCCTTGGTGTTATCTCCTTCTTGTTTCCCCTCATGGGTGTTGGACCCTGCGTCCTGCATCATTGCCTGACCTCTGCGGCGTGTTCCCCTTTGAATTAGCCCTTTTGCTGCCACTATTGGGTGTTTTCTCCTTCCCGCCGACATTATTGCCGGACCTCTGCGGCATGTTCCCCATCAAGCTAGCATTTTTTCTGCCACTATTGGGTGTGTTATCCTTTGCGCCGGCATTATTGCCAGACCTCTGCGGCGTGTTCCTCTTCAAGCTAGTATTTTTCCCGCTGATGACCCACAAGTATAGGGGGTGTATCGTATTACTTTCGATAAATAGGAGTGTCGATCCCAACGAGGAGCAGAAGGTGCTGACTAGTGAAACTGGTTCAAGAGTTCTCTGTAAATACTAGCAAACAGATTTTTAGGGGTTTTCTGATAAAGCAAAGAAATAAAGTGCAAGTAAATAAAGACAGAAAATAATTGCAGCAAGTGGCCCAATCCTTTCTTAGCAAAGGACAAGCCGACGATATAACTTATGAGGACCAAACGTTCTCAAGGACACATGTGAATTCTGTCAAGTGCTTTCGCTTCATATAGCTGAGTAGTCTTCTTTGGTCGGGTAAGCGTTGTGTGGGTGAACCTGTGCTAATGTACTGACCTTACTTGGACTAATACATACTTGTGATTAAATCACTCGCGAGCATTCGCAACTACAAGAAATCAATTAAGATAAAAACCTAACCACGACCTTAAACTCTGAGATCCTACACTCCCTTGTGCAATGGTTTCCTAACGGGGGTTCAGGTTTCTGTCACTCCGGCAACCCCACAATTAGTAGCCAAATACACAATGCATTCCCCTAGTCCCATAAATGGTGAAGGATCATGTAGTCGACATTCACATGACAACACTAGAAGAATAGCACCACAACTTAAATATAATTCAATGGTTCCACTACTAACAACATGACTTCTCCCATGTCCTCAAGAACTAAACAAACTACTCATAAGACATCATATGGATCAAGATCAGAGATGATATAATGATGGATAACAATCTGAACATAAACAATAATTCAATGGTTCCACTCACAAGCATCAACTACAATATTAGTCAACACCGGGAAAGTTTCCCCTAAGAACTATGCAAGATTCAACACAATTGTTACACCGGCGGAATCTTTCTGTTTTCGCTCTCCCGACTTTAGGGTTTCTAGGAGAAGATATAGGCGAGAGGGCGGATCCAGAGATGGGCCAGGGTGGCCACAACCCCTGTAGGCGCGTCCATGGGTGGCCCGCGCCTGGGGGTGTGGGCCCCCTATGGCCCAACTCCGCGTCCCCTTCTAGCTTCCTTCGTCTTCTGGGAAAATATAATTTCCATAGTTTTTATGGTATTTTTCGATCTTCATGAAATTGCATCAAAACATCACTTTTTCCATCAGAATCCTGACTCCGACAGTTCATCCTCCAAGAATCATCCAACATGCAAAAACAGATGAAATGACATAAGTAACACCTCTTAATATGAAATATATCAATGAATAGAGGCAAATTATGATATGGAATAGTGATGCAAATTGGATGTATCAGCCGCTACTATTGGGTGTGGTATCCTCCGTGCGAGCCACCTTAGCCTTTTTGCTGCTGCTCCTAGGTGTGTTCACCACCTCGTTCACCACCGGTTTGGACCTCTTATCTTTTTTGCTGCTACTGTTTGGTGTTGCATTATGACCGGATCTCAGGGGTGTACTCTGCAGCGTGGTGCCTTTTTTCATGCAACTCTTGGGTGTCCTCTCCTCTAGCGTGGTATGATTGGTGATGCCCTTCTTTGGGGTGCTCTTTCTGGGGATGCTCTTCCTGCTCCTCTTTATGTTGCTCCTTTGTAAGTCTCTCCTCTGTTTGAAGACACTATCACTCGAACCATGTCAAGCGAGGTCCTCCATCAGGTCAATCGTGTTTTCTACAAGTTCGTCTTTATCATTGAAAACCTCAAATTCCTCAACCGTTAGCAGGTGCGCGAACAGGTACACTTCCCTTCTAGTTTGACTCATCCTACTTATCGGTATGACTAAATCACTGTCAACTTTTAATTATATAGCCTTTTTGTTGTTGTAAGCAAAAAATGCCAAATGTGATTCCTGGGAGGACCCCACTCCACCTTCTCATGTAATGCTGCTATCAGTTCAGATATCTGTACCACTTCAGGATCGTATGTGCCAATGGATACATGAATGTCGTCAATGATTTTTTCTGTGCCATCATCTAATTTTGCAGTGAACTTCTTGACACCGATACGAAAGTGTACCTTGCCATAACCAGTTTCCTCGGGACCGAGAACATCGAGAGGTTCTATGACAGTATCAGAGTCCAGACCATGGGTTTGCTCCTCAACAACTGGTCTTTGATTAGCCTCGACGGCAACAGCAGCAGCACGCTAAACTTCACCATGGGTTCGAGGAGGACCAGAGCCCAAGACAACTGTTCTGGAAACAACAAAAGGGATTGGGTTAGTAGTAGGTTGAGCAACAACACCAGCAATTTTGGCAATAGCGGGGCGACCTCTCGAAGCCTTAGTTTGCGCAACAGCAGTAGTGATTGGTTCAGTAGTAGACTGAGCAACAACACCATCAGATTCCACAACAGCGGTACAGTTGCCCGAAGCCTTAGTTTGCGCAACAGCAGCAGGGATTGGGTCAGCAGCAGGCTGAGAAACAACACCATCAGTTCTGGCAACAGCGGGGCGGCCTCTCGAAGCCTTAGTTTGCACAACAGCAGCAAAGATTAGTTCAGTTGAAAGCTGAGCAACAACAACAACATATTCCACAATAGCGGGGCGAACGCCCAAAGCCTTAGTGTGCGCAACAACAACAGATATTGGGTCAGTAGCAGGCTGAGCAACAATACCAGCAGTTCTGGCAACATCGGGGCGACCTCCCGAAGCCTTAGTTTGCACGACAGCAACAGAGATTGGTTCAGTAGTAGGCTGAGCAACAACACCAGCAGATTCCACAATAGCGGGGCAGCCTCCCAAAGCCTTAGTTTGCACAACAGCAGCAGAGATTGGGTCAGTAGCAGGTTGAGCAACAACACCAACAGTTCTGGCAATAGCGGGGCGGCCTCCCAAAGCCTTAGTTTTTGCAACAGCAGTAGGGATTGCTTCAGCAGCAGGCTGAGCAACAACACCAACAGTTATGGCAACGGAAGCACGACTTGCATCCACAAAAGGGTCTTGCACCACGGAAAAACGAGCACTCCTTCGAGGAGGTTGAGATGCAGAAGCATGGCGCAGACAAGGAACCACATTTTTCTTAACATCAGCGGGGCTTTGTCGTGGGAATGGTCACGGAAGATGCTGCAATCGGCAGCGAGTAGTAGAACGAGGGGCAAGGGCGGCCAGCCATCTGCAGTGCGAGATGAGGGCAAAGACACAGGGTTTTACCCAGGTTCGGCCCCCCGGAGGGTAAATACCTACTACTGCTAGATTGTTTTATGGAGGTGTTACAATGGGCGAGCTCGGCGGCTAGGCGGCGAGTTGCTTGGGTGTATGAGGGAACGTGTCTCTACTCACCCTATAGGGAGGTTTATATAGGCTCACCTCCCCTAGGGTTTACATATCTCAACCGATTCGGTTACAGCTTCAGTAGTCGTTTAACCTAGTCCGACTGGGCCTATCCACTCGCCTGGGCCTTCAGCTTCCAGTCGCTCGGTACCTTGCTGGGCTTCGATCCACTCGCCGTTCTGCAGGCCCACTCGCCAGCTCACGGGCCAGTCGGAAACGTCCTGCTGGGTATACCCCAGTAGGCATATCCCCATCAGGCTTCGAGTCAGACCACCCTGACCTTGAATAGCAGGGCCACTAGGAGTGGAAGCAGCTTCCACATACACTATTCTACATTCCAGGAGAAACATTCAAGCCAGCGGACACCGTTTTAGCAACCCGGACATCTGACTATCACGCTTTATAGTAACCTTTCTGCGTTGTTCATCCATGAAGCTAAAACGTGCAGTATGCGTCGGCCCCATTTCAATATGTTTACGCAGAGTAGCAACCACACTAGGGATAGTGCAAATCTGCGCCGGTGCTTCTTTAATCGCGACATAAGTACCATAATTCCACTTGACCTTCACATTTGGTATTTGCGGTTGGTATCCATTGATGCGTACCGAAACCACGTAAGGGGCCTCTAGAGGGCCCTAGTTGATAGAAATTTGGGAAAAAAGAACTTGTCTGTCAGCGTTCGGCCAACAAACAATTCTAGGTTCGATCTATCTCTTTCATGTCAATAGACAGATTGCAGTTATAGTTAGTGTGAAAAGCAAAGAAAATAGTAGCTTACCCGCATGTATCCAACACTTATTTCAGGGTACGATGATCTGCCATCCTCCGTGCTGCTCAGCTCGTCCGGTGGCGGAGGCGGGCTAGATCCTCGGAACGGTGGGCATAGCTTGCGGCATTAGAGCTCGGGATCAGCGAGAGGGCGCATCAACTTGGCGCCGGAAGGAAAATGTACTAAGGGATCGTTCTGGGTGGAGGGTTGATTTCGCCGCCGGTGGCGCTAGGGTTCATGCGAATGAGCGAGTGAATTTGTGAATTTTGTCAATGCTGCGTGGGGTCTAGTTCCTCATTTTGCCTACGTGGTTGCTGACTTGGCGCTCGCGTCATGGACAGAGTAGTGACATGGAGGTCCTGAATGTATCCTTCATGGGGCAGTTGACGAAAAGTTTGTATTTGGCAGGGGTGGGACGAATTCGGCTCAAAATGGGCCTTCTGAGTGATTGGCACACCAAGTTTGCGAAACCCAGCGATTACACGGAACTTGGACCCCGCGTTGCACTCGCACGGGAAGTCGGACCCCGAGAGTTGAAATCCGCAATCACAAAGCCTATATATACTAATGTTCACCTATGTGCACCAACAACTTATGCTAAGCAAGACAAGCAACAATGTCATAGCAAGATATAGATTACTTCAAGTATGTAGGCTATCACAATGTAAAGTGCATAAGTAAAGAGCTCGGGTATAGAGATAACCGAGGCACGCGGGGACGACGATATTTTACCGAGTTCCTTCCACAATGGAAGTACGTCTCGTTGGAGGGGTGGGCGGTACTAAGACCACCAATGCTACAAGAGGCCTAACCCTATTCTCCCGAGCACCCGCCACACGAGAAGTACCTGATCCACTATGGGACACTTGAGGGCGGAAATGTCCACAACTTAATTGGAGGCTCCCAATAAACGCCACCAAGGACACACAACCGTCTAGGGTTCCAAGAACCCAAGAGAGACAAGCTTCAATAATTATCACGAACCAAATCCTCCGAGGAGAACTCAAACCGATGCACCGAATGCAAAAGGCAAGAACACCACAAATATGCTCCAATCCCTCACTCTCAAGTTCCAACAAAGCTACTAAAGCTATTGGGGGAACAAGAGAGGAGGAATCAAAGAGGAACACAAAATCCCCCAAGATCTAGATCCCAAAGATTCACTCACAAAGAGATGAATTTGCTAGGTCAAAATGTAGATCTAGATCCCCTCAATCTTCCTCTCAAATGTGTGCAAGAATCATTGGATGGGGAGGAAGAAATCAAGCTAAAAGAGGGGTCAAAGATATGGGGTAAACCTTGAATAAGAGGGAGAAGGAGCAACCAAAAAGAACAAAGGGAAAATCTTAAATAAGGTCAAAGCAGTTTCTGGCCGTTGAGGCGAATTTCCTGACTCGGCCGGTAGTACCGGACCGATTCGGTACTATCGGACCCGACCTGGCGATCAACGAAGCGCAAGCGAGCGAGCAGGAAAAAAGGGGATCGGTGGGGGCGCAGTGCTAGCGAACGATAGGGTAGAGAAGCGCGTGCGAGGGATACGGGAGAGCGGGCACGAGCAAAGCGAGGGGCAGCATGCGAGCGAAGTCGGAAGCAGGCGACAGACCCGCTCACGAAGGCCTAGCAAGTGGCGGCGCGGAGCCTGGATGGCAGAGGAAGTAGCTGGGCTGAGCGGGCAGCATGTCAGGCAAGCTAGGCCGGCCGGTAGTACCGGGAAGCGGCCGGCGCGCGCACTGGGCTGTCCGGTAGTACCAAGCGGTACTACCATTCGGCCCAGAAAACCAGATTTTTTTCTTTTAAAAAAATCAAATAAGGCAAATATCAAACTGCAATAACTTTTGTTTGGTAATTCCGATTTATCCGAATCCAATTGCGTTGGAAAGAGGACGACACGAGCTACCCAATAAAAGATACCCCCTTGGTGAGAATACGGAAAACCTCAAAGATCAAAATCACAACAAGATATAAAAAGGAGATCCGATTTTGATTAACCTTTGGCGTAATCATCGCGCGGTAACGGCCTCCTGAATTGGCGGGTAACTCCCTCTATATAAGAGGAATGGCAGGCAACCGTAGAGCCAACTGCTCACCACTTCTTCCGAGTGCGCGCATTTTCCTTCCTTTGCTCCGCGATCCAGCCGACCCGAAATCCTCCGATCTCCAACCAACCTCTTGGCCATGGCCCTTTCCACCGAACCGTGGGGTAGATCCAAGTGCACGAGGGCGCAGCTGGCCTCTTTCGAGGAGGCCGGGATCCTGCGAGCCGGCTGTTGGTGTATCCCCGCAGCCGGAGAAACGACCCCAAACCCGCGAGAGAGGGAATTCGTCTGTTTCACCAGTCATCTCGAGCGAGGGCTAGGGTTTCCCACGTCCTTGTTCTTCCGGCGCTTTTGCGCCTACTACGGGATCCAGCCTTCAGATCTGGGTCCCCACAGCATCGAGCAGCTCGCCATCTTCGTGGCGTTCTGCGAATGCTACTTGGGCTGCCGGCCCTACTTCCCCTTGTGGCAAGATCTGTTCCACGGACGGATCAGCCGCGAGGAGGCAGGCGGCCCAATGCTAGCCGCCGGCGGCTTGACGTTCCAGCTCAAGTCCAAAGCCTCTTTCTTTGATCTGATGCTACCCGCCAAGGCAGCGAGCGACTGGAAAAAGTCGTGGTTCTACGTGACCGAGGCGACCCCGGAGGGCGAGGCGGCGATCCCGCGATACTCTGCTAGTCGTTCCGAGCCGCGCCATCTCCAAGTCGGCAAGCTCCCCGACGACCAGCGGATGGTCGTTGACGAGATGCTCCAGACCATCCGTGGTCTGAAGAAGAAGGGCCTCCAAACGATAAACTTGTACAATTGCTGGCTTGGGCGGCGGCTCGTTCCACTCGCCCAGCGCGACCACTACATGTACCAATACACGGGCCTGCCTCGACGAGTGGAAGCTGGAAGATTACCTCCCAGCGTTGAAGAAGATTACCCAGGCGGTGTACCTGGATGCGCAGGCCGGGATCGCCCCCTACACCGCGAAGCGTCCAGCTCCAACGGTAATTTCTTTACCTTGTTCGCAGTCGCAGGGTATGCAGTCGCGGTAATTCTGATTCTGTTTTGTATTCATCGCAGCTATTCCAGGTGGTGGAAGGGTGGCTCCCACCTTCGGATGATGAGAGCCCGAGCCCATCCGCCCAGGACATAGGCGAATCGCCACCCGCGAGGGGCAACGAAGATGACGAGGACGAGTCCGAAGAGGAGGTCGCCCCGCTGGTCCGAAAGACCCGCGGGCAACGTCAGCGCGAGATCGAGGCGAGCAGAAGCCTCGAGCGTCATGACGACGATGACGAGCTCCCAGAGACCACCTCGCACCGTCAAGCCACTCCGTCGAAGAAGAAGAAGGAGAGGGAGGCGAGGGCCCCCCCTGAAGAAGAAAACGAAGCCGTCGAGGACGGCCTCACCGCCGCACTCGGCGAGCAGCTCCGATGCTCCCAGCCCAGCTGGTGACGGCGCGCCACCAGCGACAACTGCGCTGGACACGGCGACCGTGGAAGTGCCGCTGGCCTCAATGCCCCCGCCATTCGCCCCAGTCTCTGGGCTGGGGGAGGCTCCGGCTGCGGCGACCTCGCCTCGCAAGGAGGCTCCGACCGCGGCGGCTTCGACCCGCAAGGAGGCTCCGGTTGTAGCGGCTCCAACTCGCAAGGAAGCTCCCGCCGAGGATGTCCCTGAGGCGCCAGCTGCAGCCTCAACGACGAAGAAGCCGTCCGTGTCTTGGGCACGCGACGTCCTGGAACTGGGGCTCAGTCGCCGACTGGGCCCTGAACTGGAAAAACCGGCCGGCCTTCGTACGGGGCTATGTTTCATCCCAGTCGCCAAGTGAGTGCGCTCACCCCTCCTTATTTTCCATAACTATTTCAATTGTCTTTGTTGATTCGATTAATGCGCAGGACCGGAGTGAAAAGGATGGGCCATCCGACCGTGGCCAAGGTACCCTCCGCCGCTAGCGAGGAGGATCCTTCCCGCAAGAGGAAGGCGGACGAGGTTGTCGCCTCAGCGGATGGCAGTAAGAAGGCCAAGGGCGACGACATCGTCACTATCTCTGACGACACGGCGGCCGCGCCGGCCGGGCCCGCGGTGGAGGCAGCCGCGTCTACGAAGGAGGGCGCTTCCTTGCCTGGAACGGCGGAGGCGACTTCCCTTGGAGCGGGTGCCTCTATCGCTACTTTCCCCCGCTTCGTGACCAAGGCGGCCACGGCGAGTGGGGCTGCGCCCTCGAGCCACGCTCCGGGGAGCACCGATGCTGAAGTCGACCAGCGTCGTGGGCACACGCCAGCGTTACTCGCGTCCGTGGACGCGATCCAACTCCATGGCATGCTTGGCGCATCCATCCAGGTACATCCAGTCCCCGAGGATCAGGTCGGTGCTTTGCAGCGGCGTGATTCTTATAATTTCTCGTCTTTTATTTTCGTATCCAGGCCCCGAGTGCGCACGCGCTAAATTTTAGCGGGTGGGCACTTAGGAAATTCTTGATCGCCAGTCCCCGAGTGCGCACTCGCTGAATTTCAGCGGGTGGGCACTTAGGAATTTCTTGATCGCCAGTCCCCGAGTGCGCACTCGCTGAATTTCAGCGGGTGGGTACTTAGGAATTTCTTGATCGCCAGTCCCCGAGTGCGCACTTGCTGAATTTCAGCGGGTGGGCACTTAGGAATTTCTTTTTAACTAACTTTTTTGGTGATGTGCAGGGTCTGCAGCTTGAGTTGGCGGACCGATTGGCCGCGAAACAGCGCGCGGAGAAGGAGCTGGCCATCGTCCAGGAGGCGAACAAAGGGCTTCAGGCTGTTGCTGCGAAGGCAGAGGAAGCTTGCCAGGGGCTTGTCCCTGCTGGTGAGTTGGTGGCGGCGTGTTCTGCTCTGGGTGCCGCTGAACAACGGATCGCGACCTCGAGCGCGAACTGCGGGAGGCGAGAGAAGAAGCGAACTTGGCGGACGGGCGAGCTAAGGCCGCCATTGCGGCCGCAGAGGAGGATCGCAAGGTGTCGGAAGTCCTTATTGCTGGGCTTCAGGACGACCACACGTCGCTTCAGTGCTTCATCACGGGACTCGCCCGCCCGCTGCTTGGTGAGTGCATCCTCCCTTTCTTATAGTTGTGGTTTTTGTGGTGTCCGTCATACTCATCATTGTCTTCTTCTTCGCAGGTCGCATCATTGATAGCGAAGAAGAGGCGAGCTCGCTCGACGCAAGGCAGTGCGTAAGCATGCTCGTCGACTCGGCGACGCTGTCGGCGACCTGCATCCGCGCCTACCTCCAAGAAATATCACCCACGGAGGTGATTCCCAGCGACCTCGTTGAGGTGTGGAAGTACTTGGAGAAGGCACCCGCGGTCGTTGAATTCATGACGCGATCGGCGTTTCGGCGTGGAGCATCGACGGCCCTGAGCCTTGGACTCGCCCACTTCCCCGAAGACTTCGACATCGACGATGTGACGAGTGGAGCTGTCCGAGGTCCTCAAGTTGCAAGAGCGTGCCGCCACATACTCGGTACGTGTCTGGGCAATGTGCGACCTCCTTCCATACCAGGAGACGGTCGTCGCGCCGAACGACCCCGAGCCACCGCATCGTGACTTCAAGGTCGAGCAGCATTTTCGCGCGGCGATGGTTGGTGAACTGACGACGTACCCATCAAACCCGTACACGGCGTTCATCCGCAATCGTCGGGATGTTGGCGAGTCGTCGACGAAGCCTGCAGAGTAGAGTAGTTTGCCTTGTGGCGTTAGCAACAGTTCTGCCACGCAGGCATATTTTGTAACGCGAAACAATGCAACATGCAATTGAATGAGACGTCGTGTCTATTTTGTTATTTGTTTGTGTGCTTTTGATTGATGTTGAACGAGTCCCCGAGCGCGTCCGCCCTTTTGTGGGGTTTACCTCGTGTATGATATATGTGTTGTTGTTATGTGTTTTGATGTTTTAGTCGACTCACCCGAGCTCGAAGAGCCAGTCGCTAGGCGACTCCCTTGAGTGCTCTATACTTTACCGTTTTCCCGTGCGCGAACGAGGTCG
Organism: Avena atlantica; assembly: GCA_910589765.1. Lineage (NCBI taxonomy): Eukaryota > Viridiplantae > Streptophyta > Magnoliopsida > Poales > Poaceae > Avena > Avena atlantica. Next base: position 422,567,498 of record OU342734.1, on the reverse strand, counting down.
GGTGGCCGAGTCCCCGAGCGTGGTACTTGGTAGTTCTAGGCGCGACTCGAGGGTGGTTGAGGACTTAGCGTGTTGGTGTGAGCGCGTCACTCCTGCCTGGCCCGTGGGGTCAGTTGCGTGGCGAGTCCTGGGCATGCTCTCTTACTTGGCGTTTTCCCTGACCGCTCGCGACGAACTGGTCTTCAGTCCCCGAGCGTGGTACTTAGCCGTTCGAGTTGCTAGGCCGAGGATGCGGAGGACCAAGGTCGCTGTGAGAAGCGAGGGCAGTTGTCTTGGCTCGTAGAACCAGTCGAGCTAGGCGACTCCAATGGGGCTCCGGGTTGGCGTTATTCGTGGACGATGCAAGACATGAAGTGATTCAGTGCTCTTACACCGCACTACTTAGCCGTGCCGATCGCAGTACCAAAGGTTGACTTCTGCATTTAGCGTAACGCTATTTTTACGAGTGCGAGTGGCACAAGTCATGGAGAGTAGGCGCAATTTGCGGTAACAGTTTCTTTTATTTCATAGCGACTGGAGAGTACATGTTCGGGGTTCTAGGAGTAGAACTTCCGGAGGAGGTTTACATTCCATGGTCGCTTGACGTCGAGTTCGCCGTCCCCGCGGACGTCGATGAGGTAGTAGGCGTCGTTGCCGAGTACGCGCCCGATAGCGAATGGGCCTTCCCACGGAGGGGAGAGCTTGTGCATGCCCTTCTTGTCCTGGATGAGGCGTAACACCAGGTCGCCTTCCTGGAAGGTGCGAGCTTTCACCCGCCGGCTGTGGTAGCGGCGGAGTCCTTGCTGGTAGATGGCGGTGCGTGACCGAGCGAGGTTGCGTGCTTCGTCGAGCTGGTCGACCCCATCCTGGCGGGCCAGCTCGTTTGCAGCCTCCGTATAGTGGACGACTCGCGGCGAGTCGTGTTCGAGGTCGGTGGGCATGACTGCTTCGGCACCGTAGACCATGAAGAAGGGAGTGAATACCGTCGATCTGTTGACTGAGGTGCGGATCCCCCAGATGACGGAGGGCAACTCCTCGACCCAGCACCCGGCGGTGCGCTCGAGTGGTACTTGGAGTCGCGGCTTCAGGCCGTGGAGGATGCTTTGGTTGGCCCGTTCCGCCTGGCTGTTGGATTCTGGGTGGGCGACTGACGCGAGGTCGAGCCGGATGTGGTGCTCTTCGCAGAATTCGGCCATGGCTCCCTTGGCGAAGTTTGTGCCGTTGTCCGTGATGATGCTGTTTGGGAACCCGTAGCGATATATGAGCTCGCGTAGGAATTTAGTGGAGGTCTTCCCGTCGCATTTCCGGACTGGCTTGGCCTCCACCCACTTTGTGAATTTGTCAACGGCGACTAGCAGGTGGGTGTAGCCAGAAGGGGCCTTCTTGAAGGGGCCTACCATGTCCATGCCCCACACAGCGAATGGCCAGGTGATGGGGATTGTTTTGAGCGCCGAGCTCGGTACGTGCGTCTGATTGGCGTACTTCTGGCACCCGGCGCATCGCTGAACGATGTCGACAGCGTCGGCGTGTGCGGTGGGCCAGTAGAAGCCATGTTGCATAGCCTTGGCGACCAGGGAGAGAGCGGCGGCGTGGTGGCCGCAGTCACCTGAGTGAATGTCGTGGAGGATTTTGCGTCCTTCAGCTGGTTGGACGCAGCGTTGGAACACGCCGATGACGCTGCGCTTGTGGAGCTCGCCGTCGATGATGGTGTAAGACTTGCATCGACGAGCGATCATTCGAGCGTCGGTCTCATCTGTTGGCAGGGTGCCGGCTTCCAGGTAGGCGATGTAGGGCTTGGTCCAGTCGTCTGGCTCGGTGACGAGTGCGACCAAGGCTGCCTCTGGTTGGAGTGGGACTCCGATGTCGATCTCCCTCGGGGGGGAGACTGATGGCTTGGAGATCGTGTCGAGGAAAACGCCGGCGGGTGGTGCGAGTCGAGCCGACCCGATGCGAGAGAGGGCGTCTGCCTCCTCGTTTTCCCGCCTGTCGATCCACTCGACAGAGTAGCCGGTGAAGTGGCCGCCCAATTTGTCCACCGCTTGGCGGTACGCCGCCATGGTAGGGGAGACGGCGTCGCAGGTGCCGGCGACTTGCCCCGCGACAAGGTCGGAATCTCCGTAGCAGCGGAGGCGATTGACGTTCATCTCCTTGGCGGCTCGCATGTCGTGGAGTAGGGCCTCGTATTCAGCCATGTTGTTGGTGCAGGGCGTGAAGTCGAGGCAGAGGATGTAGCGGAGCTTGTCGCCCTTTGGTGAAGTCAACACTATACCTGCGCCTGCACCGTCCGCGTTCTTGGAGCCGTCGAAGTGCAGGCTCCAGTAGTGGAGGTACGGAAGCTTCTCTGGCTGCTGGGCCTCCTCCCAGTCGGCGATGAAGTCTGCCAGTGCCTGCGACTTGATCGCCTTTCGTGGCTCGTATTTGATGTTGTGGACGCCGATCTCGATGGCCCACTTGGCGACCCGCCCGGTCGCCTCGCGATTGCGGATGATGTCTTGCAGTGGTGCTGAGGAGACGACCGTGATCGGGTGCTCCTGGAAGTAGTGCGGCAGGCGCCGCTGAGCTCTGAAGACCGCGTATACTAGCTTTTGGTACTGTGGGTACCGCTGGCGCGACTCGGTGAGGACCTCGCTGATGTAGTACACCGGCCGCTGGACCGGGCACTCCTTTCCTTCCTCTGGTCGTTCGACGACCATCACGGCGCTGACAACGCGCTCGGACGCCACGACGTAAACCAACATGGGTTCTTTGTCGGCGGCGGCAAGTAGTGGTGCGGCGAGTAGCACCTTTTTGAGGTCGCGGAGCGCGTCGTCCGCCTCCTTGTCCCACTGGAAGGTGGGGTTCTTGCGCATCAGGCGGTATAGGGGCATCGCCTTTTCGCCCAGGCGGGGGATGAAGCGACTGAGAGCCGCTACTCGTCCGGCCAGCTTCTGGACGTCGCGCAGGCACTCGGGTTTGCCGAGCCGGGCGATCGTGTCGATCTTTGTGGGGTTCGCCTCGATCCCTCGTTCGGAGACGACGTACCCCAGTAGTTGTCCGGCGGGTACACCGAAGGTGCACTTGCCTGGGTTGAGCTTTATCTTGTATCTTCGCAGGTTGGCGAAAGTTTCCGCCAGGTCGGCGAGTAGGTCGCCTAGGCGAGCGGACTTCACGACCACGTCGTCGATGTAGACATGGATGTTGCGGCCAATTTGGCTCGCGAGGCATTCTTGCATGCACCGCTGGTAGGTCGCCCCGGCGTTCTTGAGGCGGAAGGTCATGGCGGTGTAGCAGAAGGATCCGAATGGCGTGATGAACGCCGTCTTCTCCTCGTCTTCGACAGCCATTTTGATCTGGTTATACCCAGAGTAGGCGTCGAGGAAACATAGCGACTCCGAGCCCGCGGTTGAATCGATTATCTGGTCGATCCGCGGGAGGACGAACTGCTCCTTTGGGAAGGCGCTGTTCAGGTTTGTGTAGTCGATACACATTCTCCAGGTCCCGTTTTTCTTCTCGACCAGGACTAGGTTTGCCAGCCACTTGGAGTACTTGATTGGCCGGATGAAGCGGGCAGCGAGTAGACGCTGCACTTCCTCGGCGATTGCTCGACGGCGTTCTTCATTGAAGGGCCGTAGCGACTGCTTGACAGGTCGCACTTTGGGGTCGGCGTTCAGCTTGTGCTCAGCGAGCTCCCTAGGGACACCGGGCATGTCGGAGGGTTTCCATGCGAAGATGTCTCTGTTCTCACGGAGGAACTCGATGAGCGCGCCTTCCTATGCTGGGCTCATGCCTGTCCCGATCGTCACCGTCTGGCTGGAGTCTCCTGGGACCAGCTCGACGGTGCGAGTGTGCGTCGTGGCCTCGAAGGTTGAGGTGTTTGCGCCCTCTGAGTTGGGCTTCTTGAGTATTGTGGGGTCGTCATTGTTGACCCCGCTCGCGTACTTGGCGAGCTCATCAGCGTGATTAGGCTCCGCCGCGATGACGGCGTCGGCGAGCTCGGCTCCTTTAGCCTCGCACTCGGCGGCCATGTCGGGGTCGCCGTTGATGGTGATGACGCCGCACGGCCCGGGGAGCTTCATCGCGTTGTACGCATAGTGGGGCGCTGCCATGAATTTAGCGAACGCCTGGCGCCCTAGGACGCAGTGGTAGGGGCTGTCGAAGGGCACCAGATCGAAGACGATCCGCTCGGTGTGGAAGTTTGCCGGTGTGCCGAAGGTGACTGGCAGCGTGACCTTGCCGATCGGGTACGCCTTCCGACCAGGGACGATGCCGTGGAACGTGGTGTGGGTCGTCTCGATCATCGACTGCGGGAGCCGCAGCCGCCTGAAGGTGTCGAGGTAGAGGGTGTTGATGGAGCTACCGTCGTCCATCAGCGTCTTGGGGAGCCAGTAGTCGCCAACCTTTGGCTTGACCACCAAGGCGACTCGTCCTGGGTACTCGACACGCGGCGAGTGGTCTTGGCGGCTCCAGGTGATGGGCTGCTCCGACCAGTTCAGGAACTGGGGGACGTCTATTTGGGCCACCGCGTTGACGGCGACGGCGCGGGCGATGACCCTCTTCTCGCGCTTCGTGTTGAAGCCTGTGAAGGTGTGGAGCGAGCCGGCTACTTTGCCGAATTTTCCGCCGTTTGGCGGGTCGTTGTCGGGGTCCTCCCGCGCGTGCCGTGCCTTCTCGCTTTCCCTGAGGGTGTGGCAGTCGGCGGTGGTGTGCGTTGCGGGCTTCCCTTCCCTGCTATGGAACGCACATGGTTGGTTAAGGAGGGCCGCGGGGTCGAACCTTGGCTTGTTTTTTTAGTTGCCGCTGTCGCGGCGTTGCCCTCCGTCGCGGCGAAAACTCTTGGGCTCGCGCTGCGCGTGCCTGGCGTTGGCGACGAAGTCGACTCGCCCGTCACTGTGGCGCTTGCCAGTGAGGAGAGTTCCGCTGTAGTGTAGGTCGGTTCGGCGTCCGCCGTCGTTACCGCCTCCGCGGCGTTGACCTCCTGACTCGTCGTCAGTTTCCTGGTTTGGGTCTTCCTCGGCGTACCGTTTGGCGATCTCGAGGAGGTCGGGGATGTTGTCGAGTGTGCGGGAGTGTCGCTTGAGCTTGGCGACTAGGGGCTCGTAGCGGCACGAGGTATTGAAGCAATGGATCGCGGTGTCCGGGTGGATACCGACCGCGTTGTACCAAATCTCTTGCCACCGTTGGACCCAGTTGCGGGTCGACTCGCGGGGTCCCTGGACGCACCGTTCCAGGTCCTCAATAGTGGTGGCGCGGGTGTAGGAGCACTCGAAGTGCCTGACGAAGGCGTCGCGCATTTCCTCCCAGGAGTCGATATTGTCCTGGGGGAGAGTGTTGATCCACTGCCTGCACGTCCCCTCCATCATCAGGGGGAGGTAACGGGCGGCGAGCAGGTCAGTGTGACCCGCGATCCCCATCGCCATGAGGTATATGTCGAGCCAGACGGCGGGGTCGTACGAGGAGTCGTACTTTTCTATCTCTTTTGGCGCCTTGAAGTTTGGCAGGTACTTCTCGCCTCGGATCATTGGTCCGAAGCACTTGGGTCCGAGTCGACTGAGCGACCCCATTGGCTCACCGTCGCGGCGATTAGTTAGGGTGTGCCGCAAGTCGTCGGGCTGGCGTGCGCGCCAGCTTTGGTTGTTGATGATGTGGGTGCGGGCGTCGATGGGTTGCCCGTTGGCGGCGACGAAGTTGGTTGCCGGCCTGGGGTCGTTGGTGGAGAGTGCCGCGTTCGCGGGTCGGTGTTGGAGCTGCAATGGCTCTGGTGGCGGGCAGTTGAGGGTGTTTGCCGCCACTGGGCGGCCGCTGGAGGCCGCTCTGCTTCCCGAGGAACGCGAGTATACTCGACCTTGCGAGTCGGCGCCCGCTTTTTGCTGCTCGACGGCCTTCGCGAGCAGGGCCCTGACGTATTGGATCTGTAGGGCACCGTCGCTGGTGGCCGTGATGCTGTCGGCTGCTGCTCGGCCTGCCACGAGGTTGTCCATCGGGGTGGAGAACAGTGGGAGGCCGTTTGCGTCTCGCTCCCGTGAGGAGACTACTATCCGCGGCTGGTCCCTGGGAGGGGTGCGGTTGGGTGGAGGTGGCGCGCCCATCGCCGTTGATCCTGGCAGGGGCCGGGCGCTTCCTCCTGGTGGCGCGTTCTCGCAGATTGCGCGCTCGGCTACGCGGGCCGGGTCGTTTTCGTCGTTGAAGTTCAGGGCACGCCCTTGAACGGTGGGGTTCAGACGTGACCTGATCCGCTGCTGGTGGTAGCGTGACAGCTCCTGCGCCGTCACCTGCTCGAGGCGAAATTTTTCGCCCTCGGCTTGCTCCTTGCGCACCGCCTCCGCCAGTTTCAGGCGGAGTTCCTCGACCTCCGTTGCCGTGGCGTTAGGAGGGATTGGGGTGGAGAAAGGATCCTCCGACGGATCGGCGCCGGTGGCCATGTAGGCCGCGGCGTGGCGACCGGTTCCGTCGCGGAGGTCGGCGGAGTTCTCTGACCCGGAGTCAAATTCGAAGATCCCGAGGATGGAGGGGTCCTCGAAGTCTCCCGCGTTGGATACCTGGGCGATGGAGCCCGCGGACGAGGCCGCGGTGATGGATCCGGCGAGTGACGTCGGGGTCGCCGAGTCGGCGTCGTCGGTGAGGGCCGCATCCTCTGCGGCCGCTGAATTCCCGGCCATGTTGCTGTGGGCCGAGTTGTACTCGGAGGCGAGGCGGTAGATCGTGCGGATATGGCTCTCGGAGAGCCGATCGCGTGGCGGCGACTCGCGGATGCGAGCCGAGTCCTTCGAGGCGATGACGTCGGTGAGGCCGACGAAGAGGCTGATCGTGCCGATAGGCAGGATCACGCTGTGCGTGACGGGTCGCGCCGCCGGGACGTAGCTGCTCGGCAAGATCTGGAGCATCTCGCCGATCGCTATCATGCGGCCGGTGGCGACCGTCTCGTTGATGGGCAGATTGGATCTCGCCGCAGAACACCGGCTAGACCGGCCAGGCCCCACGGTGGGCGCCACTGTCGTGGGAATGGTCACGGCAGATGCTGCAATCGGCAGCGAGTAGTAGAACGAGGGGCAAGGGCGGCCAGCCATCTGCGGTGCGAGATGAGGGCAAAGACACAGGGTTTTACCCAAGTTCGCCCCCCGGAGGGTAAAGACCTACTCCTGCTAGATTGTATTATGGAGGTGTTACAATGGGCGAGCTCGGCGGCTAGGCGGCGAGTCACTTGGGTGTATGAGGGAACGTGTCTCTACTCACCCTATAGGGAGGTTTATATAGGCTCACCTCCCCTAGGGTTTACATATCTCAACCGATTCGGTTACAGCTTCAGTAGTCGTTTAACCTAGTCCGACTGGGCCTATCCACTCGCCTGGGCCTTCAGCTTCCAGTCGCTCGGTACCTTGCTGGGCTTCGATCCACTCGCCGTTCTGCAGGCCCACTCGCCAGCTCACGGGCCAGTCGGAAACGTCCTGCTGGGTATACCCCAGTAGGCATATCCCCATCAGGCTTCGAGTCAGACCACCCTGACCTTGAATAGCAGGGCCACTAGGAGTGGAAGCAGCTTCCACATACACTATTCTACATTCCAGGAGAAACATTCAAGCCAGCGGACACCGTTTTAGCAACCCGGACATCTGACTATCACGCTTTATAGTAACCTTTCTGCGTTGTTCATCCATGAAGCTAAAACGTGCAGTATGCGTCGGCCCCATTTCAATATGTTTACGCAGAGTAGCAACCACACTAGGGATAGTGCAAATCTGCGCCGGTGCTTCTTTAATCGCGACATAAGTACCATAATTCCACTTGACCTTCACATTTGGTATTTGCGGTTGGTATCCATTGATGCGTACCGAAACCACGTAAGGGCCTCTAGAGGGCCCTAGTTGATAGAAATTTGGGAAAAAAGAACTTGTCTGTCAGCGTTCGGCCAACAAACAATTCTAGGTTCGATCTATCTCTTTCATGTCAATAGACAGATTGCAGTTATAGTTAGTGTGAAAAGCAAAGAAAATAGTAGCTTACCCGCATGTATCCAACACTTATTTCAGGGTACGATGATCTGCCATCCTCCGTGCTGCTCAGCTCGTCCGGTGGCGGAGGCGGGCTAGATCCTCGGAACGGTGGGCATAGCTTGCGGCATTAGAGCTCGGGATCAGCGAGAGGGCGCATCAACTTGGCGCCGGAAGGAAAATGTACTAAGGGATCGTTCTGGGTGGAGGGTTGATTTCGCCGCCGGTGGCGCTAGGGTTCATGCGAATGAGCGAGTGAATTTGTGAATTTTGTCAATGCTGCGTGGGGTCTAGTTCCTCATTTTGCCTACGTGGTTGCTGACTTGGCGCTCGCGTCATGGACAGAGTAGTGACATGGAGGTCCTGAACGTATCCTTCATGGGGCAGTTGACGAAAAGTTTGTATTTGGCAGGGGTGGGACGAATTCGGCTCAAAATGGGCCTTCTGAGTGATTGGCACACCAAGTTTGCGAAACCCAGCGATTACACGGAACTTGGACCCCGCGTTGCACTCGCACGGGAAGTCGGACCCCGAGAGTTGAAATCCGCAATCACAAAGCCTATATATACTAATGTTCACCTATGTGCACCAACAACTTATGCTAAGCAAGACAAGCAACAATGTCATAGCAAGATATAGATTACTTCAAGTATGTAGGCTATCACAATGTAAAGTGCATAAGTAAAGAGCTCGGGTATAGAGATAACCGAGGCACGCGGGGACGACGATATTTTACCGAGTTCCTTCCACAATGGAAGTACGTCTCGTTGGAGGGGTGGGCGGTACTAAGACCACCAATGCTACAAGAGGCCTAACCCTATTCTCCCGAGCACCCGCCACACGAGAAGTACCTGATCCACTATGGGACACTTGAGGGCGGAAATGTCCACAACTTAATTGGAGGCTCCCAATAAACGCCACCAAGGACACACAACCGTCTAGGGTTCCAAGAACCCAAGAGAGACAAGCTTCAATAATTATCACGAACCAAATCCTCCGAGGAGAACTCAAACCGATGCACCGAATGCAAAAGGCAAGAACACCACAAATATGCTCCAATCCCTCACTCTCAAGTTCCAACAAAGCTACTAAAGCTATTGGGGGAACAAGAGAGGAGGAATCAAAGAGGAACACAAAATCCCCCAAGATCTAGATCCCAAAGATTCACTCACAAAGAGATGAATTTGCTAGGTCAAAATGTAGATCTAGATCCCCTCAATCTTCCTCTCAAATGTGTGCAAGAATCATTGGATGGGGAGGAAGAAATCAAGCTAAAAGAGGGGTCAAAGATATGGGGTAAACCTTGAATAAGAGGGAGAAGGAGCAACCAAAAAGAACAAAGGGAAAATCTTAAATAAGGTCAAAGCAGTTTCTGGCCGTTGGGGCGAATTTCCTGACTCGGCCGGTAGTACCGGACCGATTCGGTACTATCGGACCCGACCTGGCGATCAACGAAGCGCAAGCGAGCGAGCAGGAAAAAAGGGGATCGGTGGGGGCGCAGTGCTAGCGAACGATAGGGTAGAGAAGCGCGTGCGAGGGATACGGGAGAGCGGGCACGAGCAAAGCGAGGGGCAGCATGCGAGCGAAGTCGGAAGCAGGCGACAGACCCGCTCACGAAGGCCTAGCAAGTGGCGGCGCGGAGCCTGGATGGCAGAGGAAGTAGCTGGGCTGAGCGGGCAGCATGTCAGGCAAGCTAGGCCGGCCGGTAGTACCGGGAAGCGGCCGGCGCGCGCACTGGGCTGTCCGGTAGTACCAAGCGGTACTACCATTCGGCCCAGAAAACCAGATTTTTTTCTTTTAAAAAAATCAAATAAGGCAAATATCAAACTGCAATAACTTTTGTTTGGTAATTCCGATTTATCCGAATCCAATTGCGTTGGAAAGAGGACGACACGAGCTACCCAATAAAAGATACCCCCTTGGTGAGAATACGGAAAACCTCAAAGATCAAAATCACAACAAGATATAAAAAGGAGATCCGATTTTGATTAACAAGAGCTTGTTATGAAGATTACCACAAGCTCTATATCCTCACATGGATAAGACCAAATAACAACCAAATACGATGATGCAAGTATGCAAAGGTTTGAGCTCTCTCCGAATGATATAATCGAGATACTCACCCGAGAGCCCCTCTTGATAGAACGACTATCTACCCTAAACCCGGTCTCCCAACTAACAACATGAGACTGGCAAAAGGGAAAACCTATCAAGATTATACCTTTTCCTTGAGCATTCCACTTGAGTGCGATGTAGACGAACTTGACCTTCTTAAGATGGAACGCCTTTCTTGATTGCTCTTCATCGATCCATGACCACCGAGGATTACAAGCATCAAACAAGAGATCTTCTAGATATGGCACATTTTGAGCTTGCAAAACGCATCTTCTTCTTCTTCTTCTTCTTCCTTTCATCAACCTTGAAGCCAACACATGCTCCAAGCGATGCCAATGGACAATTCCTACAATTGTAACTTAATACACACATTAGTCCATAAAGATTGTCATTAATTACCAAAACCACACATGGCGGCCCATATGCTCTTTCACCGGCTATATCCAACGCCGGTATTGGCAGTGCGGCCATGATGTCAAGCTCAGCGACTTTTCGCTCCGCACCGCATTACCGCTAGCTTACCATTAGAGTTTTTTTCTTTATCTCCTCTCACCATCCCGATCACTCATCTTGATAGGGGAATGCCCAAGCGGGTCGACCCAGGAGGTGTAGTCGCAGGCGTGGATCGAGGCAGGCCAGAATATGCTATTGATGGACACGCTGGAAAACAAGCAGGCCGACTCGACGAGGCCCATGGCGAGTCATCTTAGCCTGCAAGTTGTGGCCCATCGGGTCCTTTTAGTTTATTCCATTCTCTACTCTTGAAATAGGCTTTCGCCCAGCTTTATAAATAAAGAAATCGTCCACAACAAGTCACAAGGTTCAAACCAACCACACAACACATGTTGGGGCCACAACACAAGATGGCCCAAAAATAGAGAAACGACCACCTCGCCAAGCGAGGACACACCAAAAAAACGAAAGGCTACGCTGGACTATGGGGGAGCTGCCGAGCCGCCTCCAAGAGATGCCGGAGAGTCGCGTCCAGCCTCGCCTTGTAACGCTATCTACACAACGGGTACCATAGCTGCAAGGAGGCCAGAAAGTGAAAAACCGAGTCAGATGCACGTCGAGGTAGAATCTTCTCAATAACCATCTTATCCGGATGTTCCAGAGTGACCAGGACATCGCAGCAAACACTAGACAGAAAAGGCGGCGGCCATTTCCTGCCCAGTTCGCTTGGGTTTCGAGGAACTCACCGAGTCATGGGCCTGCCAGTCCGGGCCCAACACATCTCTGATGAAGATCCAAAGAAACCGAGCCACGGGACATGCGGACATTATGTGGGCGCCCGTTTCAGGGATCCCACACAATGGACATAGCTTGTCCCCCAACCCATGTCGCTTGGACACCTCCACCCCCGAGCGGAGCCTATCGCGACGCAGCTGCCACACAAAAAAATTAGTCTTCAGCGGGAGGGGAGCCTTCCAGATGGTCTTGGTCCACGGGAGGGCTGCGCGGCCAAACAAGGCCCGATAGGCCGAGCTAACCGAGAAGGAACCGGACGGAGAAAGGCTCCACGACACCCTGTCGGGTTTGTCAGCCAAGGAGTTCGGGAGCTCCGCCCTAAGTTCCCTCCAGGCTTCAGTTTCCTCCAGGCTGAAGGTACGACGGAATGAGATGTTCCATTACCCTCTAGAGCCGCAGGGGACACCCAAAGCGCTGGATCGGAGCAAATGGCGAAGAGGCTTGGGTATACCTCCTGTAGGGGCGCCCCTTGAGCCAGGAATCTAGCCAGAACATGGTCCCTTCTCCGTTCCCAACAGAGATCGTTGCCCCAAGCTGGATCTCGTTCTTGATCTCCTGGACAGAGTGCCAGAACTGGGAACCATCTCACTGATCCCAGAAGGGGCTGACCACGCAGGTACTTGGCCTTAATAAGTTTGAGCCAGAGGCCCCCATCATCATGCAGAATCCGCCACACCCATCTCAGCATCAGGGCCTTATTGAATTGGCAGTAAGCGATGATACCTATGCCCCCAAATTCCTTGGGGACACAAATGTCTGTCCACTTGACCATATGGTACTTCTGGCGGCCCAAGGGGTCTTGCCAGAAGAACCGAGAGAGATTCTTTTCAAAAGCCCCATGCACCCCCTCTGGGAGGAGGTACATGCCCATCATGTACATGGGTAAACTGGACAGGCAGGAGTCCATCAAGACAGTCTTGCTACCTTTAGATGTGAATCTCCCACACCAAGGTTTGGACCTTGAGCGCACCCTGTTCACGAGCGGGTCCAGGTCCCTGATAAGATCCTGGTGTCGCGGAAGGGCATCCCCAAATAAGTGATGGGGAAGGATGCAAGCCGACAATTAAAATTGTCAACTATCCTCTGCTGCTCGTCCTGAGAGAACCCTAGTGCGATGATCTCGCTCTTGTCGAAGTTGATCCGAAGGCCCGACATTTCCTAGAAGCATAGGAGGAGGAATTTGAGGTTCGCAATATCGAGAGTCGAGCCTTCAATCATGATCATTGTGTCGTCTGCGTATTGGAGCTAGGTGATGCCCCCCCGAAATGAGGTGGCCGACCACTCCGGAGATGTGGCCAGGTCCCTTGGCTTTTTCAAGCATTTCCGCGAGGGCGTCCACCGCCGCGTTGAAGAGGAGGGGGGACAAGGTATCTCCCTGTCTAACACCACAGGAAGGACGAAAATAAGTCCCAATCTCACCGTTGATGTTGATAGCGTTGCTCCTGGTCATAACAAATTGCATTATCTAGGTGATCAGGCGATCATCAAATCCTCGTCTAATGAGGACCTGACGAAGAAACCGCCAATCCAGACGGTCGTAGACCTTATGGAAGTCTAGCTTCAAGAAGATGCCCTTCAACCTTCTGGACTTCATCTCGTGGATAATCTCATGGGAGGGCAAGATACCATCATGTATGAATCTTCCCTTGAGGAAGGCAAATTGATACTGGTGGGTGAGACGCTCCATGACCGGGGCAAGGCGAGAGGCGCAAACTTTCGCGAAGATCCTATGAATAACATTGAGGACCGTGATGGGTCTGAATTGGCGAATGTCCGAGGCCCTATCACTTTAGGTATCAAGGTGATAAGACCAAGGTTCAGACGACTCATCACAAGAGTCCCCGTGTAGAATTCCTAGAACATTGGCATGATGACCGGTTGGAGTTCCTTCCAGAAGGTCTGGAAGAAAGCAACCAGGAGGCCATCGGGGCCCGGGACGGAGTTGGCCTTCATGGCCTTCACCACCCGCTCTACCTCTTCCGGCAGGAATGGGAGAGTGAGCTCTGCATTCTCGTCAGCTGTGACCCTAGCCCTAAGCGGCCAGAAGTCATTTGCCAATGCAACCTCGGTGTGGGGTCCAACCGTGAAGAGCTCCTTATAGGAGTATACATGGGAGGAAAGCGCCCCCGCCTCCTCGATGAGGAGCTCATTGTCCCAGAGGCAAGGGATCGAGCATTTCCTACGGCGACCATTGGCCACCGCATGGAAATAGGCGGTGTTCGTGTCTCCTTGGAGGAGCCATTTCTGGCGGCTGCGTTGCTGCCAGAACAGCTCCTCCCCCTTGTAGATCTCCACAAGAGAGGTCTCTAAGGCATAACGGTGGGACCACTCGTCTGCTGAGAGGCCCACCGAGTCTGCCGTCTGGTCGAGGGCCTGGATCTCTTCCAGCAGTGCGCCCTTCTGGAGTCTCGTCGTTGCGCCCAAATTTGCCCCCCAACTTCTCTAAACCGGCTCGAAATTTATCTTTGTAAACTCTAGCCGAGACGTTGGGAGAATCCTAGATGTTACGCTCTAAGCAATCACCACATCATATTCTCTAGTCGATACTTCGCCTTGGACACCATTATAATCGTCTTGAGCAATACCAATCTAGTAGGAGTAGGTTGTTGCCTCCACCGAGAGGTACCGAACTTGGTTAACCGCTAACTTTCCCTCCCGATATAGAGATGCCGATCCACTCGTGGCCTTCCACCTCTCGTAAGCTAACCAGTAGCGTATGTTGTGCAAAAGAACACGACACATCTCGATCTCCAACGTTTGGTTTGTAAACTAATCAAATCCGACGTGTATGGTTGTGAATTACCGGCAGTACTAGTATATGGTTGGGTCGACCGACGTCAATCTGCACGTACGCGTCACCCTCCTTGTTTCAGGGGAAAGCAAGCATCGAGCGGCAGCAGACAGCATCAGCTGTTGCTGCACCGACGACAAAAGAAAAAGAAACGTTGTCGTCGACAGACCTGCGAACAGCCTCCCCCGGGTTAATTTCTCAAGCGACAGGGACCCCCTCCGACCGTGCGGTACATGGAATGGAATGCTTCACGGCAGCAGCAGCCGGCCGTGCTTCGCTTTTGTTGGCTTGCTGCTGCCATCTCGCCGCGGTGGCTTGGACGCGTCGCTCACCCACGTACCACGGACACGGAGGTTCCGGTAGTACAGTTTTTCCAAGGATTTGCGGACGTCGGTGACGGGGACCGGAACGTTTTTCCGTGCCAGCCGGCCGCCGGGCCTTTGACCCTGTGCGTTGTGTGTGGCAAGGGAGTGAGGAAACAGATCATGCAAAGTCAAAATAGTGGGGTAGAAATTCTGGCTAGCTCGTCGGAAGGGAGAAAAACCTGGTCCGTAAGATAATGGTTTCTCCGTACTACGAGTGACAGACTAGTTTTGCGATCCCGATGGAGGAGCCAGCCAGCCAGCCAGACAATTTTAAAGTCCACGTACGATTAATTGGCACGCCCTGCACTTGCGCCACCAAGCGTGGCGACTTGTGTAGTAGTACTATATCCTAGTAGTAGTACGCCCGGGAAGTCCTCATCTTGGCTACCAAACCGGCCCCTTGACCCCGCCTTCATTGCGAACGCGATCGATCGATCGATCCATTTCTCTCGCCACCAAAACCTCCCTCCTCCTCGTCGTCGTGTCGAAAAATAGTGGAGTAATGAATATTCCTTTGACAATCTTCTCACCAAATTCTAAAAAATACTAATACTACCACAGCTTGACGTGTACTCTACGTGCAGCGCGGGACAGCGGCTCGCCGGCCCCCCTGCAAGCAGAAGCGCCTGTCGTCGTCCGTCCGATGGCACGCGCCTATCGTTCGCGGTGCAACATTCTTTCAGGACTGACGGCACGGCCGCCGGACGATCGGGGGTCCAACTTGCCCGACCTCATTTACCTTTGCTTCGCTCCTTCTCCCTCTCTGTCGTCGTCGTCGTCGTGACAGGGATGCGGTCAAGAACACTTGCCGGACAAAGCGAACCGGAGTCAGTCCAAACGTCTGACGGGACGGGAAGCCCGTCCCTGTCCCCTCCGGCGAACGGTCCAACCTCCGGCCGACTAAATCTACGGTGCATTCCACACCGTCGCTGGCGACCTCTGTTGTTGGTTTCAGCTAGACAGGCGTCGTGCTCCAGTCTGAACACAGCACGGAGAACACCAACAAAAAGTTAGGCGCGAGCGAATTAGTCTCGACCCAGATCGACAACAGGGTCGATCGCCGCCGGTGGTTCCACGCCTGTTTATTTTCAGCAGCTAGCGCCAAAAGTAAAATACTATCCCCAACCAAAGAGCTTTTGCTTTACCACTAGACTAGAGATGAGCAGTGGCGTGGCCGTAGCGTGCTGATGGAAGGGAAGGGGCCTGCCGGACTGCCGGTGCCGGTGCCTGTCGCTAGTGCAGGCACTGTTGTTCTTTTGGTCCGGTTAGATGAGATGTCCATCTCACGCGACACTACACCATCCCCCCCGGCCCGGTGCTAAAATGGGCAGGCACCGCAGTTATGTTTGCCACTGCGAGCAAAGGACACGGCGGAGGGGCCCTGCACCTGGACCCGTCAATGCCCCAACACCCACAGATATGATACTACCGCCCAGATTCAGGATCAGAGCTACCAGTAGGGAGTAAATGTCCCCAACATCGCACAATTTACACTTAAGCCTGCTGCGACCTGCCGAGCTTTGTCGCCTTGGACCGGTCAGTCAGTCAGTCCAGGCGCCCAGCGCATTCAATTCACTCAACCAGCGGCGCCATGGCGATGATATGCGAGGAAAATCTTGATCTGGTACTACCGGATGGCAACCACATTCGAATGATCGTGAGAAGGAAGGAAGTACATTAACTTTGTTCTGTGCTTGCGAAATCCTCCTACGGCTACAGAAATGATGAAGGGAAACTTAACGAGCTAACTCAAACGCTGAAGAAACCACGCACAGCTCGTAATAATTCGGCTGCGCTAGTTCGTCTCTTATTGCTCTCACTACTAACAGAGAGGAGTGGCCGGCGCCCTAAATAAGTTATTCGGCGTGACAGCCGTTGCTTTCTAGCTCCCCGTGTTGTCGCTGCCGGCGTCCGTCAGGATCGTCAGCCTCCGGGCCGATTGCACGAACGCCCTGCAAAAGTTAGGCATCCATCGTGTTAATAATGAAAAGCAATTTTAAGGACTGCAGGGAAGTTGACATTGTGCCGCGCTTACCTGAAAGGCTCGTCGCCGACGTGCTTGACTTCCCCGGCGGCGCTGCGGTACATGACGTGGCTCCTCAGCTCGGCGCCGTCGATGCCGAACATGTCGGACATGCGGGCGTACAGCTCCTCGAACGAGCTCAGCGCCGACAGGTCCAGGTTGCGGCCCACGGCGTCCGACTCCACGAACACCTTGCACTGCCCGGGCTCCAGCCCGAGCTGCTCCGAGGACGACTGGCTGCTGCTGTCCCCGAACCACTGGAGCCTCCAGGAGGACGTGTTGTTGTTGCTCGGGCTGCCCTGGATCACGCCGGACCCGGAGCCTTCTTCCGAGACGTTGGACGCCTTCTCGGCCTCCCAGTTGGGCGAGCCGGCGGAGCTGCTGGATTTCATCATCTGCTCCTCGGTCAGTATCGCCTGTCCGAAGAGCAGTAGCGTCGGCGGCTTGGCAGCGTCGACGGCCTTCTTCGGCAGAGTGCAGGTCGCGTCGTCATCGCGGACGGGCGATGATGTGCCGATGGTCAGGTCGGTGCTGACCCTTGCCGCCGCGCGAGGGGCGACGTGGTCTGCGGCCGGGCGGCGGACGCCGGGGTAGAGTAGGCCCGGCTGCAGGTTGCTGACGTGGAGATCCGGAAAGGACGGACCGAATTGCGGATGCCTGGCTCCCTGTACGCCTGCGAGAGGACCACCACTCTTGTCCGGGAAGGGGAAGACGGGGAAGCTGTGGGGGTGCATCGTCAGCTGGTCGTGGTGAGCGAACTGCGGCGGCGGCGGGTGGAAGAGCTGCCCGTCGAAGGGGAAGTCAGCGTACGACGGGATCCGCGGCTTCTTGCGCGGCGGCGAGAAGGACGGCAGGTGCAGGTTGGGCATGCTCGACACCAGCTCCACCAGCCACGGGCAGACGCGCTTCACGTTCTGGAGGAGCTCCGGCTCGTCCCAGGTAACCTGCATCATGCATGCGAATTCAGGATCAGGAACGAACGAATTAGCAGCAGCCCATCATGGCGTTTGATTACTACTGGTACGATACGATCTGGTCCCATGCCATCATAGCCCATACTCCTAGTCCTAGTCCTAGTATGGTGGTGGTGGAGTGTGGACTGACTTGAGGCTAGTCCGTTCGAGGGAATCTCCCTCCCTCCAGAGTCCAGAGTGTGTGTGATGCATGCGTGTACCTGGAGGAGCCGCCAGGGCGAGAGCGGCCACCGGTTGGGGTCGGCGGGGTGGAGGCCGGCGACGGTGCCCATGAACCAGCTGATCCGCGACGAATCCTCGGTCTCGAACGCCATCTTGAACCGCATGCCGGGGCACCACTGCACCTGCATGGCCGCCCGCACCGCGCCCGCGCGCACGCAGAACTCCGGGGTGCTCGCCCGCGGGTAGTACACCACCTCGAACGGCTGCCCGGTGGCGGCCAGCCTCGCCGCCGCGACCACGTCATCGGCGGGGACCTTCCCCTTGGTGCCGCCGTCGCCGGAGCTCGCATTGCCACGCACCATGCCTCTGTAGTGGTCCCATCCTCCGGAGTGGCCGTCGTCGGTGCAGAAGACGCGCTTGGGGCGGCGGATGCCGACGTGGACCTCGCCGCCCTCGCTGCGCAGGAACACGATGGAGTCGCCGGCGAGGAGCTTCTTCTGGCTGACGAAGTTGCTCCACCCGGTGGTGAGCAGGTGCCGGCGCGGGGTGCCCCGGTAGATGTGGCGGAACTTGAACTCCTCCCGGTGCACGTCCCTGACGAAGATGTTCTGCACGGGCGGCTCCTCGCTGTAGTCCAGCGCCGGGAAGATGGTCTCGGCGCAGAACCGCGGCACGGAGAACCCGCCGCCGTTGTTGGCGTCGGACTGCGTGAGAGTCTTGGCGAAAGACGCCGGCTTGGGCTTCTCGTCCTGCAGCCTCCCCTCGTTGGCGGCGGCGCCCACGTCCACGACCGCCTCGCCGGGGCGGAGCGGGACGAGGCGGATCTTGGCGAAGACCTCGTCGGTCTGCGCGTCGGCCATGAACCGCACGGCGGCGACGCGGCAGGGGATGAGGGCCGGGACCGGGACGCGCGCGGCGGACAGGTCGACGGCGCCGGTGGCCTGCTCGGCGTGGCCCTGCGGGAAGTAGTAGACGGCGGCGCCCACGGGCGGCACGGTGCACATGCTCCCCGCGCAGGCCAGCCAGAGCTGCGAGTCGACGGACCCGGCCGCCTGCTCCTCGCCGGAGGCCGCCGGGCACGACAGCTCCGTGAAGGTGAGCATCGTTGGCGTGCGTGCTGTAGGTCGGCGGGGAGGGCGCGCAGGCTGGCTGCTGCTGGAGTGATGGATGATGATGGTGTATGACTGAGTAAAGAGGAGGACTGGATGGAGTGAGTGGGGGGAGTTGCGGTTGCAGGGGAACGGGCGGTTCGGAGGGGAGTTCTGCGGAGGTGGGAGAGGAGGGGCGTGTGTGTAGGGGCTAGCAGTTCCCACGGTAAACGACGAGTAACAAATCGCCATGGCCATGGCCCCCCTGCGCCTTCTTATAAGTGCCGTTGAATCTCATCTGTGTAGATATGCCGTGCGACGCTCTCAACACACGGAACATGCGGGTCGGGCGCTCCATCTCCGAACACGGCGCCACGATCTCGTTGGACTGAGGAGCTACTAGCGAGAGTCATCCACAAACCGCTTGCTAAACGCATCTAGAATCACTTTCGCTGTTTTAGCGCGCGCGGCAGGCGAGAGCAATTTCAGGTACAGTAAAATGCCAAAGACGCGCTAAAATACGGCCGCCGTACACAACATTTTAAAACAAATATGCATCAAACATCAAACAAAGATCAAACATAGCAAATGAAATAGACTAAAAATAAAACATTTTACATAGAATATTGTACGATAAACATAGTGCCTAAACACATTCGAGGTTGGAGAGCACGGAGGATGACGAAACAGGGAAGGACGCGGGGTGCAAAGCTTTGGAGGTCTGGAGCCCGGTAAACGTGCCGTCCATCCTCCCTGAAAGTCAATAACTGTAATTCCTTCTCGGCATCTCCCAATTAGCGTTTTTAGTCCTGTGGCGATGGCGAGGATATGTGTTGGTAATTGTAGGACGGCTGCCTTATCCGGATTTTTGTTGAAGATTCGACGGGTGTCGAACTGAAAGCTTGTCTGATTGTAGAGTTATAGTTACCATTTACCAATGGTTTTGATTATCGGCTCACAGTAGACACGAAGGACCTAACTCTATGTGACTTGCACATGGAATTTGACAAGTTTTCGATTGGCCAGCACTCGTAAGCAGGTACTACGAAACAAATTCATAGACTTTCTGTGACATTAGGACTGAGGAGGCTCGGGTCGTGATGTGGGGTAAACACCTCGGCAAGAGGACTGTGTTAATTGAAGAAGATATGCCCTAGAGGCAAATAAAAATGGATTTTATTATTATATCTCAATAAAGTTCATAATAGTTTTATATTGTGCTATAATGGTATCAAGCAGAAACTTTGATAATGTGTGGTATGAAACAAACCAAGTCCCTAGTAGCCTCTATTCATACTAGTTCGTTGGGCAACCGGTAATCAAGGTTTTCTGATCATGGAGCGGTTATGCCAGTTAACAACGAGGTCATATCATTAGTGAATGATGTGATGTACAGTACCCAAAGATTGTGACACGATCAAGTCACAAGGTTTATCGTTGCAATAGTTACAAGTGTAGTCTCGTGATCCTTAGAATGTGAGATCATATTAAACACTGTCTCTCGAGGCTGGTTTGACTGGTTCAAACGCCATGTTCATAACTAGATGACTATAAAGGTATACGTTAGGTATTCCAGAGGAACAGTTGAGGCCTATGTATCAATATCAGGATTTGTTCACCGGCATGACGGGAACATACACACGGCCGACTTGGTGAGATTACATCCATAACATTGCAACATATGACTAGGTCAAGAGGACTGTGTTAATTAAAGGAGATATGCCCTAGAGGTAAATAAAAATGGTTTTTATTATGATATCTCAATAAATTTCATAATAGTTTTATATTATGCTATAACTATATCAAGCGGAAACTTTGATAATGTGTGGTATGAGACAAACCAAGTCCCTAGTAGCCTCTATTCATACTAGTTCATTTCGCAACCGATAATCAAGGTTTTCTGATCATGGAGCGGTTATGCCAGTTAACAACGAGGTCATATCATTAGTGAATGATGTGATTGACAGTACCCAAAGATTGTGACACGATCGAGTCACAAGGTTTATCGTTGCAATAGTTACAAGTGTAGTCTCGTGATCCTTAGAATGTGAGATCATATTAAACACTATCTCCCGAGGCTGGTTTGACTGGATCAAACGTCATGTTCATAACTAGATGACTATAAAGGTGTACGTTAGGTATTCTAGAGGAACAGTTGAGGCCTATGTATCAAGATCAGTATTTGTTCACCGGCATGACAGGAACATACACACGACCGACTTGGTGAGATTAATCCATAATGTTGCAACATGTGACTAGGTCACGGGGATGAAATATCACGGGAACAAGTGAAACAGAACTTGTCGGTAACCATATAAACTGCTCCTGCATCTATCAGTGTTGCCAAGGTTAAAATGGCGTACTTGACCCGAAAAATAGTCCAACATACACACATTTATTTCAAATAGAAGCTGATATTTCGAACCCAACATAAACATGTTACCAGCATAGAGGTTGCTGGCAATTTGTGTTATTTATAGAGTCACTTTTTGTATACTCTAAGGCTGACACCCTGGGACCTAGATAAACTGCTTCTGCATCTACCAATGTTGCCAAGGTCAGAATGGTGTACTTGACCCAGAAAATATTCCAACATACACACATTTTTTTTAAATAAAGACTAATATCTCGAACCCAGCATAAACACGTTTCTGGCATAGAGGTTGCTGGCAATTTGTGTTATTTATAGTCACTTTTTTATATTCTAAGGATAACACCCTGGGACTTACATAAACTACTTCTGCATCTACCAATGTTGCCAAGATCAGAACGACAGACTCGACCCGAAAAAATAGTCCAACATACACACGTTTCTTTCAAATAGAGGCTGACATCTAGGATCCAGTATAGACATGTTTCCTGCACAGAGGTTGCTGGCAATTTGTGTTATTTAGAGAGTCAATTTTTTTGTACTCTGAGGCTGACACCTAGGACCCAGATAAACTGCTTCTGCATCTATCAATGTTGTCAAGGTCACAATGGCAGACTCGACCCGAAATATAGTCCAACATACACACGTTTCTTTCAAATAGAGACTGGCATCTGGGACCCAGCATAGACACGTTTCCTGCAGAGAGGGTGATGACATCTAGGACCCAGCAATGGAACAAGGTAAGAACAACGGAGGCGGTCGAAAAAAGTCTAACATAGCACGTTTCATTTACAAAGAGGTTGACATGTGAGACCCACCAGAGAGACCTTATACAGGTGCTACATCGAGCAGCGTTGCCAGTTCGAATAAGGGAGGCATGAGCGAGAAAAAAGTCCAATATACACACGTTTCTTCTAATGAGATGCTGCCATATGGGACCCAGCAGTGTGACCATACAGTGGTTTTGTCAAGCAAAACTATCTAGTTCGGAACAGGGTAGCACTAGAGAATAAAAACTTTCCATCATATAAACACATTTCTTCTAATGAGAGGATGACACATGGGGCCTAGCTACGTGATTAAACGGTAGATGTATCTGGCAACACTATCAAGTTCGGAACAGGGTAGCACGACCGAGGGCAAAAAATCCATCATGCACATGTTTCTTCTAATGAGAGGATGACATGTGGGGTCCAGCTGCGTGATTAAACGGTAGATGCATCTAGCAGCGCTACCAAGTTAAGAACAGGGTAGCGGGAGCGAAGGAATTTTTTTATTATACACATGATTCTTCTAATGAGAGGCTAACATGTGGGACACAATAGCATGATTAACGGTAGATAGATCGAGCAACATTATCGAGTTCAAATCAGGGAGGCACGAGCGAAGGAAAAAATCCATCATGCACACGTTTATTTAGTATGAGGATGACACGTGGGACCCAACAACCTGATTAAACGGTTGACGCATCAAGCAACGTTATCAAGTTTGGAAAATGGAAGGAGAAAATTCCATCATACACATGATTCTTGTAATGAGAGGCAGACATGTGAGACCCAACAGCCTGGCTAAATGGAAGAGGCATCAAACAACGTTATCGAGTTCAAATTAGGGAGGCAACCGAAAAGTATGGTCCGCTAGAGTCACTGACGTCTAGGACCCACACGCCAAAAAATACTTCCGCGAGTCAACATCTCGTCAGAAACCGGAAATCTTACTTCTGCCACGTGCCCGTCGAGCTTCATCAATGTTTTTAGTAGTTTCATCGTAGTAGAGGGGCGTGAAACCAAAAAAAGTTTTCCATCAACCACGGTCGAACCAAGAATTTCGTCATGGAAGACGCGCCTTCTATGACAATCGACGTGCCAAGTCATTGCAGAAGGAAACTTTTTTTGTAGTTGATTCCAAGCCAGAGATCTACTTCCACACTCCCGACAGGGATCAGGGAATAGGAGGTCGTCATCATACACTGTATGTGTACGAAAACCTCGAGGGTGCTACCAATAGTGACATCTTGGATGACGTGAGCCAGATTGTTGCACGATGGAGCAGGAGGTGACTTGCGAGGAGCTTCGCGACCTTGAGGTCGACTACGAGCATGACTACATCAACCATGTTCCTCTCAAAATATTAATCGCTTTTGGACTATAAGGGTATATAGCCAAAACGTGGGTCAAGACTACATTGCTCCTAGATAGATCTTGGGCAGTTAGGGTATTCCAACGTAGGATTTTTTTTTGTTTTCTTCCACAAAACCCCTTCACTAATGTTTGTGCGCATCGTTAACTAAGATATTAGGGAAGATACTGTCATAAATGATTTCACACCGTGTGCAACACGAACAGCTGAACCGACCATAACAGAGTATCCTCTGTTCGTGATACCGAGCGCGACCGCCCAACTTGTCCTTGAGCATGATGTTTTGTCAAGCAAGCATGAATACATTGAAATGAGTGGCGGCGAGGAAGTTTTTTGCTCGAAGATGATGATGATGAGAAAGCATATCCAGGTGTGGCTAGTGACCCTAATAGGATGGAGAGTAAGGAATATTTGGTTGATTCGAACTTTGAGCCTGACTATGGGACTGATGAGAAAGAGGAATGTGAAGATGCGGAAATGGGATGCATATATGATGACGAAGACGAGGACACGCCAGTGATACACTTTGACAAGGACAACCCTACAATTTATGAGGGGATTGTCTTTGAGACTACAGAGGACTAAAGATATGCCGTTGCTACCTGTGCAATAAGACCTGGGGTTTGAATTTATCATTGAAAAGAGCGAAACAAAAGAGATTTAGAGTGCAATATAGGGAAAGTAAGGTGTGTAAATGGAGATTGCATACATATCCAATGCAGGGTGGACACCCATTTTAGGTTGCAATAGCTACATTTAGTTTCGGCCTTTCTCATATTTATTCTACTGATATGTCCTCTAATTTATTTTCATTCCTATCGAATGCAAATCAAGGTAAGCATGAACAAACATAACTGCCCTAATACTTATTTAAGTGATAAAATTTGACCGGAGACAACCAAGTGGATTGGTGCTGCTGTACTTGACTGGGTGAGGCAGGATCATAATATTGGACCTGCTAAACTCAGAACTAAGCTTAGCGATAAGTTTAACATTCTGATTCCTTACCGCAGCGTCTTTGATGGGAAGGATATGGATCTAGACTTCATTCGAGGCAAGTGGAATGAAAGTTTTTACATGTTTTATAGTTTCAAAGTTGAGGTAGAGAAGACATCACCTGGTAGTGTTTTTGACATTGATTACGAGGTTGTGAAAGGAAGAGAAAAGGTCTCAAGGGGGTCAAGTATAAGCAAGTAGATAAAACATTCTTCGGGGGATGTTTTGTCTGCCTGAATGCAATGCTAGAAGGGGTTCCTAGATGGCTACAGGCTATACTTGGCAATAGACGCAACTTCTTTAACAGGGAAGTTCAGGGGACAACTTACTACTTCTTGTGTTGTGGACGCGCATAATTGGGTTTTCCCATAGCTTATGTTGTTCTTGAGGGTGAATCAAATGAAAGCTGGACATGGTCCATGCAGAGACTACGTGCAGTAATTGGTCACCCTGAAGGCTTGGTGATACACACTAATACATGCAAGGGTATTGAGAATGTTGTTGATGTTGTGTTTCCTAGGGTTGAGCATATGGAATGCATGTGGAAACTCGTTACTAACTTCATGAAGAAGTTCATAGGAAAGATTTTTAAAGACAACTTGTGGCGATCAACATACACATACACCCCAAGCGCGCATGCTACTTACATGAAGAACATGTATATAGTGCCGAAGGTGAAAGAATACATTGAAGAACATCACAACAAGCTATGGGCCAGAAGCAAGTTTGGTGAGTTAAGCAAAGTGGATTATGTTGCAATAATTTGGCAGAGAGTTTCAATGCTAAGATTAGGAACATGAAGACACTTACAATTGTTATTTTGTTAGATGCAATAATACAATGCATAATGGTGAAGATAAATTTTACGCAAAGAATTTGTGCAAGAAAAATTGCAGGCCATAAAATAGTTCCAAGGGTGGTTTTCTTACTGAATGCAAGAACCAGGGCAATGAGAACGATAAAGATGAGGATGGTCAGAAGTTCCAATACATTGGTGAGGTTTATGTAAAAGACAAGCATGGAACTAAACAAAGGTATACTGTAGACACTGGAAATAAGACTTTTTCATGTAGGAAGTGGCATATTACTGGTTTTCCATGTCACCATGCATTGTACTTCATCTTAAAGTTGAGAGGTAGTGGTGCTGAAATGGATAACTATGTTCATAACTATTTCTCCGTGGACAAGTTTGTTGCAACTTATGCATAAAACGTACCACCTATGGCTGATAAAAATGATCGGGAGATAGTCGATCTAGGGTTCAAACTTGAACCACCAGTTCTTAGGAGGCCACTAGGAGGCCTAGAAAGCTAAGGATTGAAGCCTCCACTGGAAACAGGTACAAGGCTAGGTGCAAGAAATGGAAATGCAAACGGTGGGGAGGATTAGGCCATATCAAGAGGTTATGCAAAAACCCAGTTCCACGTGATTTTGAAGATGCTGACCCTGTCCTTGTTCACATCCTGGAGGCAGAATATGAGGCTTCTCAACTAGAACTGAAGGAAGCGCAACAAGATGACAAAGAAATTGAGGAATTGCAGCAGGTGTATGAAAACAACAATGAGCATGCAGAGGAAAACAGTGATGATCATGTGGAGGAAAACATCGGTAAGCATACAGTTGATGAAAAAGTGGAGGTGCCGGCGAGGAGAGGGGTGAAAAGACACAAAAGGGTAAGCGGAAGCGGAAGGGGAAGGAAAAGGAAAATAATGGTTGTGATCTAGAATATGAAGAAGTTGCTGGGGTGATTGAGGATACTCTTTAGGATCTTTCGGCTAACTACGGGACAAGTAATAAATCCCTGCCAATTTCATCTTTGTACAATTCTCTAGATGAAAGGTAAGCTTAAAGCTTGTTTTATTTGACATTTTGATCATTTTTGTTTCAATCCTCATCAACTATTGTTTAATATAGTGCGGGCTTGAAGACTAATAAGAGGAGAATAAAGAAGCGGGCATAGTAACATCATTTCTTGAATTTTCATTGAAACTAAACTATTCATGTGGAATTTATTTGTATCTGGTGCATGCAATGTGTCTGTGATGAGTCGTATGGACCAGATTACAAGTAGTTAAATATTACATTAATTTTTAAGCCATGGCCTTGATTATTCTTAAACTAAAATCATGGATTTTTTACCCATACATTTACGTGGCCATCTTTCTTACTAGTTCTCATCTCAAACGACACACAGATCGTTAGCCTCCTCTCCCCCTCCTCCAACGACCAAAATTATGGTTGTGCCATCGAGTAGGTAAGGCTCACGTCCCTTTGATTACCATCTCGAACAACACGCGACACGCTCGTATCCTTATCCTCTGGCACACTCCAAAATTATGACTATGCCATCAACTGCTGGAAGCATAGTCAACATATCATCCATCAGCTTCGCCTTGTATACGTTAGCAACATTTTATTCTTGCATCGGCTTCATCATCGACAATGATTCTCTCCTCGATTCCACTCATTTGCCACATTTAATCTCCTATCACCCCCTTCCTATATATTCTCTCCTTTTCCCAACAATCGCAGAGCACCAAACCATCTTCAATCCCTGATTCCTAGAAAACATCTTGGTCCCTGTGACTTTGTGAGACATCCATGGCTAGCTTCAACCTACCGCCCGTCGTCCTGGAGAGCATCGAGATAGATGATGCGGCTCGGTTGACTATATAGCCTTGTTGGGAAACCCCAAGAGCAAGGTGTGATGAGAACAGTAGCAAGTTTTTCCTCAGTTATGAAAACAAAGGTTATCGAACCAGTAGGAGTAAGGAAACAACTCCAAGGTGTTGCTAACAACTTGGAACCTACACAACACAAACTCAAAACTTTGCCCCAACTTATAGTGAGGTTGTCAATCCCACTAGTTTGTTAAAAACAAAGGATTAAACGTATAGTGTGGAAGATAGTGATTGCTTGCAGAAAGTAAACGGTAATAGTAGATGATGTATCAATGATAAAGATTGGACCAGGGTCCATAGTTCACTAGAGGTGTTCTTCTTAAGATAGATAGCATGTTGGGTGAACAAATTATAGTGGGGCAATTGACAGACTGAGAAAGCATAACAATGCATATACTAGACATCTTAACTCCTACGAGATTTGATTGGGCATTACAACATAATACATAGACCGTAATGCAGCTGCATCTATGACTAATAATCCACCTTCAGTTTATCAACCGAACCCCTTCGAGTATTAAGTTGCAAGCAGCAAATAATTGTATTAAGCAATGTGTATAAAGTAAACAATACAATTGCTCCATGAACAAAGGATTGTTGTTTTCTCCCTAGCAGCAACAACACATCTACAATCTTAGATATTTCTGTCACTTCCCCATATTACTAGAGGCATGAACCTACTATCGAGCATAAATACCCCCTCTTGGAGTTGCAAGCATCTACTCGGCCAAGATAGCTACTAACAACGGAGAGCATGTAAGATCACGAATAACATAGACATGATAGAATCAATAATCAATCTGACATAGTATCTCAATAACCATCAGATCCCCGCAAACACAACATGTATGATTACAAAAAGGTGATCTTGATCATGAACGGAGCTCACAAGATCTAAACATGATAGCACAACGGAGCTCACAAGATCTAAATAATAAATCATAAAAGAATATTTGAAAATATTCTAAAAATGGAACTTTAAACACATTAATAAACAATATTAAACTACTGAAAAGGTTTGATAAACATTTGAATTCAAACTGAAACATAAATCAAAAGATTTGAATTGAAAACATGAAATCAGAAAAGGAAAAAGAAAAAAGAAAACACAAAAGAAAAAAAAATAGATAAGGACCAGCCCAACTCACCTACCCAACCCACCTAGCCCAGCGAGCCCAATAAGCCCACCCGGGGAAATCTCTATCTCCCTTGGATATTTCTCAATGACGCGCCTACCCCCTCACCTCACTGACTTCCCGGCCCCACGCCAACCTGGCATCATCGTCTCCACCCTGCGACCTGTTCTTCCCCACTCTCCGACCGTTTCCTACTAAATTTTCACGTCTTCAATTCGCTTGGATGCGTGAGTAAATTCCTTCTGCGACCACACTCGTTAAATCGCCTCCCTTCCCTCTCTCTTTCCCCTCGCTCGCCACCTCCTCTCCACCCTAGGGCTGCTCCAATTTCTGCTTGCGCCACCACTGCTCTGGCGAACCTCCGCTCGAATTCCAGCGAACCCGTACCTCCCCCTGCCCCTATCTCACACGAGATTGACCAGCAACCCCGTACGCATCTACCAGCACCCTCATCTCGCACGCGCATGCCCTAGAAGCTCGGCAATGATGACGTCTGAGCGTCGTCGCTGTCTGCTTCGACTCCGACGACCACTCCCGGTAGGTTCCGTCCTCTCCTCTCTCTCTGGATGATACTCCCGCACTCGCCGCTTCGCGCGTCTAATGCAACCTTTACTTTTCCTTGGCATGCCCCGTAGCGTCACCTCCGACAACGATAGTGTGTGCCCGTCGCCAGTAGCAACTCCGGCGAGCAATCGCCAGCCACTCTGTGCACCCCTTCGTCGACAACGACCACCTCAAGTATCCCCACGCCACGGCGAACCATGTGAGTCCATCCTCCCCTCATCACGCTTCCTGGAATAGCTAGACCACCGTCGACTAAGCACCACCGCCGCTCACCGTCGCCCAACGCCGCCCATCTCTGGTCGACTCGCTGTGAGCCGTTAGATCCAGATCCTGCGAGTAAGATTATATCCTAGTCGAAAGGGTATCTGCTGATCTATGCCGTGCGATTCCCTTTTAATCCAATTCTCCTGGTAGCTCGATCCAGACGAACCGGTATGGACCAATAGGAACACACCACGTGGCCCAACTTTTGTTTTAAAACAGAAATTTGATCTATTAGTGATTGAATTTTGTAAAATTCATAACTTTTGATCTACACGTACAAAATTTGCAAATTTTATATCAATAGATTCAGAAAAATGAAAGCTTTGCAACTATGGCCTTAGTTTAGTATTTTGCTTCCGAAAATTTAGTTTTTTTCCGAAACATTTGTAGGACTATTTTGAGTATAAAATTTATTCTAAAAATGGTTTTTGAGTAAAACCTTTTGCAAATGTTTTTTTGAACTCTATGACCCTAAACACTAACTTTTGGATTTAAAATATATTTGATTAACACTAGAAAATTATTCCTTTGAATAAAAGCATTTCTAGTAAAACAAAAATGTTGCTTTGATTTAAAAATAATTCTTGAGTGAAACCTTTTGCAAATGGATTAGTTTTAAAAAATCTGACCATAAACACTAATATTTGTGTTTAAAAACATATTTGAATAACTCTAGAAATTATTCCTTTGAATAAAAGCATTTCTAGCAAAACAAAAATGATTTAAATGGCTTATTTTACTAAATTGGTTTCAAATGATTTTGCCACATTTATAAATGACCAGTAGGTGTTTTAAATTTTTTATAGCCGTATTAGAAACCACTCCTTCAATAAAACAACATTTTGCATGCTTGCATGCATTGTTTTGTTTTCATTATTTCATGTGGTGAATTGTTTGAATGCTAGTTTGAATATGTGCTTGCTTGATTGATTTGTAGTGAACTTTGAAGAGTGTGACAATTGCAAGATCAAGGAGTGAACCTATATTCTCTACCAAAAAGGAAAGTGGTGCTTCATACATTTTGTCCTATTATTTTGACTCTGCATTAGTGATATTTTTAAGTAGGACTTGCATGGATTTTTCTATGTGTTAACTGTCAACACCCGGATTTTTAATCCCAGATGCCTGTTATGCCATACATCGCAATCCCAGGATTACCATTTTTGCGAGACATAACAGAATTGGATACCACAGTACATCATCCATTACAAACCATACGTAAGGTCTTACACAAATAAGGATCTCAAGATCCAGTTCTTAATACAACTCAAGCAGCGGAAATACGTAATAATAAAGGTAGCATAGGCGAAGCTCCATCTTCGGGGTCACATGCAATGCTGATGATGGGAGATGATCCTAGTTGTCGTAAACTTCCTGGGGTCCTTCGTCCTGGTACTCCTCTTCATAGTCTGGCCATGGGAATAGCCATGGACAAAGCCATGAGTACTATTTAAGTACTCGCAAACTAATACTAACAAGTGAAGGGGGTTTTTGTAGTAGGACACTAAGCTCTAGGGTTGTTTTGCAAAAAGCCAGATTTACTTCTACTAAGTTTAGAAGCAAGAAAAGCTAGTTGAAATTTTATAACACCTAAATGGGAGCTTATATTTCATATCACAACTCTGTTGTGGTCAAGTCAAAGTCTCAATTCATTACACAAGTCATTTTGAAAACATATGACGGGGGAACAGTATGGCCACTCCAACTGTCCATAACCGCGGACGCGACTATTTGAATAGTTTGACACTTTGCAGAGATTGTACACTTTCACCACAACATTCGATACATCCGTCAGGAACAAATCCTGAATTCACCATACTCAGTATGCGGATAATCAATCCTAACCTTTCAATTACACGCCCTAGTATAGGCACCTCTCCTGTGAGTTTGGCCTCCCAACCATGATCAACTGTCATCTTGGGTACCGCACAGGTGGACAATCTTCATAAGGTAGCCTCAGCTCAGACCTTCGCCGTGAGGGAACCCATACTAAGGTACATAAGTTTCCAGTCAAGCCCTACCCAATTTTCGGGTATTGTGGTTGTACGGTAAAATTGGAATGGTATCACATCCAGACAACCTTCCGTTTTATAAAGGTCTAAGGCTCATGCCTCAACATTTTCATCATCCAAATCATCTGGTGTTCGGAAAGACATGTCAAAACATCTCAGTAGAATGACTCATCATTCTAAGGTTTTCATAACCATTTTCACCAAGTATTCCCATCTAGAGTTGATCAAGTTTTATGCTTAGCACTAGCATCTACAAGTGGGGGTGAGTACTAATAAGGGGTGGTAATTAAGGGGAGATTAATTGAGTTCAATCTCATGCCTTAGGATGACATCAAGATTATTTAGCTTAGGCCAAATTTTATGCTCTTTATGCAACCTTCAATTATCTTTCTAGAATCTACAATTCACTTAATTACTCTAAGAAAAGCTTTGATAAAGAAATAAGGTATAAAGCTTGCAAGTAAAACTAGGATTGGGTTATCAAGTGGGTAAGATCACATATGCTTAAGGCATATGGTTGGCATGGTAACAAGCAAGTATTAGCTTGCATAAGTAGGGTATCTTGCAAGGGTTAACTTGCTAAGTTAATAGCTTGCATAGGTCAACTTGGTTAGTAAGGCTTGCCTTGTGCAGAGCAGTGGTTGAAGTTCTCCTCGGCTTCTTCTTCGTAGTATCCTCCTTCCTCCTCGTATCCTTGATCGGTACTAGCGTCTATGAATAAATATGAGGTACACAATCACCAAACAATACTTAACTACTTTCAATCATCACACAAAGGTGTTCTATAGATGATCTAGCATCATCACTAACATTACAAGAATAAAGCACTTGCATTATTTATTTATTTTTAGAAAAGTAATTTCTACTCATTGAAAAACTACTTAAGATTTAATATTCTCCAAAACAAACATGGGATTATGTTGACACATGTCATCACCACATATTTCAGTACATGGGAATGTGATTTAAAGTGGTGTCACAATTTAATAAGGTTTACCTTTTATTTTAATTAACTAAAATGACTAGAAATGCCTATGTGGCATCTTTTATTACTTGAACATTATTTCTATAAGTAAGCCCATAAGTTTTTATATATTCTGAAAGGTATGATCAAATGTGATTTTTGAGAGTTGGAATCAACTCAAAAGCTATTATGGTTGAAATTTTAAAAATGTTTGAATGCAGAAAAGCTTCTGACTTGTTATTTTTACCAAGGTTGATCTACAAATCCAAATGATTTGAACCCAACGGTCTTGGATTAAGAATTTTAGTACCTTTCTAACAAAATTGGTTTCATGTAATTTGGTTCACTGAATCAAGCTGGGTTGATTTTTGAAACTAGGTACAGAACTATGTTTGAATTAAAATGGAAAAAGCTAAATTCAAACGACTGGGCTGCGCGGGAAAGGTTAACGGACCGGCCTAGTGTCACTCCGCAGCACGTGGCGCAACTGACAGGGGGGTCTACTGGTCAGTGGCTCATTAAACGCAAAGCGGTACGAGGTGATGTGGTGCGTTGGATTAGAATGAAGATCGACGGCTGAGGGTCGTCGTCGATGATGAATAGGTCACCAGCGAGCTCGAACCCTAGCGGCTCAGTGGGGGTGCGTAGGGGCATACCGTGGCTCTAGTGACGACGGCGAGGCGGGCAAACGACGAAGTCGACGACGGCGAACTCAGGGGTGGTCGCGGCAGCTCTGGGGGTGGACGAAATCAACGGCTCCCTTCTTCTCTAGATGCGGCCTGCTCCGGTGAAATTCCGGCGAGCTGCTGCTCCTCGTGCTCCGGCTAAGGGGTGGAAGGATCAGTAAGGTGGGGGGAGTGAGATGGTGTGAAGAAATCGAGCGGGGGTCCTCTCCTTTTATAGGCTCGACGACGAGACCGAGAGGGATGGGCAGACGACGGTGGCGACACGGCTACAGGCGGCTAGAGGCATGGCCGAGGTTGGCGGTATCCTGGCGATGCTCTAAGGTTTGAATGCGCGTGTAGGGCCGGTGGAAATTGGTCTGGAACGTGCGATGCTCTACGAGGCAGAGGTGGCGAACTCCACGGCGAGCGGTGGCTACGGGGTACGGGCGGTGAAACGAGCATGTCTGGTGGTCTCCTGGGACGGTGGGGTGCATGCTGGCGGGCGGCAAGGGCTCGAGGTGGTCGGGTTGAGTAGGAACGGCGCGTGCTCTGCGGCGCGCGCCGGCATGGTCGACAGTGGCGCGGGCGCGGCGTTCCTGGCGGTTCTGGTCGTTGTCTTCGATCTAGGGCTGGTCGAGAGGGGGCAGTGAGGCATGGGCTACCCCCTAGACAAGGTTGGCGAGGCTAGTGTTGCTCGTAGCTTGCTGTCCACATTAGGGTGGCATGGGTGCTCTCGGCCTGCTCACCATTGATGATAATGGCCGGCTTATAGTGGTGATAGAGATTAGTTAAGGTTGTTATATGATCTACTAAGGCTAGTTGTGTCCAGAGAGGGAACAAGTTAGGCCCAAAACACTGCTCAACATAGTGTTTTGATTTTGTTTGATTTGCATCTGCAGGCTATTTGATGAAATGGCCGCATGAACTTAAGTTTTGAATTTTGACAAGATTTTTGGTGGGTGTGATAGGCATGTACTGGGGAGTTTGTGGATGCTTGGGTTTTAAAAATTGTGTTGGTTTGAGTGATTTTTGAAATAGTGGGATCTTCCCATATGAGATAGATTCAATTTTAAACTGCCATTTAAACTAAGTATTTGAATGTTTTTGGATGATCACAAAGTGGGCCTTGATACCTTGTTATGAGTACTATCAAGGGGTGCAAAGATCCATACATGTTTCTGTTAAGTTCTGAAAGTTAGTGATAGCCAAAGTAAGCATTGGAGTTAAATTGGCCAAAATGACCATTCACTTAATTTGTTTGTTGTGACTTGTTTGCCTTTGGGAAAAGTTTGGGGATTGTTTAGATGATGTTTATTTCACCTAAGAATCATTTCACAAGCAAGTAAACACAGAATCATGGCAATTCAAAAGAATCCAAAATTTACTACACACACATATGAATGCTTTCATATTTTTAATTAGAAAAGTTTTTGTTAACCCTAAATTTGATGATTAGAGTTTGATGATCCAAGTTTAGTATTTTTGGGATGTTAGAAACCTTCCCCCCTTAAAAAAATATCGTCCCAAGATTTGGAAAAGGACGAAAAAGATTACCTAGGATTTGAAGAGATCGGGAAACTCCGTCCTGATGTGATCTTCGCGCTCCCAGGTAGCTTCTTCTTCTGTGTGGTTGCTCCACTGGATCTTGAGAAACTTGATGCTCCAGGTTCTGGTAGTTCTGAAAGCTTCTTCCAAAATACGAATGGGTACTTCGGGATAGGTTAGGTCATCGTTGATCTCTATGGTCCGGTGATCGATATTCTTGAACACTTCTGTTTTCTCCGCAACTTCAAGGCACTTACGAAGTAATGAGATATGGAACACATTGTGCACGGCTGACATCTCTTCGGGCAGTTCCAATTGATACGACACTTCTCCTCGATGGTTCAGAATCTTGAAAGGTCTGATATATCTGGGGGCTAACTTTCCCTTGAGTTGGAAACGCTGCATTCCCTTCAATGGCGACACTTTCAGATATACAAAATCTCCTATGTTGAAGGCGAGGTCTCCACGTCTCTTGTCGGCGTAACTCTTTTGTTTGGACTGGGTGGTCTTGAGGTGCTCACGAATCTTGTGAACCTTCTCCTATGCTTCTCGTAGGATATCGGGTCCGAAAATCCGACTCTCTCCTACTTCCGACCAGTTCAAAGGGGTGCGACATTTCCTTCCATACATGAATTCAAATGGGGCCATTTTCAAACTAGCTTGATAACTGTTGTTGTAAGAAAATTCTGCGAACGGCAGACAATCTTCCCACTTAGATCCATATTCTAACACACATGCTCTCAGCAGATCTTCGAGTATTTGATTTACTCGCTCCGTTTGTCCATCGGTTTGAGGGTGATAAGCGGTGTTGAAATCTAGTCGGGTTCCTAAACCTTCTTGGACTTTCTTCCAGAATCTCGAGGTAAACTGAGTTCCTCGATCCGATACAATGTTCTTGGGGACTCCATGCAAACTGACGATTCTAGCGATGTATAACTCCGCTAGCTTCGAACTCTGATATGTGGTCTTGACGGGTAATAAATGGGCGACTTTGGACAATCTGTCCACGATGACCTAGATAGAGTCATTTCCCCTACTATAAGTAGGCAATCCGGTGATAAAGTCCATTCCAACGGAATCCCATTTCCATTCCGGAATCTGCAATGGTTGCAACAATCCAGCAGGTCTTTGATGACCCGCCTTGACTTGCTGACATATATCACACTTGGCGATATAGCTTCCGATTTCTCTCTTCATTTTATGCCACCAAAATTGCTCTTTCAAATCTTGATACATCTTCGTTCCTCCAGGGTTGATAGAATAAAGAGTATCATGAGCTTCCTTGAGAATAACTTCTTTAAATTCAGAATCTGCTGGTACACAAAGGCGTCCTTTGTAGCACAGAACTCCTTCTTCGTCTTCGGTAAATCTGGGCACTTTGCTTGTACCGATACGATGCTTGATTCTGTCGATTAGCGTTTCCTTTCTGCGATTCTATGATGTGGCTGATCAAAGTGGGTTGAAGTTCTATGCTAGCCAAAAATCCTTCACTCACTAATTCCATTCGAAAATCTTCCATCTCTTTGTGCAAGCTTGGTTGCTCCTTCAAAATCATGGAGTTCAAGCGGCACGACAATCTGCTAAGGGCTTCTGCTACCACGTTGGCTTTACCGGGGTGATAGTGAATGTCCAGGTCATAATCCTTGATTAGCTCAATCCATCTTCTCTGTCTCATATTCAGCTCCTTCTGAGTGAATATATACTTCAGGCTCTTGTGATCTGAATAGATCTCACAATGGTTTCCCATCAGGTAATGCCTCCATGTCTTCAGGGCTAGAACTACGGCTGCGAGTTCGAGGTCATGGGTTGGGTAATTTTGCTCATGTTGTTTCAATTGTCGAGATAGATAAGATATAACTTTGCCTTCTTGCATTAGCACACATCCGAGACCAATCTTGGATGCGTCACAATATACCTCAAAGGGCTTCGTGATATCTGGCATGATTAAGATTGGGGCTGAAATCAATCTTCTCTTGAGTTCTTGAAAACTCGCTTCACATTTTTCTGTCCATTCAAACTTCTTGTCCTTCTTCAGCAATTGGGTCATGGGTCTGGCGATACTCGAGAATCCTTCTACGAACTTGCGGTAGTATCCCGCCAATCCAAGAAATGCACGAACTTGGGTTTGAGTGGTTGGGGCTTGCCAATCTTCGACATCTTTCACCTTTGCGGGGTCAACGGCAATTCCTCCGGCTGATACAATGTGGCCGAGGAATCCTACCTCCTGTAACCATAATTCACATTTGCTAAACTTGGCATACAACTGATGCTCTCTAAGGGTTCCAAGAATGGTCCTTAGGTGTAGCTCATGTTCTTCTTCTGATTTGGAATAAATCAGGATGTCGTCGATGTAAACAACGACAAACTTATCTAGGAAGTCCATAAAAATCTTATTCATGAGATTCATGAAATAAACGGGCGCATTGGTTAATCCAAAAGACATGACGGTATACTCGTATAATCCATATCTGGTGGTAAAGGCAGTCTTGGGAATATCCTCTGCGTGAATCTTGAGTTGGTGATAGCCGGTTCTAAGATCAATCTTAGAAAACACTTTGGCACCGGTCAACTGATCAAACAAATCTTCTATCTTGGGCAATGGGTATTTGTTCTTGATAGTGACATCATTCAACTTCTGATAATCCGTACACAAACGGTTACCTCCATCCTTCTTGTCCACAAATAAGACAGGTGATCTCCATGGTGACGCACTTGGTTGAATCAATCCTATTTCCAACATGGAATCTAGTTGCTTCTTTAGTTCTGCTAGTTCAGACGGGTTCATACTATATGGTCTCTGGGCTATGGGTCCTGTTCCGGGGATTAGTTCAATGATAAACTTGATATCCCGATCTGGGGTCATACCGGGCAAAACATCGGGAAATACATCGGGGTATTCATAGACTATCCGGACTTGGTCAATGGTAGGTTGGGCTATACTCTTGTTGCACTTGAATTGACGAGGTAAGTTTTCAGATATATGCTCGACTGATATTCCGGCCGTACTGGTCATGGTTATGGCTTTCTTGGCACAGTCAATCAATCCTTTATGTTTGGACATCCAATCCATTCCTAGTACTACTTCCAAACCTTTAGTTCCAAGTACTATCAGATTAGCATAAAAATCTATGCCACGGATTCGGATAGGGACGAATTTGCAAATTTGCCTAGCTTTAGTGGTTGAACCGGGGATTTGAACAATCATAACATGCTTTAGTTTGGTTGGTTGAATCTTACTAGTGCATGCAAATTCTTCGGTGACAAATGAACGCGATGCACCAGAATCAAACAACACTCTAGCAAGTACTGAATTAATAGAAAACATACCCAGCACAACGTCTGGCGCTTCCTGAGCTTCTTCAGCATGCATGAGAAAAAGACGGTCGTTGCGGTTGAGCGAATTCCCTAGGGTAAACCTTCTTCCTGGCTGAACATGACGCTGTTGCTGAGCTAGGGCATTTGCATTAGGGGTTGCGGCATTCTTCTTGTTGGGGCACTCGTTGGAGTAGTGACCCTTATTTCCACAGTCATAACAAGTCACTTGCGACTTGTCCTTCGCTGCAATAGGCACAACATTGCTTCCAGTCCTCGGGGCAGTGTTGGTGTTGGCGGCAGCATTGTTGTTGTTGAACTTGGGAGGGGCACAGTTGAAATTGTTAGAGTTGTCGGGGTTGTTGTGACTTCCTCCTGGCCTTGGGTTTCCACGGTTGGGATAGGTCGGACGGTTCATCTGGGGTCAGTTGGTTCTCGGGGCAAATCCTGGAGATGGGTTGGGGCGATACTTTGGGGTTTGATGGTTTCCTGGCTGATGCATCATGCGACGCTTGCGGTTCTCATTGGCTTGGTTGATCTTTCCTTCCATCTGGATGGCAGAGTCGACAAGGGCTTCAATATCAACAAAGGGGATATTGACCAACATAGTTTGTGTCTCATCGTGCAGACCATTCAAGAATCTCTCTTTCTTCTTGGCTTCGGTGTCGATCTTATCCGGGGCATACCTAGCTAATGCCAAGAATTTTTCACGGTATTCCACTACGGTCATCCTTCCTTGCTTTAGTTCTCTGAATTCATCTCTCATTCTCTTGATCAAACCCGGTGGCACATGGATTCTGCTGAACTTGACCTTGAATTCCTCCCAGGTCATCATCTGTCCTCCGGTCATATTGCATGAACGCTGTTCCACCATGCTCTTGCATCTCCGGCTAGATAGTGGGTGGCGAACAGAAGTTTGTCGTTGGCTTCCACTCCGACGACTTCCAGGTTGTTTTCCATGGTTTGCAGCCAATCATCTGCGTCTAAGGGCTCTTCCGACTTAGTGAAAATAGTGGGTTGGTATTCTAGAAATTCTTGAACTTAGATCCATGGTTGTCCTGATTTCCGTGGCCTTGATTGTTGTGGGCTAGCTGAGCTATCTGCTAAAGGGTGGCTAAGTTGGCGTGACGTTCCGCTCTTTTAGCTTCGCGGTCAGAAACCAAAATTTGCAGGATCTGCAACATCGAGTCCGGGGATGAACCACTTCCTCCGCGAGGCATCTGAAGATTGAGATAGATCATGAGAAAAGAGGGAAATTTCTAAGGTTCAGGGACTTTGAGAAGTTTTGAAAGTTTGACTCAGATTTTCTAGCAACTTTCTTTTCATTCATTCATTCATTCATTCATAGCACACGATACAACACACACCACAACAAAGGTAAACAGATGGTTTTAAGAACCATTCTGGCAACTACGATATAGTGGGACCGAATACAACTCACTACGCTAGTACTCAAGTGCTACTACTCCTTAGAGTCGGTGTATTCGTCATCCTCATCATCCTCATCATCATCGATGAAGGCGAAATCATCCTCATCGGTGAAGAAGTCCATAGCCTGATCCTCCAGAAAATCATCATCATCGCTGAGATAGGAATAGGGGTCTCCACAAAGATCTTCTCCGGCATTCTCCCTTTCCTCCAACTGCATGTCTCTCTCGTCGATAGTCTCCTCCAAATCCGAGATACGGTGGTGAAGACGGGCAATGATGCCCTCCTTCTTGTCAAGCTGACGGCGGCGAGACTTGCGGTCCTTCGCTAGCATGGCGATGGTCTAATCCTTTGTATTGATGATGGCGGATTTGTGGTTGGAGTAGTCACGGCAATTGTCCAACTCCTGCTGACGATCATACATCATGAAGCTGAGGTGGTCCAACTGAGTTTTCAGCTCGGGATGGTATGGGGCTTCCAATGGCTGTCCCATAGCATCACGCCTTGGACAAAACTCAAAGCGGGTACCCTTGATCTGGTTGATACTCTGCCCACACAGATGGGCAAGAGCTTCCTGCATGGCCCTGGCAAGTCCATCGAGCCAGGTAAACTGAATTCCCTCGGCAGTGGGAGGTTCATTCTTTCCTCGAAGACTTGCAACTATTAGCCACTATAGATCTTCTCCTCCTTGATCATTGAGCTGAGCTCCAAAGAACTCGGGGTGCGGATGCTCCAGAAGTTCCGAAAGCTGGTCCAAAACCCGCTCAAAGATAAGGTCTCCTCCATTCCCCAACTGATAAAACTTTCTATACTTCACGTCCATCTATAAGAATATAGGATGAGTAAGTTAGTAGAGTGATCAAGTGTGTCAATTTTTAGGTATTTTGCAAGAGTTTTTGAGGAACATGAATTTTTATGAAAGAAACCAAGTGATAAGAATGGGAATAAGTTTTTGTAAATATTTGCTTCCTTTGGTTTTGAAACTAAGTTTTTGATTCCAACGTCCAGTCTAACTAGGGTCTCCTATGGTCAGGATGGCTCTGATACCAACTTGTCAACACCCGGATTTTTAATCCCAGATGCCTGTTACGCCATACATCGCAATCCCAGGATTACCATTTTTGCGAGACATAACAGAATTGGATACCACAGTACATCATCCATTACAAACCATATATAAGGTCTTACACTGTTAGACCCCTCCTTTATAAAGGAAAGGATCCCTGTGATTGCAATGCTAGTCCCTGGATCAATGCTAGCGTCCACAGTTTAAGATGAAGTACACAGATACAAAGGTCGTTTATTACATTCATTCCAGAGATAAAACATAGTCTTTTACAACTCAGGGCCAAAGGCCTAATACAAGAGTTTATGGAATAAGTAAATAAACATAAGTCTTCATCTTCATGTGCCACAGGCAAGCATGTTGAGTGTAGACTCATGACTCCTATTCATCATCGGAGTAACCTGCAACATCACAAGTTACAGCCACAGAGGGTCAATACTTTGGAATAGTATTGGCAAATTATACCTTAGTATATTTTAAGTGGACTATATTACTATATGCATTCTGGCTAAGTGTAGCTTGGCTTGCTTTCCTTGAAAATAGGTTTTTCCTATAGTTGAAAACACTAAGTTCTTCTTTGTCAAAAACATTCCCAAGGAGCCACCAATAGACATTGAGGTCCTTCACCCTTGTTCACCCACAAAATTTTTACTTAGAAGTTGGAGTGATGAGATTCTTGTAGCTTCCATGTCTTGATGCTCAAAAGTGTCCATTTCCTTGGACTAGGCTAAGTACTTAGGTTTTCCATCTGCAGAGGTTGTGCACTTTCCCCACCAGACTTGGTTTCCCAAGACAGGACCTTTCAGAAGCTTTTCCTTAGTCAAAATGGACGCGCTCCAACCTATCAACCCAACTACCACCAACTGTCCAAGTGACTAAGTTCTAGCAACCTATATGATCATGGCAGAGCCCATATTGCCAAGTGGTTGCACTGTAAGCTTTCTCAACACTTGGCCTCCAAATCCCTTTGTGCCTGGGTGGCATACCACAAGTGAGATACACAACCCAAGTCCATGGCCTTGTGTAACCACTCAACATAACCCAATCATTCCATTCCACCCAGGAGGTTCATTTGACTTAGTTGTTTTATTAAGAAAACATAAGTCTCTTGACTTAGAATATTTTTATCATAAACCATATAGATGTTCACCACCCTTGTTTGCTAAGTATCTAGACTAAGCAGAATATGATAACCTAACTTAGGATAATTTCCCTATCAATTCT
The DNA here is from genome assembly GCA_910589765.1 of Avena atlantica. Classification (NCBI taxonomy): domain Eukaryota; kingdom Viridiplantae; phylum Streptophyta; class Magnoliopsida; order Poales; family Poaceae; genus Avena; species Avena atlantica. Next base: position 422,526,422 of record OU342734.1, on the reverse strand, counting down.
ACTATTCCATTCTACTTAGGATTTCCCATCTTAGCACTAGGAAAAATATCATGCAATACTTTAGCAAAATATCTAATGCTAGTACAAAACATAGGACAGAAATATTGATGAAAATATCACTTGCCTTGGTAGTGGGGAGAGTAGCACTCTTCACAATCACAATCACTAGCAAAATCTACACAAGAAATAATAGCATACAATTACACACAAATATATACAACCAAAAATAATATGAATGCATGCATGCAAGAATCTACTAGGTGGTGATTTTTGAAAATTCTACCAAGTATGCTCATGAGTACAGAAACTTAACATAACACAAAATTTGCCAACTAAACTTATTTGGCATCCATATAATTTACTAAAATAATTTCTACTTAAAATGGCCTTAAAACATGTTCTACAAATAAAATCATTTTTAACTGTTACTATATGCCAAATAAATTGGATATTCTGAAAGGCCTTGTTTTACTGAATCCAACGGTATAAAGTTTGTAAAAATCTAACGTGGCAATCAAAAGTTATAGTTGTTTGAAGTTTGGATCTAAATCTGGTTTAAATTCTGTTTTTGATTTAAACTCTAGCCACGTGTCGCAGTCTCACTGGCGCATACCGTTTCGGTTGGATCGCGCTCTGCGGACCACAGGATCTAAGTGGGATCTGGCGGCTCAGATGCGCGCTTACCCCTTCGTTTACAATCTATCCTAGCCCTACGATCTGGATCCAACGGACACAACCATCAAGCCACAAACTGGCGGCGCTAGCGGCGTTGACTGGCGGCGGCGCGTCTGACTACGGTGGCGCCGACGTTCTAGGTCGCTCGGGGAGGGAAGGGTGTGCTTACCAGAACCGCAAGGTCGAGGCAAAGCTCAACGTGGAGGTGGCTTGGCAAGGGGCGCACGGGGTCGTCGGGGATTCCTCGCCGGAGTTCGCGATTGCGTCTGATGCGGCTGCTGTCAACGTTGGCGAGGTTCTGCGTCGCGCTAAGTCAAAAAGGGGGCACCATTAGACGTGTAAGACGATGGGGATCCTAATCGTATCAGTCAGAGGGCAAGGGGCGGCTGGTACTTACGGGGAGAGGTCACCGGAGTTCGTGTAGAGGGTGGCGGCGCTCGGTCGAAGTCGTTGCCGAGGCTACAGATCATGCGAGAACAAACAAGGCGTGTCAGTGGATGCGCAAGAAGTTGCTGAGCGTGATAGAATGAGTCAGGGACAGAGGGGAACACAGTGCTCACCGGAATTCGTCGGCGCGGTCGTCGGAACAGCGGCGGCGTCGAGCAAGTTGCAAGCAGCCTGGGGGCGTGAAGGGGGAATTGGTTGAGGGGAAATGGTCGCGAGAGAGAGGGGATTATATAGCCAGAGGCTCGACAAGAAACGCCCAGTGATTCAATGCCATTTACCTCGCGGAATCAAAGCAGCAACGGGCAGCGGCGGAGTTCGTGCGCGAGATTTTGGGGAAGACGACGATGGCGCGGACGGGGCCCGTTGGTCAGTGAAGTAATCGAAGGGAGCGTGGGGTCTGGCTGTCAGCGACCGAGTGCGTGTGCTCGCGCGTGAGAGAGAAAAAGAAAATCCCCGGGTGGGCTTGTTGGGCTCGGTTCGTTGCTGGGCCAGAAACCTGGCGCCTGGCCCTTTTCTTTTGTTTGCTTCTTTTCTTTTTCTATTTCTATTTTCTGGAATGATTTTTGATATGAATTCAAATCTTTTTGAATTCAAACAAAAATGAGGATCTTTGCAAGGTTCTGTGGTTTCAAATACATTCATTTGACCAAGTGTTCACCTTGTAAAGGCCTGATCAAGCCTGGGTTTAAAACAAATAGGGACTTGTCTCTAGTTTGTGAATGATTTGAAATAGGATTTAGAAAATTCTATTAAATTGAAAACTTGGGTTAAAATGTTACACTTAATCTTTCCAACAATGGAGGCAAGCAAACAGGTACCTAAACATTCAAATTTCAAAGGGTGATGGCCATTTGGGGTAAATTTGTACACATGAAATCATAGCTCAACTTCTGTCTCTAAGTGATTTTGAGAAAAACCCTAAATGGATGAATGATGCAAGAATTCTATGAATGAGTTTTGAAACTATGAATTTTGGGATGTTACAAATCTAACCCCCTTAAGATGAATCTCGCCCTCGAGGTTCGGGTTGGCTAGCAAATAGGTGAGGGTGGTCTTTCCGAAGATCATCTTCTCTTTCCGATGTTGCTTCCTCTTCGGTGTGATGATTCCATTGCACTTTGCAAAATTTGATAGTCTTGGTCCTGGTAACTCTTTCTGCGGTCTCTAGAATCTTGACAGGCTTTTCCTCATAAGTGAGATCACTTTCTAGTTGAACTTCTTCCAAAGGTATGGTATCCTTCAAAGAAGACTCTTCCATTTCTGGGTGACATTTCTTAAGCCGACTCACATGAAACACGTTATGGACTGCTGATAGGGATTTCGGTAATTCAACTTCATATGCAACTTCTCCTTTGCGACTTAGGATCTTGAATGGCCCAACATATCTTGGTGCCAACTTTCCCTTGACTCCAAATCTTTTCACTCCACGAGGTGGTGATACCCTGAGATAAGCTCTATCCCCAACTTCGTAGGTGACTTCTCTACGCTTAGAATCCGCATAGCTTTTCTGTCGGGACTGTGCTATCTTCAATCTGTCCTTAACCAATTTGACTTTCTCTTCGGCGTCTTTGATAAGATCTGGTCCAAATAAGCTTCTTTCTCCCACACCATTCCACAACAATGGGGTGGTACACTTCCTTCCGTAGAGTAACTCAAATGGTGCCATTCCAATACTAGTTTGATGACTGTTATTGTAAGAGAACTCTGCATACGGCAAACTTTCATCCCAACTTGCTCCATAGTCTAAAGCACAGGCTCTCAACATGTCTTCAAGAATTTGGTTGGTTCTTTCTGTTTGTCCATCCGTTTGAGGATGAAAAGCAGTGCTGAATTCCAATCTCGTTCCTAAGGATTCATGAAGCTGTCTCCAAAAGTGAGAAGTGAACTGAGTTCCTCGATCTGATACAATACTCTTTGGCACACCGTGAAGGCATACAATTCTGCTCATGTAAATTTTTGCTAACTTGGCACTTGTATAAGTTGTCTTCACGGGTATAAAATGAGCCACTTTAGTTAGGCGATCCACTACTACCCATATGGAATCATACCCTGACCTGGTCCTTGGTAATCCGGTAATGAAATCCATACCAATATTTTCCCACTTCCATTCAGGAATAGGCAGTGGTTGAAGCAAACCCGCTGGTTTCTGGTGCTCTGCTTTGACTCTGCTACACACATCACACAAAGCAATATGTTCGGCGATGTCCCTTTTGAGATTGTTCCACCAAAACCTTTCCTTCATGTCCATGTACATCTTGGTATTTCCCAGGTGAATAGAATACGGAGAGTTATGTCCTTCTTGTAAGATCAGTTTCCGCAACTCTGGGTCTCGTGGAACACATATACGTTTCCCATGCCATAAGGTACCCTGTTCATCAACATGGAAACTCTTAGCCTTCCCTAGACTAATATTTTCCTTAATCTTTTCAATTTCCTCATCAGTCTTCTGAACTTCTCGGATTTTGTCCAATAGAGTGGGTTGAACATCTAAGGACATGAGATATCCTTCTGGTACAATCTCCAATCTGAGTTCTTTGAATTGCTTACACAAGTCATCTGGCAATTCCCCTTTTGTAAGGCCATTTACAAACGTCTTACGACTTAGAGAATCGGCTACTACATTCGTTTTACCGGGGTGGTATTGCAAACTTAAGTCGTAATCCTTGATAAGTTCTAGCCATCTTCTTTGTCTCATGTTGATTTCCTTCTGGGTGAAGATATACTTCAAGCTTTTATGATCGGTGAACACTTCACAACGCTTTCCCAAAAGGTAATGTCTCCATGTTTTGAGTGCATGGACGACAGAGGCTAACTCCAAATCATGAGTAGGATAGTTCACTTCATGAGTTTTGAGTTGTCTCGAAGCATAGGCTACGACTTTACCATCTTGCATAAGTACGACACCCAAACCTTGATGAGACGCATCACAATATACTTGGAAGTCCTTTTCTAAATCTGGCAGACATAGAACTGGCGCTGTCACAAGTCTCTTCTTCAACTCTTGGAAACTGACTTCGCAACCTTCAGTCCAAGCAAACTTCTTGTCCTTCTTTAGCAATTCTGTCATGGGCTTAGCAACCTTTGAGAAATTTTCAATGAACCTTCTGTAGTAACCTGCCAAGCCGAGGAAACTTCGAACTTCTTTCACATTCTTGGGTGATTCCCATTCTGTCACAGCTGAAACCTTTGCAGGATCAACAGCCACACCATCTTTTGTCATCACATGACCAAGAAAACCAACTTTCTCTAACCAGAATTCACACTTGCTGAATTTGGCATACAGTTTATGTTCCCTCAGTTTCTCAAGTATCAAGCGTAAGTGTCTTTCATGTTCTTCTTTGCTCTTGGAGTAGACCAAGATATCATCGATGAAAACGACAACGAACTTGTCAAGAAATTCCATGAACACCTTGTTCATCATATTCATGAAGTATGCTGGAGCGTTGGTTAATCCAAAAGGCATCACAGTATACTCATATAATCCATACCTTGTAGTGAATGCTGTTTTTGGTATGTCTTGTTCTCTTATTTTGAGTTGAAAATAACCTGACCGGAGATCAATCTTTGAGAATACACATGCTCCTTCTAGCTGATCAAATAAGTCATTGATTCTTGGTAGAGGATATTTGTTCTTGATGGTAACCTCGTTGAGAGAACGGTAGTCAATACATAACCTTTGTGTTCTATCCTTCTTCTCTACGAATAAAACCGGGGCTCCCCAAGATGAAGAACTTGGTTGAATAAATCATTTCTGTAACTGTTCTCCTAGCTGTTTCTTGAGCTCTTTCAATTCATCTACTGACATTTTGTACGGTCTCTTAGATATTGGTCCTGATCTTGGCACCAAATCTATCAGAAACTCCACATCTCTATCCGGTGGCATACCTGGTAACTCCTCTGGAAACACATCCGGATATTCACATACTATTGGCACACTGTCCATGCTAACCCCCTTAAGAGAATTCAGTTTACTTCCTTTGGATTCAAAGTTTGACTTAAATTTTATTCTTTTTCCTTCGGGGGTTGTGAGTGTAACAGTTCGATTGGCACAATCTAATACTCCTTCATACTTAGCCATCCAGTCCATTCCCAAAATTACGTCTAGTCCTTGGGAATCTAGGATTATCAGGCTTAATGGAAACTTATGCTTACCAAACTCTATGGTGAGATCCCGGCATCCAAGGCTTACTATCATGTCTCCCCCCGGAGAACTAACTTTTATTGGACACCCAATGTTTTCCGATGCAAACCCATTTCTATCAACAAATGCCTTTGATATGAATGAATGTGATGCACCGGTATCAAAGAGTACAAATGCTGAAATTGAATTGAGTCTGAACTTACCAGCCACGGCATCAGGTTCCTCATAGACCTCTTCCACATTGATGTGGTTAACCTGTCCTTTCTGAAAAGGATTTGGCTTGTTAGGTCCTTCAACTTTCTTCTCAGGGCACTCATTAGCATAATGCCCCAGCTTCTTGCATTTGAAGCACTCAACTTGACTGATGTCCTTTTTAGGAGGTTGGCCTCCACTTCCACTACCATTTCCACCATAGTGGCTCTTATGTCCACCCTTGTGGTTCTTGTACTTGTCCTTGTCATGACTGCGGTGATGCTTGTTGTCATGACGGTTGTGGTTGTGCTTGTTAAATTTCCCATGTTTATGGGATCCTGAGCTGCCACTGTCATCATAGTGAGATCGTTTGTGAGACGATCCCGAGCTGTGCTTGTCGGAGTGTTTCCTCTTTCTACTCTCGACTTGCTTCATTTTACTTTCCAAAATAGCAGCCTTGTCACACAAAGACTGATAAGTTGGAACATATGCCACAGACAATTGCAGATTCAGTTCATCATTCAAGCCTTCTAGAAATTTTTCCTTTCTTTTGGCATCGGTGTCAACCTCATCCGGTGCATAGCGCGCCAGATTGTTGAACTCTTCTATGTATTCTGCCACGCTGCGGTGGCGCTGTTTCAGGTTGTGAAACTCCTTCTTTTTCAGACTCATTATCCCTGATGAGATATGAGCCGTGCGAAAACCATCTTCAAAGATAGCCCAAGTCACCTCATCAATAGGAGTGGTGATTTGGAAGTTGTCCCACCATGTGGCGGCTGGTCCTTCCAACAGATGAGCTGCGAACCGGACTTTTTCAGCATCCGTGCAGCCCACGGTCACTAGGTCTTTGTTCACAGAACGTAGCCAGTCATTGGCTACCATGGGATCAGTTGTTCCCGAAAACTTTGCTGGCCTCAAACGCAGAAATCTGGTGAGCATATCGAAACCTGGAGGGTTGTTGTTGTTGTTGTTGTTATTGTTGTTGTTGTTGTTGGGGTTGTTGTTGTTGTTATTCTGGTTCTGGATGAAGGTTGTCATCATTTGCATAAGCTGTGTTTGCGCATTCATCATTTGTTGCATTTTCGGGGTGACGTTGTTGGGGTTGGGGTTTGCGCGACGGGGAGGCATCTGTGGTTTGTTCAAATAGATAAGAATGAGATACCCATAGATGTTTTATGCAGAATACAACATAAGCAAACACATAACAAGCAACATAAGAATAAAGGTTCAACAACCACATAATAAGCTCATGAAGTAAAACACACAAGTGGCAAGCCATCCACATGTCGGATGGTCCGATAATAAGTTCACAATAACAAGTATGAATATGAAAGGTAAACGAGTAGTCGAGTCTACTCATCAGCGTCAATCTCCTCATCGACGAAGGTAAGACCTGCGTTCTCCATCGCGGTCTTGTTCTCCTCAATCGTAGTGGTCAAGGAATCGACCTTGGCCTTGAGAGCCCTCTTCTGGGAGCGAAGCCTCTCAATAACCATCTGCTGCTGCTCAAGCTCGAAGTCTTTGGACTTCAGTTCTTCAGTCATGTCCCGGATCTTCTTGTTCCTATCCTGGACGCGTTTCTCCTGACTCTTGAACTTGCGGTCCTGGGCCTCGAACTTTGTCTCCATTTCCTTGATCATCTCATCCTGCTGCGCAAAAAGCTTGTCCTTCTCGCGAAGCTGCACCTGAAGCTCGTCATTACCTAGCATGACGTTCGTCCTGTCCGTATCTACGTGCCTGAGAAGAGTCTCTAGGTCCTGGAGATAAAGACATATCGGCTCCGCAGTGCTCCTCGAGTCGTCCTCAAAGTCGATGGACTCTCCATCAACATCACGTCTTCCAAAGACGTGGAAGTGAGTGCCCCTAACCTGACGGGAGTGACGGCCTAACAGTCGTCCTATCAGATCCTGCATGACTACCTCCATGCCCCTCTCCCTGTCGTCGTGCATCAGCTTGAAGACGATGGCCTCCGTAGTAGGCTCAGTCTGGCGTCCGGGCTGGTTCACCTTGAAGCCCCAGAGGTCCTTCCTCTCGAACTTGGTGAGGGGGTACACCGTGATAGTAGGAAGAGGGAGATCAAGCAGAGTGGTAAGCTCAATGATACGGGGACCAAAATGAGTAATCCGAAACTCCTCAACAGTGCTGATGGCAATAGGCATCTATTTATAAGATTGAAAAAGTTAGAACAATGCAATTCAAGGTAAATCAAGACAAACATTCATACATAACCATGAAACATAATGGTCACACAAGTCATGCATACATAAATCCATTACATCTTTCAAGGTTCATACTTATTTAAAGTATCTTTTGGAAATAAGGTGATAAGTGGTGGTCCAACTAACGAAGTGTCCTTACAATCCAATCTCACAAGATCTATTATTAAACACAATGTTCCTAGAGGCAATCCACCAATCTTGCTCTCTTGACTCTATCACTAAGTCTATAACAACTCCCCTTATCTCTTGGTTGGTGTCTTCCAACTCTTGAGTAAGCTCCTTCTCTTTCTCTAAGTCCTTTTGGAGGTTGAGCATTCTGCACTTGACTCTAGCACTTAGTTCTTTGATAGTCCTCCAAGCTGCATCCCTGGCTGACTCAAAGAATGTGGTGTGCATTGTAGTGTTGGTGTACATGCAGAATCCTCTTTCTTTGTGGTTGTCTTCCTTGTTTTTGTACAAGTGAAGTTGCACCCACCAATACTCCACTCCTTCATCCATCACTGGAAAGCCCTTGTACACGGCTTCGCCATGTGCATCCATTGCCTCCATGAGGTCCTTGAGAATGTTGGGAAACTCAGTTTCACACTCCAAGGTCATGGTCATGAGTGGTCCCTTCTTCACGGCTTCGTTGATGGAGTTCATCTACAAAGGAAGTTGAAAGAGATTAGAAAAGTTTTACGAGAAGAATAGACAAGTGTAGAAGTAGTTGAAAAACTTTTTCCTTAGTGGTTTTCCAATCCTAGGGTCATAATCCTACAGGCAACACAGTGCTCTGATACCATCTGTTAGACCCCTCCTTTATAAAGGAAAGGATCCCTGTGATTGCAATGCTAGTCCCTGGATCAATGCTAGCATCCACAGTTTAAGATGAAGTACACAGATACAAATGTCGTTTATTACATTCATTCCAGAGATAAAACATAGTCTTTTACAACTCAGGGCCAAAGGCCTAATACAAGAGTTTATGGAATAAGTAAATAAACATAAGTCTTCATCTTCATGTGCCACAGGCAAGCATGTTGAGTGTAGACTCATGACTCCTATTCATCATCGGAGTAACCTGCAACATCACAAGTTACAGCCACAGAGGGTCAATACTTTGGAATAGTATTGGCAAGTGATACCTTAGTATATTTTAAGTGGACTATATTACTATATGCATTCTGGCTAAGTGTAGCTTGGCTTGCTTTGCTTGAAAATAGGTTTTTCCTATTAGTTGAAAACACTAAGTTCTTCTTTGTCAAAAACATTCCCAAGGAGCCACCAATAGACATTGAGGTCCTTCACCCTTGTTCACCCACAAAATTTTTACTTAGAAGTTGGAGTGATGAGATTCTTGTAGCTTCCATGTCTTGATGCTCAAAAGTGTCCATTTCCTTGGACTAGGCTAAGTACTTAGGTTTTCCATCTGCAGAGGTTGTGCACTTTCCCCACCAGACTTGGTTTCCCAAGACAGGACCTTTCAGAAGCTTTTCCTTAGTCAAAATGGACGCGCTCCAACCTATCAACCCAACTACCACCAACTGTCCAAGTGACTAAGTTCTAGCAACCTATATGATCATGGCAGAGCCCATATTGCCAAGTGGTTGCACTGTAAGCTTTCTCAACACTTGGCCTCCAAATCCCTTTGTGCCTGGGTGGCATACCACAAGTGAGATACACAACCCAAGTCCATGGCCTTGTGTAACCACTCAACATAACCCAATCATTCCATTCCACCCAGGAGGTTCATTTGACTTAGTTGTTTTATTAAGAAAACATAAGTCTCTTGACTTAGAATATTTTTATCATAAACCATATAGATGTTCACCACCCTTGTTTGCTAAGTATCTAGACTAAGCAGAATATGATAACCTAACTTAGGATAATTTCCCTATCAATTCTACTATTCCATTCTACTTAGGATTTCCCATCTTAGCACTAGGAAAAATATCATGCAATACTTTAGCAAAATATCTAATGCTAGTACAAAACATAGGACAGAAATATTGATGAAAATATCACTTGCCTTGGTAGTGGGGAGAGTAGCACTCTTCACAATCACAATCACTAGCAAAATCTACACAAGAAATAATAGCATACAATTACACACAAATATATACAACCAAAAATAATATGAATGCATGCATGCAAGAATCTACTAGGTGGTGATTTTTGAAAATTCTACCAAGTATGCTCATGAGTACAGAAACTTAACATAACACAAAATTTGCCAACTAAACTTATTTGGCATCCATATAATTTACTAAAATAATTTCTACTTAAAATGGCCTTAAAACATGTTCTACAAATAAAATCATTTTTAACTGTTACTATATGCCAAATAAATTGTATATTCTGAAAGGCCTTGTTTTACTGAATCCAACGGTATAAAGTTTGTAAAAATCTAACGTGGCAATCAAAAGTTATAGTTGTTTGAAGTTTGGATCTAAATGTGGTTTAAATTCTGTTTTTGATTTAAACTCTAGCCACGTGTCGCAGTCTCACTGGCGCATACCGTTTCGGTTGGATCGCGCTCTGCGGACCACATGATCTAAGTGGGATCTGGCGGCTCAGATGCGCGCTTACCCCTTCGTTTACAATCTATCCTAGCCCTACGATCTGGATCCAACGGACACAACCATCAAGCCACAAACTGGCGGCGCTAGCGGCGTTGACTGGCGGCGGCGCGTCTGACTACGGTGGCGCCGGCGTTCTAGGTCGCTCGGGGAGGGAAGGGTGTGCTTACCAGAACCGCAAGGTCGAGGCGAAGCTCAACGTGGAGGTGGCTTGGCAAGGGGTGCACGGGGTCGTTGGGGATTCCTCGCTGGAGTTCGCGATTGCGTCTGATGCGGCTGCTGTCAACGTTGGCGAGGTTCTGCGTCGCGCTAAGTCAAAAAGGGGGCACCATTAGACGCGTAAGACGATGGGGATCCTAATCGTATCAGTCAGAGGGCAAGGGGCGGCTGGTACTTACGGGGAGAGGTCACTGGAGTTCGTGTAGAGGGCGGCGGCGCTCGGTCGAAGTCGTTGCCGAGGCTACAGATCATGCGAGAACAAACAAGGCGTGTCAGTGGATGCGCAAGAAGTTGCTGAGCGTGATAGAATGAGTCAGGGACAGAGGGGAACACAGTGCTCACCGGAATTCGTCGGCGCGGTCGTCGGAACAGCGGCGGCGTCGAGCAAGTTGCGAGCAGCCTGGGGGCGTGAAGGGGGAATTGGTTGAGGGGAAATGGTCGCGAGAGAGAGGGGATTATATAGCCAGAGGCTCGACAAGAAACGCCCAGTGATTCAATGCCATTTACCTCGCGGAATCAAAGCAGCAACGGGCAGCGGCGGAGTTCGTGCGCGAGATTTTGGGGAAGACGACGATGGCGCGGACGGGGCCCGCTGGTCAGTGAAGTAATCGAAGGGAGCGTGGGGTCTGGATGTCAGCGACCGAGTGCGTGTGCTCGCGCGTGAGAGAGAAAAAGAAAATCCCCAGGTGGGCTTGTTGGGCTCGGTTCGTTGCTGGGCCAGAAACCTGGCGCCTGGCCCTTTTCTTTTGTTTGCTTCTTTTCTTTTTCTATTTCTATTTTCTGGAATGATTTTTGATATGAATTCAAATCTTTTTGAATTCAAACAAAAATGAGGATCTTTGCAAGGTTCTGTGGTTTCAAATACAGTCATTTGACCAAGTGTTCACCTTGTAAAGGCCTGATCAAGCCTGGGTTTAAAACAAATAGGGACTTGTCTCTAGTTTGTGAATGATTTGAAATAGGATTTAGAAAATTCTATTAAATTGAAAACTTGGGTTAAAATGTTACACTTAATCTTTCCAACAATGGAGGCAAGCAAACAGGTACCTAAACATTCAAATTTCAAAGGGTGATGGCCATTTGGGGTAAATTTGTACACATGAAATCATATCTCAACTTCTGTCTCTAAGTGATTTTGAGAAAAACCCTAAATGGATGAATGATGCAAGAATGCTATGAATGAGTTTTGAAACTATGAATTTTGGGATGTTACATACACAAATAAGGATCTCATGATCTAGTTCTTAATACAACTCAAGCAGCAGAAATACGTAATAATAAAGGTAGCGTAGGCGAAGCTCCATCTTCGGGGTCACAGGCAATGCTGACGATGGGAGATGATCCTAGTTGTCGTAACCTTCCTGTGGTCCTTCGTCCTGGTACTCCTCTTCATAGTATGGCCATGGGAATAGCCAGGGACAAAGCCATGAGTACTCTTTAAGTACTCGCAAACTAATACTAACAAGTGAAGGGGGTTTTTGTAGTAGGACACTAAGCTCTAGGATTGTTTTGCAAAAAGCCAGATTTACTTCTACTAAGTTCAGAAGCAAGAAAAGCTAGTTGAAATTTTATAACACCTAAATGGGATCTTATATTTCATATCACAACTCTGTTGTGGTCAAGTCAAAGTCTCAATTCATTTCACAAGTCATTTTGAAAACATCTGACGGGGGAACAGTATGGCCACTCCAACTGTCCATAACCGCGGACGCGTCTATTCGAATAGTTTGACACTCTGCAGACATTATACACTTTCACCACAACATTCGATACATCTGTCATGAACAAATCCTGAATTCACCATACTCAGTATGCGGATAATCAATCCTAACCTTTCAATTACACGCCCTAGTATAGGCACCTCTCCTGTGAGTTTGGCCTCCCAACCATGACCAACTGTCATCTTGGGTACTGCAGAGGTGGACAATATTCACAAGGTAGCCTCAACTCAGACCTTGGCCGTGAGGGAACCCATACTAAGGTACATAAGTTTCCAGTCAAGCCCTACCCAATTTTTGGGTATTGTGGTTGTACGGTAAAATTGGAATGGTATCGCATCCAGATAACCATCAGTTTTATAAAGGGCTAAGGCTCATGCCTCAACATTTTCATCATCCAAATCATCTGGTGTTCAGAAACACATGTCAAAACATCTCAGTAGAATGACTCATCATTCTAAGGTTTTCATAACCATTTTCACCAAGTATTCCCATCTAGAGTTGATCAAGTTTTATGCTTAGCACTAGCATCTACAAGTGGGGGTGAGTACTAATAAGGGGTGGTAATTAAGGGGAGATTAATTGAGTTCAATCTCATGCCTTAGGATGACATCAAGATTATTTAGCTTAGGCCAAATTTTATGCTCTTTATGCAACCTTAAATTATCTTTCTAGAATATACAATTCACTTAAGTACTCTAAGAGAAGCTTTGATAAGAAATAAGGTATAAAGCTTGCAAGTAAAACTAGGATTGGGTTATCAAGTGGGTAAGATCACATATGCTTAAGGCATATGGTTGGCATGGTAACAAGCAAGTATTAATTTGCATAAGTAGGGTATCTTGCAAGGTTTAACTTGCTAAGTTAATAGCTTGCATAGGTCAACTTGGTTAGTAAGGCCTGCCTTGTGCAGAGCAGTGGTTGAAGTTCTCCTCGGCTTCTTCTTCGTAGTATCCTCCTTCCTCCTCGTATCCTTGATCGGTACTAGCGTCTATGAATAAATACGAGGTACACAATCACCAAACAATACTTAACTACTTTCAATCATCACACAAAGGTGTTCTATAGATGATCTAGCATCATCACTAACATTACAAGAATAAAGCACTTGCATTATTTATTTATTTTTAGAAAAGTAATTTCTACTCATTGAAAAACTACTTAAGATTTAATATTCTCCAAACCAAACATGGGATCATGTTGACACATATCATCACCACATATTTCAGTACATGGGAATGTGATTTAAAGTGGTGTCACAATTTAATAAGGTTTAACCTTTTATTTTAATTAACTAAAATGACTAGAAATGCCTATGTGGCATCTTTTATTACTTGAACATTATTTCTATAAGTAAGCCCATATGTTTTTATATATTCTGAAAGGTATGATCAAATGTGATTTTTGAGAGTTGGAATCAACTCAAAAGCTATTATGGTTGAAATTTGAAAAATGTTTGAATGCAGAAAAGCTTCTGAATTGTTATTTTTACCAAGGTTGATATACAGATCCAAATGATTTGAACCCAACGGGCTTGGATTAAGAAGTACATTTCTAAAAAAATTGGTTTCATGTAATTTGGTTCAATGAATCGAGCTGGGTTGATTATTGAAACTAGGTACAGAACTATGTTTGAATTAAAATGGAAAAAGCTAAATTCAAACGACTGGGCTGCGCGGGAAAGGTTAACGGGCCGGCCCATTGTCACTCCGCAGCGTGGGGCGCAACTGACAGGGGGGCTACTGGTCAGTGGCTCATTAAACGCGAAGCGGTATGGGGTGATGTTGTGCGTTGGATTAGAATGAAGATCGACGGCTGAGGGTCGTTGTCGACGATGAACATGTCACCAGAGAGATCGAACCCTAGCGCTCAGTGGGGGTGCGTAGGGGGCATACTGTGGCTCCAGTGACGACGGCGAGGCGGTCAAACGACAAAGTCGACGACGGCGAACTCAGGGGTGGTCGCGGCAGCTCCGGGGGTGGACGAAATCAACGGCTCCCTTCTTCTCCAGAGGCGGCCTGCTCCAGCGCAATTCCGGCGAGTTGTTGCTCCTCGTGCTCCAGCTAAGGGGTGGAAGGATCAGTGAGGTGGGGGGAGTGAGATGGTGTGAAGAAATCGAGCGGGGGTCGTCTCCTATTATAGGCTCGACGGCGAGACCGAGAGGGATGGGCAGACGACGGTGCCGACACGTCTACGAGCGGCTAGAGGCATGGCCGAGGTTGGCGATCGACGGGCGGTCTCCTAGCGATGCTCTAAGGTTTGAATGCGCGTGTAGGGGCGGTGGAAATTGGTCGGGAACGTGCGATGCTCTGCGAGGTAGAGGCGGCGAACTCCGCGACGAGCGGTGGCTACGGGGTACGGGCGGTGAAACGAGCATGCTGGCGGGCGGCAAGGTCTCGAGGTGGTCGGGTTGAGTGGGAACGGCGCGTGCTCTGCGGTGCGCGTCGACATGGTCGACAGCGGCGCGGGCGCAGCATTCCTGGCGGTTCTGGTCGTTGTCTTCAATCTAGGGCTGGTCGAGAGGGGGCGGTGAGGCATGGGCTACCTCCCAGACAAGGTTGGCGAGGCTAGTGTTGCTGTTAGCTTGCTGTCCACACTGGGGTGGCATGGGTGCTCTCGGCCTGCTCACCATTGATGACAATGGCCAGCTTACAGTGGTGCTAGAGATTATTTATTGTTGTTAGATGATCTACTAAGTCTAGTTGTGTCCAGAGAGGGAACAAGTTAGGCCCAAAACACTACTCAACATAGTGTTTTGATTTTGTTTGATTTGCATCTGCAGGCTGTTTGATGAAATGGCCGCATGAACTTAAGTTTTGAATTTTGACAAGATTTTTGGTGGGTGTGATAGGCATGTACTGGGGAGTCTGTGGATGCTTGGGTTTTAAAAATTGAGTTGGTTTGAGTGGTTTTTGAAATAGTGGGATCTTCCCATATGAGATAGATTCAATTTTAAACTGTCATTTAAACTAAGTATTTGAATATTTTTGGATGATCACAAAGTGGGCCTTGATACCTCGTTATGAGTACTATCAAGGGGTGCAAAGATCCATACATGTTTCTGTTAAGTTCTGAAAGTTAGGGATAGCCAAAGTATGCATGGGAGTTAAATTGGCCAAAATGACCATTCACTTAATTTGTTTGTTTTGACTTGTTTGTCTTTGGGAAAAGTTTGGGGATTGTTTAGATGATGTTTATTTCACCTAAGAATCATTTTACAAGCAAGTAAACACAGAATCATGGCAATTCAAAAGAATCCAAAATTTAATACACACACATATGAATGATTTCATATTTTTAATTAGAAAAGTTTTTGTTAACCCTAAATTTGATGATTAGAGTTTGAGGATCCAAGTTTAGTATTTTTGGGATGTTACATTAACTATGCCATGGGAAATCCTAGTAGATGATGCCTTAGTAGAATTTTCCCTAAGTTAAGATTCTTCCTACTAGTTTGCTTAGCCTAGCTAGTAGAAAACAAGGGTGGATTATATTCATGCTATGGAATATTTCTAAGTCTGTGACTTATGTTTTTGTTTAATAAAACAACTATGTGAATGAATCACCTGGGTGGAATGGAAAGAATGGGTTATGTTGAGTGGTTACCCAGGGCCCCATATTTATGGCCTACCCTGTGTATCTCACTTGTGGAAAGCCACCCAGGAACAAAGAGATTTGAGATGTTAAAGTGTTGAGAAGCTTCTAGTGCAACCACATGGCAATATGGGCTCTGCCTGGATCATATAGGTTGCAATAACTTATCCAGATGGAGAAAAGGTGGTAGGGGTGATAGGTTGGAACGCGTCCATTTGGTCTAAGGGAAGGCTTCTGAAAGATCTTGTCTCGATGCATGTCGAGTCTTGTGGGGAAAGTGCACCACCTATCGAGAGAGTAAAATCTAAGTACTTAGCCATGTCCCCGGCAATCGACAATTTGAGCATCAAGACATTGAAGCTATCAAGGATCTCCTCATCCCAATTTCTAAGTTAAAAGCTTGTGGTTGAACAAGGGTTAAAGGATCACCAACTTCTATTGGTAGATGCCTTGGGTGATTTGACAAACAAAAACTTAGTGTTTTCAACTAACAAGGAAAACCTTATTTTGAGCAAAGCAAGCCTCAGCTACACTTAGCCAAATGCATATAGATGATACATACCACTAGTCTACCATAGTATCACTCGCCAATATAATTCAAATGTATTGACCCTTGTGGCTGTAACTTATTATGTTGTAGGTTTGTTTGATTTTAGTGAAGTGTGTTGAATAGGATTACAAGTCTACAACCAACATGATTGCCTGTGGCAAGGACTCCATGCTACTTAGTTATATCTGTTGCATTGTAATGAGATAGCCATATGAGCTATGTAAGATGTAATGAATTATTTTATTCCTGGTTATAAAGTTGTATTATGACCTTTGTTTCTTGATATTACATCTTAAACTATGGATGCTAGCTATTCGATCTAGGGACTAGCATTGTAAACACATGGATCTCTACCTTATAAAGGTGGGGTTCTACAGATGGTATCAGAGCACTGTGTTGCCTGTAGGATTGTAACCCTAGGATTGGACAAAACCCCTTAGAAAAATAGGAGTTGTATTTGTTCAAACTTATTTTACAAACAATCTTGTAAACTCTTTCCCTCAACATTTTGTTTTGTATCTACATCTCTTCCTTTTCAACTTGATGGACAAAAACTTCAACATGAGGAAAGGACTTCAACATCACCAATGACTTCAACTTTAGTTTCACCAAGGACTTCAACTTGGACATCACTAAGGACTACAAGTGATACAAGAATAATACTCAAGACTTGGAATACAAGGAAACACAACTTAGAAGGAACCATCATCACCTTTGAGCCTTGTGACCAATATGCAAGAATTTTTCCAAGGAAACCATGATCTTATTCATGAAGAAACACCTAAGAAGAATGGGATGATCCCAAGTAAACCCCATAGATGGACCGACATACTAGAGTTTAATTTAGATCGATTTATTGATCACACCAACTTATGTGGTGTAGAAAAAATATTTTGTTGCCTAAAATATGTTTGGAGTTTGTTGTTTGAGTGGAATGTTGATTGTGATTGCTTGCACATTGCTTTGTGTGATTTGTTATGTGTGAGTAGAATTCTTCCTCTAGAAAATCTTTTGCCTACTCTAATCCCAATCCAACCCAAACAGATGACTTCTCCAAGAGACTCCAACATCAATGATGACAACAACAACCAAGAGATACACATGAGAGAAAAACTGCTAGCAACCCAAGCCCAATTGAATCAAGTGACAACTCAGTTTTTAGCCAACAACAATGAGTTAGATCCAGCCATGCAAAAATTCTTGGAAACCCAATCCCAATTGTTGTAAAGTATGACCAATCAAATGATCAACATGAGAAACAACCTTTCCCAAGGAGATTGTGACAACAATGATATCAAGGATGATATTATAGAAGGAACTCAAGCTTGCAAAATCTGTGGAGACATAGAACACACTTATAAAGAGCACATGGACCAATGCCCTAATTGTGAAGAGAAACATCCAGCTAAACAATGCCCCACATCTCAAGTTTCTTGTTTCCTATGTGATGGAAATAATCATGTCCCTATTCAATGCCCCATCTATCCTATAGTTCAACAAATGAAACAAGATGGAATGCATCAAATGTTTGGAAACCTCCATAAGGGAACAACTTCTACCAAGAATGATGAAGACGAAGTCAATTCTCAGTTTGCACCTCCATACATTGTAACTCACCATGGTGGACAAAAGATGAAACATGGACGTTATGCTAGGAATCGTTCAAGGAATCGAGGAAGCTTTCCCACCTTTCTGGTGAGATATGAAGAACATGAACTACAAGAACTCCTAGCTTTGGAGAAACCCAAGAACAAAAAGAAATGCCCCAACTTCAGCAAGCAAGACATTAGCCAGGTGCAATGTTACAAATGCCAGGAGATGAGACACTATGCTTATGAATGTCCAGAAAAGAAGAAGAACCAAGGAAACAAACAAGAGGCAATGATGCCAAAGATAAAAAGAGATATCAGCCAAGTGATGTGCCACAAATGCAAAGAGCTAGGCCATTATGCAAACAACTGTCCAGAGAAGTTACACCAAGACCCCAAGTAAGCCAAGATGTAGATGGAAAACCATAGGTTTTGCATCTATATGCTCTAAGAGTGACTAAGTTAGAAAACCTCTCACTGTAGCCCCCAAGCATATAGGTGGAATGAAATATTCCGACTAGATGCTTTAAGAGTACCATACGCAATGTTTATAAATTTCAATACTGTAGCCCCCAAGCTTCTAGTTGTAACTGAATTAGTTCCGACTAGATGCTTAAAGAAAATCTAAGCACATATCCGATTAAAAAACTTTATACTGTAGCCCCCAAGCTTCTAATCAAAAACTGAATTAGTTCCGACTAGATGCTTTAAGAAAAGCTAAGCATATTGCTAAGTTAAAAACTCTCGCTGTAGCCTCCGAGCGTCTAGGTGGAAAATTTCTAGCTAGATGCTCCAAGCAGACTAAACAACGTTTAACTTTTTTCCTTTTTTCCACAGAACGAGAATGCTCGAAGGGGCATGGCCAATGACAAGTACCAGAAGATGCGCGCAGACCTGGAAGCTGAAAAGTGTAAAACTGCCTTCTTGAAGGAATAGATCACTAAGAGCAAGCGTATGTTTTGTTTTTCGCATTCCGACTTGGTATTGTGCCCATATTCTCCGAGTACTCACTCTGTACTTTTCTTTCTCCTACTTGCAGAAACCATCGCCAAAGCCAAGAATATTGTTGAGCAATCCAAGCACATTCAAGAGCTGGATAGCGAAAACAAAATTCTTAAGCAGGAGAGGGAGGACATTCTGAAAATGCATGAGGAGTCAATGAAAGCCCTGCAGGACTCCGCCACCGAGGAAATCAATCGCTTGAAGGAGTAGATTGCGATCTTAAAAGATTGGAAGCAAGCTGCCGATGAGCAGAATCAACGCCATAGCGAGGCGTATAAGCTCCTCCAACAAGAGAAACAATCCTTGGCGGACACCCTCTGGCAAGCTGAGGCTAAAATCTTCAGTAAGTTTTCTCCGCCTTGGATTTCTGTAGTCTGGGTACTCTGAATTGTTGAACTCATGCGCTCCTTGTTGGAATTATCAGCTCCTATGGGTTTAAACCGATCGCCTCCTCCAGCCAAGGAATGCATGGTTCTTGCCGGTAACTTTATCAACACCGCCATCACGCAAGCCAAGGAGATCGCCAAGCCCCTCCAGATAAATATCAAGGCATCAGACTCCATGGAGAAGTTCTCGGAGATTCTGCGCCGAGCCCCCGAGCGTATCACAAGCTGGAAAGCTTCATCTGCACGGGCTGGCGCAAGGATGGTGCTGTCAATGGTGAATGCACATTACGAAGATGCCGACATCGACACGGTGACCTATGGCATTCCCGACGTAGACGACGATGGCAAAGAGATTAACCATGAATCCATCTTGTCCTCGCTCGCGGGTTATGACACCAGAGTTGCCGATTTGGTCGATATCAACGTCTTCGTGCCGATGAACACCATCGATGGCGGCAACCAAAGCTCCTCCGAGTCTCTTCACACTGCTGACACCGAGGGTGACTCTCCTGCTGGCGATGATGCTGCTTCTAAGTCTCCTGCGCCAAAGGAATGAAAAACAACTTTGTAATATTTGTTTTACCTTTGGTGCATAGGCAAAAAAAACTTATTGATGTAACTTAAGGCGGAAAACAATGGTTGTTATTTCCTGCTGCTCAAGAACTAGTTTTCAGCATGTATATATTTTTTAAGCAAGTGCTGGCTTATCCATTACTTTGGTTATTATGCTTGACCTTTCGTGAGTCGGAAGACTCGTTGTCGGAACCATGCGCTCAGGTGATGATGCCTAATGGCACCGTCTATAGCCTAAGCACAAAATCGCCGACAATAAGTGCCAAAAGTCACTACTCCAGAATCCACATAAAAACGACAAAGAATGTGTAGACCAAAAAACTTAAGCTAACGCCCGTAGGCGAAATTTTCACAAGTGCAATCACAAAACTTGTGCATAAAGGTTTTACATGATCCAAAAATGAACACTAAAGGAGGTAAAAGACTCAGAAATATGAGTGAACTAGAGAGATTTATTTCATTCATCATATAAGAGATACACAATTAGATAAAAAATGCTAAGTGTAAAAAGGACGTAGTTGTGCTATGTTCCATGGCCGATCAAGCTCCGGGTAGTCATCATCCGGGTTACGTCGCTTACGCTTATGATCCTCGTTGGGTCTATCCTTCAGTTCACGATTGTCAACGAGGTAGTAAGACCCATTGAGTAGCGTCTTGCTTATGATGAACGGTCCTTCCCATGGCGGGGATAATATGTGTGACTTCTTCTTCTTAAGTCGGAGCACTAAATCCCCCTCTTTAAACGAGCGATGCCGAACGCGGCGACTATGGTAGCTGCGTAGCTTCTGCTGGTAGATGGCGGATCTTTGGCATGCCAAAACGGGATCCTCCTCGAGAAGGTCCACATCTAGGCCTCTGGATTCTTTAGCGTCATCTTCGTCATAGGCGGCGACTCTTGGTGCATCGTGAAGGCTGTCGGAAGGCAGGATGGCTTCTGCTCCATATACCATGAAATAAGGGGTGTAGCCGGTGGATCTGTTGGGTGTAGTTCGTAAACTCCACATCACAAATGGAAATTCTTCCGCCCAGGCTCTAGCTGCTCTATGTAGCGGTGCCTCAAGACATGGCTTGATTCCTTGCAAAATTAATCCATTGGCTCGCTCAACCTGACCGTTGGACTATGGGTGTGCCACAGATGCAAGGTCAAGTCGGATGCCTTTCTCCCAACAATACGCCTCCACTTCTCCGAGTGACAAATTGCTGCCATTGTCGGTGATAATATGTGTGGGAGACCAAATCTCACCACTAGATCCCGGACAAACCTGAGGGCAGTTGCCCCATCAAGCTTTCTAATGGGTTTAGCTTCTATCCATTTAGTGAATTTATCAACTACTACTAGCAGGTGCGTAAACCCACATGGTGCCGTCTGTAACGGTCCCACCATGTCTAGCCCCCAGACTGCAAACGGCCAAGTTATTTGTATTGTTCGCAATTCTTCAGCAGGAACAAGTGGTTGTCGGGCATAATACTGGCATCCCATGCATGTCTCAACCAACTTGTCGGCGTCCGCCTTCGCGGTCAGCCAGTAGAATCCTTACCGGAAGGCTTTCGCGACCAACGATCGAGGCACGGCGTGATGCCCGTAGTCTCCGAGATGGATTTCGCGTAGGATTTCCATACCTTCTAACTGGGAAACACACTTTAGGTATACACTAGTAGTGCTCCTTTTGTAGAGTTATCCATTGATTATGGTATAACCCTTTGCTCGTCATACTATTTGCCGTCTTTCGACCTCATCGTCGGGCAAAGTTCCATGTTCGAGATATTCCATTAATGGTTTTGTCTAAGCCGGAGGGACCTCGGTCACCATGTTGACGAAAGAGTCAGCTCTATCCGGATTGTCGATGTCGGCTCCCTTCACAGATGGTGTGCGTAGGTGCTCTAGGAAAAATTCTGGCGGAATTTGCTTGCGCCCTGATCCAAGCTTAGACAGCAGATTAGCCGCCTCATTTTGCTCCCTAGGCACATACTTGACTTCGTAGCCCAAGAAGCTCTTGGCTATCTCGTCCACTTCGTATCAATATGCCGCCATCATAGGGTTCCGTGCATTCCAGGTGCCAGCCACCTGCTGGACAACCAAGTCGGAATCTCCACAGAAAACTATGCGCTTGATGCCAGTATCCTTGGCTACACGTAGTCCGTGAATGAGTGCTTCATACTCCGCCATGTTGTTTGTAGCCTCGAAGTGGATCTGCAGAACGTAGTGTAGCTTGTCTCCTGTTGGTGACTGTAGCAATACACCAGCCCCCGAGCCGTTGAGCAGCTTTGACCCGTCAAAGTGCATCACCCAGTACTCTGGTTCTGGCAATGGAGTAGCATCTGGCATCTCTATCCATCTACAACAACATCCGTCATGGCTTGTGACTTGATAGTGTCGTGTCTCTTGTAGGTGATCTCGAAGGCGGCAAGTTCAATGCCCCACTTCGCGACCCTTCCTGTAGCATCACTGTTGTTGATTATGTCGAACAGTGGAGCCTTGCTCACCATTGTGATTGGGTGCTCCTGAAAGTAGTGCCTCAGCTTCCGAGAAGCAAGGAATACTCCATAAGCTATCTTCTGATAGTGCGGGTAATGCTACTTGGACTTCGTCAAGACCTCGCTCACATAGTAAACTGGTCGTTGAAATCCGTGCTCATAGCCTGGTTCCTTCCGCTCTACCACGACGACGATGCTGATTACCCGGTTGGTTGCCGCCATGTAGATTAACAGGGGCTCTCTAGGCTCGGGCGCTGCAAGGATGGGCACTCAGGAAAGAATCTCCTTGAGCTGCTTCAATGCTGCATCTACTTCGTCTGTCCACGTGAATTTGTCTACCTTCTTCAGTAACTTGTACAGCAGCAGAGCCTTCTCTCCAAGTCGGCTGACGAACCGACTAACTACTGCAACACAACCTGTTAGTCGTTGAATGTGCTTTAGGCATGTCAGACGGTTTATGTTTAAGATGGCCTTGATTTTCTCCGGGTTGACCTCGATTCCGAGTTGGGAAATGATGAAACCCAACAATTTGCCGGCTGGAACCCCGAAGATGCAGTTCTTAGGGTTAAGCATCATGTTGTATTTCCAGAGATTATCAAAGGTTTCTTTTAAGTCGTAGATTAAGTCATTTGACTTTTTAGACATCACCGCGATATCGTCCACGTAAGCGTGAACGTTCCAACCAATATGGTCGTGGAGGCAACGTTGCATTGTCCGCTGGTATGTAGCACCGGCGTTTTTCAGCCCAAAGGGCATCGTAACATAGCAAAACGTGCCATATGGGTAGGGTTGGGCGTTCGGTCATGATCGACAATTCGGTCTTTGTATTTCGGTCTATTTTAAATTCGGTCCTTGAAAAAATAAAGACCGAATTATACTTGATAGTTTTACTACTCGAAAAATTCAGGTACCTACTAATTCGGGTTCGGTCACGACCGAATAACATGGTCAATATTGTCAACACAAAAGATAGACATTACTTATTAAAAATCTGACAATATTTCAACTATATTTTAAATATTTTAATACATATGTTATTATTTAGTGGAGGAAATAAACATGCAACAATCCTAATAGAATGTAGCAACTCTACAATAGCACTTTGATGACCATTCAACAATGCCATATTTCATGCACATCACACAAAAGTTTCAGATAGTCTCATGTAAAATTCGGTCAGTTTGGTCTATTCAGTTACTTAGGAACTAAAGACCGAATAGACCAAACTAAATTCAGTCTATAAAATTCACTACCCAATTTTCTTGTTGGTCTTTTCGGTTTCGGTCTATTCGGGTTTGGTCTCGGTCTTTTCAGTTTCGATCTTCGGTTATCGATTTTTATGCCCACCCCTACATATGGGGTAGTGAACGAAGTGGCCAATTGGTCTGACTTCCTCATCTTGATATGGTGGTATCCTGAGTATGCATCGAGAAAACACAAAAGTTTCAAGCCAGCCGTCGAGTCAATGACTTGGTCAATGCAAGGCAAAGCAAACAGATCTTTGGGTCACGCTTTGTTCAAGCCGGTGTAATCAACGCACATTCTTAATTCTTTGGTTCCCTTTTTGGGGACAAGTACAGGATTGGCCACCCATCGGGTGTGAAGGACTTCTCGGATAAATCTAGCCTTAAGTAACCTAGCTATCTCTTTGCCAATGACGCGTCTCTTCTCGTCTCCGAAGCGTCGTAGAGGTTGTTTCACTAGTTTGCATTTTGGATCAATGTTTAAGCTGTGCTCGGCAAGTTCCCTAGGTACACCTTTCATGTCGGCAGGTTGCCAGGCAAATATGTCCCTGTTCTCACGGAGGAACTCGACGAGCGCGCTTTCCTATTTGGGATCCAGGTTCGTCCCAATGGCGGTGGTCTTGGAGGCATCGCCTACCACAAGTTCCACCGGCTTGGTCTCGATGGCGGCCTTGAACGCAGGAGCGGAATCAGAGATCTGCTTCTTCGACGCGGGCATCTCTGAGTCATCAACCTTGCTCTGGATCTTTTTGAATTCTTCGTTGTAGAGGATAGCTTCCGCGAAGGCTGCTTCATTAATCTCGCAGTCCCTTGCCTTGATAAAGCTTCCGGATATGGTGATGACACCGTTTGGTCCAGGTATCTTGAGTTTGTTGTAGACGAAGCATGGCTTGGCCATGAAGGTGTGGAATATGTCGCGGCCGAATATGACGTGGTACACGCTCTTGAAGGGGACCACCTCATAGGTCATGCGCTCTTGGCGGTAATTATCAACATCGCCAAAGGCAACCTGAAGTGTGATGCACCCAAGGGACCGAGCCTCCCGACCAGGAACTACGCCGTGGAAGATGGTGTTGGTCCGCCTTAGGTTTGCCTCCGCCAAGTTCATCTTCTACAGTGTATCCAGGTACATGATGTTGATGCTGCTTCCACTATCCACCATACACTTGGTGAACTCCACGCCGTCAATCAGGGGGTTGATGACCATGGCGTATTGGTTCTCCGTAGGAATAAGGTCTGGGTGATCCGTCCTGTCCCAAGTAATTGGAACCTCCGACCAGCGCAGGTACTAGGGAACTGGGGGTAAAGTGGCCATCAGTATCCTCACAGAGGTATTCTATTGTCAGACAGTGGGGGTGCTAAGGAAAGTGTGGTAGACTGGCGCCGTCTTCACGAAGGGGTTCTTGCCCTTGTCGTCACTCTTGGCGGCGTGCTTGGGGTCAACATCCTCGTCCATGTCACTTGAATCCTTGGACTCCTCCTCCTTCTTCTTCCCCTTGCCCTTGCCTCGCGGTCTGTTCTTCCGACTTTGCTTGTAGACGAACTCCGGGTCTTCCTTGAGGTCGTTAACAAACTTGCAGTGTCGATTGGTATGGCTGGCCTTGCCGTTGACGTCGAGGTGTATGAGGCACGACATATCGTGGTACTCCTCGTAGGTTTGGGGAACGCGGAGCGGTGCCGAGGTGGTTTCACTTCCTCGTTGCTGCCCACGACCAGCTCCCCTTCCTCGGCCACGTTGTCCGCCATCACCTCGTCCTGCAAAAGTCATAGCGACCATGTCGGTAGATTGCTTTTCTTCTGGAGCTGTTTTCTTCTTTGTACTGTTGTTCCTCCGAGCTTGAGTTGGAACGGCTGTTGCCGGCAAGGAGCCGCGAGCATCATCGTCGGCAGCTGTGAACTCACTAGCCAACTGAATCATATGGTTCAAGTCAAGCTGGTGATTGTCCTGCAAGCGCTTTATCTTATGTCGGAGCAACTTTCCCCTTTCCAACCCGTCGATGAAGGCGGCCATGGAGGTCTGAGCGTGCACTCCTGCACAGGAATTCTTCATGTCCAGCCAGCGGAAGAGGTAGGCACGAGATGTCTCGTCTTTCTCTTGCATGCACCGCTGTAGATCGCCCATAGTGCAGGGACGCTTGTATGTACCCTCAAAGTTCTTGGTGAACGCTTCTTGTATGTCCAACCAGTTGTAGATAGATTTCTCCGGCAAGTCGTCGATCCATTGATGGGCCGTGCCCGCCAACATTAATGGGAGGTACTTGACGGCGATGTTGGGGTTGCCTCCGACAATCTCCACCGCGTTGCCGTAGTCCTGCAACCATGTGGCTGGCTTGGCGGTGCTGTCATAGGGCTTGATGGTCTTTTCAATCCGGAAGCCTTTGGGGTAAGTTGCGGACCGTATTGCAGGTCCAAAGCAACGCGGTCCCAGGTATGGTACTTCCTGGGCCTCGTGGATCTTATCGATCTGCGAACGTGCATCGTACGACTCCGAGTTCTTCTTCTTGTCAACAGGGGATGGGCTGCGTGAACGACGCGGGCCTCCTCCGCCATGGTGACTGCTTGGTGGTGACGGAGGCGGAGGTGGCGGTGGGTTAGCTTTCTTGCTGTTACCCTCCTGCGACGCCTCACGCCGGTCGCGGTTGCTTATCAGACATGGAGGGTCATGGCGTGACCTGCTCTTGTGCCCTTGGTTGCGCTCTCCGTCATGACGGGTCTGCTCCGTGTTGTCGCGGATGACGATGCCGCACTGCTTTGGTGGGGGCATATCCGTATGATGGTGAGCCTTGTAATCTTCGCGATGTCGGGGGGACCGGGGCGGTGGTGACGGGCGACGAGGTCGGACCTTTTCTCTATGGTCGGAGGATATGGGGATGGCATTCTTCCTGTTGCGCGCATCCCTCCATCTTCGTTCTGATGAACCCGTCTGAGACCCGACATCAAGAGGAGATCTGTCCCTTGGCGGCTTGTACTGGCTAGATTGGCAGAGCGCTGGGTCAGACTCAAGCCTCTGAGAGGTGGCCTTTTCCTGCTGCTTCACCGCCTTGGCCACTAGGTCATAGACCTGATCCACTTCCTCGGGCGATCTATCCTGCTCCAGAAGGGTCTTGGCGATGGTGAGGTTAAGGAGTGGGGTGGGCATCACCTGCTTGCCTTCACTATCAATGTAAGCCTTGGCTTGTGCCGGCTTCGAGCGAGCCCATCCTAGGTTGCGCCGTACACCAGGATCGTTGATGACGCGAGCCGAAGCTTTCTTGGCCTTCTGCTGCTGCAGCAAAGTTTTGTACTCGGCCTCCATTGCTCTAGCTTTCTCTATGGATTTCTGCGTGTTGACCAGATCTCGATCTAGCTTAGCGTCTTGCTCCGTGATGGCCTGCGCTTCCTCCAGCAGCCGCTGGCACTTCTCGTCAAGCCGGGTCACGTTCCGGATATGAGCAACGGTCAGTGGCTCGACGAGGAGATTGCCGTACATCACTCTATCAGCTGGAGTAACTTGGGCAGCTGCAGATGTAGATGCTGGAGGCGGCAAGTTTGCGGTGTTGTTTTTGCTCGGGCCGGTGCCGAGTTCCTGCGGCTGTTGCACTGGGTTAGGCGGAGGAGGCATGACTTTTGCGCGATCATCGTCAGCAGAAATAAGTGTCTCCTTCCCTTTTCCAGCGCTGTAGGCGGAGCTCGTCCGGGTTGATTTTCATCCATCGCCGTCCCAATGGTGACGAACACCCCTCGAGACGTGACAGTGTTGTTGTCTTGCTCGTCGCGCGAGTACTCCTCCTCCATCTCCTGCATAGCGGAGTCTGGCTCTTCTGGACTGAAATCTATCTCCTCTGAATCTGCACTGAAATCATCATAAAGCGCGTCAATGACAGAGTCGGAGGGTGACAGGACTTCCTCGATGATGGGCGGTGGAGGTGCAACGGCAGCGATGATGACTGGAGGTGTGGTGCCGCTGCGATGATGGCGGCCGGAGGCGGTGGTGGCGGTGGCTGGATCGGAGGTTCTCCCTCGATAAGCGTGAGTGCTTTCAGGGCTTCCGCGTCAGCCTCCGTGTAGTTGTTGACGGTGCTCACCATCTGTTCAAGGGTAAGGCGTCCTGTTGCCTGCTGCCGTCTTAAAGAATGTCGGAGAAGCGTGCCACAGTCCAGTCCTTCCACGAAGTGATACAGAGCGTTATCATCGGGGTAGTGGGCCAGTTCGGCTCGTATACGGAGCCACCTAGCCAAGTAATCGCGGGGATTTTTGCCCTCTCTCTAAACGCAACGCGCCAGATCGAAGATGGTAACCACGCCGACAAACTTGGATCTCTGCTGTCCAAACGCACGAGCGAAGCCGGCGGATTTGCAGCGATCTTCCACCTTTATATCCTGCACAGGGGCGGTTTGGGTGGGCCTTGAATTTTTCCGATCTTTGTCGGCAAACTCCGTAGAGAGATCCGACATCGATCCTTCCGTGAACGTATCCTGCCCGTAGGCGGTCCGTGCGGGTCTTGAACTTTTGCGATCTTTGCCAGCAAACTCCAAAGAGAGATCCGACATCGATCCTTCCGCGAACTTATCCTGCCCGTAGGCGGTCCGTGCGGGCCTTGATGCTCCTCCGACTCCCAGGGAACTAGTGCCCGAGTCGGTTTTGCCGATGAAGAGGTGGATGTCTCCGATAGGAACGATCGAACACCGTGTCGGGTTCGTCTTCGCCGGGATCCAGAACTCATCAGGAGCGACGATTGGAACATTGCCGGAGAAGAGAACACGACCGATGGCTACGGTTTCGCTGATTCCCGCGAAGATCTTGGTCCTCGCCCGCTGAAGAGCCTGAAGAGACTCTTGCCCCATGGTGGGCGCCAACTGTCGTGGTATTGCCGACGAGTATGCCATGGAGGGGTCCTCATAGTGCGTGTTTAGAGACGTGGGGGAAGGAGGACGGTTGACGGGTACGAGGTAACACAGCTTACCCAGGTTCAGATCCCACAACGGTGGCGGAATCCTACTCCTGCAATAAATCACTATAAGGGCAATACCCGAGTTACAGGGATTGGTTCGCTGTGTGAGGTTGTGTGAAGTTGTCTATTGACGTCTGAGATTGTGCCCTAAAGGCTCCCGTAGGCCCGACTTATATAGTCGCCAGGTCCTAGGGTTACAGGGAAAAGTCCTAGCCGGACAGGTTACAGAGTCCTACACCGTCTATTACTAGTCTTGTGTATCTTGCACTCCAAGGCTCCGGGTACGCTGGTGACTCCACCGTAGCCTTCCTTTATCCGGCATGAGCCTCCCTTCTGGATCCATCTAACTGGGCTGCCCAGCAGGCCATAGGCCTTGCTACCAACTGTGGGCCACCCGGGTTATCCAGATAGGAGACATGCTATGAGGATACCCATATGGCATATCCCCAACAGCCCTGGCGCGTTTAAGTGGTCGCGCCGAACTATACGGCGGGATATATACGAGCGGGTTAGGTAGCTCTGCCGTATAGTTGTGGCGGAGGTGAGAGTTAGGGTTTCCCCATGCCAGATCATAACTATACGGATGCAACTATACGGCCGGACAAAAATGTCCCGCCGTATAATTGGTCGTTAAACCTTCTGTATCCGAGACCCCTTTTTGGGAATTTTGTCGATAACTATACGACCACAATTATACGGATGGAATATATATTCCCACTGTGTAGTTGGTCGTTACAACTCCTGGAACATGCTTATTCGCCCAACTTTTCAGAGATTCATTTTTTAATCTGTATAATATGATTAAGCTAGTTTCTGCATATAAAACTCAAACTTTATTTTCTACACTAAATCTATGTTTATTCAGACAATATTTCTACTAATTTTTGACAGCTGCATCTTCACGCGCGCGCTTTCGCAAGAATGTCTATGAAAAATTTGTTCGAATCGATGAACTTTTTATTATTTAAAATTACTTTATCATTGTGATGGGTTGACTCCCATTAAGCATTTATTAAGAA
Source organism: Avena atlantica (assembly GCA_910589765.1). Classification (NCBI taxonomy): domain Eukaryota; kingdom Viridiplantae; phylum Streptophyta; class Magnoliopsida; order Poales; family Poaceae; genus Avena; species Avena atlantica. The sequence continues at coordinate 422,496,891 of OU342734.1, read as the reverse complement.
TGGTTGAATATCTCAACCCTTTCTCTGTTCTCGAATTCTTACCTTGGGTTGACTCCCATGAACTCGTTTTGCTGGTGGAATATAACTTTCTCCTGCTTCTAGTTTATTTGGAAAATATCGGATGATTTCAACATCATAAACATTGAAGATTATTTTCCCTTCAGCACAATCAATTGACGCTCCTACAGTGCTAAGAAAAGGTTTTCCAAGTATAGATAATTTTTCATCCTCTGGAATTTCAAGAATAATAAAATCAGTGGGAATAACATGTTCATCTATTCTAAGTAGAACATCCTCAGTCATACCAATAGGTTATTTAGTGGATTTGTGAGACATTTGTAAAGTGATAAAAGTGGGGGAATAATCCCCTAATCCTAACCTTTTATAGAGGGAATATGGCATTACACTAACTCCTACACCTAAATCACATAAGGCATTATGGATATCAGTTTTTCCTATTGAGCACTGATGACCCACAAGTATAGGGGGTGTATCGTAGTACTTTCGATAAATAGGAGTGTCGATCCCAACAAGGAGCAGAAGGTGTTGACTAGTGGTATGGAGCAGGAAATCTCTGTAAATACTTAACAAATGGATTTTTAGGGGTTTTCTAATAAAGCAACAAAACAAAGTGCAAGTAATAAAGACAACGAACAACTGCAGCAAGTGGCCCAATCCTTTCTTAGCAAAGGACAAGCCGGTGGAAATACTTATAAGGACCAAACGTTCTCAAGGACACATGGGAATTATGTCAAGTGCTTTCGCTTCAAATAGCTGAGTACCCTTCTTTGGTGTTGTAAGTGTTGTGTGGGTGAACCTATGCTAATGTACCGACCTTACTTGGACTAATACATACTTGTGATTAAACCCCCTGCAAGCATCCACAACTACAGGAAAGAAATTAAGATATAAACCTAACCACAACCTTAAACTCTGAGATCCTACACTCCCTTGTGCAATGGTGTCCTAACGGGGGTTCAGGTTTCTGTCACTCCGGCAACCCCACAATTAGTAGTCAAATACACAATGCATTCCCCTAGGCCCATAAATGGTGAAGTATCATGTAGTCGATGTTCACATGACACCACTACAAGAATAGCACCACAACTTAAATACTAAACCATTGAATAATATCTCAACACAAATCCACTACTAATAACATGACTTCTCCCATGTCCTCAAGAACTAAACGAACTACACACGAGACATCATATGGATCAAAGATGATATGGTGATGGATAACAATCTGAACATAAACAATAATCCAATGGTTCCACTCACAAGCATCAACTACAATAGTAATCAACACCGAGAAAGTCCCCCTAAGAACTATGCAAGTATTCAACACGATTGTTACAGCGGGATGGAGTGGTGATGATGGTGCTGGTGGAGATGATGGTGTGGATGATGATGATGATCTCGATGAAGTCTAGATTGACGATGGTGTTGATGGCGACGATCTCCCCTCTCCGGGAAGGAATTTCCTTGGCAGAAATCTGTCTGCCGGAGAGCTCTTTCTCTCTCGGTGTTTACCGCCCCATAGAGGTGGCGGAATATTTCTATGGCCGCTCCCCGTGTTTTAGGGTTCTGATAGGAAGATATATGCGAGAGTGCGGAGTCGGAGGCCGGCCAGGTGGGCCACACCCACCCTAGGCGCGGCCTAGGGGGCCCGACCACGCCTGGGGGGGTGTGGGCCCCCTGTGGCCCAACTCCGCGTCCCCTTCTGGCTTCCTTCGTCTTCTGGGAAAATATAATTTGCATGATTTTTCTGGTATTTTTCTGATCTTCGCGAAATTGCATCAAAACACCTCTTTTTCCATCAGAATCCTGACTCCGGGAGTTCATCCTCCAAGAATCATCCAACATGCAAACACAGATGAAAAGACAGAAGTAACACCTCATAATAAGACATATATCAATGAATAGAGGCAAATTATGATATAGAATGGTGATGCAAATTGGACGTATCAAGCACGAAATAGTTGGTATTCTAACCTTTTGTATTTTACCTTTTATGGGGGATCAGGCTCTTTAGTTGCTCTTTTTTTGTTGCTTATCGCTTTTCTTCTTTTGTACTGCAATAACCTCATCTTCTTTGCTTGTTTATTTTTCTTCTGTTGGATTAACAGTCTCTGCATCAGAGTCATAATGGTCATCATTTTTATCCTCCAAGATTTGGTCTTGTGTTTCTTGAGTAGTTTCATCTTGAGGATCCACCAGTGTGTCATCTTCTTGGCTTGCTTTGAGCAAGGATTTTCCCTTCCCTCTTTTTCAGCTTCATATTCTGGTGGTGCAAATGGTCCTATAACAACTGCACCTGTCCTTGTAACAACATTAGTAGAGATAGGAATATTTATATCATCTTGGAGAAAAATTTGATAACTAGATGCTATTTGTTCACATTGGGTTTCAATGATACTAAGGTACTTGTGAAATAATTTTATTTCTTGGCCAATGTCATCATAATTTTCTGTTAGTTCTGCTAAAATCTTCTTATGTGTTTGAAATTTCTTATGCATGTTATTATGAGTTTTATCCGTCGATGTTTTAATTCTTGAAAAACTTTTCTAGTTTCATCTTCTTCAATAAAAACTTGTGACAAATCTAATTTGTTTTCCTTAACAAGTTTAGAAGGTATACCTTTTTATTTCATTGTTTTGCGTACTTCAGGCATAAGATCGGGAGTTAGTATTCCTTTTCTAGCTTAGTTCCAAAATCAGGATTATATAAAGAATCATTCTTAGCCCTAGTAGACATCAATTCCAAACATGCTTTAATAGTTAAAATATTTATCAAACCTCATGCTGATAAGTCAAGCAACTCTCCGCATTGTGTATTAAGACCATGGTAAAACAAATGGAAAATAGTTGATTCAGAATAGCCATGATTAGGAATACTACTGATCATTCCAAAGAATCTATCCCAGGCTTGTGGGTAATTTTCTCCCACGTTCTAACTGAAGTTTCCTATATTCTTCCTAATTTCAGTTACCTTCTTGAAAGGATTAAATCTCTTTACGAATTTAACAATATAGTTTTCCCAGAACTTAATGTAATGATGAGGGAGAGAATATAACCAGTCTAGAGCCTTATCTTTGAGAGACCAACGAAATAGTTTTTGGCGAGAGAAATCTCTAGGCAAACCTTTTTGTCCAACTGATGTTATCACATCGTCGAACTCTCTAAGATTTTTTCCTAGGTCTTCATCTTCCCTTCTACTGAAATCTTTTTCCTATAAAATTTTAATAATATCACCATCAAATCGATATTCTCTAACTCCAGGATTAGGAAATTTTATTGGTTGTTTAAGAAAAGCTGAATTTGGAGCATTGTATTCTCTGAGAGTTTTCTCAGGTTTCTTGGGAGTTGTCCTATGAATGGACATGATTTCCATGAAGTCACTTAGGTTTTAAACTTCAACCTTATTCGATCTCAAAAGTTTTTCAATAATTTCCTCACGCCTTTGAACAAGTACGCCATCAAGATAATCTAATAGATAAGTCCTACCAGAGCGTGTAGACCCTTTGTCTCCTAGGGAGACCATTTTTTAGTTGTAACACCTGAAATGTCAAGAGACAAAACACTTAGCGCTTAGCTCCCCGGCAACGGCGCCAGAAAAAACTTTGATGGCTGCAAGTGCACATATCGTTTGTAGCTAGTTTCGAAGTTAAGATGTCGATCCCATAGGGAGCCCAAAGGTAAGTGTTTAATGGTGAAGTCTTTGTCGCGCTCAAAGTTGTCATAGGTCTTCGACTGAATTGACTGCAAGTATTGAAATAAAAATGAAATTTGGATTAAAAAATGATTGTATTTAAATAAAACTAAAATGTAAACTTCAGAAATTAAAAGCATAAAAGTAAAGAACGATTTTTTTCTTGTTTTTTGCAGATGACAAAATAGGCGCGGGAGATTCAGTTCAAGGTGATAGTGAATGTGCCAGGTGGATGAGTGATGAATGTAACAATTATAATCTTATAAGTATGTGTGTAGGCAAGCAACCCATAATTAGTCAGAACTCCTCTTGGTAGATTTCATCCCAACTTCAATAATCCTACTAGTGTGTTACCAAAACCGTGGTCAGTCACTAGACAATTTAGATCCTTTAGGTTGCTTAGAAATTAAGCTCCTTGGATCGTACAAATGCAATAACAACAGTGGCTCCTCGTGATCCTCGAGCTCAACTAGTATTCCATTGATATCCTTGTGTCACTCGGGGGCCGCCGATCTGCTAGCAAACAAGATCTTATCTATGTAGAACAAGGTATCATGTTGTGTGGGACCTTAATTGGACAACAAGCATTAAGCATCCCACAGATAGTCAAGCACACGTAATATAGTGATTAAAATCAACCACAAACTTAATGGAAATTATATAGGCACATCACATCTCACCAATCCCTTATATCTCCCACGCCCAAGGAAACTTACTCACACATTAGAGAAGAAAGAATTATCGATATAATTAAATAAAGGGAGTTCTTCTTGATATTAGCGTGGAGATCCACAATAAGAATAGAAATAAATCCAACACAATTGAAGATGGAAAGAAACAATCTCAAAACCTAATCTCGCAAGGTGAAGATCTCTCTCTCTCAAGTACTAGTAATGCCTATGGTGGTGTTGTGGCTAGGAGGTCGAAGATCGTGGATCGAGATGAATAACGTCTTCCCCTTCTTCTCCGGATCTCTCCTTTATCCCTTCTGGATGGGATGGTGGCTGCTGTGTTCTATTTTCGTCCTTGGCCTCTTCATGTTAGTTGTCCCTTTTAACAAGAAGAATGCGATGGAAACTATACGGCGAGAACTATATGGCCGAAAAAATATTCCTGCCGTATAGTTGCTCGTTAAAGCTACTGTATGCATCCCTTGATTGCTTTCAAAAGGAGACTTGCTTGTTTTCATCTGAATATTGTGTTTTTGTTGTTAAAACCCTCTGCTGATATTCAGAACCTAAAACACACATTAAAACCCAAGTTTTCTTCGCTACCGAAGTATTGGCGTTAGGTAAAGCTAGAAAACAATCAAATCCAAACAAAAACCATCAATAGAAACCATAAAAAATTGTGTCAAATCTCACACCTATCACTTGTGCGATTTTATTTTGCAGTATGTACTGGTAGTACTTGTTTGGATCAAATCGCAGGAGATGCTCTAGCATTTCCTTTCAAACATGGCTCTGTACTGGTAGCTAGCACTACTTACTTAGATCAAGTAGTTTTTCCTTTGAAATAATGGCCTTGCACATGTAGTCCGTAGGTAATCCCTCCATTTGAAAATAGATTCAAAGGATTTGTGCAACACATGAATAGGGAAAATGCAGGAATAAAATGGCATGTCACTTGATATCTTATTGGAATAAAAACTATAGGGATTTGTAAAATTAGTTGTTTGCTTGCACCACTAGAAAACCACAATAACTTTGTAGGGTTTAAGTACATGGCATATAGGAATTTTTCCAAGAGGTCTCACGTCTTCTTAGAAATCCTATAGGATTGTAGTGTAGGAAAGCAATGTATAGGAATTTTGTAGGATTCATTCCTTTCAAACAAACACACTCTATAGGATAAATTCCTATGGATATATAATTCCTTTAGAAACCCCCTGAATCTAATAGGCCCTAAGATGTTTTAGCTTTTGTGAAACGAGTGTATCTAGACTCTCTAATAGTGTGTAGTTCGGAGTGCACACATGCTATATAGGGGTCTAGATACACTTCACATGCTTTATATTTTGAAACGGATGGAGTACTAGGTATGTTTTATCGCAGTCAGGTTACTCATATTTACTTTATCATTTTTTTCTTATAATGTTTCGCTTGCTGCAATTTAGTCTGCCGATTCTTACTTCCTTTAGTAACTCCAGGTACATCTCTCAGCCGTTGTTGGCACCGCGCTCATCGAGTAGAGAAGATCGGATCAGGGGATGATGGTATGGTGTTTGCTGTGCTATTTGACAGACGCGAGTCAGGCAACATCGCATCCATTGTGTGCGTCGGGCAGGACGCATGCTCGTCATCCCTGAAAATTGAGAGCCTCACTGCCTATACCCCGTCAATAGAGCTGGGTTTTGGGATATAATTCGCTATTCCTCCACGCCTGGGATCAGCGCAATGCTGGCCATCATGCAGAAGAAAAATCTTTCCCTGCTATTGTACCATGAAACATCTTATATTACCCAAGGCGTGCATTACTCAATATGCATCAATCTAGGGGTAGAATTCCCAATTAAAAAAATTTGTAAGAAAGTGAGGCTAGCTATAAAGTAGTACTAGTATAGTACCAGTACTTGTACTTCGGAGTATTTTGTAGTATATATTGCTAGTACTTGTTTACGTCAAAGGAAGGAGATGATCTTGCTTTGCCTTTGTTCTTTCATTTTCTATTTCCAAAGTATTTTTTTGAACTAATGGTGATATACTGTTACCTCTTTAGATCAAGTTCGGCAGATTGTCTTGCTTTTCTTTAGAAACCTAGCATTGTCAGAATTATCTAGATGAGTCTTGGGCAATTTGAGTTGCATATGGAGATTGACACATGCATTGACGAAATGAGGTGGTATTCGCACAAAAGCCGACTTAATCCTCATTTTTTCTTACTCCAATGATTAAGTCTGTTCAAAGAACCGGGCAAACTGATCGTGCGCCATGGTTTTTCAGCTAGAACAATAACTTATTCTCACTGTACTTCTATTGAATTTCAAGCAGAAAAGCTACTGAATCTCTCAAATGTTCTGTCATTTCTATTACTAAAGCATTTTGTGGAACTAATACTGATGTATTGGTACTTGTTTAAATCAAGGGTGGTCGAAAGTCTAGCTTTTCTTTTGAAACATGGACTTGTCATAATCATGATGAGGCTTGGGCATTTTGGGTTGCATCGTGGGTCACACAGGCATTGATGTGAGAAGAAGGTACTCAAAGCAGACTCGATCGTCAGTTTTGCATGCTTCAATGGTCGAGTGTGTTTGGAGAAAATGGCAAACTGATTGGGCGACAATTTTGATGAGCTGAAATAAGAACTGGTTCTCTCTATACTGCTATTGTTTTTTAGTGTCTATATTGCTGAATCGATCACTTTGAAATAGAGTTGAATTGGTCAAGTGCTGCTGAATGTGAACTATGAATCTGTCGCTAATTTTTCTATATTATTCTGTACTATAGAGTTTATATAAATTTCTGCCAAAAAGAATTATTGATTTCTTTCCCTCCCTCTCTAAGGTCTTTGTTTCTAATCCGTCCGAGCCACAGCAAAATGCATTTTTTTAGAATCCTGTTTTATATACCAGGAGAAAAAATCTAGCTCATTCGATCCCTCTTTATCCTAGAACATTTTTACTTCGACCTTTTAGGGGTAATATGGGACTGTTGACCACAGCCCAGGGAAATTTGAGAAAGGAGCCCATGGGGAATAGCCTATAGAGTATATCCCATATAGAGCAGCCCATGTAAAATAGCCTAACTCTTTTTAATTCGGCCTTTCGGTCATTACCCCCACCTCTCAATTTTTGTAAAAAAACTCTGTCGACAGTTTTTTAGAGCGCCTCCAGTTTTTAGTTTAGCTGTCAGGAGCTCCGCCTTATTATTTTATGGGAGATAAAAATGGACAGAAAAAGCCTTTTTAAGGAGATCAATCAGTAAGTTATAATAGAGAAGCTTAACAGTTATAGTGAACTAACAGTTTCTTTCATAGTGGCAAGGCACCCAGTTCACCGCTGGTGAGGTCTCGAGTTCGTATCCTAGGAAATTTGTGTTAATATAGAGATATATTTTTTGTACTCTCAGGCTAACATCAGGGACCCAGATAAACTGCTGCTGCATCTAGCAATGTCGCCAAGGTTAAGGACGGCGAACTCGACCCGAAAAACAGTCCAACATATATACACACGTTTAATTCAAATACAGGTTGACATGTGGGACCCAACATAGACACATTTAATTCATATAGAGGCTGACACGTGTGTTGGAATTATGCCCTAGAGGCAATAATAAAGATGTTATTATTATAATTCTTGTTCATGATAAAGTTTATATTCCATGCTAGAATTGTATTAAGCGGAAACTTTGATACTTGTGTGGTTTATGAACAACACCGTGTCCCTAGTACGCCTCTATGGACTAGCTCATTGATTAATGATGGTTAACCATAGACACGAGTTGTCGGTTAATAATGAGATCATGTCATTAGGAGAATGATATGATGGACAGACCCAAATTAAGCAGAGCAATTAGATCGTGTCATCGTGTTCATCTTTGCGCAGCTTTTTCCTATGTCAAGTATTGTATTCCTTAGACCATGAGATAATACAACTCCCTGGTATCAAAAGAAAGCTTTGAGGTCATCAAACGTCATCCTATATGAGGGTGATCATAAAGGTGTCTCTCAGGTGATCGGAAAGTACTTGTTGGGTTGTATGTATCGAGATGGAATTTGTCCCTCCCGAGTCGGATATATATACTTCGGGCCCACTCGGTAATAGATATCAACACCACTTGCAAGCACGTGATTAAGGAGTTAATAACAAAGTGATATAGGATTACGGAACGAGTAAAGTACTTGTTGTGGATGAGATTGAACTAGGTATGCCGATACCAACGATCGAATCTCGGGCAAGTAAAATATCGCGTGACAAAGGGAATACATATATGGGATTAATTGAATCCTGGCATCGTGGTTCATCCTATATGATCATCGATGAATGTGTGGGAGTCAATATGGGTTTCCAGATCCCACTGTTGATTATTGATAGAAGATCATGTCTGCATATTCTCGAACCCGTAGGGTCACACATTTAACGTGCATCGACGCTAGGATAGAATGGATGATTAGTTTATGAGTTTTTGTTCGGAGTCTCGGATGAGATCCACGACATCACGAGAGGTTCCGGAATGGTCCGAAGAATAAGATACATATAAAGGAAAGCAGTTTTTGGATTTCGGAATCGTTTCGGAGTTTATCGGTATTATACCGGAAGGTTCTAGAAGGTTCCGGAGTGAGACAAACATGGGCCCACTTGTTAGAGGCCTGCTTGGGCCTAAGGGGAAGTGAGCCACTTTGGGCCAGGGGCACAAGGCCCCCAAGGCCCAGCCGGCCAGCCCTAGGGGAAACCCTAGGGGAGCCTTCTAGAAGGAGGGGGAAGACTTGCCCCCCACTCCACCCTTGGGGACGCCGCCCTAGGGCTTGGAGGAGGGGCCAACGGGGCCCGGCCAGCCCCCTATATAAGGAGGGCAGGGGCGCAGCCTCCCCCCACTCCTCCAACCCTAGCCGCCAACTGCTGCCCCTCCTCTCTCCCGACTGCGCGTAGGCGAAGCCCTGCCGCAGAAACTCTCCACCATAAGCACCACGCCATCGTGTTGTAGATCCAATCTATCTCTCCACCATACTTGCTGGACCAAGGAAGGAGGAGACGTCGCTGCACCATACGTGTGCATCTCTCGGAGGCGCCGCCACTTGCGGCGTAGGATCGGATCGGATCGCGAGGAGGAGACGGCGAGTACGACTACATCAACAATGTTATGTTGAATGTTTCCGATGTGCGATTTCTTCAAGGGTATGAAGATCTCATCAATCTCTCTTGTTTGATTACATCTCCTAGATTAGATCTTGGCTTTATTGTTCGCATCCGTAGGAAAATTTTGATTTACTATGATGTGAATCCCTTCAGTGGTATCAGAGCTAGATCTATGTGTAGATGTGTTTCACGAGTAGAACGCAACATGCTTGTTGCGGGCGTTGATGTTTTCTGTTGCAAACCTCTTGTTGTGTATTTATTATGGCGTGGCATAGTGAGATCGAAGCGGTCCGGGCCAACTTTACGCGAACTCGTTCGCGATACCGGCTCCGCACTTGACGTGTGGCTTGTTCCACACATGCGGCTGGTGGATGCCAGTTTCTTCACTATAGTTGTCATGGGATTTATAACGGATGTTGGCAACCATAATATCACCGTTGTGGATTTCCGTAGGTAAGAATCGTTCTTAGCTTGTTACTCCCATAAGCCACGTAAAACATGCAACAACAAAGTAGAGGCGTCTAACTTGTTCTTGCTGGGAGTGTTTTGTGATATGGTATGGCCCAAGACATGATGTGTATGAATTGAGATTTATGCAATGATCATGTTTTGTAATATTTCACGACTTGCATGTCGATGAGTTCACAACCGGCAGGAGTCGTATGGGTGTCTTTATAATTGTGTATGACCTGCGTGTCAACTTCTTATATGCCATGTAATAGCTTTACTTTATCGCTAAGTAGTTAGAAATAGTTGTAGTTTCTATTCGTGGTGGAAGAAATCATGGTGGAGTGATGGAGATCATGCTGGCGCGCACAGGATGGAGATCATTGCGCGGAGATTGGCTATACCATGTCACATAAAATTATATGCATGTGATGTTTATCCTTTTATGTATCTTATTATGCTTAGATCGCGACAGTAGCATTATAAGATGATTCCTCACTTAAAGATCAAGATAAAATTGTGTTCTCCCCATGTATCCACCGTTGCGAAAGTTCGTCGTGTTCAAGCACCTCGTGATGATCGGGTGCTATAAACTCTACGTTCACATACAACGGGTGCAAGCCAGTTTTGCACATGCGGAAATACTTGGGTTTGACTTGACGAGCCTAGCATGTACAGACATGGCCTCGGAACACACGAACCGAAAGGTTAAACATGAGTTATATGAATGATATGATCGACACTTTGTTGTCCACCATTGAAACCACATCTCTTCTCGTGAAGATCGGATTAGGTGTGATGAATTTGGATCGTGTTCACTAAACAACTTGAGGGATGTGGAATTTAGTGGGAGTTCATCTAGTAATTTGATTAAGTTGAACTAGTTATCATGAACATAGTCTAAATTGTATTTTCAAATTTTGTAGATCAAATGGCTAAGTCCAACTTCAACTTCAACGTTTTTGCTGAGAAAGAAAAGCTTAAGAACAATGGGTCTAACTTCACCAACTGGTTCCGCAATCTGAGAATCATTATCGCTGGCCGACAAAAGGACTATGTACTTGAGAAAGTGCTAGGTGACGCCCCTGCTACTGATGCGCCGACTGATGAAAAATCTGTTTATCAGTCATGCAAAGATTATTATGGAGTGATTAAGAGTACCATGATGTTTGCTATGGAACCGTAACTTCAAAATCATTTTGAGGGGTTCGCCGGGCCCTTTGAGATACTTGAGGAACTAAAAACCATGTTTCAGACTCAGGCCCGTTCTGAGAGATATGAGATCTCTGAGAAGTTCTTTAACTGCAAGATGGAGGAAGGGAGTTACGTTAGTGAGCACGCCATTAAGATGTCGGGCTACACTCAACGTCTTGAGCAACTGTACTGCAAGATTCCAGAAGAGCTCAAGATTGACAGAGTTCTGCAATCACTCCCTCCTAGCTACAAAGGTTTTGTAGTTACTCACAATCAAATTGGTTCCACTGATACGATCACTGAGCTCTTCGCTAAGCTGAAAGCTGCAGAGGTGGATATCAAGAAAGATAATCATGTGTTGATGATCAACAAGACCACTAGCTTTAAGAAAGCTAAGGGTGCAAAGAAATCCTTCAATAAAGGCAGCGGCAAGCGTGTTGCCCCTGCTGATAAGAAGCTCAAGTCTGGGCCTAAGCTGGACACTGAGTGCTTCTATTGCAAGGACAAGGGTCACTAGAAGCGCAACTGTCCGAAGTACTTAGCGGACAATAAGGCTGGCACCATTAAAGGTATATTTGATATACATGTTATTGATGTTTACCTTACTAGCGCTCGTTGTAGTGCCTGGGTATATGATACTGGTTCAGTTGCTAATATTTGTAACTCGAAACAGGAGCTACAGAATAGACAGCGACTAGCAAGGATGAGGTGACGATGCGCGTTGGCAATGGATCAAAAGTTGATGTGATGGCCGTCGGCACGCTCTCCTTAGTTTTACCTTCGGTATTAGTTTTAAACCTTAATAAGTGTTATTATGTGTCTGCGTTGAGCATGAACATTATATCTAGATCGTGTTTATTGCAAGACGGTTATTCATTTAAATCAGAGAATAATGGTTGTTCCATTTATATGAATAACATCTTTTATGGTCATGCACCTTTTGTGAATGGTTTATTTCTTCTGAATCTCGAAAGCAATGAAACGCACATCCATAACATTGAGGCTAAGAGATGCAAAGTAGATAGTGATAATCCAACTTATTTGTGGCACTGCCGTCTAGGTCATATTGGTGTAAAACGCATGAAGAAACTCCATTCTGATGGACTTTTGGAGTCTCTTGATTTTGAATCATTTGACACGTGCGAGCCGTGCCTCATGGGCAAGATGACCAAAACCCCGTTCTCAGGAATAATGGAGTGAGCAACTGACTTATTGGAAATCATACATACCGATGTATGCGGACCAATGAGTGTTTCGACGCGCGGTGGATATCGCTATTTTCTCACTTTTACTGATGACTTAAGTAGATATGGGTATATCTATTTAATGAAACATAAATCTGAAACGTTTGAAAAGTTCGAAGAATTTCAGAACGAAGTGGAAAACCATCGTAACAGGAAAATTGAATTTCTACGATCCGATCGTGGAGGTGAATATTTGAGTTATGATTTCATCACACATCTTAAAGCAAGCGGAATCGTTTCGCAACTCATGCCACCCGGAACACCACAGCACAATGGTGTGTTTGAACGCCGGAATCGAAGTTTATTAGATATGGTGCGATCAAAGATGTCTCTTACAGATTTGCCGTTATCATTTTGGGGTTATGCATTAGAAACCGCTGCATTCACTTTAAATAGGGCACCATCTAAATTCGTTGAGACGACACCGTATGAACTATGGTTTGGTTCTAAACCTAAGTTGTCGTTTCTTAAAGTTTGGGGATGCGAAGCTTACGTCAAGAAGTTGATGCCGGACAAGCTCGAACCCAAAGCGGAGAAATGCGTCTTCATAGGATACCCTAAGGAAACGATTGGGTATAACTTCTACCACAGATCCGAAGGCAAAGTGTTTGTTGCAAAGAACGAATCCTTTCTTGAGAAGGAGTTTCTCTCGAAAGAAGTGAGTGGGAGGTAGGTAGATCTAGACGAGGTTATTGAACTTTATCTCGAGTTGGAGAGTAGCGCAGCACCTGAAATTGTTCTAGTGCCGTCTGCACAACAAGAGAGGAAGCTAATTATGCCCTAGAGGCAATAATAAAGATGTTATTATTATAATTCTTGTTCATGATAAAGTTTATATTCCATGCTAGAATTGTATTAAGCGGAAACTTTGATACTTGTGTGGTTTATGAACAACACCCTGTCCCTAGTACGCCTCTATGGACTAGCTCATTGATTAATGATGGTTAAGGTTTCCTAACCATAGACATGAGTTATCGGTTAATAATGAGATCATGTCATTAGGAGAATGATATGATGGACAGACCCAAATTAAGCAGAGCAATTAGATCGTGTCATCGTGTTCATCTTTGTGAAGAATTTTCCTATCTCAAGTATTGTATTCCTTAGATCATGAGATAATACAACTCCCTGGTATCGGAAGAAAGCTTTGAGGTCATCAAACGTCATCCTATGTGAGGGTGATCATAAAGGTGTCTCTCAGGTGATCGGAAAGTACTTGTTGGGTTGTATGTATCGAGATGGAATGTGTCCCTCCCGAGTAGGAGAGATATACTTTGGGCCCACTCGGTAATCGATATCAACACCGCTTGCAAGCACGTGATTAAGGAGTTAATCACAAAGTGATATCAGATTACAGAACGAGTAATGCCGATACCAACGATCGAATCTCGGGCAAGTAAAATATCGCGTGACGAAGGGAATACATATATGGGATTAATTGAATCCTGGCATCGTGGTTCATCCGATATGATCATCGATGAATGTGTGGGAGTAAAAATGGGTTTCCAGATCCCGTTGTTGATTATTGATAGAAGATCATGTCTGCATATTCTCGAACCCGTAGGGTCACACACTTAACGTGCATCGACGCTAGGATAGAATGGATGATTGGTTTATGAGTTTTTGTTTGGAGTCTCAGATGAGATCTAGGACATCACGAGAGGTTCCAGAATGGTCCGGATAATAAGATTCATATAAAGGAAAGCAATTTTTGGATTTCGGAATCGTTTCGGAGTTTATCGGTATTGTACCAGAAGGTTCTAGAAGGTTCCGGAGTGGGACCAACGTGGGCCCACTTGTCGGAGGCCTGCGTGGTCCTAAGGGGAAGTTCCCTAGCCACTTTGTGCCAGGGGCACAAGGCCCCCAAGGCCCAGCCGGCCAGCCCTAGGGGAAACCCTAGGGGAGGCTTCTAGAAGGAGGGGGAAGACTTGCCCCCACTCCACCCTTCGGGCCGCCGCCCTAGGGCTTGGAGGAGGGTCCAAGGGGGGCCGGCCAGCCCCCTATATAAGGAGGGCAGGGACACAGCCTCCCCCCACTCCTCCAACCCTAGTCGCCAACTGCTGCCCCTCCTCTCTCTCTCTCCCCCGACTGTGCGTAGGCGAAGCCCTGCCGCAGAAACTCTCCACCATAAGCACCACGCCGTCGTGCTGCAGATCCAATCTATCTCTCCACCATACTTGCTGGACCAAGGAAGGAGGAGACGTCGCTGCATCGTACGTGTGCATCTCTCAGAGGCGCCGCCACTTGCGGCGTAGGATCGGATCGGATCGCGAGGAGGAGACGGCGAGTACGACTACATCAACCATGTTTTGTTGAACGTTTCCGCTGTGCGATTTCTTGGCTTTCTTGTTTCCGCTATGCGATCTCATCAATATCTCTTGTTTGATAACATCTCCTAGATTAGATCTTGGCTTTCTTGTTCGCATCCGTAGGAAAATTTTGATTTACTATGCTGCGAATCCCTTCAACGTGGGACCCAGCATAGACACGTTTCCTGCATAGAGAAGGCTGACATGTGGGAGACAGCATAGACACGTTTCCTGTACATAGAAGACTGACATGTGGGACCCAACAACGAAATATATATTAACATTTTTATACTCTATAAGGCTGACATCTGGGACCCAAATAAATTGCTGCTGCATCATAGACACATTTTCCCGCAAAAAAATCTAACAATGTTGCCAAGGTCATAATGGCGGACTCAACCCGAAAAAACAGTCCAGCATACACACGTTTCTTTCAAATAGAGGCGGACATCTGGGAATCAGCATAGACACGTTTCCTGTATAGATGTTGCTGACATCTGGTAACCAGCTATGGACCAAAGTCAAAACAACGGAGGCGGCCGAAAAAATTCCATCATAGCACGTTTCTTTTACGGAGAGGCTGACATGTGGGACCCACCAGAGAGACCTTATATAGGTGTTGTATCGAGCAACGTTGCCAAGTTCGAATAAGGTAGGCGCGAGCGAGAAAAAAGTCTAATATGCACACGTTCTTATAATGAGATGCTGACATGTGGGACCTAGCAGCATGACCAAACGGCAGATCCATCGAGCAACGGTATCTAGCTCGGAATAGGGTAGCGCTAGAGAAGAAAAACATTCCATCATATACACACTATTCTTCTAATGTGATGATGACATATGGAACCCACCAGCCTGTATAAACGGATGATCCATCGACCAGCGTTGCCAAGTTCAAAACACGAAGGCGCGAGCGAGAAAAAAGTCCTACATGCACACGTTTCTTTTAATGAGATACTGACATGTGGGACCCAACACGTGACCAAAAGACAGATTTGTTGAGCAACGCTATCTAGTTAGGAACAGGGTAGCGCTAGAGAAGAAAAAATTCAATCATTTACACACGATTCTTCTAATGAGATGCTGACATATGGGACCCACCATCCTGAATAAACGGCTGATGCAGCGAGCAATGCTATCAAGTTAACACGGAGGCACAACCGAGGGAAAAAATTCCATCATACACACCTTTCTTCTAATGAGAGTATGACACTTGAGGTACAGCCGCGTGATTATGCATCTGGCAGTGCTATCAAGTATCAATTTCAGAACAGGGTAGTGCGATAGAGGAAAAAATCCATCATACACATGTTTCTTATAATGAGAGGATGACAGGTGGGCCCAGATGCATGATTAAACGGCAGCGCAATCAAGTTCGAAACAGGGTAGCGGGAGCGAAGGAAAAAATTCCATCATACACATGATTCTTCTAATGAGAGGTTGGCATGTGGGACCCAACATCGTGATTAATGGCAGATAGATCGAGTAACGTTATAGAGTTCATATCAGGGAGGCACGAGCTGATGGGGATATGCCGAGTGGGGTATACCCAGCAGGACGTTCCCTACTGGATCATACTCTCAGCGAGTGGGCCTGCAGGACGGCGACTGGACCGCGATCCATGAGGGAGCTAGGCTACTGGAAGCTGAAGGCCTAGAAGCGTAGCTAGGCCTAGTCAGATTAGGTAAAAACCCTCTGAGTCCTTATCCAACTTGGTTGCAGATCCGTAAACCCTAGCGAGGTGACCCTATATAAACCTCCCTAGGGCACGCATAGCACTTACGTTCCACCATACACCCCATTGACTCGTCGCCTAGTCGCCGAGCTTGCCCACTGTAATCTCTCGATAATACAATCTAGCAGGAGTAGGTCTTTACCCTCCGGGTGGCGAACCTGGGTAAAACCTTGTGTCTCCGCCCTTATCTCGCACCGCAGATGTCTGGCCGCCCTTGCCCCCTCGTTCTACTACTCCCTGCCACTCGCAGCATATGTCGTGGTCATTCCCATGATAGTGGCACCCACTGTGGGGCCTGGCCGGTCAGGCCTGAGTTCTGCGGCAAGACCCTACTTGCCCATCAACCGATCGATCGCCACCGGACGCATGATCTCCATCGGCGAGATCCTCCGGATCTTGCCCATCAGCTACGTCCCTGCGTCGCACCCGTCACGCACAACGTCATCATGCCGGTCGACACGATCAGCCTCTTCGTCGGCTTCACCGACGTCATCGTCTTGGAGGACTTGGCGCTCATCGGCGATTCGCCGCCATGTGATCGGCTCTCTGAGAGCCAGGTCCGCACCATCCACCGCCTCGCCTTTGCGTATGACTAGGCCAACAGCAACGTGGCCGAGACCAACACGGCCATGGACGACGCGGCCCTCCACGACGACACTGACTTGGCAATCCCAGCTTCAATCACCAGATCTATTGTCGCCGCGTCAACAGAAGGCTCCATCACCCAAGTCTCCAACGTCGGGGATTTTGAGGATCCATCCATCCTCGGGATCTTCGCTTCTGAATCCGGCTCAGAGAATTCCGATGACCTCTACGCTGGATCTGGTTGCTTCATCGTGACCTACATGGCGAGCGACACGAGCAACCTGTAAGACCCCTTCTCCACGCCGATCCTGCCAACCATGACGGCGGGGGAAGTCGAGGAAGCCCGCTTGCGCCTGGAGGAGGCGGTGCGCAAGGAACAAGCTAAGCGCGAAAAATTTCGCCTCGAGCAGGCCATGACGTAGGAGCTATCTCTCTACCACCAGCGCCGCGTCAGGACGCGCCTGAACCCTACCGATCAAGGACGCACCCTTAATTTTGACGAAGACAATGATCCCGCCCGCGTGGCCGAGCGGGTGATCTGCGAGAACACGCCTCCAGGCTTCAGCGTTGAGTGGAGCTCCCCCATCGCCACCCGGCCGCGTGCCCCCTCCCAACCAGAAAGAGTCCTCATCTCTCCGCAAGAGCGGGACGCGAATGGCCTTCCGCTATACTCCACCCCGATGGACAACGTCATCGTGGGGCAAGCAGCAGTCGCCAACCTCAACGTCACAGGGGAGGGCGCGCTGCAAATCCAGTACGCCAAGGCCCTACTCGCCAAGGCTGTCGAGTAGCAAGTTGCAGGGGCCAATTGCGGGGGCGCATGTACTCCCGCTCCTCCGGAAGCAGGGCGGCCTCGAGCGGACTCCCATCGATGGAAAATACCCTCAATGCCCGCCACCCGAGCCCCTGCAGCTCTAGCCATGGGTCGTGCATCCATCACTCTCCACCAACGACCCGTGACCGCTGAACAACACGGTCGCCGCCAACGGGCAGCCAGTTGACGTGCGGACCCATATCATCAACAACCAGAGCAGGCGTGCACGCTAGCCCAATGACCTGAGGCACACCCTCACCAACCGCAATGATGGCGAGCTAAGGGGTTCGCTTAGTCGAGTCATCCCATAGTGCTTCGGACCGATAATCCGAGGCAAGAATACCCGGCGAACTTCAAAGCGCTGAAGGATATCGAAAAGTACGATCCCACATACGATCCGGCCGTGTGGCTTGACACATATCTCATGCCGATGGGAATCGCTGGCCACACCGACCTCCTTGCCGCCCGCTACCTCCCCCTGATGATGGAGGGAGCGACGCAGAAGTGGATTAACACCCTCCCCGCAAACAACATCGAATCTTGGAAGGACATGCACGAGGCCTTCGTCGGTAACTTCGAGGGCTCCTACACCCGAACCACCACCATCGAGGACCTGGAATGATGCGTCCAGGGACCCAGCGAGTCGACCCGCAACTGGGTCCAACGGTGGCAAGACCTGTGGATCAACGCTACCAGCATCCACCCAGACACGGCGATCCACTGCTTCAAGAATTCGTGCTGGTATGAGCCCCTGGTCGCCAAGATAAAGCGAGTGTACAAGATACTCGACAACATCCCAGACCTCCTCCAGATTGCCAAACGATACACGGAGGAGGATCCGAACCAGGAAACAGACGACGAGTCGGGTGGGAATCGTCGCCCAAACGTCCACGACAACGACAGGCACCGCAAGTGCGCTACAGCAACACTCGCCTCACCGCAAGCACCATGGTGACGGGTGAGTAGACTTTGTCGCCAACGCAGGCTACGCGCCACGCGACCCCAAGAGCTTCCGCCGTGACGGAGGCCAACACCGCGACGGCGGCAACTACCGAGCGAGGAAAAAAAGTCGACCCCGCAGCTCTCCTCAACCAACCTTGTGTGTTCCACAGCAGGGAGGGGAAGCCCACCACACACACACACAATCGCCGACTGCCACTCTCTGAAGGAGATTGAGAAGGCACGACATGCGAGGGAGGACCCCAACAACAAACCGCCAAATTGTGGGGCATTCGGCAACTAGGCCGGCTCACTCCACACCTTCATCGGCCTCATCACCAAGCGCGAGAAGAAGGTCCTCGCCCGCTCTGTTGCCGTCAATGCGGTGTCCCAGGTCGATGTCCCATGCTTCCTCAACTGGTCCGGGCAGCGCATCACGTGGAGCCGCGAGGACCACTTGCCACGGATCGAATACCACGGGCGGTTTGCCCTGGTAGTCAAGCCCAAAGTTGGTGACTACTGGCTCCCCAAGACATTGATGGACGGCGGGAGCTCCATCAACATACTCTACATGGACATGTTCAGGCGATTGCGGCTCCCATAGTCGATGGTCGAGACGACCCTCACCACTTTCCACGACATCATCCCCGGTCAGAAGGCGTGCCCGATCGGCAAGGTGACGCTGCCAGTCACCTTCGACACACCAGCCAACTTCTACACCAAGCGGATCGTCTTCGAGCTAGGGAAATTCACCAGCCCCTACCACTGTTTCATGGGGCGACAAGTGTTCGCCAAGTTCATGGCGGCACCGCATTACGCGTACAACATGATGAAGCTCCTAGGACCATGCGGCATCATCACCATCCACGTGACCGCTCCATGGCCATCGACTGCGAGGAAAAAGGCGTAGAGCTCGCGGACGCCATCATCACCGCGAAGGCCAACCACGCAGAAAAGGTCGCCAGATACGCGATTGGGGTCGACAAAGACGACCCCACAATCTTGAGAAGCCCAACACGGAAAACGCTGGGTTGACCACGTTCGAGTTCCTACGTGAGAATCGTGAAATCTTCGCATGGAATCCATCCGACATGCCAGGTGTCCTGAGGGAACTCGCTGAGCACAAACTCAACACCGACCCCAAAGCATGACATGTCAAGCAGTCGCTGCGTCCCTTCAATGAAGAGCGTCGCCGAGCAATCACCGAGGAGGTGCAACGTCTACTCACTGCAGGCTTCATCCGGCCCATCAAATACTCCAAGTGGTTGGCAAACCCAGTCCTGGTAGAAAAGAAGAACAAGACCTAGAGAATGTGTATCGACTACACTAACCTCAACAGTGCCTGCACAAAGGAGCAGTTCGTCCTCCAGCGCATCGATCAGATTATCGATTCAACCACGGGCTCGGAGTCGTTGTGCTTCCTCGACGCGTACTCTGGTTACAACCAAATCAAGATGGTGGTCGAGGACGAGGAGAAGACGGCGTTCATCACGCCATTCGGTGCCTTCTGCTTAACCACCATGACGTTCGGCCTCAAGAACACCGGAGCGACCTATCAGCGGTGCATGCAGGAGTGTCTTGCGAGCCAAATTGGTGATACGTCGGAAACGTATCTATAATTTTTGATGTTCCATGCTTGGTAGTATCTACTTTGCTTTGCTTTGTCTACACTTTGAGGTGCTTTTTACATGTTTTATGGTACTAACCTGTTAACAAGTTACCATAGTGCCAGTTGCCTGTTTTCTGCTGTTTTTGGTTTCAGAAAAGTTAGTCAAGAAATATTCTCGAAATTGGACAGGACGAACGTCAAAGTCAATTACTTTCCGTGGGGAACAAGAAGTCCAGAGGGGAGACAGAGAGGCAGCCCCTAGGCACGGCCAGGGGTGGGCCCATTCCTGGGTAGGGTTTGACCCCCCCCTGGTCGCCTCCTCGGCCTCCCCCTTCGCCTATAAGACGCCCCCGATGCAGAAACCCTAAGTACCCGATCAAATCTCAACGAAACCATCTGTAGCCGCCGCCACCATCGTCCCTAGATCAGGGGGATCTGAAGTTCTTCCCGGCACCCTGCCGGAGGGGAGATCATCCCGGAGGCCTTCTCTCCGGTATGATGCGTGAGTAGTTCCACCTTGGACTATGGGTCCATGTATTAGCTAGATGGTTGTATCTCCTCCTTTGTGCTTTCATGTATAGATTTTGTGATCTCCGTTCATGATCAAGATCTAATCTATTTGTAAACATGCATGTTGTGTTTGCGAGGATCCGATGGATATTGAGATTATTATGTTGGTTTGATTAATGGTTTTGTCTTTATGATTCTATCATGTTTGTGTTGTTTGTGATCTTGCATGCTCTCCGTTGTTAGTAGCTATCTTGGCCAAGTAGTTGCTAGTGACTCCAAGAGGGGGTATTTATGCTCGATAGTGGGTTCATGCCTCTAGTTTCTAAGGGAAGTGACATAAATATTTTCGATTGTAGATGTGTTGTTGCCACTAGGGAGAAAACAACGGTCTCTTGTTCATGGAACATGTGGACTGTTTACCTTACACACTTTGATTAAAGCAGTTGTTTGTTGCTAGAAACTTAATACTGGAGGGGGTTCGAATGATAACCTGAAGGTGGACTTCTAGTCATAGATGCAGTTGGATGGCGGTCTATGTATCTTGTTGTATTGCCCAATAGAATCTCATAGGATCTTTCTGACTAGTAATTGCATTGTTATGCCTTGCTCACTTCCTGTCAATTGCCCCGATGTAATTTGTTTACCCTTCATGCCATGTTGTTTATCTAAGGAGAGCACCTCTAGTGAACTATAGACCTCGGTCCAATCTTTACCATTGATACATTTTCCATTGTTACTTGTTTACTTGCTGCAAACTATTACCTTCCACACCATATGTTTAATCCTTTGTTACGGCAAACCGGTGAGCTTGACAACCTCACTAATTCGTTGGGGAAAAGTCTTGAGTTTGTGTTGTGCAGGTCTCCACGTTGTTTGCAACACATGTGTGACGTTTCCTTCCTCCTTCTGGTTCGATAACCTCGGTCTCAACTGAGGGAAAACTTGCTGCTTGCTCTTCACACCCTGCGCTTGGGGTTACCAACGAAGTGCCACGTCGAGCACCATCAATTGGCCACAACATCCACGTCTACATCGACGACGTGATGGTCAAGTCCAATCGCCAGAGCGATCTACTCGCTGACCTGTTTGAAACCTTCGTAAACTTGCGGAGGTACAAGATCAAGCTCAACCCAGGGAAGTGCACCTTCGGCGTACCCACTGGACAGCTACTGGGGTACATAGTCTCCAAGCGAGGCATCAAGGCAAACCCCACCAAGATCGACATGATCGCCCGGCTCGGCAAACCCGAGTGCCTCTGTGACGTCTAGAAGCTGGTCGGGCGAGTTGCGGCTCTTAGTCTCTCCATCCCCCGACTAGGCGAGGAGTCAATGCCTCTCTACCGCCTAATGCGCAAGAACCCCATGTTCCAATGGGACAAGGAGGCAGACGACACACTCAACGCACTCAAAGAAGTGCTACTCGCGGCACCGCTACTCGTCGCCCCCGTCCATAAGGAGTCGATGCTCGTCTACGTCGCGGCATCTGAGCGAGTCATCAGCGCCGTCATGGTCGTCGAGCGACCAGAGTAGGGCAAGGAGCGCTCCGTATAGCGCCCGGTCTACTACATCAGCGAAGTCTTCACGAACTCGCGACAGCGCTACCTGCAATACCAAAAACTGGTGTATGCGGTCTTCCGAGCCCAGCGACGGCCACCGCACTACTTCCAGGAGCACCCAATCACGGTCATCTCCTCCGCGCCGCTGCAGGACATTATCCGCAACCGCGAGGCGACTGGGCGGGTCGCCAAGTGGGACATCAAAATCGGCGCCCACAACATCAAATACGAGCCACGCAAAGCGATCAAGTCGCAGGCTCTAGCGGACTTCCTCGCTGACTGGGAAGAGGCGCAGCAGCCGGAGAAGCTATCATACCTCCACTACTGGTCGCTCCACTTCGACGGGTCCAAGAACGCGGACGACGCAGGGGCAGGAATCATACTCACCTCTCCCAAGGGCGACAAGCTCCGCTACATGCTGTACCTCGACTTCACCCCCTGCACCAACAACATGGCCGAGTACGAGGACCTCCTTCATGGCATGTGGGATGCTAAGGAGATGAATGTAAATCGCCCACGGTGCTACGGTGACTTTGACCTCGTTGTCGCGCAAGTCGCTGAAACCTGCGACGCCGTCTCCCCCACCATGGCGGCATACCGCCAAGCAGTAGACCAGCTAGGGGGCCACTTCGCCGGTACTCCGTCAAGTGGATCGACCGGAGCAAGAACAAGGAGGCTGACGCCCTCTCTCGCATCGGTTCGGCTCGTCAAACACCACCCGCCGGCGTCTTCCTCGACATCATCCACAAGCCCTCCATATCTCCCCTGAAGGAGATTGACCTCGGGATCCTGCTGCAACCAGAGCCTGCCCTGGTCGACATACTCGCAGAACCCAGTGACTGGACCGCGCCATACCTCGCCTACCTCGAAGGCGGGACCCTGCCAGCAGATGAGACAGAGGCACACATGATCGTGCATTGTTGCAAGTCCTTCGTCATCATCAACGACGAGCTCCACAAGCGTAGCGTAACAGGGATGTTCCAACACTGCGTACAACTAGGGGAAGGACGCAAGATCCTCCAAGACATCCATGCCGGTGACTGCGGCCACCACACCGGCACCCGGTCCCTGGTCGCCAAGGCCATGCAACACGACTTCTACTGGCTTACCGTGCACGCCGACGCGGTCAACATCGTCCAACGCTGCATCGGGTGCCAGATGTACGCCATCCAGACGCGTACCCAGCTCAGTGCTCAAGACCATCCCCATCACCTGGCCATTCGCCGTATGGGGCATGGACATGGTGTGTCACATCCCAAGATTTTCCAAATCTTGTAATGTGAAAAATAAATGAATAAAATAAAACTTTGTTGATTTTCAGAGTGAGAAGAAGCTTTTTGAATCCAATTGGGAGCCTTGATCTAATAAATCCTAAAGGGATTTAAAAAGATAAACATTTAATAAAGGAAAATAAAAAAATATTTGGAACTACTACTTTTGAATCTTTAAATAAAAAGATTTGGTTTTCAAATGAAAAGGTAGAATTATGAATAAGGATTATTTTATAAAGCCAAATTAAAACTTGGCCAAGCCTTTGAATTAAAATATTTCTATTTGATAAAAACAGTAAAGGTTTATTTAAATAAAATAATAAGGATTTAATATCCAACTTTATTAAAAATAAAAGTTTCACTATTTTTTAAACATCATTCATTTTAAACAAATTTTACAAGTATTCTTTATTTTCAAATAAAACCTACTGATTTGGTTTTGAAAATATTTCAAATGGAGATTTTAAATAAAACAAATCCTATTTGATTTATTAACTAATGTCCATTTTATTTAATTATTAATGGACCCTTATTTTATTTTAGGACTTGGTTTTGTGTTGTTAAACAGAAACAAATTCAATTGCAATGTTTGGTGAAAGTTTGATTTGGTTTGAATGTTTGATTGTTGTTTGAAATTCAAAACAGAAAACAGAATTGGAAAAGAATAAAACATTCAGAAATAAAAAAATGAAAACAAACCTGACCCAACCCACGTGGCCTAGGAATCCCACTCGCAGCCCAGTCTCTCTCCCCCTCTGCGAAATGTTTTCCACTTAAACTCGCACCCGCAGAGCAACTGACTGGTGGACCCTCTTCCTTAACTCTCTCACTCACTGATGCCAGGAACCCACGCTACTGTTCATCGTCTTCAACTCGCGCTGATTCCTCCTCGCCGTTTCCTGTCTTTACTCCGGCGATCAATTCGTGCTGTTAATGGCCATTAATCCCCCAGCGACCACGCTCCCTTAAACGTCTCCCTCTCCTCCCCATTTCCCCTCCCTCGCACGCACCAGCTCGCCACCAGGCTACGCTAATTTCACCAGAGACCCATCACTGCTCCGACGAGCTTCCTCCTTGATTCCGGCCGAACCTCGCCACCCCTTGCCTCCCTGAGAACACGACCGTGATCCCCACTCCCAGGCGCACCTGTCTGTGCCCTCCGTTCAACCGCGGGTGCCCCAGAGCGTCCACTTCGACAACTTCCGAGCGCCGCCGCGTCTGCTTCCCACTCTGGCGAACTCCACCGGTAAACTCCGTTCGCCCCAGAACTCCTAGATGATACTCCCACACTCGCCTCACTCTCCTACATCTGACCATGCTCCTGTCTTGCCTTAGGGCGATCTGTAACGTCGCCCCGACAACGAACAGAACCAACTGACGCCGACGACGTCTCCGGCGAGCGATTACTCCCGTCCCCGTGCGCCCCTTGCTTCCTCGAGAGCACCTTGAGCACCACCACGACCACGCGAACATGGTGAGACCCTCCTCTATCTTACCTGCTTCTTGTAACCGCCGTTAGCTCATCGTCCGACCGTGCGCCGCCGCTCACCGCCGTCAGCGCCGCTCGTGTTTGGTCAAGCCAACCAGCACCGTTAGATTTCCATCTGGCGGCCACGATAGATTCATTTAGCGAAAGGGTACGGGCTAGTCTGAACCGTGCGATTGAACTAAGATCCAACGCACCAGAGGGGCTAATCCGCACGAAGCGGTACCGCCCAATAAGAACACGACGCGTGGCCAGTCTTTGTTTAAAAACAGAATTTGAAATCAGATTTAGATGCAAATTTGAAACCCTTGTAACTTTTGATCCACATGTCCAAAAATTGCAAACTTTATATCAATGGAATCAGTGGAACAAGCCCTAGCCAACCATGCAATTTGTTTAGCAAAAAGCTTCTGGTAAAATGTTGTTTTTGCACAATCATTTGTATGCTTGTTTAGGTTATAAAAATAATTCCAAAATGTTTTTGTGATTGAAATCTTTGCAAATTGGTTTGTTGTGAACTTACTGACCTTAGGAACCAACTTGTGGATTTTAAAATGCATTTTGAAAAGATTAGGATGGATTAATTGAATTAGCCCATTTCTAGTCAAATAAAAATATTGATTTTACTATGAAAATGACTTTGGAGTAAAAACTTTGGGAAAATGATTTGGATCAAACCTACTGACCCTAAACACCAAGTATTTAGAATTAACAACTTATTTGGTGAACAACATAAAGTTTTTGCTTTGATAAAAACATTTTTCATCACATAAAATAATGAATGGATTCAAAAATGGTTTTTAGACAAAACCCTTTGCAAATGACTTTGCCACTTTGGAAAATGACCACTTTGAACCTTACAAAGTTTAGAGCCTAGTGGAGACCACCTTTGCAAATAAAACTATCTTTTGCATGCTTGCATGCATAACTTAGCTTCTATTATTTTATGTGTGTTTGATTTGTTTGATTGAATTAATGGATGGAATGCTAGTTGATATTGTGTTTGCTTGATTGATTTGTAGTGAAGTTAGAAAGGTGTGAAACTAGCAAGATCAAGAAGTGAACCAACATTCCCTACCAAAAAGGCAAGTGACACTATCATCTAAAGTCCTACTATTTTCATTATACTTAGTGGATTTTGAAAACATGCATGAAAAGAATTTTTATACTTATGCTATGCTAATCCTAATAAGATACCTTATATATTCCTTAGTGAAAACAATGTAGTTGTAAAATGCTTAGCCATGCCAGATATTTTGAGAAAGAGACACATGTTGAGATTTTATGAAGTTGAGAAAAGGACTTGTGTTTTTATATAATAAAACAAGGACTCAATGAACCACCTGGGTGGACAAGGATACTTTGAGTTTTGGATAAGGTGGCAACAAAAGGAACCATGTCTATGGCAATCTCTTTGTGTTGTGCACCAAAATAAAACCACCCAGGGACTTAGAGATTGAACATGTTTCTCCAATTGTGGCTTTCATGTACATCCACATGCTACTTATGGCTCTGGCTTAGTCAACTACATTGGGAAGACCCATGCATTGTCTTCAAGTACTGAAAATGAGGGAAATCGAAACCCTACATGGGTACCTGAAGACAAGCTAGCAATGGTGTATGGGAGGACCCTCTGGAAAGATTTCGTCACATTCTCAATCTGCCAGTACTCCATCTTGGTGAGCACTTATCCAGCGGCCACTGGTGGCAACAAGATGGGAGTGTGACATGTGGGTAAAGTGTACAACTTCTGCAGAAGATAAAAATCTAAGTACTTAGCCGTGTCCCCGGTTAAGGACAATACTGAGCAACTAAAGTTTGAAGCTATGGGAAATCTCGACATTCTAATTTCTAAAAGAAATCTTTTAATTGACAACAAAAGACTTGATGCACTTGGGGATTTACCAAGGAGCTCAAGAGATTTTGATAAAAACTTGAAGTACTTGGGGTGTACCAAGGAGCTCAAGAGATTTTGACAAATACACTTGGGGATTTACCAAGGAGTTCAGAAAGATTTGACAAAAGAATCAAAACCATTTTGAAAAGATAGGATAAATTATTGCTTTCTGCAAATGAGCCTTAAACCCTACTTAGCCAAATTTGCATGTAATGATAGGATCCACTTATATTCAACATAGTAGTGAAACTTGCCAATACAATTCAAATATATTGACCCTTGTGGCTGTAACTTGTAATGTTGCAGGTTTGATTGATTTTAGTGAAGATTGATTGATTAGGATTACAAGTCTACAACCAACATGTTTGCCTGTGGCACTTTGAAGATGAAGGACCCCATGCTTATAGATATTCTATTGCAATGTAATGTAATAGCCAAATGAGCTATATAAGATGTAATAAAATTATGTTATTCCTAGTTATAACATTGTATTATGACCTTTGTTTCCTGATATTACATCTTAACTATGGATGCTAGCTATTGATCCAGGGACTAGCATTGTAAACACAGGGATCTCTACCTTATTAAAGGTTGGGACCTCTTACATGGTGGGACCCTTCAAGAAGGCCCCGTCCGGCTACACCCACCTCCTAGTCGCAGTCGAAAAATTCACCAAGTGGGTGGAGGCCAAGCCAGTCCGGAAGTGCGACGGGAAGTCCGTGACCAAATTCCTCCGCGAGGTCATCTACCGCTACGGATTCCAGCACAACATCATCACAGACAACGACACCAACTTCGCCAAGGGCGCCATGGATGAATACTGCGAGGAGCACAACATACGGCTCGACCTCGCCTCAGTCGCCCACCCGAAGTCTAACAGCCAAGAGGAACGCGCCAACCAGAGCATCATCCACGGACTCAAGCCACGACTTCAAGTTCCCCTCGAGTGAACTCCGGGATGCTGGGTCGAAGAGCTCCCCTCCGTCATATGGGCCATCCGCACCTCCATCAATCGACCAACGGGGTTCATACCCTTCTTCATGGTGTACGGCGCCGAGGCCGTGATGCCGACTGACTTGGAGCACGACTCGCCCAGGATCGTCAACTACACGGAGGCCGACAACGAGATCGCACGCGAATACGGGGTCGACCAGCTCGACGAAGCACACAACCTGGGTCGCTCCCAGACAGCCATCTACCAGCAGGGACTCCACCACTACCACAGCCTCCGAGTTCGGACTCACACTTTCCAGGAAGGCGACCTGGTCCCGCGACTGATCCAGGACAATAAGGGAATGCAAAAGCTCTCTCCCCATGGGAGGGACCATTCGCAATAGGGCGAGTCCTCGGCAACGATGCCTACTAGCTTATCGACGTCCGAGGCGATGGTCAACTCGACGTCCAGAGGCCGTGTAATGTAAATCTCCTAAGGAAGTTCTACACCTAGAACTCCGAACTGTATTCCCCCCGCCTTGCAATAAAATACATTCGACTCGCACAAATTGTGTCTACCCTCCAATTCTTGTGCCAATCGCACTCGTAACTACAACACTATGCTACTCACAAAAGTCGACCCTTGGCCACGCGACCGAGACGGTTAATTAGTGCGACGCAAGGGCATCGAAGAAATTCGAGCCTTGTGTCGTCCATGAAAAATGCCAACCCGAAGCCCCCATCATAGTCGCCCCTCTCGACTGGCCCGCCGGGCCAAGAAAACCGCACTCGCTTCTCACAGCGACCTGGTCCTCCGCATCCTCGGCACAACAAATCAAACGGTCAAGTACCACACCCGGGGACATGCTACAGTCTAAACCAGCGCAGATCGGGAACACACCAAGTACGAGAGCGCGCCTTGGACTCGCCACACGACTGGCTCCTCGAGTCAGGCGGAGTGACGCGCCATTTACAACGCGCTTCGTCCTCACCTACCTTGGGCATGCTACTAGAATGTCTAAGTACCAAGCTCGCGGACTCTCCCAACCGACCCCGTTCATGTCCGGGAAAATGGCTAAGTATAGAGCACCCCTTGGGGTCGCCAAGCGACTGGCTTCCCAAGCCACGGTGAGTCGACCTCAACCAACTAACAGACTACAAACAAACACAGATGCATAAACACTAGGTATACCCCATTAAAGGGCGGACGCGCTTGGGGACTCGCACAACAATACAATCCAAATTCAAATCGAACTGACTCACCATACTTCCATTCCTTACGGCAACAAAATATTGTTTGCATACAAGGGCACAAACATTTCTACTTCTACTAATACAAAAGCCAGTCGGCAAACTGTCTATTTCGCAGGCTTTGAGGACGACACGCCGCCACCACCACGAACACGGATGAGGGGCAACCATGGGTTCGAAGGGTACGTCGTCAAGCTGCCCGCCATCACCGACCGGAACGGCTGCTCCGTCTTGAAGTCACGGTGCACTAGATCGGCGTCGTTTGGAGCCACAATTGTCTCCTGGTACGGTAGAAGGTCGCCCATCGCCAGCAACCGCTCGGAGTACACAGCCGCCTTCGTGGTCAACCTCAGGACTTTGGCGATTTCCACCGAGCCGGTCGCCGATGGATACCCGCTGGTAACATTGTCGAGGTCGAAGTCATAGGGGAAGTGCGCAAGCCCAAGGCCCAGCGCAGTTGCGGCCCGCGGCAAAAACGCCGACAGTGACATATACTCGACCACCGCTGGCGCCCTTTCAATGTAGCGCCACACCTCCGTGAGCTTGCTGGGAATCACTTCCGTGGGCGAGAACTCCTGGGCAGAGTCCACCCGCATGGTGACGCACTGCTTAGCGACATATGTCTGTACCTCAGGCTCGTCGTCGAGTACTTTCCCTGCAATCAACACCAATTCAGTATCAGAAGGATGCACAACTCCGGGTTCACCCACTCAGGGATTCACCGGCATAAGCGACCCGCCTGATCGGGGACTCACTGACATAATAACAAGTCTAAGAAACTCACCAAGGAGTGGACGGCAGAGCCTAGAGGTGAAGTCCTGAAGAGCTGACAACTCATCTTGCAGTCCGGCGACAAGAGCGTCGGAGACCTTCCGCTTGTCCACCGTTGCAGCGATAGCAGCCTTGGCCCTCTCCTCCGAATAGCTCGCTTCCACCTTGGCGGCCTTGAGCTCCCTCTCCAGCTTGGCAACGCGCCTCTCCGCAACGGTCAACGATGACTGGATAACTTCCAACTTGCTGGCCGGGACAAGACCCTCGTAGGCCTTGGCAACCGCGGCGGAATGCTCCTCTGTAGTAAAATGAGAGTGAGACTCCAATCAAACACAAGCAAAGGAATTGAGAAGGTAACTCGAACACATACCTGTGGTCGTCTACAGCTGCTGATTCACCTCCTGCACGGATTAGAGGTCGCGATCCTTAGCGGCCAGTCGCTCCACCGATTCGCACTAAAGGCCCTGCATCAATGAAAGAAATGTGAGAAGTCAACGAAAAATTCCTAAGTGCCTAGCTGCTTAAATTCAGTGACTAACCACTCGGGGACTGGACACCGAAAAATTCCTAAGTGCCTAGACGCTGAAATTCAGCGACTAGCCACTCGAGGATTAGACAAGAAAAGTAATAAGAATCTACCCACTGAAATTCACCTAGCAGATCCTCGGGGACTGGACATACCTGGATAGTTACACCCAATATGGTGTGCAGTTCAACCGCATCTACTGACGACAGCACAAAGGACGCTGCTCGACGTCCATGCCCAATACTTCGGGAACTTGAGGCGAATGCGCCTTGGCACTCGCAGAGGAAGCCTTCAAACTTTGAAGCGAGGAAAGGTCGCCGCCACCACTCCCGAGGCACTAGTCGTGGGCTCCCACGCCACGACCAGCGCCGTTGGTTCATCCTGTTGTGACCAGGCGATCATGTCGGCCTTTGCGCCCGTGTTGACTCCAGTCGGAGCTTTGCTTGGTGCATCGTCAGGCTCATCCAAAATAACGATGGTGTCGTCGCCTTTCTTTTTCTTCGCGCCCTTAGCGGGCGCCTCGGCGTCATCACCCTTCCTCTTCTTCAAGGGTTCAGCCTCCTCCCCTGAGGCGAATGTTGGTACTTTGGCCACCGAGGGGTGACCAATCTTCTTCACACAAGTCCTATAAAAGGAACGACTCAAACAACAACTACAAAATGTCACACCGAGTCGACATGGCAAGTACGTACCTGGCGACTGGGATATAACGTAGGCTGATGCGGATGTGCGCCGACTTCTCCAATTCTGGGCCCAGCTTGCGGCTGATGCCCGTCTCGAACAGGGAAGGATCCCATGACACTGAAGGCTTCTTTGTTGACGAAGCCGCGGCCGCAGGAAGCTCCGTTCTGGTCGATGCGGGCGGCTCCTTTGACGGGGATACTTATGCGGTTGAAGTAGCTCCGAGCCCCGTGACTGTCGAGAATGAAGGGGGGATCAACGCCAGAAGCATCTCATTCTCCACAACGGCCGGATCCTTCGCCTCTAGTGCTCTCGTCGACGACGCGGCCTCTGTGTCGTCAGCTTCGTTGGTTGCTGCGGAGCTGTCCGCCGACTGGGGCGGAGACGCCACTTTGGGCGATTGTTTCTTCTTTGGCGATTTCTTGGGCGTCGCCCTCGCCCCCGTCATGCCCCTCGAGGCTCTTGCTAGCCTCGAGCTCGCGTTGCCGCAGCCCGCGAGTTTTCCGAGCTGCGGGAGCTGCGACCTCCACCGCTTCATCGTCATCATCGTTGTCATCGTCAGAAGACTCACTCAGGTCTTCCTCGACCTCTTCTGAGCTCTCATCGTCAACGGGAGGGAGCCAGCCCTCCACGACTTGGAACAGCTGAAATAACGGAGCATATTAGTAGGCCACGACTACGTCTCTGCGACTATGAAAATAGATAAGGCAAAACAAACTCACCATCGGCGCCTTGCGCTTCGCGGTGTATGGGGCAATCCCGGACTTAAGATTGCTATACTCCGCATCGGTGATCTTCTTCAACGTGGCGGAGTAATCATCGGCCTTCCAGTCGGCGGTGCAGGCCTTGGTTCCGTCGTCCCTGCAGGTGTATTCGTACATCCAATGGGAACGACTGGCCAGCGGCACCAATCGTTGCCCGAGCCAGCAATTGTACAAATTGATGGTCTCGAGCCTGTCCTTCTTCAACTGACGAATCGTCATCAGCGTATCGTCCACGACCATCCTCTGGTCCTGCGGGAGCTTGGCCACATGTAGCCGGCGTGGATAACTCCGCTTGGCGGTGTACGCTGGGAGCGGCACCTCACCGTCCGGGGTCGACTCGCTGATATAGAACCAGTGCTTATTCCACTCATTGTCCGCCTTCTTCGGAAGCATGAGGTCGAGGAAGGGGGTCTTGTTCTTCAGTTGGAACGTGATTCCTCTCGCTGGCAGCATCGGGCCACCAGCTCCTTCACGGCCAACTCGGTCGTGGAACAACTCCTGCTATAGCGGGATGTAGGAACGCCATGAAAATGGCGAGCTGATCGATGATGTGGGGCCCCAGATCAGAGGGCTTGATGGCGTAGTAGTCGCAGAACCGCCGGAAGAAGATTGATATAGGGAATCCCAGCCCCCTTTCTAGGTGGCTGGTGAAACAGATGAACTCGCTGGCGCGCGGATCTGGTTCCACCTCTCCGACCGAGGGGATTCGCCATCTTCGGGCGCAGAGGATCCATGTGTCTTCAAAAGAATTCAGCGTCGCCCTAGTGCACTTGGATTTTCCCCACAGTTCCTTCGGGGGCGTCATCGGATCGAGGATATGGACTTGCTAACTCGCTCGGGAGATTCTGGATCGAGAGGAAATGGGAGACTGAAGGGCGCACGGAATCGAAGGAAATGTGAGAAATACTCGCAACTCACCCGTCACTCTCCTTATATAGCAGTTGTCTCCCGCCAATTCTGGAGGAGCCGTTACCACCCGATGATTACGCCGATATAACCGCTGGATTATCCAACGGCTAGTTTGACCAAAAATGACGGTCCAACTTCGTATACTCGACTCACGGACCCATTCGCCAGAGTTGTGATTCGACTACTCGCCAAATTGGCGATTCAACTGGTCGCCGATATTACGACTGATGGTACATGCTGAGGATTCTTTTTTTCATTAAAGGAGTCCACCGCCGATTCGACTGGGCGTCCAAATTGGACCCGAATACTCCGACTGCCGAAGAACACCTATGACGAATCAACGACGGCCTCGAGGACTACTGATGGGGATATGGGGATATGTCGAGTGGGGTATACCCAGCAGGACGTTCCCTACTGGATCATACTCTCAGCGAGTGGGCCTGCAGGACGGCGACTGGACCACGATCCAAGAGGGAGCTAGGCGACCGGAAGCTGAAGGCCCAAAAGTGTAGCTAGGCCCAGTCGGATTAGGTCAAAACCCTCTGAGTCCTTATCCAACTTGATTGTAGATCTATAAACGCTAGCGAGGTGACCCTATATAAACCTCCCTAGGGCACGCATAGCACTTATGTTCCATCATACACACCATCGACTAGCCGCCGAGCTCGCTCACTATAATATCTCGATAATACAATCTAGCAGGAGTAGGTCTTTACCCTACTGGGGGCCAAACCTGGGTAAAACCTTGTGTCTCCGCCCTCATCTCGCACCGCAGATGGATGGCCGCTCTTTCCCCTCGTTCTACTACTCGCTGCCACTCGCAGCATCTGCCGTGGCCATTCCCACGACACGAGCCAAGGAAAAAAATTCATCATGCACATGTTTCTTCTAGTGTGAGGATGACACGTGGGACCAAGCAGCCTAATTAAACGGTAGATGCATCGAGGGATGCTATCAAGTTTCTAACAGGGAAAGGAAAAAAATTTATCATACATATGATTCCTCTAATGTGAGGTAGACATACGGGACTCATCAGCCTGACTAATCGGAAGAGGCATCGAACTACGTTATCGAGTTCAAATCAGGGAGGCATGATCGAAAAGTTTGGTCTGCTAGAGTCATTGACGTCCGGGACCCACACGCAAAAAAAATACTTCGGCGAGTCAACATCTCGCGAGGAAGCGGAAATATTACTTCTGACACGCGCCCGTCAAGTTTCCTCCATGTTTTTAGCGGTTTCGTCGTAGTAGAGGGGCGCGAAATCGGGAAAAAAGTTTTGCATCATCCATGGTCAAGCCAAGATTTTCGTCGCGGAAGACACGCCTTCTATGACGATAGACGTGCCCAGTTGTTGCAGAAGGAAACATTTCTTGTAGTTACGATACACTAGATAGTGATCAAGTGCAAGAACCATATCATATCACATTTAGCATATGATGTTTGTTTGCATCTTATATTGCTTATTTAGCACTTTAGTAGCATTATAAGATGATCCCTTATTTAAATATCAAGATAAAAATATGTCCTTTCTTTAGTATGCAAAGTTGAAAAAGTTCATCATTTCGAGACACCACGTGATGATCGGGTGTGATAGACTCAACAATCGCATACAATGGGTGTAAGACTGTTTTATACACACGAGTACTAAGGTTCTTACTTGGCGAGTCTAGCATGTACATACATGGCCTCGGAACACGAACCGAAAGGTAAAGCATAAGTCATACGGTTGATATGATTACCATATTGATGCACGCCTTTGAAGCTGCACCGACTCACGTGATGATTGACGACTGCAAGTGCACAGATCGTTTGTAGCTAATTTCAAAATAGATATATCGATCCCACAGGGAGCAGTAGGTGAAAGACTAAAATGCTTTTAACTAAAACTAAATGCAGTACTTAAGGAATAATTCTAAGGTGTAAGAAAAATAAAATTATTTTTGGGTTTTGGGTTGACTGAAATAGTAAAGTAAAATGAAATAAAACTTAATGCAGAAAGTAGTAATCACGTCTGTAAGAAAGATTGAAACTGCAATAGGGAAAAGGCGTTCTCGGGGAGTGGTGGCTACACCGCTAGCAATTTAGACTAAGTGATCAAGATTATTATAACAAATATTTTCATGATATGCATGTATGTGAGAGGATCTTCATATATGGACGATTAGGCATCAGCCACTGCTCACACCATCCTTCATAACCATAGCTGACAGATAAATGACATCAATCGTATTATCCCGCTATTAAGGGATTTCTCCCGCGGCATGGACATGGATTAATGAGTTCTTCTTGCTTCCCCAAGTTAGTACGTAAAGAATGACAACAACTTTAGAGTCACATTAAGGGCTACCATCCCTCCGTCTACTAACAAATAATCCCCTCCATCAAGTCGCCGTAAGAGGCAAATATTAAGAAGGTGCACAACTTCCAACATCAAGATGAAGACAATTAACACATACATATAATGATGTATAACATAATAATCCCTATCTCATCTCAATCATATACTAGGGTTTCTCCATATCCCCAAGAACTAATGATCTACTCGGACATGGAGGCAAACAACATCATGGCAATGGTAATGGAAATTATTTTCGATGAATAGTACTTGTATAAATCCACAACTAGTGCAAGAATTACAACAAGATCTAGATGGGATGGATGGAGATGATGGTGGTGATGAAGATGCAGCGGTTGATGAAGATGGAGATCGATGCCTTAGACTCCCAGATCTTCTTAGGGCGAAGATGGATCCCTAGGGCAAGTTTCCCCCTCCAGATCCCTTCCGGAGGTGAGGTTTTTGGCGATTTCTGGGTGTTCTGTATGTCATATCCCCGATCCAGTTGCACAGGGTGAACCTATTTGAGGCTGCGGTGTCGGCGCCAATTATACGGCGGGAACTATACGGCCGGAAAACTTTTCCCGACGTATAGTTGGTCGTTAACTCTTCTGTATCCTCCAATCGCTTCAGGGTTTCTTCTGAAATTATTGATATTTCCCAAATAAGCGATTTACATTGTTTTTGGCTCCTTTTCACTCCAATATAACTGGTCCAAGAATTGTGTCCATTAGATCCATCATCTGTCCTGATCCTAGTCAAAATAAACATAAAAGGTGCGTGCGAATGTTGTAAAATACCAAGATCCTACCACTATAATGCAAAATAATAATCTAAAACATGATGCAAATATACATTCATCAACTTCCCCAAGCTTAGACTCTTGCTTGTCCCGAGCAAGTTTAGCTTAATGGATGTGATCCTCATATTCATGAAGGTGAGTCGATAAAATAAATGAGGCGGTTGCAGCATGAGTTTATCATAAAGGATACATATAAATACGTTCATGGATAGTACCTTACTCGAACTATCCGAATAATATTAGCAGGCTTCCACACCTTTAGTAATTAACAGTTCATAAAAGATTATTATTATCAACATGATGTAAAAGTATTCGGTTCAACTGAATGACTTAGTGAGGTAGTACCAGGTGTTTTAGGATTAACATATTCACTTGGGATTCAACATCTCAAATGTCTCTTTGTCTTGCTACAATATAGTGGTATATGCCTATTTGCTCTTTGCACAGTTGATCTTTTTCTTCATCTTTTTCTTTTTCTTATTTCTCTATTTATATATTCATGCTCACGCTTTTGTTTAAGTGACGTGCAAAGGAGCTAG
The DNA here is from genome assembly GCA_910589765.1 of Avena atlantica. NCBI lineage: Eukaryota > Viridiplantae > Streptophyta > Magnoliopsida > Poales > Poaceae > Avena > Avena atlantica. The sequence goes on along the minus strand of OU342734.1, from coordinate 422,460,280 downwards.
CTATATATTCCACTTCATGTAGGAATTCAAAGTTTAACTATCTCAATTACCAAATTCCAAATATATATGAAGCATCTTTATAACTTGAATATTCTACTCAACTTGTTCTCACTCTATTTGATATCACTTATAATTTCTCCTTTGTTCAAGGTTTTTCTTTTTCTTCTTAGTTAGTTAGATAATCTCTCCTTTTTGTAAATCAAACCATTAACCTACAACATATTGATCAAATTATCTTTGTATGTTCCGTTAATGCCAGTGGTGTGGAAGACTCCTATTGCTATCATCTAGTGCAAGTAAAATCATACTCAAGCCATTCATATATCCAGTAAGACAAACTCAAACTCAATAATGCTCCATATATTATAATAAACTCGGAATTCGTAAATGGGATCAACTATCCTTGAAGGGAATTCTAATGATGCAATCTTTATTTCTAAACTCGAACTAATGCGAAACTAAAAATAACAAACATATGTGATTGATTACAAGATTTTAGAGATCTCCCCAAGCTTGAAATCAAGTCAGGCGGGATCAAATAATCCTTGTCGATACGTATTCCTCCTCCTGGGTAGGAAGAGTATTGCCTTCTTCTCCTGGGTTGCTAACTTTAGCTATGCTTGCGAGGCGGATGCTGATCCTGGCCATGTCGTATTGAAGCTTCAAAATTTTCCTCTAGAGGAATTTCTTCTCATCTGTTAACTCAAAAACAGTTTTAATCAAGAAACCAACTCTACCATCGATGCCATTGACCTTTTTCTCAAGGTCTTTGCTCATTATCCAGTAGGATTCAATCCCTTCTCCAATAGTTTTAACACATGCCTTTGAAGCTTTTTCCAATTGATAGATCTTATCATGAATCTCATCGTGCTGCACCTTCTTCGGTTTAAGAGGTGGCAGATTAAGACGAGGTTTATAATAAGATCCTATGTTGCGACGGTAAGGATTATGGAGATACTCATCCTTGCTCCTTCTCTGATCTGCTTGCCTCATCATCTCCATCCTTTGCACGAACATGTCCTCCCAATTTGGGGGAGTCTTGATCTCCGATCTGGATAACGACGGTGCTTCTTTTGGTTCCACTCCCTCGATCCTCTTCACGGGCTTCTCTTTCTTCTTCCTCCAAATCTTGTTGACATGGAAAGGCTGCATGGCTTCGCTGCACGGATGTTGTTAGAAGGGGCTTGTATGGATATGGTGATGTTTTTTCGAGGCTGGAGGTTGTGGCTCTACGAGAACTTAATGAAAAAGGTTAGATGCAATCGTCTTTAAAAGGGGGGTCAAAAACCCTAGCTGCCAAGCTTAACGAGCAACTATACGGACGCGGCCCGTATAGATCATGTTGTATAGTTACGAACCGACTATAGATTTTTATTTATCTACGACGGTACCAACTATACGGCCGCAACTATACGGCCGGAAAATTTCTTCCCACTGTATAGTTGGGCGTTAAATCTTCTGTTCCTTGGCATGAAAATTTGGGCATGCGATGAATAACTATACGGCTGTAACTATACTGCTGGAAAGTTAATTCATGCCATATAGTTGGTCGTTAAGGTTACAGTACACATCAAAATTTATTTGTTTCTTTGGGAATTATTTATTAGTCTAAAATTTAATGAAATACAAAATTTAACAGAAAAATGACAACTTAAATTTTCGACCAACATTAACATTTATTGAACGAGATTTTTATCATAACCAAATTTATTTTATTTCCCAAGAGCTTCAAGTGTTCCTTTATTCAATCTCAAACTTAACTAAAACTTACTTGAAAGTTTAAAACTTACTCGTCCCTTTATTTCACATGGGTTGCCTCCCATGAAGCGCTCTTTTATGGTCTATAGCTTGACCATAGTGTTGCTCACTTCGTCTCGATCTTATCCTTCTTCCAGTTACCACTCCTTCCATACTTTTGCTCAATCAACTCTTTTCGGGTAATTATTCGTATATCTTATTTTGCGCGATAATGCTTCAAGTGTTGTCCATTCACCACCCATGAAAGAGAGGGTGTTTTCCCTTGGAGCTTCACTGCTCCCGATGCATAAGCTTCTTCAACTATATAGGGGCCTTCGCACTTTGATTTGAGCTTTCTTGGAAAAAAATTAAGAGGAAAGTTATAGATCAAAACTTTATCTCCACTTTTAAAGACCTTATTCTCTATTTTTCTATCATGCCATATTTTTACTTTTTCCTTAAACAATCTAGCATTTTCATAAGCCTCACTCCTAAACTCATCTAAAGCATGTATGTCTAGTAAACGTTTTTCTCCTGCTGCTTTAAGATCATAGTTTAAGTTCTTGATTGCCCAAAAGGCTCTATGTTCCAATTCTAAAGGTAGATGGCACGCCTTACCGTATACCATCTTATATGGTGTCATACCCAACGGATTTTTAAATGCAGTTCGGTATGCCCAAAGAGTGTCATTTAGCTTGTATGACCAATCTTTTCTTGATTTATCCACCGTCTTCTCGAGTATGGTCTTTAGTTCTCTATTACAGAGTTCCACTTGACCACTCATTTGATGATGATATGGTGAAGCAACACGGTGAGTTACTCCATATTTGCAGAGGTTTTTCCTGAAAGTTCCTTTCATAAAATGAGAACCACCGTCAGTAATTAAAAATCTAGGAACTCCAAACCTGGGAAATATGACATCCTTGATCATCTTCACAGAAGTAGCTGCATCTGCATGGTTAGTTGGAATAGCTTCAACCCATTTAGTAACATAATTGACAACAACAATAATATGAGTGTAGCCATTTGATTCTATAAAGGGTACCATGTAATCCATTCCCCACACATCAAATGGTTCAATTATAAGACTATAATTCATTGCCATCTCTTGTATTTTGCCTATATTACCTCTTATCTGGCAAGCATCACAATATTCCACATACCTGTGTGCATCCTTGAACAAGGTGGGCCAATAGAATCCGGATTGAAGTACCTTTTCTACAGATCGCTTGCCTGCATGATGTCCTCCATATGGGCTGCCATGACAAGCTTGCAAAATTGAATTTATTTCATGATTAGGAACACATTTAAAATCATTCCATCAGGTCCATGACGATAAAGAAATAGATCATCCCAAAAGTAGTATTTGAGATGTCATACCAGGAGGTACAAATTTTCATGTGAGATAATTAGCATAATCTGCATAACAAGGATCAACGACTTTAACTTTTGCTAAGTATTCTCCTAGAAATGACTCATTTATAGGTACGGGATCGGTAATTATTCCCTCCATCCTAGATAGATGATCTGCTACTGGATTATCCTTACCCCTCTTATCTACAATTTGCAAATTATATTATTGTAGTAATAACACCCACCTAATCAACCTGGGATTTGCATCCTTTTTCACAAGAAGGTGACGCAAAGCTTGGTGATCTGTATGAATTATTACTCTAGAATTATTAATGTAAGATCTAAATTTGTCACAGGCAAAACTTATATCCAGGAACTCTTTCTCGGTAGTAGCATAATTTTTCTGAATCTTATTAAGAGTCCTACTAGCGTAATGAATAACATTTAAATTCTTCTCGTCTCGCTGTCCTATTACAGCTCCTACAGTATAGTCACTAGCATCACACATGATTTCAAAAGGTTCATCCTATTTTGGAGATTGGATGATAGGTGCTGAAACTAATTTGTTTTTAAGATTTTCAAAATCTAGAATGTAGTCATGGTCTAAGTAGAACGGATTTTCTTTATCAAGAAGGTTAGTGAGAGGCATAGCTATTTTAGCAAAATCCTGTATAAAACGCTTGTAAAAACCTGCATGTCCTAGAAACATTTTTAAGTTTTTAATGTCTTGAGGTATGGGAAGATTTTCTATAGCACTTATATTGGTATTATCTATTTCTATACCTTTTTATGAAACCTTATGTCCAAAAACTTAACCTTCTCTTTCCATGAATCAACATTGCTCCCAATTCAAAACTAAATTTGATTGTCTCCATCTCTACAAAAACTTGGTTAAATTGTAGAGAGAATTACCAAATGTTGTTCCACAAACAACAAAATCATTTGTTAGAACTTCCATAGTCTTCTCAACAAGATCATAAAAGATTTTTAAAACACATTCTTGAAAGGTTGCAGTTGCATTACATAAGCCAAACGAGATTAGTCTATAAGCATAAGTACCATAAGGACATGTGAAAGTTGTTTTCTCTTGATCTTCGGGATGTATAGAAATTTGAGAATAACTGGAATAACCATCAAGAAAACAAAAATAATAATTATTGCTTAGTCATTCTAAAACTCTATCCATGAACTGTATAGGTTTATGATTTTTCTCTGTCTCACGGTTTAGCTTTCTAAAATCGATGCACATGCAATACCCAACAATAGGTCTTATAGGGACTAGCTCACCATCCTCATTCATAGCTGCATCAAGACCCCATGTCTTGGTATGCAATGAGCTGGGCTAACCCATTTACTATCAGAAATATGATATATTATGCCGGCATCTAATAAGCGTATAACTTCTTTTCTTACTATTTCTTTCATTTTCGGATTAAGCCTTCTTTGTGTGTCAACTATAGGTACAACATCTTCAAGCATGGTAATCTTATGTGTCACAATGGATGGATCTATTTCTTTAATGTCACTTAGAGTATACCCAAATGTTTCACGATGTTTGATCAAAACCAAAATAAGTTTATATGTTTCATTTTCTGATAAATTTTTACTAATAATAACAGGACATTTATTTTCAATATCTAAAAATTCATACCTCATATTGTCTGGAAGTTGTTTCAATTCAATTGGTGGAGGTTCTTCGTCTCCTTTGATTACCAGTTCTTCATAGTCATGTGGGTTTTATGCTTATGGAATGGAGTCAAGGTAATCATCCATGTATTCTCTCATCATCTAGTGCCTCTTCCCAATTAACTAAGCTCCTTTCTAATTCATCTTGGGGAGTGCTGAAATGAATTGCGGCTAGCTCGCCAATTGTTTTATCTTCCTTGATATCTTATATTTCATATGGCCTCTTCTTTATTTTGGCGAAGTGGAATGTCATTTCCTCCTCTCCAAAAATCATTGAAATAGTCTCCTCCTTATTATCAATTCGAGTTTTGGTTATAGAGACAAAAGGCCTGCCTAAAATAATAGGATAAAAAGTATCTCGAGGCATATCAACAATATGAAAATCGAGAGGGTAGATGAGTGATCCAATAAAGACATAGACATTTTGAATAACACATTTCGGTTTTATATTAGTTCTATTAGACAAATTAATAGTAGTGTCTACCGGTTCCACATCTGGATTATTTAAATTGTAGCAAAGTTCCTCATAAAGTGATGAAGGCATAATATTTATAGTGGAAATCAGCTCACAAATTCCGTATAAGGAAGGTTCTCCACAGTATATAGGAGTCATAGGTTTAGAAGTTTCTTTACCTTGTATCTTACCTGTGATGAAGTCTGAAGTTTCAAAGTCTACCATAACTACTTCATTTTCCATTATTCATGCCTCCATAAGATCCTTAAATATAACAATATTTGAATTGGTAGCATCAGGGTTCTTTTCTGGTTTATTTGATCTTCTCCTTATATGTTCTTCCTTCCTGCACTTTTTTTTAATATTCTCTTGAATAGGTTCAGAGGAAAATTCTACCAAAGATGCATCCTCTCTTGCTCGCTTCTTTTCTTAGAGGAGTTTATAAGGTTCCCATTTCGTAGGTACCTATAGATGCCTTGCATAATTCTCAATAATTTTCTTTACCGGATAAGAATTAATACCATGGTTTTAATCATCGCACAAGTCCTTTCATCTGCAAGAAAATCGTTAATACAAGCATATTCAGAAGAACTATTCATATTGCTCTTCACATTTTTAAGACTTTCCGTTGTCTCTTTCATTTTCATTATTAATTTCTAGGCTTTATCATAGGTATAAGATAGAAAACTACCATTAGAAGCGGTTTCTAGGCTTGTCCTATTTGTATTGTTAAGACCTCCATAGAAAGTATGGGTGATTAACCAATCAGGCAAACGGTGAAGGGGGCAATTGTCTAGATAGATTTTATACCTTAGATAGCCTTCATATAAAATAACATCAGTATTATTTTTGAAACTAATAATATACCTCTCATCCTATGAGCTTTGCTTTCTGAGTAATATTTTGACGGGAAATTGGTTATCAAATCCGTCCACGTCCTTGGTGCTTATACGCAAAAGGATCTATAGCAGTTGCAAACATTATTGGAGAGAGTTTGTCTAAACAACTGGATTTTAACCTTATCAAGGTCATAATCATCAAATATAAAGGAACCAAAAACATCTTCAAAGAAGTGTAAGTGTCCATATTATGGCATCCCGCAAAACCACTACTAGAAAATCGCGTTGTTTTTGTGCATTGCATCATCATGACCTCAGCATGCATCTGTTTGCCTAAAAGAATTTGCTAAAAGCCTAGTTTTGCTTTGTACAAATACCCCTCTTTATTTCAAATGCAAAACCTCGATCGTATCGGATATTTTATTTACCTATAAAATAATTGCAAAGTAGTCTTGTTTTAAAATAAACAAAGAAAAACAAACAAATATTTTACAAAATGATAAACCTAAACCTAATCCCTAACCTACCCAATCCTAGTCTACCCACCAACCGCAGCTTGCCACCTCCCTTTTCCTCCACCTCATCACACCCACCACCACCTCACCAATCCTCTCTCCCCACTCCCCACTCCTCTCCCTTACACCCCAGCCCCACCTGCCAGCCCCCCCACTTCCCCAGCAGCCCTCACCCACGCCACCACCCGGTCAACCACCCGGCCCCACCTGCCAGCCCCGACCCTAGCCGGCCCCACCGGCCCACACCTGCCTCTCTCCCTTCCCCACCTTCTCCAACCTCTCTCCCCACCACCCGCACGCGCCGGCCTCCACCAACCTCGCCTCCCCCTCGGCGCCGCTCCCCGTGCTCGCCCCGTCTCCTCGCCCCTCTCAGGCACTGCGCTTGCGCCGCCGGAGCCGACCGCCCTCGCCGCTTCCGGGCCCGCCCTAGAGCGCCGCCGCCCACCGCCCCAGCGCCGGCCCCGGCCTCGTCATCCACCGTCCGCGAGCCCGTGGCCCGGCCAGGCCACGCCTCCCTTGACCCCGCGCCGGCCTCGCTCGCCGCCTCCTCTCTGGCCGCCGAGCCGCTGCCCTCCCTGGCCTCTCCCCGCCGGCGCCCGCCTCCTCTCCGGGGCCGCCGACCCCGTCATCCGCCGCCCTGAGCCGGCCCGTCACCCACGCCGCCGTGGTCGTTCCCGACGCCCTCTGCCGCTGCGAGCTCGCCGTCCGCGCATCGCCTCCACCGCTCCCCACCTTCCTCGCCACCGCGGCCATGTCGTGCTCCTCCGCCCCGCCCTGCCGTCGCGGGCCGCGAGCAGCCTGGGCCGCGCCTCCCTGCAAGCTCGCCCGGCCGGCCTCCCCTCTCCCCCCTCGGTTCTCCCGGGCGCCGCTCGCGTTGGCCTCCTCCGTCGCCCTCGGCCTCCGCTGCAGAGCTCGCCGGACAGCCGCCTCCTCCGTTCCGTCCCCGCGGCCGAGCCGCGCCACCCTGGCCCAAGCTCGTCATCGACCTCGCCGGCCTCCTCCTCTGGTGGGCAGCAGCTCGTCCGAGTGGGCGCTGCCGCCGCCTCCCGCGGACATCCTTCGGCCCGGCCTCGCGGTGTGCCTCCTCGGTCGTCGCCCCGAGAACGCCCCTCCTCCGCCCTGCCTCTGCGAGCCCTCGTCGACGGGAGCCGCGCCACCGCCGTCTCCCCGTACACCACCTCCTCCTCTGCGGTCGCCTCTCCGCCTCGCCGGCCATACCGCGCCGTGGTCGCAGGACCTCGCCGAGCTCGCCGACCTCCTCCGTCTGTGAGCCATGCATGTTTTCCGTTGCCCTGCACGTCTTCAGCGCCCTGGTCAGTCGTCGCCGAGCCACGCCTTCCGACGGCCATGGCAGCGTTTTTCCTCGTGGGACCTCGTTCTCTGTACCGGTGTTGGCCGATGTGGTGCATGTGCTACGGGTGCTCTATGTAAGATCGTCCCCAAGCCACCCTGCCGACAGATCTTCCTGATGTTGTTCAGCTGTGGTGAGAAATATGTCGACTATGCGACGCATGGCAAGATCTTCGGAAATACCCCAACTTAGACCACTGGAGTGCGACAACAAGTTCGGCACCGACCCGAACAAATCCGGTGAACCCCGATACCCTTCCGAGTTCGACATCGACTACCCGGACGCCAAGATCACCGTCACGGAACGACATGATCTTCTCCTCGGACGCCAAGATCTACCTCCCGGACTCGAAGACCGTACCTTTGCGGAACAAGTTCACGGCCAACAACCAAAGTCGGAACCCCAAGGTCGTCCACACGGACTCGGAGGATCCCCGGACGACGAGCCCTTCATCTCGAACGCCAAGTTCGTCGAGAACCCGGACGCCAAGTACTTCACCCCGGACACCGAGACCCTGGACGACAAGTTCTCCTTCCCGGAAGCATTGACGCTCGTGCGACAAGACCTACTTCCCCGATCCGAAGACCCTAAATCCCGGAGTTCGGGAACGATCCCGTCGAACCCTGAACCCTGAGACCGAACCCTCGAACCCCAAGATCGCCGAATCCAATGTGTGACCCCTTTTCTCGAGCCCTATTTTATAAATGTAATAACAAATTGAAGCACATTAAATTGTCATACTCGCATGCATAATTGTGTGGTTTGGGGGCCTTATGCCGATTCACCTTATAATTAAATATGGGACCCATATGCGGGCAAATCTAGTCTTATATTGGGCCCATTTAAATTTGTGTAGTGAACCGGTGATATAGTTTTGCCTTGTTAAGACAACATTTAATTGCGGGGTAGATAAATAACTTGAACCGTTTAATTAATTGTTGGGACCCCGGTTCCACTTAATATGGCCTAATTGCACCGCACCTTTGCCATGCCATACATCATACATGCATCATGCCCGATTTTCTACCGTAGTATTAAATAGTGCATCCGGTGTTTCTTCTAGTGTTTTGCTTCTTCACGGACTAGGCCGATGAGTTGATGCGAGTGTCGACCCGATCTTCGGTTTAACCGTCGGCAATGTTTTCAGGCGAGCATCTCCCCCTTTCTACCTATCTTACTTTTATAGTATTTATTCCCTCCTGTTGATCTATTGCTATCTGTGTTGCGATGCTCTAGTTTTCGTACCCGTGATATCCCTTGCAGCCTTATATTACCTTGGACACATACTATTACCTGTTGATTGGTAGATAGTTGGACTCGTGCGTCGTAGTCGCTTGCTCAAGTGCTGTTGCGTGTCGCCAAGTACCACAGTTGTTGGAGTATTTGCCGCATGTTTATTGTTGGAGATGATCATAACTTTAATTACTGTTTAACAACTAAAATTGAAGTACGTAAGCAGAGGCACAGGTGGTCAATAGATGTTATTAGGTTGTTAACCGTCCACTTGTGTCCCGTAGGACCCCGAGTACTTGATACATGTTCCTTGAATATTCGCGCTATCCACATCCGGGAGGATTATGGGACCCCCCTGAGCCAGAGCTTTATTCATTCTTATTTCTTGGGGCCACAAACTAGTTTGAGGTTTTATTTACTATCCTGTGCTTATGCCATGCTTTACTGCTTTATTTACGATTGTGCGAGGAGCACACTGTACTGTTTAGGATCGTGACCCGTTTACGCAGTATCGACAAGCCCAGTTTTGGGTTCCCAGTCGCTTACAGACGGCCCCACAAATCTTGAGTCCGTCTCGGAGTCAGCTAGCTTCGTTGCGGGTGTACTCAACGGGGTGGCCCCCGGAAATATTTCTGAATCTTGTGATTGCTTTGTCGTGAAGGCCTCGTTGGGTTTTGATTTGGTTTTTCCGAGGTTGATCGAGTGTGTGTTGCTATTTGTGCACCCCTGCAGGGTAAAACTTTCTGAAAGCCGTGTCCGCGGTTATGGACGACTTGGAGCACAGTATCTCGATCATAGACAACTATAACTAAAGTAGTGCCATGAATTTGACTTTATAATGACTAGTAATCAGCTACACTATAATGGAATTGCTAAATAAAACTGCCAACAATTGCTTGTTTGGGTTGTCGCTTGCGACCATTGAATCTGACTAGTAAGTATTGCAACTATAATGGAATGGCTAAATAAAAGTACCAACAACTGCTGGGTTTTGGGATATCTCATGCTAATTGTATCTGACTAGTAAGTGATGCAACTACAATGGAATGGTTAACTAAAAGTGCCCACTGCTTAATTTCTCAGGATGGTTATCTATACCTGACTAGTAATTTCTGCAACGATAACTGAATAAATAAAATTGCCAACGGTGTGAGTTCCTCGGTTGACTTCCTCGTTTGGTCTCAAGGGGGAAACACCAGGATGGGTTTGTCTGATGGTAGAATCAGGTTGGTTCCGAATAGGTCTTTCTTATCCCTCTCTGATAGCCGCCAGCTGTATCGAGTCTCTATAGGTTGTTTGGTGCATGCTGCCGCTGCCGCTTCAGTCCACCATACCTATGTAGGCGAGGACCGCCGAATTCTAGCCTCGCCGTGTACTGGCCTCAGTACTGACGCTCCTCTTTTTCCTTTGCCTTTGTCGGCACCCCTTTTGTTTAAGCAGGTTTTGAGATCGACGTCGTTAGCAGGGTTACCCTTCCGGCTTGGCCTGGGCAGGGTTATGGACGCTATTGGTTATTCTTCAGGGCTCTTAGCCCCATTTGCATCTTGTCCGTAGTCGGACGCTGTATCATTTTCAAGGTGATTTGGATCTTTGTCCTGTATATCTGTATTCTTGACTCATGGAGTCGTGTTGTATATATATATCTGTTCTGTGGGTCCCATCGAGGACTGTTGTGTAATGTTATTACTTCGTTTTCCACCCGCACGAAAGTGCCTGGTGGGCACCTTTGAATCGTTTCTATGCGGGTTTGGCGGGAATCGCTGAAACTTGCATAGGGTCGATTCTGAGGGTGTTACACATATGGACTTTCTTCATTGGTCCCTACAAACTTCTTAGAGTTAAGTAATTCAAATAATAAGGGATGGATCTCAATACCATTGGGGAGTATGCTTTTATTGATAGTTATAAAAGCTTCCATGGGCGAACCCATATTCGTTACTGCCTCAAGCTGCATTAAATGCTAAGTCTTTTCCATTGTTATGGTCTTGGAACTCAAATAAAAAATTAGTACAACAAAAGTAAATAACTAAAAGTAAAGTGACTTATAGCGCTAAGCTCCCTGGCAACGGTGCAAGAAAATAGCTTGATGACTGCAAGTGCACAGATCGTTTGTAGCTAGTTTCAAAATAAAGATATCGATCCCACATGGAGTAGTACTTAAGGAATAATTCTAAGATGCAAGAAAAATAAAATTGTTTTGTGGTTTTTGGTTTTGTGAAATAGTGAAGTAAAGTGAAGTACAACTTAACGCAGAAACTAGTAATTGTGTGTGTAAGAAAGATTGAAACTACAATAGGAAAAGGCGTTCTCGGGGAGTGGTGGATACACCGCTAGCAATTTAGACTAAGTCATAACGATTATTATAACGAATATTCTCATGATATGCATGTATGTTGGAGGATCTCCATATATGGACGATTAGGCAGCAGCCACTGCTCACACCATCCTTCATAACCACAACTGACAGATAAACGACAACAATCGTATTATCCCGCTATTAAGAGATTTCTCCTGCGGCATGAATATGGCTTAATGAGTTCTTCTTACTTCCCCAAGTTAGTACGTAAAGGATGACAACGAATTTATATTCACAGTAAGTGCTACCATCCCTCCGTCTACCAACAAGTAATCACCTTAATCAAGTCCCCGTAAGAGGCAAATATTAAGGAGGTGCACAACTCCCAACATCAAGATGAATATAATTAACACATACATATAATGATGTATAACATAATAATCCCTATCTCATCTCAATCATATACTAGGGTTTCTCCATCTCCCTAAGAACTAATGATCTACTCAGACATGGAGGCAAACAACATTATGGCAATGGTAATGGAAATGATTGTCGATGAATAGTACTTGTATAATTCCACAACTAGTGCAAGAATTACAACAAGATCTAGATGGGATGGATGGAGATGATGGTGGTGATGAAGATGCAGCGGTTGATGAAGATGGAGATCGATGCCTTGGCCTCCAAGATCTGCTTAGGGTGAAGATGAATCCCTAGGGCAAGTTCCTCCTCTAGATCCCTTCCGGAGGTGAGGTTTTCGGCGATTTCTGAGTGTTCTGTATGTCATCTCCCCCATCTAGTTGCATGGCGTGAAACTATTTGAGGAGGCGGTGTCGACGCCAACTATATGGCGGGAACTATACGACCGGAAAACTTTTCCCGCCGTATAGTTGGTCGTTAACTCTTCTGTACCATCCAATCGCTTCGGGGTTTCTTCTGGTATTATTGATATTTCCCAAATAAGCGATTAACATTGTTTTTGGCTCCTTTTCACTCCAATATAACTGGTCCAAGAATTGTGTCCATTGGATCCACCATCTGTCCTGATCCTGGTGAAAATAAACATAAAAGATGCATGCGAACGTCGTAAAATAGCAAGATCCTACCACTATAATGCAAAATAATAATCTAAAACATGATGCAAATATGCACTCATCAATGATCAGTCTTGGTGTAGTGGATTTGGTTCATGTAATCACCAAAAAAACTAGAGGGATGTTGGTTTTGAGTGGGAGATAATTTATAATTTGGATTAGCCGAACTCAATTTATCATAAATTAAATCAAAGTGAATTTGCATGATTTGTTATAATCATTGGCATTCGTTCACTACCTTATGCTTAGTTATAATTGAGATAATAGAACTATATAATTCTGGATATTTACTTTACAAACTGGTATCGTATTGTTTTGAGTGTCAATCTAAAGTTTGAAGTCCTATTGCAAACTTTCAGCAAACTCCCTTTACTTCATGAAATTTAATAATTAGTATTAAATCAAGAGTAACAATTCCAGTGTAAGTATCTAAAGAATCATGTTTGCCTCCATAATTCTTAATATTCAAAAGATTGTTTTAATATCAAGGTTATCTAGGAGCTGAAAGAATTGTTTTAGAAACTATCATGTGTGGAAGATAATGCGATATCTGAAACAATGTTTTGGTTGTAATATGATAGAGAGTATAATTTAGCAAAATATATGTTATCATATTAGATGAGAAATTGCGAAGGTTGGAGATGCTAGACATCCTAATCATCCAAAAAGGTTTTGGAAAGTAACATTGTACTCGCAATTCTCCTTTATAAGCTATAGCAGCTTGATCATGAAAGTTGTCATGATAAGGATGAATAGAAGATGTAGGTAAAATGTTTACTACATTAAAATATTACTAAAGAATGTTTTTGAAAGAACGCCAAATATTTGATGATGGTGATCTACTTCAAAGTGCAAGTCCAAAGGTATTAGTATTTTACTATACACGCTTTGGACTATGTGTCATGTATATGGCGCCACTGTTGATGTTGATAGATTCTTTTAAAAGGAAAAAGGAGTGTTGAAAGAGAATCTCAAAAATATTTGGTAGAAAAAGAAAAGACTGGAAATGTCAAGCTTAGGTATATAGATGATATACATGTTATGGTTGTATTCTTTGCTTGTTAAACAATGTGGTTCCTAGGTATTGGATACCGAATTGGTTGGTGTGAAATATCATACAGGACAACACAATTCATGAACTGCAATGGCCTAAGTAACCAGCAAGAGAATATGTATGTTATGATGTTCATAAAAAAAGTGTTGTTGTATTTCTCATTGACATCAAAGCTTGCCTTCAAGATTTGTTATTTTTTAGGTATTATGAGAACACAAGGTTGTTCAAATAATTGTTGTATTCCATATAAGATGGATGATTTATAAGTCTAGTTGGAGAAATCATGCTCATAAAACTAACGCTAAAAATGTCGCAAGACAAATGATTGAAAGATCACTTATGAAGTGACATCGCTGTTTAAATTATATTGGAAAGAAAAACATGTAGAAACTCCATGTTGATGGAATTTTGGAGTCTTTTGATTTTGATCAAATGACACTTGTGATATTTTCCTAGGGATAATTGAAATTTCGTTCAAAGGCCAAAGAAGAACGAACAGCTAAATTATTGGAATTTATACATATTGATGTATGTAGTCCATTATGTGTAGTCTGAGTGATGGAATTCAACTTCATATGCATTCTCCAAAAAATTGAGTGAATATTCACTTAATGGGGAAGAAGTGTGAAATATTTGAAAAATGTTCAAAGACTTTCAAGATGAAGTGAATCATTGTAACAAGAAAATAAAGAATTTATGATTTGATTATAAAGGAAGATATTTGAGTTACAAGTTTAGCAAAACACCTAAAGAATTAAGGAATCGTTCCATAGATTTGCATTTTCCGAAACACCATAGGAATATGGAGTGTTCGAGATATCTAATGATACCTTGTTTGACATGGTAAGATCAAAGGTGTCATTTATAAAACTGCCATTATATTTTAAAAGATAAAATCTTTAGAGACTACCGCTTTTACACTAAAAAGAGCTCCATCTTGATCCGTTGAAATGACACCATATAAGTTATGGTTTGGGATAAAACCCAGGTTTCCTTTCTTAAATTTTGACATGCTAAGTATAAGTAAGATGTTTACAAACAAAGTCGGATGAGCATGTCTTTGTAGGTTATTTCGAAAAACCGTTGGGTATTCCTCCATAACACCGAAGACAAAAGTGTTTGTCGCTTAGAACGTCAAGTTTCTTGAGAAAGAATTTTTTCGTAAAAGTTAAGTGGGATGACAATAGAACTTTGATAAGGTTATTGAACCTGAGCTATATGTGCTAAGTTGCGCAGCTCCAGAAAATGTTCTGGAGGCAGCCACAATGCTCATGGCTCATGTGTCTCAAAGGTTGTGGTCACGGAGGTCTAAGTTCCTATTGAACCGAGTAAGTTGGGTAAACAATCAAATACTAAGATTTGAGAGTAAAGCATTATTGTTTGACAATGATGAACCGACTACATGCAAATAATTAATGATGGGCCCTGACTCCGTCAAATGGCTTGAAGCCATAAAATCTATGATAGTTCCATACACGAGAAATCAAGTTTTTGAACTTGGAATACCCTACAAAAAGGTGTAAAACATATCGACTGTATTTGGATCTATAAAGAAACAAACATGGATGTTTCACATCTATGAAATAGTCGACATGTCATAAAATATTTTACGACAATGTTCAAGGAATCGACTATGACAAGATTTGATCTTTCATAGCAATATTTAGTCTAGATGGATTAATGTAGAAACCACTACATATAATTTTGGTATATGGTAGTTGAACAAACAAAACAAAGTTCTTCTAATAGAATGGTTACCTAGGACGTGTACATGACACGGTCCAAATGGTTATTTTAATTCAAAGGATGCTAAAAGGGCATGCAAACTTCAATGGTTGAAGTAAGCATCGCGGAGTTAGAATCTTCACCATGATGAAACTATTAAAAGGTTTAAATTCATCGGAGACGATGAAGATGCTTGCATTTGCAAGAAATTAAGTGGGAGCGCTGGACATATTTCTAATACATTATGTGGAGGACATCTTGTTGATTGGAAATGATGTATGTTTTATTGACACAGGTTAAGAATTTCATTTCGATGAAAGACTTGGGCAAAACCCGAATATTAGGCGTGAATATCTATTTGGATAGACTGTGACGCTAATATGGTTGTGCCATACATACATATATGAGATGTTGAATAAGTTCAATATGGAAATGAAAATAAAGGTTCTTGCCCCATGGAAAGGATTGAAACAAGATTCAAGTGCTTTGACACTTAGTGAGTGAAATCACAAGAATAGTTTGATCAATCATACCGTGATATGTACACCTCCACATATGTCCCGTGCTCTAAATGTTATGAGCATATACCAGAATGACTCATAAGATGATCATTGGACGATAGTAAGGATATTCTTATGATCTACTGGAAGAACTAAGAATATATTTATGTGGAGGTGATAAATAGTTACAAATAGTTCATTGTAAAATGTTACATTGGTACTAGTTTTGTCAAAGATTAAGTTTATCTCAATTTAAACTATGGGTGGAACAATGTAATGAAAAGGATATTCCATGATAGATTTGGATGAAGTCCAAAATTAAGACATTGTGACGGATACTACAACAAAAAAGGCTAAGTATATGACTGTTATAGTAGCAACAAAGGAGGGCATTTGTGTCAAGTAGTTTTTTATCATACTAAGGTGTGGTTCACAACGGGCTAACACTATAAAGATATATTGTATGACAATAGTATCGACATGATTTAACCCCAAGGAACTAAAGGTCTCACCAAAAGAACAAATTTATACAATGCTATCTCATTAGAGAATGAGTGATGCGTGGAGACGCAAAGACATGCAAATACACACAGACCTGAAAGTGTCAGATCTGAAGATTATGTTTACCACTAGAAAACACGTATATACAACACCAGAAAGACATAAGTGTTGGATGCGCAAGTTCTTCAAACTAGATTATTATTGACTCTAGTGCAAGTGGGAGACTGAAAGTAATATGCCCGAGAGACAATAATAAGGTGGTTATTATCGTATTCCTTATTTATGATAAATGTTTATTTCTGATGTTATAATTGTATTCACTGGAAACATTAATACATGTGTGTTTAATAAAAAAATAAAGTGTTCCTAGGTATGCCTCTCATATAAACTAGCTCGTTGATTAACAAGATGGTCAAGGTTTCCTCATCATGGACATTGAATGTTGTTAATAACGAGGTCAAAACATTGGTGGAATGATGCGATAAACATTCGTCCGAAGTATAGTAATACGATCAAAGTCATTATGTTTAAATTTCTATAACATCGTTACAAGTAACTTTAGTCCTTATTCTATGAGGTCATGTCAATCACTAACACAGGAAGAGTAGCTTGATAACATCAAACGTCACACCGTAACAGGGTGACTATAAAGATGGGTTCAGATACTCCGATAGTGTTATGTAGAGGCTCATGGATCAAGAGTGGGATTTTTCCATCCCGATGACGGAGAGATATACTCTGGGCCCTCTCGGTGATATCATATTGGTATAGCTTGCAAGCAAGTGATGGAGATCACTAGAATGTTATATCACGGGAACGAGAAAAGAGTACATGTCGGTAACGAGATCAAACTAGGTATGGGGATACCGATGATCGAATCTCGGACATGCAAAATATCGTGAGATAAAGGGATTTAGTTACAATGTTAAAGGTTCACACGATCACATGGAGTCATCGTGTGGGAGTCAGTACGGATCTCCAGGTCCCGCTGCTGATTATTAATCGGAGAGGGGTTTTGATCATGTCTACATTATTTGCGAACTATAGGGTGACACACTTAAGGTATACCGACACCATTTGGAGCAAATAAGATGCAAGAAAGCGCTGGAATTATTTCAATGGAAACCAGAATTGTTTCGGGTGAAATTGCTGAAACTGGTTCTACATGCGAAATTGAAATGTTGCAAAGGGTTTTATGTGAATGTTTGTTAATTAATGTAATTAACAAAATTCTGAATAAATAAATAAAAGGAGTTTTATTAAGTGAGAGATTACATTAAATTTGGTGGAAATTTAATGGATGTGAGTGGATTTTTTATTGGAGGCATATTTATGTGAGTGGAGGCTTTTTATTTTGAGTGGGAGCTCCACCCACATGAATGTGGAAGAGGTGGGGGAAGCCACCATGCCATGCCCCATGGCTACCTCCCCTCTCCCTATAAAAGGCTCCCCTCTCCTCCTCTCATATCACACCTCCTAGTGAAGGATCTCTCTCCCCCTCTAGTATTTCCCCATGGTCTCGGACTAGCGAGATACATGTTCCTGGTGGCTTTTTCTGGAATAAGGATTTGCTACTTACGCTGCATTGCTGGAGCGAGGTCGCGGAGGTGGTCGGGGTTCTGAACGTGTGTGCGATCATGGATGCTCTACTGAGTTGTGATGCTGCCAGACTTCTACATGATCTTGAGATCGGCAAGAGATCGACTACATCACCAACGAGTACAAACTCGTAAAGTTTTATCAGTCTTCAAGGGTATGTATTCTGAATGTATATCCACCCGTTGATTGTATCTACATAGATGGATCGTGGCGTATACCGTTACCATCATAGGAAATTTTTTGTTTTCTATGTTGTGGACCCCAACACTACCCATCTCCAACTCCCAACAATGGTAACACCCAGAACAACCCTTCATATGCTAATTCAAGTGATGATGATTGTTCATTGCCTAGTAGTCCTCTATGTGGAACAATTATATCTAATATATGGGATGATGAAAGTGATATAATTGAGTTAGATGATCCATTATGATTATTAGATGACTTGTCATTATGCGGTGATTCTATTCAAAATTATGTGGTTAAGTTTACTGTTGATGCTTGCAAATATTGTGAAAGAGGAAGAGATAAAAACCCTCTTTAAGTTTCCACTCTATTTAAAAGGAAATCTATTGGTAATTATATGCATAGGATACCAGAAAGTTGCTACTACTTATTAATATATATAATGCCAATGCATAGGAAGAAAGTTAGACTTAAATATTAATGTGTGTGTGCTTTGTGGTGTGCTCCATATGCTTTCAAATACTATCAGTTTGAGCATACTTTGATATCCGTGTAACATGTAAAATAACTTTAGCCCCTGTTATTTAACAATTGGTTTAATATTTTAAATTAATGTAAAGTTTGGAAAAGCAAATGAGAAGGATTAGCAATGGAGAAGTTGGGGTCAACCTTGAGCATGATTTTTTTTGACCCGTTACTATGAAGCAAAGCCCCACAGCAAAATTTTATTTAAAGAGAAAAGGAGTACCAAATAATTAAAAAAAGACCTACTAACCAAAAGACAAGTTTAACAAACACACAAACAGTTCCCAAAGTCCATCATGGCAGAGCATCAATCCAAGCTAGCAACTGATCCTTGTTCTTCTTTTTAATCCTATACTGAAGTAGAGTGAGATCATGCATGAATTTGCATTTGCATCTAGCAAACAATGCCTTTTCCCCTTTAAATATCTTCTCATTACGGAGCAACTAGATATTGTGACATGCCGTGATCACCACTTCCATGAAAAACCCTTATTGAAGCTTCTCTTAGCATGAGCCATCACACTCTGAATATTGTCACCAGATTTCCAAGAAATTTGTAGGTAATTCCAAATGCGGGTACTAAAATTACACTCAAAATACAGATGAGCTCTATCTTCATATGATCTGATGGGCATAACTTAGTGTGTATCATTCTTTACCTTCCAGTGTTGACACAACAATAAATCACGAGTATTTGGTCTCTCTGGTAAGAGCGGCCAAGCAAAGACTTTGGTTTTCATTATATAACAAGACTCCCAAAGCCACTTATAAACATTAGGAACCTCAATGTGCGAATGAATTATCTTGTAGAATTTTGTAGAAGTATATGTTTCACCCCATCTATAGCACCAGGCGTCATTTTTCTCTGACCTCGGATGGGTTGCCAACACTCCTTGCAAGTCCAGCAACTCCCTATGTGCTGCAGCAGACAATATTAAATAGAATAAACTCTTAAAATCCTCTACACTCAGAGACGAATGTGCCGACATCTAATCATTGAGCACATAGGAGAATAGACGTGGGTATCACTGTTTTGAAGGACTTACAAAGTTCTGCAACATCCAATTATCTGACCAAAACAATAAAGTGTCACCTCTACCCATCTTGACTACAGCCACACCTCTGAAGTTGTCAATCTGTTTTAGTACATCTCTCCACCAAAACGACACACACATGTTCTCAGCATAAGGAACCTTTCCCTGATAGTGAGCTCGCCAATGGAACCATTGCAAAGTCTAAATCATTAAAACTTTCCCCACATTAAAACAAAATAAAAAGAGTGTATCTTTTGTAATATATTAGACTCTTGAATAAAATGGTTTCCCAATAATTACTATAGTTTGCATCTTGGTAGAAATTATTATATCATTTGTTTGGAGAACTAACCATTTTTTAGGCAATGAAGGATCATGAAGATGAAGATATATCTTTGTTTGAGATGAGTAACATGATATGACAAGAAAGAAATAGAGGACAAGAACTAGCAAAGACAAAAGCTTGGGTATGCCCAAGCATCACCCTCTTCTTTCAAGTAATATCATTTCAAACTCATGTTTTATTTTTATTATCATTGACTAAATTGGCTTGTTATAATAGTTTAATGCATACCATGCCCTTTAACTGGATTACTATCTCCTACCTAATAGGTTTTCTAAGTAATAGGCATGTTACATAGTTTAATCCTAGACCTATCAGTCCAGTAGATTATTGTCTCCTACATTGTTTGTTTTTTCCTAAACCCTATACTTGTTCATCCAACATAATATTGTCTTCTAAGTAATAGGTAGTTATACATCGATTAGTAAAATTACTTATCTCACAGAGCAGTATATTACATCATCTCAAGAAACATAATCATGTCAACTATAAGGTACTTATGTATCGTTGTTCAATGATGGTTTCAATGAATGGTATGTCGAAAAATCTCAATAACTAACAAAACATTATATTACAATATCTCAATAAACATAATCACAAAAACAAGTATAGTGCATCATATCAACAAACATAATCATGTAAACTACAATGTTCTTAGGTCTTATTACAACAACAATGTTTTCAGTGAATGGTGTGTTTGAAAATCTCAACAACTCACGCAAAATTATATTACAATCCCTCAACGGACATAATCACAAAAACATAGTTTCAATGCAATAGTAACCTATGTTACAAATACAGGCAGGGGAACCTTGCATTCCATATGAAAAGCCTTGGGTAGCATAACTCTCATTAGATTTGACCACCCTCTACATCCACTATAACCTATTCAACAACATCAGGAATGGTAGTCAGGAAGAATACTCATGGCTGCAAGTGCATAGACCGTTTGTAGTTAGTTTTGAAGTTAAGATGTCGATCCCGTAGGGAGCCCAAACGTAAGTGTTTAATGGTGAAGTCTCTATCGCACTCAAAGTTGTCACAAGTCTTCGAGTGAATTTACTGCAAGTGTTGAAATAAGAATGAGATTTGGATTAAAATGATTGTATTTAAATAAAACTAAAATGTAAACTTTAGAAATAAAAAGCATAAAAGTAAAAACGATTTGTTTATTGTTTTCTGTAGATGACAAAATAGGCGCGAGGAGATTCAGTTCATGGTGATAGTGAATGTGCCAGGTGGATGAGTGATAAGTGTAACAATTATATTCTTATAAGAAACCCATAATTAGCCGTAACTCCTCTTGGTATATTTCATCCCAACTTCAATAATCCTACTAGTCTGTTACCAAAACCATGGTCACTCACTAGACGATTAAGACCTTCAGATTGCTTAGCAATTAAGCTCCTTGGATCAGACTAATGCAATAGACACAGTGTCTCCTCGTGCTCCTCGAGCTCAAATAGTTTTCCATTGATATCCCCGTGTCACTCGGGGGTCGCTGGTCTGCTAGCAAACAAGATCTTATCTATGTAGAACGAGGTATCATGTTGTCTGGGACCTTAATTGTACAACAAGCATTAAGAATCCCATAGATAGTAAATAACACATACTATAGTAATTAAAATCAACCACAAACTTAATGGAAAATATATAGACACATCACATCTCACCAATCCCTTACATCTCCCATGCCCAAGGGAACTTACTCACACATGAGAGAACAAAGCATCATCGATATAATTAAATAAAGGGAGTTCTTCTTGATATTACCATGGAGATCCACAATAAGAATATAAATAAATCCAACACAATTCAAGATGGGATGAAACAATATCAAACCCTAATCTTGCAAGGTGGAGATCTCTCTCTCTCTCTCAAGTACAAGTAATGGCTATGGGGGTGTGGTGGCTAGGAGGTCGAAGATTGTGGAGCGAGATGAAGAACGTATTCCTCTTCTTCTCTGGATCTCTTCTTTCTCCCTTCGGTATGAGATGGCAGCTGTTGTGTTCTGTTTTCGTCCTCCACCCCTTCACGAAAGTTGTCCTTTGACAAGCCAAAGGCGGTGGCAACTATATGGCGGGAACTATATGTTTGAAAAAATATTCTCGCCGTATAGTTGCTCGTTAAAGCTATTGTATGTCTCCCTCGATTGCTTCCAAAAAGAGACTTGCTTGTTTTCGTCTGAATATTGTATTTTTGCTGTTAAAACCCCCTATTGATGTTCAGAACCTGAAACACACATTAAAAACCAAGTTTTCCTCGCTACCGAAGTATTAGCGTTAGGTAAAGCTAGAAAGCCATAAAATCCAAACGAAAACCATCAATAGAAACCATAAAAAATGTGTCGAATCTCACAGCTATCAAACACCTTCTTGGTTTGCTTCTTTTGTCGCATAATCTGCATCAGATCTTCAGTATCCATAACCTCTATGAATTCCTGCTTCTTATGATGCCACCACCGGAGTCATGTCATCTGCTTAGGGCCAATACAGATTTCCTTGCCAATCATCTCTCTCATTTCATCAAGATTTATGTTTTTGGAATTGACAGTGATCTCCATAATACATGAAAAAACTGTCTTATTAACTCCGCAATCAAGTTTTTCCATGTACGAATCCAACTCTAAGTGTATACCGAACTTAGCTTGATCAGCATCCGGTGGTCCATAAAATCGAGTAGCAGAAGTTATAGCAGAAAGATCCACTATCTGCATACATATATCACCGCTTCAACTTTCACCTTACAATCAGCTACACACCACTCCAAACCATGTGAAGCTCATGGGAGTTTTCAATTTGTATATAGGTATCACTCATGTTGCGCCACACCAATTTGTCCTCTGTTTGGATCCCCAAGGAATCCTATCATGAAGCATATCTATTAGTTGTGAAACAAACACAACCTCCTTGCAATTCACAAGCGGATGGACATCCTACCCGAATACAACCCTCTTGCAACCAAAATCTATTTTTCCAGTGTACTGGCGGACATGAACTATGAACTCATATAGGTATGTTGTATCGTAGCTGGGAATAATTTGATTACAAAGGGAACTTTTCAGTTCATTCAATTCTATTTTGCAGTAACTAATCTACTTGTAATATAAGGCATATAAAAGAAAATTTCATCTCTTGATCTTCTCTCGGGTGATTTTCTTCGAGACCTGGGTGTCGTGACCCCGCACCACCTCCAAACAATCTGCCAATGGCCTTTCTTTTATCTTCAACCCATTGCTCTTAGGTACCTTGTGATACCTTCAATACGGATTTACAGATGCAGTATAGTAGTTTTTTCCCTATTAGACCTAGGTTTAATCGAACATTGGGAAACAATGCTAGCAGGAAATTGAACAAGCCTTTGTTTGTTTGTTTGGTTTACCTTCGTTACCAGACCTTTCTAGTTTACTTTAGTCGTGGGTTGTTTCAGTGGATGGAGATAAGCTAGGGTTGAAGATTCACCTACAGTTGCACATCATATGGGATAAAGATAGTAATAAACATAGTCATGAGTAATTTTTTAATGAATATAAAATTGTGGGCAGCACATCCGATATACTAGAGCCCCTGCGAGTCATAGGCATAACAATAGTCTTTCGATCCAACCGTTTTCACTACGAAGCATAGGGCGGCAAACAATTATTAAGTGAAAAAACATATCAAAGTCTTAAGAAGTGATGGTACTGTTGTTCCAAATGGATCGCTAAGCGAAGACTATACACCCCTTTCTGTCAAAGTGATTCCTATGAGATCTCTGCTAACCAAGTATCTCACCTCAAGCCTTTATCAATCTCTGGGATCTTGGACACCTACAAGTCCATAGATCGAGACAAGAGACAAAGATACAAAGATACAAATCTCTATTCAAACAATACACAATGCTCCCATAGATTAGATGCACATAATCGCTGCGAGGTTTCACCCAACCCGTAGCCCGCGAGGACTACTCACTCGCAATAATAAGATTAAGGATATGAAATATTGTGTAAAATAATTCGATTAACATAAAATATTCTTACAATGGTCGCCGAATCACAAAGAGATCTCGAGTACAAGCTAATGACTATGGATATGGAGAGGATGGAGGATGGAGAGGATGAACTATAGTGGTGGATCTCCTTCGGTGGTGTTGTGATGCAATTTGAAAATGGCGTCTCTCTGCGCGGCGGCTGGAACCTCGAAATTTATATGTGCCTTCACGAAAGTCATAGAGTTTGACGAGATGAAGTCGCTGCCAGCTAGTACGGGTGGGTCGTACGGGCAGGACATACGGTCGTACCTTGCCCGTACCAGATGTCGTTATGGCCTCTAGTAACTGTTTTTGCACCAGGGTTGCTTGGTCATGTAGACTTCCTAAAAATCTTCATTTATGTATCCTGATTTCGCCTTAAAAGCATGATTTCCTGCACAACACAACTCAAAGTAATAGATTGCACATCTTTGCAGTAATTAGTCATTAGTGGCAAGACTAGAGAGATTCTTGGTCAATTGCGACTAGAATCGAAGTTTTAAACACAGAGAAATATGGCTATTTTCACAGCCATCACCTTGGTATGTATCAAACTTCTGGCTGACCTCCTCACTAACCTGGGCTAAATACCTCGCCCCTGCTTCGCTTCTTCGATGTTGCGCCCGAGACTCTAGCTCCGACAGTCCCGAATTAGTCTTCAATGTAGCTACCACCTTCGCTTTGCTAGACATGTTGAGCTAGGAAAAGGCGAGAGAGGGAGAACAAGGACCGTTGCCGTTAGATTTAGTGTCGGGGGTGGAGAAAAAGGACGTCGCCGCCGCCAGATTCAGTGTCAAGGGTTAGGAAAATGCCAAAATGGATTTTCCCCTATGACACATGCAGGGTGGCTTAGAAGGGGCATGGTAGGTACTAGTGTAACGGAATATCCTGACATAAGCGAAGATTCAAAAATATTTGGTTTATCCATCCTTCACTCGAAATACCCCTCTCGGCAATTGCCTCCCCCTCCCCCCCTCCCCCCCAACTTTTCGAATTACAACTCAGACCCCGCTATGCCTTGGCATCTCACTTTCGGGACGCAAATAAAAAACCTCCACAAACTCATAGTCCAAAGGTGGAAATGATGTTGGAGAAGGTAGAGATCCAACCGGTGGCCGTTCCTACGGTGTTTCCCCTTTCAATCTTTACTGGTTTTAGCTCTGTTTTGGTATTTTCGTGTTTCTGCTCCGCCTCCTTCGAGATCGCCTCGAGTGGTCTGTTTTATAGGCATTTTTAGGTCAACACTTCAAGGTTGAGATGAAGATGGATGGCTATGGAGGTTCGAGGAGGGAAAGAGTCCTAATGGCGTGGCCAGCAAGGTTGGTCGCCCCGTTGGGCATCTTTTGGGCCTCTGGGCTCCCGTCCCGAGGTTCTAGTGCTCGAGGTTGTTGTCCTCATATAAAAATTATCCTCGAAAAATCCTAGGTACAAATCTACGTGGACGAAAACAAATGTGTTGAGAGGTGTCAACTAATATAAAGCTTTTAGTCGCTTCGAACGGTCTAAGTCTTGGCTCTCTCATTTAAGCTTTTAGTCGACCCAGGATCTTAGCGAGACCTGGTCGAGGGCGTTGACTAGATGAAAATCCTTGGTGTGGCTATTTACAAGCATGGTTTGAACGGAGAAAAGAAAAACTAAGCGACGATCGAACAACGCCAGAGGAAAAACTGAGCTAACAATCGTCATGAATGAAGGCAGGAGTGGTAAGCCTTGACAAATGACAACGCAGCATATATAACTCTTGTGCGAAAGCCGGTGCGCTACTGATCCGACCGATCAGAACATGGATCACGGGCAGTTTTGTCAACCGATGTACGATGCCCGTATAGTAATTCATCGTGTGTGGTAAACTAATAAGGCAGATTTGGAGTAGTTCGTGGACAAATGTTCTCAATCTTTCAACCGACGAGAGAATGCTCGTGTGTCAGCAGGAGAACCCCTAGTTCACGAAACTTTGACAACATGCCGACATGGAGTGTACTAGTATAGTTTTCTCCCAGACACGGACACGTTGAAGGCGATGGGTGATCTGTGTATCGATCTCGACCGATCCACTGCTTTTCTTTTATCCGACCAAGCATCTTGACTTGCTACTAAAGTAATGGAGCTGTCCATGTTAGCCTGAAAGTGTAAGAATCGATCAGCGGATCAGCGAATACCATGTTTATTATAATTGCGACAAGTAAACACGAAGAACGAAAACGAAAATTACAGCAAGGGGATACAGATTTAACGTGAAAAAACATTTTCAACAAAAAGATAAAAAAACCACGGGCGTCAGCCAGCGAAACTTCACTATATCGAGGAGTGTTTACAAACGCGGGGATTTCACAGATGCAACTCATCCCAACCGGCGGCTTACAATAGGTTTAAATATCGGTGAAAACCTAGGTCTTCGACGATCGGTGGAAACCTAGGTTTATATATCACAGATGCAACTCATCCCAACACTCGGCCCAAGCCTCCAGCGACGGGCCTCGCTCCACTCGTCAGAAGTTGGCCTATACTTTGTAGAATTTGATCAATATATAACAATTTTAATTTTACTTAGTGGGTGTAGCCCAACAGGTTAGGAGAGTCGATATACAATCCTAACACCTGAGTTCAAATTCTTACGAACACGAATTTAGTTCCTATTTATATTTGAGGATTAGGCTATCATGATACTAGTGTAATTAATCTTGAGGACGGACTTGGTGTTTTACCAAGATTTAAAAATCCCGGTACTCAAATTCTCCCCCATTTTAAGGGGACAACACTGGCCTTCCTCTCCTGTCCCCGTGCGGCCATGCCGGGCCGCAACGGCTGCCGCCTCCTTCCCTTCCCTAGACCACACCACGACCTCGCAGACGGCGAACGCCAGCTCTTCTTTGATGGCATTGTTGCGGGCTAGGGGCGGCCGGCGCATCTCAGCGAGCGGTGGCGGTGGTGGCGCATGTGGCCAACAGGCAGTGGCGACGGTGTAGCAGGTCTGATCAGGGCCCAGAAGGCTTCCGGTGGGCTGCCTTTCACAACCTCGTCCCAGCAGCACCCCGTCGTCTCCGGCAATGGCAAGTGGAGGTGATCTAGGTTCATCCCCGCGGCACGAGGAAGCCTTGGGCGCCGACCGAGGGAATGGCAGTGGCGTCCTACTCCTCCGCCGGAGATGGCCGACCTAGTTGGTTGTGGTGTTTTAGCCCACATCTAGCACCAGCGGCGAGTTGCAGAGGCGTGGCTGCTAGTGAAAATCGTTCTATGACCTGCTCATAGCGGGCGATGGCGGTGTCTTCACGCCAATACCTTGTTGATGGCATCGCCGCTACAGCTGTTGTTTGTTTTCTCGTGATGCTTCAGAGGAAACCATAGACCCGAGTATTCTGGATCGAATGATGGCGACGCTTTGAGCATCGCTCTCCCTCTTGGGGCATCGTTTTTGGAGCAGCTGCTGGATGGTGGAGGCAAGAAGGTGGAGCGGTGTACATCTACCTCGTCGATGACGGCGAGTCTCAGTGGCGTGGTGCAACTAAGTCTCGGTGTTAGATGTGTCATGATGGACTTGTGTAGGGCGAGGGCACTGTCTAGCGGCATGGCGGCGGCGGTGGTAGGATTGACAAAGTTTATGCGGATCTTAACCGTGACGATTGTTCAGATGTTCAATGGCTTCTGCGGCATGCACACAAGATGATTGTTAAGAGTCTGCTAATCCGGATGTACGCTCTCGTCTCGCCTAGAGGGCGTCTCTGGGTATGCAATTGTTCCGGATCCCTAACTGGTGGAGTGTCTTCGTTGTCTTTCTGGACACAAAGCATTGACACGATTTTTCTATATTGTCGAGTTTATAGGTGTTGTGTCATGGCTTCAGGTTTGGTGATATATGTTTTTTGTCGCTTTTTTGTTGATCATTTAATAATAAAGCAATAAAGGCTGTATGCATCTTCTCCATGCAGAGGCCAAGGTTGCACCCTCCATTTAAAAAAAAACTTTTTAAAAATCACATGTATCTAGATGAGATGTCTTTTAGTTCGTATGTTTGAAGCAAAATAAGTGAAGATACTACTCGTTAAAAGATGTACATACATGTGTCTCAAAAAAACTAAAACATATTATATTTTAAAACCGAGGAGTACTGCCTCTGTTCCGAAATATATACTCCCTCCGATCCACATTAGTTAACTTAAACTTGTCTAGATTTGGATGAATCTAGACACTATTTAGAATATAGGTTCATCCAAATTTTATGAAATCCAAGTCAATTAATATGGTCGGAGGGAGTAACATTTTAGCTTTATAAAACGAATATATCTAGATGTCTGTACGGTATAAGTTCACTCTAAAATCTATACACAAAAGTTGTCTAGATACAAGCTAAATTTTTATATTTCTAGACAGAGAGAGTAGTATTTTATTTCGAAAGCGGAGGCTTAAGACTCGTGCGATGTGGCTTGGTTGTTGGCCGGCAACGGTAATTGAAAAGTTGAAATGAGTCTCACGTTAGGATGTTTACTTTGCTTTCACACCGAGACATATGTAATGTGTCTCGCTCACTCCTCCCTCCGGTCCGGTAGTCTACATCAAACAAATCAAGGGCTAATTAGTCTTTTTCTCCAAGAATTAAGTGCTAATAATGCGTCAGGCAACGTGACCTAAGTACACCTTAATTAATCAACTGCCACTGGCGTACGTACAAGCCTAGCGGTTGGCATCTCGACGTCTCGTGCTGCAAACATGGTATACTACTAGAGGGAAAATGGCCACAACAGTGCACGCATTGTCCGGATCATGCATGCACATCAACAGCTAGCTAGCGCAGGCACATCTCTCTTTCTCTCTGTGGACCGCGCGCCTGCCAAACTGGCGCTTGCTAATGTGCTCCAGATCTGTTTTCTTTCTGCAGGCTTTGCTGGCTTTCCCCGCGACACGCCGGGCCGCGTCTACAGTTCAGTTATGGCCCCAACACTAGGGATAGGGGCCTGTCCCTACACCGCATTTTTGTACCCTCTCGCCTCTCCTCCAGCCTAGGGCTGTCCCTACCCTACGTGGGATAGGATCTCGCAGGCATCGCATCGCATGCATGGAGAATTGGAGATGCAACTGTATGTGCCGGGCCCTGTCTCCATCACAAACCGGATCGTGGAAGACCAGCCGTGCAATCAAAAGAGAAATTGTCGCACCACCATGAACTGTTCAACTGGCTGCTGGTAACAGCTTGGTCTCCGAAATAAAGGATCGTTGAGTTGAGTACCTTCAGCCTTGAGATTTTGGATTCTAAAACATAGTAGGAGCCATGCAATGGCCGGTTTGAACGGCTAGCCGTGTTGATCGTTGAACGCATGCATGGCCGAACTAAACGGTGCATGTTTGAATGGTCAGACTGAACACTAGTCAACTGTCACCGGAGTAGGATTAGCGAAGCAGAGAGAGAGAGAGAGAGAGAGAGAGAGAGAGAGAGAGAGAGAGAGAGAGAGAGAGAGAGAGCCGGCCGTGGTCCGCGCTGCGCGCGCGAAGCACGGGGATCCGGCCAGCGACGTCTCGGGATCACACAGACACGCACGTAGAAGCAGGGGAAGAATTAAAATGCCCATTGACTTGTTCATGTTGCTACGATCCGGAGAGCCCGGTGCTCGATCACTGACACAACACCGAGTTTGACTTGCGGGCATCGAGGAACCAGCGCAGAGACAGAGTGATCCAAATGAAAAAGGATAACAAATTAGCCGAACGATCCATGCCGGCCGGCCGGTTTAATCTACTTTTGGTTAATTACGTGCAGGTGTGTGCGATGAAGGACTACGGAAACGAGCTCGCGCGAACGGCGGCGCGTGTGTTGGCCTCGGCTCGGAACACAGATTCCGGGGGCACGTGATGGCACCGGCACGGCGCGCCACGAGGAGCGCCCGGCGCCGGCTCGCCGGTCGCGCCCTCTCCACATGTACGCGCGCGCGTTAGGCGGCCGATCGGTCGACCGATCGATCTCGTGTCGATTTGTTAATGTGAGTAGTTCGTTAAGATGGGAGGGAGGGATCGAGACTGTGATTGCGTGCACGCCTGCGCATGTTGATGTGTGCGTGTTCAGGTTGGCATGGCACGGGTCAACGGTACCATGTTAAGCAAACGGAAATTATTGATGAAAGCCGTGACGAAACGCAGTGGGGTTTCCCACTTTTGGGCGGTGTCGGTGTGGTCGCGCGCGGACCTTGTTGAGCGCTCGCGGTGGCGCCGCCGCTGGCAGGCACCGCCTGACTTTGGTGTGTGTGAGAGACAGGACCGGCCGGTCTGGCGCGGTGCAAGAGCGCCCATGTGCCGTGCTCTTACCCACGGATTCCTCGGGTCGATTTTTTTTTTCTGAGATCGATTCCTCGGGTCGATTTTTTTCTTTTTGAGATCGATTCCTCGGGTCGATTGGGTGTTAGTGCGGATCAAGACGCGTTTTTTTTTTCTTTTGCCGGGATCAAAACATACACGACGCTCACACTGTGACATGCAATTGCTGTTATTTTTTTCCTGTTTTGATTAGAGCTCCCGCGAAAAAGGTTAACGTCTTTTTCTGGAAAAAAAGGTGAAGTGGAGCCTTTTTTTCATAACTGAAGAGCTGATTAGTTTTTTTTAGGGAATACTAATTAGTTGTTGGTTGCAAATGTTGGGACCATGTTCCGTTACATTTCATGGGCCGACCAAAAGTTTGTTTGCACTCCCAAACATAACCATGAGGCCTAATACTGTAATTGGCCCATAATGGTGCAGGTCCAAATCGTCATATGTAAACCATTGTATATAACCATGAGGCCTAATACTGTAATCGGCTCATATTGTGTCGGTTCAAATCGTTATGTAAACCATTGTATTTGGTTGTTGGAGCATCTCCTTCTATATGGGCTCCGGCGGCGGCAGCAATTTTTAGCCCATATGAATAGGCGTCGGCTATTTTCTCAATTTAGGATAGGGGAGTGTTCCCAATCACGTTCTCTCCCGATAGTTTATATATTCACATACATAGATAAAAACAAATGGTGATTCATGCTTGTTCTTGAACCGCTTCGGCCAGTACACGTTGGCCATCGCCCTCTTCTTTTATGGCAGCTCGTGGCGACGCTCCTCTATCTGCATCGTCAACTCGGCGCCACGCAAGTTTTGATGTTCCATGCTTGTTTAGTGTCTACTTTGCTTTGCTTTGTCCACACTTTGAGGTGTTTTTATATGTTTTCTGGTACTAACCTATTAATAAGATGCCACGGTGCAAGTTGCTTGTTTTTTTCAGTTTTTGGTTTCAGAAAGGCAGAAAATCAATATTCTCAGAATTGGACGGGAGAAAAGCCAAAGTCATTTTTTTACCGTGGGGAACACGGAGCCAGAAGACGACACGGAGGAGGGCCTCGAGGGGGCCACACCCCCTGGCCGCACGGGTGGGCCCACCCCGCGCCTGGGGGGTGCAGCCGCCTCGAGCACCCCCTCGGCCTCCCTCTTCGCCTATAAGAAGCCCCTGATGCCTAAACCCTAAGGACCTGGCCAGTATTCCACGAAACCGGCTATAGCCGCCATCGTCCCTAGGTTTGGGGATCTGAAGATTTTCCCGGCACCCTGCCAGAGGGGAGATCATCCCAGAGGCCTTCATCATGCCAGCATCCGGTATAAAGCATGAGTAGTTCCACCTTGGACTACAAGTCCATGTAGTAGCTAGATGGTTGTATCTCCTCATTTGTGCTTTCATGTCTAGATCTTGTGAGCTCCGTTCATGATCAAGATCTCATCTATTTGTAATCATGCATGTTGTGTTTGCGGGGATCCGATGGATATTGAGATTACTATGTCAGGCTGATTAATGTGTCTTATTGATTCTATCATGTCTGTGTTGTTTGTGATCTTGCATGCTCTCCGTTGTTAGTAGCTATCTTGGCCAAGTAGTTGCTAGTGACTCCAAGAGGGGGTATTTATGCTCGATAGTGGGTTCATGCCTCTATTTAATCTAAGGGAAATGACAGAAATCTCTAAGGTTGAAGATGTGTTGTTGCCACTAGGGAGAAAACAACGGTCTCTTGTTCATGGAACAAGTGGATTGTTTATCTTACACACTTTGCTTAAAGCAGTTGTCTGTTGCTTGCAACTTAACTGGAGGGGGTTCGTATGATAACCCAAAGGTGGACTTCTAGTCATAGATGTAGTTGGATGGCGGTATATGTATCTTGTTGTATTGCCCAATCGAATCTCACAGGATCATGATGTCTAGTATTGCATTGTTATGCCTTGCTCAGTCCTGTCAATTGTCCTGCTGTAATTTGTTTACCCAGCATGCCATGTTTGTTTATCTAAGGAGAACACCTCTAGTGAACTATGGACCCCGGTCCAATCTTTACCATTTATACATCTTCCATTTTTCATGTTTACTTGTTGCAAACCACTATTACCTTCCACACCATATAGTTAATCCTTTGTTACAGCAACCGGTGAGATTGACAACCTCACTGTTCGTTGGGGCAAAGTCTTGAGTTTGTGTTGTGCAGGTTTCCAAGTTGCTTGCAACACCTTTGAGATGTTTCCTTCCTTCTACTGGTTCAATAACCTCGGTTTCTTACTGAGGGAAGACTTGCTGTTGTGCTCATCACACCTTGCTCGGGGTTTCCCAACGAAGCGCTCCCACGTCGATAGAGCGCCAACAAGATTTTCTGGCGCCGTTCCCAGGGAGCCTAAGGACGTCTTCATAAGGGGAGTCCTCCTCAACCTTTCTCTTTTCTTTGTTTTTGTTTTTCTTAGTTTATTTTGCTTGGTTTTGTTTGCCTCTTTTTATCAAAAACTCCAAAATAATAGTTTAGTTTGGTTTTCTTTCTCTTATAAAAACACAAAAAAATAGTTTCTACTCTAGTTGTCACCTTGCTCTAGCTCACCATGTTGATCCCCAAGTTCACCCTGAAATACCTTTCATTAGGTAATGGCTCCATAACTGGGAAAGAAAATATTGAAGAAATTTTTAATCATCTTAGCAAACATGAGAATATTGAGGATAGATCTATAGCAGAACTTTCTCCTAATTATGAAATTGTTGCAGCTTCTTTAGTTCATATGTTGGAGGCTAGGTTTGTTAACCTTAACCCCATGATGCAAATTTTGTTTCTCAAACTAAAAGAAGAAAAGGATCCTGAAAAGATACACTTTATCCTAGAAACTTTACTAAAAGAATTCAATGATTTTGCTAAGGAAGACAAAAAAGACTTTGAGAGTTTTAATATGCTAGGCTCATGTGTAGACGTTGTGGGTACTTTAGATAAAACCAAACCCTTTAAACTTGTTGGAATGCATGAAGGCTTAGAAAAGAATTTTGATTGGATTGTTCCTGAAAATCCTTTCGATGAAAGTAGTGAAACAAGGAGAGATGAGAAGGGATCCTCCAAAACTCATTTGGATGAGATACCTTTCCTAGTTGAAGAGATTGCAAGTATTGATCTTAATTCTTCATTTGAAAACACTTGATTCTTGCTTCTTGTGTCTAACTTAAAGACGTTAAAAAAGTACTTGTTGGGAGATAATCCAAGAGTTTTCTTGAGTCTTGGAAGTTATTACTTAAGTAATGACCTCTTCTTATCCTTTTTGTTTGCTTTTTGTGCCAAAAATGACCTCTAATGAGATGGAAGTAAGATTTGGGGAGTTGCTGTCCGAAACGGATTTTTGTGCTCCACCGTAAAAATTAGTGAGGAATCTCTGTGAGTCGGATTGATCTGATATTTTACGAATAAATCTCCCAGTATGTTAGCTAACTTTCGTTAGTTCGACACGTTTTGATTTGAGCAACATAAGG
The DNA here is from genome assembly GCA_910589765.1 of Avena atlantica. Taxonomy (NCBI): domain Eukaryota; kingdom Viridiplantae; phylum Streptophyta; class Magnoliopsida; order Poales; family Poaceae; genus Avena; species Avena atlantica. The sequence continues at coordinate 422,426,484 of OU342734.1, read as the reverse complement.
TCTTCGAAAAAATCGATTTCTACCCGCTGGTCTGTTTTGACAGATTTCTGCCATTATTTGCATTTGCTTCTTATTGATTCCTTTTTGTGTTCTTGGGAAATTGAACTTTTTGAGGGAATTGCTACAGTATCTTGTGTTTTTAGTGAAAGTTTTGCTGTTATAAAGCTAAACCCATCTTTTGAATACACTAATGTTGCTAATGATGATTGTGTGAAGTTTTGTATAAAGGAAAATTTTCAGGTATAGAGAGAGAATGATATAATGAGATGAAGAATGGACAAAAGATCAAGCTTTGGTATGCCATCCCGGTGTCACCCCAAGAAATATCAAAGAGGTACAAGCGTCAAAGCTTGGGGATGCCCAAGGCATCCCCTTCTTCATCAATAAAAAGCTCAGGTCTTTTTAAACACTTCGTTTTTATTGTTTCATGCACTGTTGTGTTGTTCTTGGAGCGTCTTAGTTTTCTTTTGCTTTGCTTAGTTTGCTTAGCTTGATTGAATAAAGTAGTTTGGACTCCCGCTCTCGCTGTGTTGTTCCAAATAAGTTGATTGGTGTTGGAAAGGAGTAGAAAGTTCTTGCTTGAAATAGTGCAAGAGGAGCTTGCTTTGACTGTGACTTAGACTTTAGCATATCATGTTAGGTGTTGTTTTGACCTTATGCTTAGTGATTATTGCTGTAGCACGACTTGTTCCAAACAATTTGGGATTGCTTAGTGTGCCTTGAAAAAAATCATGTGTTGTTTTAGCATGCAAAAGCATAGTATTGTGGTATTCTCCTTTGATGCTTTGTTTGGGTTGACTTGACACATGCTCACACCATGTTATGACTATGAATAAGGCACCATAGCCTCTATGATAATTTAGTCCTTGACTTTTAGTACCACTCTATGCTTTGATTAGTAATGTTTTGTCACTGTGCATGATTATGGTCATTATTGCTCTCTTAGTTGGTTGCTCCCAGTCTTTTGCTAGCCTCCACTTGTATGAGTAAGATCTACTCATGCTTCCAACTCCCAAGAAACCAAGTTATTCCAAAGAGTCCAATATAAATTACTATGCATGGTGTGTTACACCATTCCAAGTATATTTTTGTTTTCAGCTATCTTCCAATTAAAAAGTATTTTGTTATGTAAAAGTTAGTGATTAAAGCTCTCACAAACTTGATGGCACACTTTATTTTTCTTGCCCTAATAAAATTGAACCATTGTGTCATCTATTTTTTAATTGCTTGCACTTATACGTTGGAATTAGCAGAACCATGTTGTTACGGGGAACGCTTTCAACATTGCACTTGTACTTTGTACACAGTTGATATCATGCTCTTTTGTCTATGGATGTCGTCGGTGTAAAATAAAAGGGGAGCTTGTAAATCCATGGAGTTATGTATGTGTGTTAGAGAAACGCCTGGGCCGCTAGCCTAAGCCATGCCTAATCATGGTGGAAACTTGCAGCATCATCATAGTGACATCTATGAAATTTTCTTCTTATAAAAAAAGAGACACATTGAAAAGAGGAAAGAGACAAAAAAAGCACCATATTCCCATGGTAAATAGGAATATAGTTGAGATGCTCATTGTCTACTTGCCTTGTCATTTTGGTTATGGGATAGTGAAAGGATAGAGATGTCGCCTAGAGGGGGGGTGAATAGACAATTTCAAAACTATTACGGTTTTGGCTTGATAGAATGCGGAATTAAACTAACGTTTATTTTACAAGCACAAAACCTAAATACACTAGGCTCAACTAAGTGCACCAACAACAAATTAAGCTAAGAAAGATAGAACAAGATAAATATACCACAAGTGATAAGCAAGATATAAGTACTTCAAGATCGATGGCTATCACAAGGAAAGTAAGCTCGAAAATAGAGATAACCGAGGCACGCGGAGACGAAGATGTATTCCCGTGTTCACCACCTTTGGGAAGGGAGCTACGTCACGTTGGAGAGGTGTGAGGTTCCATGAAGGATTCCTCACGCGCCACAAAGGCTCACCTTCTTCTCCGAGTCTATCCCACGAAGGAATAGGCCCTTTCCTTATGGCTAGATTTTCCTCCACTCCGGAGATGGCAAGCTCCACAACCACTTCACAAGATCCACGAAGGAGAAGCCCGGGTCTCTTCACAATCTTCCATGAAGAGGACACCGCGGTACCAACCGCCAAGCCAACTAGGAGGTCACCCTCCAAGAGTAATAATCTCACGGTCTCTCACTCGAACAAATCGTAATGGAGAGCTCAACACTTATGCAAGAATGCAAAGCAAGAACACCAAGGGTGCTCAAATCCTTCACTCCCAAATACCACCAAAGCAACAAGTTCTAGGGAGGAATTAGAGAGGAAGAACAATGGTAGAAACCAACAAATGACTCCAAGATCTAGATCCAATAGGTTCCCCTCACTTAGAGGAGGAATTGATTGGTGGGGATTGTAGATCTAGATCTCCTCTTCTAAAACCCACAAAAAGATGCAAGAATCATAGGAGGGAAGGGAGAGGAAGAAAGCTCAAAGGGGTCAACAATGGAGGTAAAAAACGTGCTCAAGAGCCTTAGAACTTTTGGAAAGAAGCCCCCCTTTTATACCCCTTTAAGGGGGATGACCGTTGGAAGCAAGATGCGCTGAGCGAACACGTTCTGGCGACGAAACCGGCGCCGCCGGATCAGCCGCCAGAATTTCCGGTCAAAACTGAAAGTTTCGGTACAAACCGAAACAGCATACAGAACAGTTTTTTGGCGGTTTGCCGGAAATTTTCGGCGGTCGCCGGAAATTTCGGCCATAGACTCGGTCCGCCGGAATTCCGCTGGAACCAAACATGGTACACGAAAATGGTGATAACTTTTGCGTCCGGACTCCGATTTCGATGATCTTGGGCTTGTTTTGACGAGGACAACAAGCCCTAAAAGATGGTGCAGAGAAACATCATAGTCCATAAAATAAGGATAGAACCAAATAAATAAAGTTAAGAAGCCTCCCTACACGTAGAACCGATAAAACCTTCAAACTCGAAAACACCATAGAAGATGCATACGAATTCCGTTTTCGATGAACTTGGGCTTGTTGAAGAGCTAGAAACAAGATCAAGAACCTCACATGGAGAAACACCAAGAATCAAAAAAATAGGAAGATACAAAGTATGCAAAGGATTGAGCTCCCTATGACAATGCGATCAAGTTACCCAACCGAAAGCCCCTCTTAATAGTGCGGCTACGTATCCTATAACCCGGTCTCCCAACAACCACCTTGAGACTGATAAAGGAAAACCTAGCAAGGCCATACCTTTGCCGTGCGCACCCCGCTTGATATTGATGACAACACTTCAATCTCCATCCAAGCCGGAATGCATCACTTGATCCGTGTTGCTTCGTGAAGGATCCTAATTTGCTCTCCCATACACCATTATTGGATAGCTTCATTAATACATGTCTTCACATGCCCATTATCACCAATATGGATGGCAAGCTTCAAGCAAATGATCTTCTCGAGATGCTTATCTTGAACTTTCCCTTCTCAACCTTGATGACGATCACCACTTGATGTCATCCTCTCATGGGCTATATAAGATCTTCACTTTTGAAGCATACCCATGGAAAGATACCTATCCCATATAGAAAACACAAAGGCACATATATAATGGGTTAGTTCATGATGCATAATTGACAAGGCTTACCATACCACAAGATGTACATTCTTTATGCTTCGTGTGTTGACCAACTTGAAATCACTCTTTACTATTTGTATAGGTCAACCATGTATCTTATCATGCTCCATCTCAATATATTGAGGTATATAAAAAAACTCTTAATTTGATTACATGCTCTAAATCTTAGTCAATCATAGATCAACTAATGAGGCTATCATGACACCGTCTTAGAGCCATATCTTGAATTCTTCTATTGAAATCACACTCTCAAGATGTTGATCATATCATATTCTCTTCAACTCGATGATCTTGATGCCAATACTCAAGGTATATCTTTATCTTCATGGCATCCATACTTGAATCCAACACATAGACTACAAGCATGACCTATGGAATATTCCTTCATATAAAACTCAGTGAAAACATTAGTCCATAGAGATTATCATTAATCACCAAAACCACACATAGGGGCAATTACTCTTTCAATCTCCCCCATTTTGGTAATTGATGACAATCACAACAAGAGGGTTTATATAATGAATATTAGAAACAAGTACGCAGCTTATCCGAGAATAAGTTGTGTATAAGAGGTTGCATTTGATATGGTCAAGTAACAAAAATCTACTAGCACATATCAAAACTGATTCTACTTACACAAACTACAACTAATGTAAGAGATGTGAGTAGAACCAACATATATAGAGCAAACTCCCCCACAATATATGCATGTGTGATGAACTTGAATTTCATTGCATACATTGTCAAGAATAAACTTTGGGAGAGTTTACACTATATATACAACCATGCAAAACATAATAAAGATGAAATGCATGAAAGGCAAACACTTAAGAACAAACCAATCTTAAGTATAAAACCATTTCCCTTAAACCCTCTGAACTTCTCCCCCATTAACAACAAGTGCCAAAATGGATGAAAAAGTTAGAAGGCCAATATAGTATGAGTTCATCCCCAAGGTGTGCATTTCTCATAATTTGAGTGAAATCAAATGCACGTGTCCAATGATGAATATTTGGAGGAAATCAAGCTATATTGAGGATCTAAGATTGCTACAAGGATAAAACGGTGAAGAAACTTCAATGGATGAAGCAAGCAATTCAATGATCCAAAAAATCAAATGGAAAAATAGTGCTCTAAATGAAATAAGGAAGCTCCCCAAGGTTCGTGCATAAATTTTAATTATTGTATTTGAATACAATATGCACAAACATGGAATCCTCACTCCATCTATATTATTTAGAACACAACCAAGATACAAGGAGTAGATATAAATAAATACACTTGTCAAGACAAGCTTAAGTCCAAAAGAAACCAAATATGAGATATGAGTGCGTGAAGATGCAATAAAAGTAAACCAAGCACTCATAAATCAATACCTTACCAATACCATTAAAAACCAAGAGGATAAGAGATATGGTCGGCAAAGAGCGATGATATCAAGGCGAGAGATTAACACTCTCGTGTATATAAGTTTATAAGTGGACAAAACATGAGAACAATCCACAAATAAACAACCATACATAAGAGGTTAATAAAATAAGAAAACATGATATCCAAGAGGAAGTCATAAGATATACCAAACATGATATTTTTTTGCTTAAGTGCATATATAGCCCATGGCTCTATTTTATCTTATGGTATATCAATGAACTTCACCAAAGAAAAAAGAAAAAACCTCAAAACATCACAACTAACACTAAGGGAACAAATGCTAGTTGGGATACTTTTAGAAAGGCAACAAGTAGCAAAAGGAAGGATTCAAAGCAAATTCAACAATATTGCACATGAGAGTACCTTGTGGAATTGATATGCAATAAATTGCTAGAAGGCATATTTGGAATTGGTGAATCATGAACATGATTTTATATACTCCCCATTATATGCATCATCTCAAATTACTCACATAAGAAATAAGGATAAAGAAGTCTTTCAAAGATCCTTGCAAGAACCGCAACATTTACAAACGGATAAATCCATGCCAAGATGCAACCTACAAGAGATTGGATGAAAGAATAGTATGCATGAATAAGATACTTGTTACCGAGATAAAAATGGTATGATGTAGTAGATAAGAATTTTTCGATCATCCTAGCTTGGCTCCAATTATCATGTGGTGACAACACTTTCCTTATAGACGAGACAAGCATCCACTACATCTCCAATGTACCTAAAAAACATTCAAGTACATCTTGGTCCCCAATCTTATTGGGTCCAAAGTGGTTAGACTAACCACAACACATAGGACACACTCCATAAAAATATGTACATATTTAGAGATGAAATTTGAATTCCATGCACATCTTAGCCGTTTAAGGATTTGGTGGAGTATACCCTATATATTAGATCAAAGAAAGCAAACACATGGAGACGTTCAATATCCAAAGAAGATATAATTTGGAAAAACACCAAAATATTCAAGAAGGCATACAAGGTGTGACAATACACATTTGTTGGCCAAACTATATCAAAGAATCAAATCAACACAAGATTTGTTCAACGAAATTCAACCAATGAACTAAGAAAAAACTATTGAGCAAAAAGATGAAATAAAAACAAAAATACTCAACGATTTATCTCACTCAAGCAAATAAAATAGAGAAGAAAGAATGAGATAACAAACTCCCAAAAGAGCAAGGTTTCAACAAATAAACCAAACCCGTAACACTTTTCACAATGGCACAAGGTTTCGAGAAGAAAAGGTTTGTATTCCACTAAAACACATTTTATAATAATCAAAAAAATCATCAAAGAGATGTTAAAAAACCAAGGAAGACAATGGGACCCACTACAATTTTTTGAAAAGAAAATAAGGCAATAAGAGGTGAAATCCAAGGTGAAGATGATCCATAAATGCTACCACACATAAGTATATCAATTGTCGAAGACAATGAGTGTATTGGAATTGATTTCCGATGGTATATTGCACGGATATTAAAGATAAATCTTCACAAAAAAACATAGGATAGGAATAAAAAGATTAAGCACTATGCAAAGATAGAGATTCTTGATAGCTTCAATCTAGTCACACAATCATGCAAAGCAATGATTAGAATAACTTGAAGCAAATGGTCTCCCAAAAAGATATAGAGATATGTATTTGAGGAAGACATCATTAAGAATTTCTTGATCAAACAAAGACCAAAAAAGGCGAGCAATAAAAGCTTCTAACAAAAATAGGACCTTGTTTGAGCCAACATGCCACCTAGAAACAAGATAATCAACAATATCAACTCGAAGTGGCACTACCTCATGTGTTCACATTTCCTAGGATTGTGATATGCAAAAGTAGCATATTACTCCCCCATAATGTGATATTCAATTTTTCTTAATAAGAGGCAAAACAACCTCAACTAGAGAGAATTAATGGACATTTAGAATTTGAATTTCTCATGAGTATGACACACCACATAGTGACTAGATAAGCTTGCAATATCAATACTAAGTGGTAGTACTCATGTTCACACATTTTAAGGTTTGAGAGTTGCGAGGCATTTCACTCCCCCAAAATGGTATGTTCCATTAACCACTCGAAAAGAGCCAAACAAGATATCATCAAGATGCATTAGAGGCTCCAAGCAAAACACACGAGTAAATGATGTGCCAAACACCTATACATACTTGAATACACAAAATAATCAAGCATGAGGCACACCAAATACAAACACATACTTGGTACAAAACCAAAACATGTAAAGGGGCAAGTAACCTACAAAATAAATGAGTTAAGTACAAGTTACCGTGAAGAGGCACATTGGATATAAGATAGGGAAATGATAATCCTTATGACTTGGCTTGATAAAATATAATATATGAAGATACCTTAATTCTTCATGAGTTAGCCAAGTCTCCAATGCCCTCCATAAACACCTATTGATCAAGTTTGAGCTTGTTGGTCCCCCAACCAAGTTGGGTCTTAAGAGGTTAGTCACAATAGGCTTGGCAACCCAAATGGTTCTTTTCTTGACACCACTTTGAGTTCCAACAAACTTGGCAAACACATTGCCATCCTTATCCTTCCTAAGAGAGTAATCATCATCAATAATGATAGGGTTAGATAAGGTACTGTTTGAACATGAAGAGACAAAGTGCCCCTTCACACGACATATGTAGCAACAAGTGCTCCCCTTTCTCTTCTTCCTTGATTTCTTGGCTTGGGGAGCATTATCTTGATTCTTCTTCGGAAGTGGCCTAACTTCAACTTGCGCTTGACCTTGTACTTGTGGCCGCTTCCCTTGTTGCTTCTCACTCAAGTGCGTTTTCTTCAATGGACAAGATCTTACATGATGTCCTTCAACCTTGCACTTGAAGCAAATAATCTTGGCAGAATTCTTGACTTGGTTTTGGCCCTTCTTATTGTTTCTCTTGGACTTGTTCTTGTTATTAGATTTTAATCCAAGTCCACATTTATCATTAGGGGATTTTTGCACACTCAAATCGAGTGTGGATTTCCCTTCATGACTCGTTTCCAAGTCATTCCTCAAGAAAGTGACTTGGGCCTTGAGCTCTTTGATTTCCTCTACATGTTTAGTAGAAATACAAGTACTAGAGGAAGTATAAGCTTCATTGTGAGAGCAATAAGGCAAAGCAAGTGATCTAACACAAGGTTTATCAATGGTATGGCTAGATGGATTACTAGGACTAGCACATGGCAAAATAGCATTTTGAGTAGAAGTTGTGCTAATGTCCAAAAGAGGCTCACAAGATGTTACCTTGGTAATAATTGCCTCACGAGCTAACATTATCCCATCATGGGAGGTTAGAAGATCATTATTAGAGCCCGAGAGCTTTTCATGACTTTCTTCCAATTTCCTATACTTTCTAGTTAGCAACTCAAGTTGATCCCTTAGCTCAACGTTCTCCTTTAGGGTAGATGCTTCACAAGAAGTAGAGTTAGTAGCACAAACATCATTAATGGAATTTTCGTTTTCAAGCTCATAAGATTCAATTTTTTGTGTGAGGATACAATTAGTGTGCTTCTCCTCGGCAAGCTCTTGCTTAAGGAGGTTAAATCTCCGACTCCCATAATCAAGTTGGAAATCCAACTCCTCTATGGTTCCCATTTGTTTAGTTATGGTGTACATAACGTGTTTGAGACAAGTAACGGCCTTATTATTACCACGAAGAGAGGTACAGAAAAAAGTCAACTCAAGCAAGAGAGCACTAGTATCCTCATCAATGTCATCATCACTATCATCATTATCATTGCTATTATCTTTAGAAGATATATTGGGATCCAAAGTAGGACATACCTTTGATCCTCTTGCCATAAGGCACATGTGAGCACGGGAGGATGAAGATGAGGATATTATTGAATCTCCATTCATGACCATGTCTTGCTCCATAGAATGTTTGATTTCCTCTACATTGTTAGATAAACAACTAGAGGAAATAGAAGCATTTTGTTCATGGGAACAAGGCAAATAAAGCATATAATCTACACTAGTATTCAAATAATTTCTAGATGATATAAAAGGACTAGAAACAAAAGGGGATATAGCATTACTATTTCAAGAAGTGCTTAAGTCCAAAGAAGAAATATTGCAATGGGATAGAGATGAAGGATCATCATTAGCGAGCACAATATCAACATTGCAATTCCCAACACCACTCACCATATATTTACCTTGTGTCTTGCCACATGTTGGTGAAGTGGGTGAGGATGAGAACTCATCGCAGCCGGAGGTGGAAGCAACTTGGAGCTCTTCATGATGTGAAGGAAAAGAGATCTCCTCGGAGAAACCACCGACAATATTAGAGAGGGAACCACCAAATATTTCTTTAATCTTGGTCCACTTCTCATGAGACGACTTGCGCTTTACAATCTTCAAGAACAAATTAACTATGGGGCTCAAAGAGAAAATCATCTCATTAGATACTTGAGCTTCGAGATGTAAATTTTTCTCATCCGCTAAAGAGAGATTTTGAGGATCAATCGAAGGAGAAAAACCTACATCTAGAAATCGCTCAATATTTGGACACAAGGTCCTAAGATTACAAAGCAAGCAATTTCTCCACAAAGCATAATTTGTGCCATCAAAGATAATTGTGTCATTATGCACTATACTCCTAGCCGACATCTTTACACTCTAGGAGGTCAAGCCTAAACAAGGAGAGACCTTGCTCTGGTACCAATTGAAAGGATAGAGATGTTGCCTAGAGGTGGGGTGAATAGGCAATTTCAAAACTATTACGGTTTTGGCTTGATAGAATGCGGAATTAAACTAACGTTTATTTTACAAGCACAAAACCTAAATACACTATGCTCAACTAAGTGCACCAACAACAAATTAAGCTAAGAAAGATAGCACAAGATAAATATACTACAAGTGATAAGCAAGATATAAGTACTTCAAGCTCGATGGCTAAAGTAAGCTCGAATATAGAGATAACCGAGGCACGCGGAGACGAAGATGTATTCCCGTGTTCACCACCTTTGAGAAGGGAGCTACGTCACGTTGGAGAGGTGTGAGGTTCCATGAAGGATTCCTCACGCGCCACAAAGGCTCACCTTCTTCTCCGAGTCTATCCCACGAAGGAATAGGCCCTTTCCTTATGGCTAGCTTTTCCTCCACTCCGGAGATGGCAAGCTCCACAACCACTTCACAAGCTCCACGAAGGAGAAGCCCGGGTCTCTTCACAATCTTCCATGAATAGGACACCACGGTACCAACCGCCAAGCCAACTAGAAGGTCACCCTCCAAGAGTAATAAGCTCACGGTCTCTCACTCGAACAAATCGTAATGGAGAGCTCAACACTTATGCAAGAATGCAAAGCAAGAACACCAAGGGTGCTCAAATACTTCACTCTCAAATCCCACCAAAGAAACAAGTTCTAGGGAGTAATTAGAGAGGAAGAACAATGGTAGAAACCAACAAATGACTCCAAGATCTAGATCCAATAGGTTCCCCTCACTTAGAGGAGGAATTGATTGGTGGGGATTGTAGATCTAGATCTCCTCTTCCAAAACCCTCAAAAAGATGCAAGAATCATAGGAGGGAAGGGAGAGGAAGAAAGCTCAAAGGGGTCAACAATGGAGGTCAAAAACGTGCTCAAGAGCCTTAGAACTTTTGGAAAGAAGCCCCCCTTTTATACCCCTTTAAGGGGGATGACCGTTGGAAGCAAGATGCGCTGGGCGAACACGTTTCGGCGACGAAACCTGCGCCGCCGGATCAGCCGCCGGAATTTCTGGTCAAAACTGAAAGTTTCGGTACAATCCGAAACAGCATACAGAACAGTTTTTTGGCGGTTTTCCGGAAATTTCTGGCGGTCGCCGAAAATTCCGGCCACAGACTCGGTCCGCCGGAATTCCCGTCGAAATTCCGCTGGAACCAAACAGGGCACACGAAAACGGCGATAACTTTTGCGCCTGGACTCCGATTTAGATGATCTTGGGCTTGTTTTGACGAGGACAACAAGCCCTAAAAGATGGTGCAGAGAAACATCATAGTCCATCAAATAAGGATAGAACCAAATAAAGAAAGGTAAGAAGCCTCCCTACACGAAGAACCGATAAAACCTTCAAACTCAAAAACACAATAGAAGATGCATACGAATTCCGTTTTTGATGAACTTGGGATTGTTGAAGAGCTAGAAACAAGATAAAGAACCTCACATGGAGAAACACCAAGAATCAACAAAATAGGAAGATGCAAAGTATGCAAAGGATTGAGCTCCCTATGACGATGCGATCAAGTTACCCAACCGAAAGCCCCTCTTAATAGTGCGGCTACGTATCCTATAACCCGGTCTCCCAACAACCACCTTGAGACCGATAAATGAAAACCTAGCAATGACACTCATAACGGGATCATACCAATCTGGAGTGGTACGAGTTCTCGTTGACCTCCGAGGCTCTGTAGCAACTTCAACCGAAGTTTCATTATCATCATCATTAGCTTCCTCTCTAATTGGTGCAGGCACCACAGGAACTTCTTCCGTTGCTGCGCTACTCGCAATTTCGAGAGAAGGTTCGACAACCTCGTCGATTTCTACTTTCCTTCCAGTCACTTCTTTCGAGAGAAATTCCTTCTCTAGAAAGGATCCATTCTTGGCAACGAAGATTTTGCATTCGGATCTATGATAGAAGGTATACCCAATAGTTTCCTTCGGGTATCCTATGAAGACGCATTTTTCCGCTTTGGGTTCAAGCTTGTCCGGCTGTAACTTCTTTACATAGGCTTCGCAACCCCAAACTTGAAGGAACGACAATTTAGGTTTCTTCCCAAACCATAATTCATACGGTGTCGTTTCAACGGATTTAGATGGTGCCCTATTTAAAGTGAATGCGGCTGTTTCTAATGCATAACCCCAAAATGATAGCGGTAAATCTGTAAGTGACATCATAGAACGAACCATATCTAAGAAAGTTCGATTACGACGTTCGGACACACCATTACGCTGTGGTGTTCCCGGCGGTGTCAACTGTGAAAGTATTCCGCATTTCTTCAAATGCTCGCCAAACTCATAACTTAGATATTCACCTCCACGATCAGAACGTAGAAATTTAATCTTCTTGTTACGTTGATTCTCTACCTCACTTTGAAACTCCTTAAACTTCTCGAAAGTTTCGGACTTATGTTTCATGAAATAGATATACCCATATCTACTCAAATCATCCGTGAAGGTAAGAACATAACGATAACCACCGCGCGATGCTACACTCATTGGACCACACACATCGGTATGTATGATTTCTAATAAGTCCGTAGCTCGCTCGATCATACTATAAAATGGAGTCTTAGTCATTTTACCCATCAGACATGCTTCACATCTATCAAGTGATTCGAAATCAAGTGATTCAAGAAGTCCATCGGAATGGAGTTTCTTCATACGCTTCACTCCAATGTGACCAAGACGACAGTGCCACATATAGGTCGAGTTATCGCTTGATTTCAACCGTTTAGCCTCAATGTTATTAATATGTGTATTTCCACTATCGAGATTCAATAAGAATAGAGCATCTATCAAAGGTGCATGTGCATAAAACATATTACTCATATAAATCGAACAACCATTATTCTCGGACTTAAACAAGTAACCGTCTCGCAATAAACAAGATCCCGATATAATGTTCATGCTCAACGCAGGCACCAAATAACAATTATTTAAGTATAAAACTAATCCCGATGGTAGATGAAGGGGTAGCGTGCCGACCGCGATCACATCAACCTTTGATCCGTTTCCCACGCGCATCGTCACCTCGTTCTTCGCTAGCTTCCGTTTATTCTGCAACACCTGTTTCGAGTTACAAATATGAGCAACCGAACTAGTATAAAATACCCAGGCACTACTACGAGTACTAGTGAGATACACATCAATAACATGTATATCAGATATACCTTTCTTCTTGATGTTGCCGTTCTTCAAATCCGCCAAGTACTTTGGGCAATTCTGCTTCCAGTGACCTTCTCCCTTGCAGTAAAAGCACTCAGTATCAGGCTTAGGTCCAGCCTTGGTCTTCTTCGCCGGCGTGGTAACTTTCTTACCACCCTTCTTGAAGTGTCCCTTATGCTTAGACTTGCCTTTCTTGAATTTGGTGGTCTTATTAACCAACAACACTTGGTGCTCTTTCTTGATCTCCACTTCTGCAGACTTCAACATAGCAAACAGTTCTGGCAACTGCTTGTTCATGTTCTGCATGTTGTAGTTCATCACAAAGTTCTTGTAACTTGGTGGTAGTGATTGGAGGACACGGTAAATCCCCAAAGCATTAGGAATCACTATACCCAAGCTTTGAAGTTTGTTTGCGTGCCCAGACATCTTAAGCACATGCTCACTGACGGAGCTGCCCTCTTCCATCTTGCAGTTAAAGAACTTTTCAGAAGCCTCATAACTTTCAATTGCCGCATGAGTCTCAAAGATCAATTTGAGATCCTCGACAATATCATATGGGTCTGAATTCTCAAACCTTTTCTGAAGCTCCGATTCCAAACCATACAAGATAGCACACTGAACTATGGAGTACTGATTCTTCCGAGCGAGGTAAACATTCTTTAATTCATCGGAAGCATCAGCTGCAGGTGGGTCACCCAGCGGTGCATCCAGCACATAGGTCAAATTACCAGCTGTGAGGACAATCCTCAAATTGCGGAACCAATCCGCGAAGTTGCTTCCATTGTTTTTCAACTTTTCTTTCTCTAGGAACGCATTAAAATTGATGGTAGGGGCTGCCATTGATCTACAACATATTTGCAATAGTTTAGACTAAGTTTATGACAAATTGAGTTCAAATTAATAATAAAGTTAATCTAGGTGAACTCCCACTCAAAACAACAGCCCTCACATTGTTTTAGTGATCACACGAACCAAATCCACTACATCAACACCGATCATCACGAGAGTTGATATAGTTTCAATGGCGAACAATCGTCATGTTCATCATATCTACTATATGATTCATGATTTACCTTTCGGTGATCCGTGTTCCGAGACCATGTCTGTACATGCTAGGCTCGTCAAGATCAAACCTTAGTTTCCGCATGAGCAAATCTGGCTTGCTCACGTTGTATACACTTGCGGAATCTAACACACCTGATCATCACGTGGTGCTTCGAAACAACAAGCTTTAGCAACGGTGCTAACTAAGGGTGAACACTTTATGACTTGAAATTCATGTGCATGAGGGATCATCTTATAATGCTACCGTCGTCTACTAAGCAATACAAGATGCATAAAGGATTAACATCACATGCAATTCATAATATGTGATATGATATGGCCTTTCTTCTTTGTGCTTCCGATCTCCATCTTCTAGCACGAACATGATCTCCATCATCACCGGCATTGCATCAAGGTCAATGACGCCTCTCCATGGTTGTCGTCCACCGGCTTCAACTATTACAACTACTTTGAATAGACACGCGGGTCTTAACATGAATTAAAGACAACCATATGGCTCCTGCCGGTTGCCAACTTACAATAAGGAACATTGCATACATCAAATATAATCACAATCATGGCCATATCACATCACTGCACACCCCTGCAAAACAAAGTTAGACGCCTCTACTTTCTTTGCATGTTTTACGTGGTTTGGGGCTTTCAATAAGTGTCGTTCTAACTTACGAACATGAACCACAACATTGATACTAGTATTGTTAATCCCCCATTGTAAATTGGATCTTAACTATGCTAGGAGAAACAGGCACCCGCAAAGCCACTTATGCAATACAAGTTGCATGTCGAGCGTGGAGCAAGTCTCATGAACGATGTCATGTAAGGTTAGCCCGGGCCGCTTCATCCCAACATACCGCAAGATGCAAAGTACACAAGAAGCAATCGACAATAAAAGCATCAACGCCCACAATGATCATTGTGTTCTACTCGTGCAATAGATCTACATATAGACACGGATCTGATACCATTGTAGGGTTTCGTAGCATGGAAAAACAAAAAAATTCTATCGCATACAAACAAACAAGCCAAGATCTATCTACTAGATTGTAGCAACGAGTCGATGGAATAACTTACCCTCGAAGATTCCAAAGTGTTTAACGAGAGCGGATTCTCGTGGGTGATGTAGTCGTACTCTTCCCGATCTCAAGATCGTGTAGACGATCCTTCCGGCGCTGCGTTCCGGCAGCGCTCCCGCAGTCGGTCACACGTTCGGTACTCGACGAAGACCTTCCTCTCCCTTGTTCCAGCAGGCAGCGGAGGTTGTAGCACTCTCCTCGCGATTCTGGCAGCACAATGGCGTGGTACCGGAAGTAGAGGGGAGATCTCGCAGGGCTTCGCCTTAAGCCGGAGCGAGTATGGTGGAGTATGAGAGAGCTCCTCGGCGATCTAGGTTTTAGACACACCAAGGAGGAGAGGATAGAGCCGGTGGCTAGGGTTTGGGACACCCCAAGTCGGCGGCTAGGGAAAAACTCTAGGGGGCGGCGGCGTCTATGGTGGTAGGCGCCAAGCTAGGGTTTGAGGAGAGGTACTTGTGTGTGCTAGGAGGGAGCCCTGCCCCTCCTTATATAGGTGGAGGGGCCGGCGGCCAAGGGGAGGGAGTGGAGTCCCTCCCCAACTCGGCTTGGGTGGTGCGCCGGCTTGGGGAGGAGGGACTCCCTCCCCAACTCGGTTTCAACCTCCTCCTCCTCTTTCCAAAACTTGCCGTTTGACTTTCAAACTAGCCGTTTGACTTTTCAATTTAGGATTTGAATAAACCCTTTATTTTGGACAGCGAAGACACTTAGTACATGATGCAATCATTCCAACTTGCAATGACACATTCATGTACCCCTTCCCCTCCGGAGTGCCGGACATTCCGGAACCTTCTAGAACATTCCCGATGAAAACATCGGAATCATTCCCCAACTCCGAAACGGGACTTTCCTTATATGAATCTTATTCTCCGGACCATTCCGGAACTCCTCGTGATATCCCGGATCCCATCCGAGACTCCGAACAACATTCGGTCTCTTTCTCATTCATTCCGTAACTACTCAAACAACGTCGAATCCTTAAGTGTGTCTCCCTACGGTTCGTGAATTATGCGGACATGATCGAGACACTTCTCCGAACAATAACCAATAGAGGAATCTGGAAATTCATATGGCTCCCACATATTTCTACGATTACTTTGCAATCGAATGAACCACTTACATACGATACCAATTTCCCTTTGTCTCACGATAGTTTACTTATCCGAGGTTATGATCGTCGGTATCTCTGCATACCTAGTTCAACCTCGTTACCGATAAGTACTCTTTTCTCGTTCCCGTGATATGTGATCCCTTGTGAGCCAGTCACATGCTTGCAAGCTAATTGGATGACATTCCATCGAGAGGGCCCAGAGTATATCTATCTGTCATATGGATGGACAAATCCCACTCTTGATTCATGTGTCTCAACCAATACTTTCCGAACACTCAATGCCACCTTTATAGCCACCCAGTTACGGTGTGGTGTTTGATGTCATCAAAGCATCCATCCGGTAAAGGTGATATGCATGATCTCATGGTCGAAGGAATTAGGTTACTATGTATCAGAAAGCATATAGCAATTGAACTATTAAAATGACTTGATCTTTATGCTACGCTTATCTATAGGAGTATGTCCACCATATCATTCTCCTAACGATATGATCTTGTTGTTGATAACATCTCAATGTTCATGATAGGGAAACCACAATCATTTATCAACCAACAAGCTAGTGATGTATAGAGGCTATACCAGGGACTTCAAATTAAGTTTACAAATCACACTAGTATCAATGTTTCCTTGTTAATACTATTATAGCATGAATGTAAACATTTATCATAAACACAAAGATATAATAATAACTACATTTATTATTGCCTCTAGGGCATATCTCCAGCACTCCGTTGTTAGTAGCTATCTTGGCCAAGTAGTTGCTAGTGACTCCAAGAGGGGGTATTTATGCTCGATAGTGGGTTCATGCCTCTATTTAATCTAAGGGAAGTGATAGAAATATCTAAGGTTGCAGATGTGTTGTTGCCACTATGGAGAAAACAACGGTCTCTTGTTCATGGAACAAGTGGATTGTTTACCTTGCACACTTTGCTTAAAGCAGTTGTCGGTTGCTTGCAACTTAATACTAGGGGGGGTTCAGATGATAACCCAAAGGTGGACTTCTAGTCATAGATGCAGTTGGATGGCGGTCTATGTATCTTGTTGTATTGCCCAATCGAATCTCATAGGATCATGATGTCTAGTATTGCATTGTTATGCCTTGCTCAGTCCTGTCAATTGCCCTGCTGTAATTTGTTTACCCAGCATGTCATGTTTGTTTATCTAAGGAGAACACATCTAGTGAACTATGGACCTCGGTCAAATCTTTACCATTGATACATCCTCCATTGTTCTCGTTTACTTGCTGCATACCACTATTACCTTCCACACCATACAGTTAATTATTTGTTACAGCAACCAGTGAGATTGACAACCTCACTGTTCGTTGGGGCAAAGTCTTGAGTTTGTGTTGTGCAGGTTTCCAAGTTGCTTGCAAAACCTTTAAGACGTTTCCTTCCTCCTACTGGTTCGATAACCTCGGTTTCTTACTGAGGGAAGACTTGTTGTTGTGCTCATCACACCTTGCTCTTGGGGTTTTCATGACCCACAAGTATAGGGGATCGCAACAGTCTTCGCGGGTAGTATTATCCAATTTATTGATTCGACATAAGGGGAGCCAAAGAATACTTGCAAGGCTTAACAACTGTGTTGTTAGTTCAGCTGCACCTGGAAATAGTTCTTGCTCACAGAAGTTTATCAGTAATAACAGTTTGGTAGTAGCAACAGCACCAGAGAAACTATAGCAATAGTAACAGTAATGGTAAACAGTGGGATTCGAGTGCGGTAGGCATAGGGATGGATGGACGGGCGTTGCATGGATGAGTCTAAACATGTAACTTCAAGATCTAGGGCATTGCACATAAATAATAACAAGCATCCAAGTACTAAACAATCCTAGGCATGTGCTCCAAATATAGTCATACGTGCTCGCAATGAGAACTTGCACAACATCTTCTGTCCATCCAGCCCGTGGCAGTGGGGCCTCTGGGGAACTACTGGTGTAAGATCCCTCCCTTATAAAGGTAAGGATCCCTATGATTGCAATTCTAGTCCCTGGATCAATTGCTAGCATCCACAGTTTAAGATGAAGTACACAGAAACAAAGGTCATTATTACAATGTCATTCCAGAGATAACATAGTCTTTTACAACTCCATAACCATAGGCTAGTACAAGAGTTTAACTTAACAATATAAAATGGAAGTCTTCATCTTCATGTGCCACAGGCAAGCATGTTGAGTGTAGACTCATAACCCCTAATCATCATCAGAGTAACCTACAACATCACAAGTTACAGCCACAGTGGGTCAATACATTGAAATAGTATTGGCAAGTGATACCTTAGTAGAATATTAACATCTAGTTACTACATGAATTTGGCTAAGTGTAGCTTAGGCTTGCTTTGCTCAAAATAGGTTTTACCTATTAGTTGAAAACACTAAGTTTTTCTTTGACAAAATTTTCCCAAGGAAGCACCAATAGAAATTAGTGAACCTTCACCCTTGTTCAACCACAAGTTTTAACTTAGAAAATTGGGATGAGGAGATTCTTGATAGCTTCCATGTCTTGATGCTCAAGTTGTCCATTACCGGGGACACGGCTAAGTACTTAGTTTCTTCCATCTGCAAAGGTTGTGCACTTTTCACCAAGACAGGACCTTTCAGAAGCCTTCCCTTAGACCAAAATGGACGCGCTCCAAACCTATCATTCCCCTACCACCAACTGTCTATTTGGCTAAGTTATTGCAACCTATGTGATCCAGGCAGAGCCCATAATGCCATGTGGCTGCACTAGAAGCTTCTTAACATATGGCATCTCAAATCCCTTTGTTCCTGGGTGGCAATCCACAAGTGAGATACACAAGGTAAACCATAGAAATGGGCCTTGTGTAACCACTCAACCAAAACCACCAAGCAATTACCATTCCACCCAGGTAATTCATTCACTTAGTTGTTTTATTAAACAAAAACCATAAGTCAAAGACTTAACAATATTTTCCATAGCATGATTATATTCCACCCTTGGTTGCTATTAGCTAGGCTAAGCATGGCAATAACAAGTATCTTAACTTAGAGGAAATTCTAACATTTCTACAACTACTAGGATTTCCCAAGCATAGCATATAGATACTTAGCAAAATAATCATGCAAACCCTATACAAAAATATTTCTAATGCATAGGCAAAAATATTGGGATAAAACATGAATCACCACTTGACATGGTAGTTGGGGGAGTAGCAACAATCTTCACAACCACAATCACTATTAGCACCAAAATCTACACATAAAATGATAGCACCAAATTCACATATCAAAAATATACAAGCAAAAATATATGAATGCATGCAAATGCCATGTGATGATTTTCTACACCAAACAATACAAGTATACAGTACTGAATCATAAAAAAGACAAAGACACACTAAATAAACTTTATTTAGTCTTTAAATCATTTTTCAAATAATTTCTATACTAAAAATAAGCCTATAATTGTCTTTGCAAAAATAAAAAAATTTACATAAGAAAACATTAAACACATTGCATAAATGGATAGAATTATTTCTCCTGATTCCAATGATATAAAATTTGCAAAATTTGAACGTGGGGATCAAAAGTTATGAACTTTGCAAGTTTGAACATCTAATAGATCTAAATTCTGTTTTTAAATTTAAACACAGACACGCGTCATGACCTGATTAGTGCGTACCGGTTCATGTGGATCGTGCTACGTGGGCCGCACGATCTAAATGAAGATGCACGGGCCATATCTAACTGTACCCCTTCGCTAAGTGATCTATTCCGATGCGTTGGATCTAGATCCAACGGTTGCTAAGCATGCGATGTAGGGGTCTCAACCTAATAAGGTAGATTCCTCCTGTGTTTTACAATGCTAGTCCCTAGATCAATAGCTAGCATCCACAGTTAAGATGTAATATCAAGAAACAAACGTCATAATATAACTTTATAACCAGGAATAACATAGATTTATTACATCCTACATAGCTCATATGGCTATTATATTTCATTGCAGCGGAATAACTATAAGCATGGGGTCCATCATCTTCAAAGTGCCACAGGCAGATGTTGGTTGTAGACTTTGTAATCCTAATCAATCAATCTTCACTAAAATCAATCAAACCTGCAACATACAAGTTACAGCCACAAAGGGTCAATACATTTGAATTGTATTGGCAAGTGATACTATGGTAGTTTAGTGGAGTCTATCAACTATATGCATTTGGCTAAGTGGAGTTGAGCCTTGCATTGCTCAAAATAGATTTTTCCTTAACATTTGAAAGTACTAAGTTTTTGCTTTGATATAATCATTTTTGCTCAATCAAAGATTGAAGATCCTTTCCAAGGCATCTATCAACCAAAGATTGAAGGTTTCAAACAACCCTTGTTCAATCCACAAGTTTTAACTTTAGAAATTTGAATGATGAGATTCTTGATTGCTTCCATGTCTTGATGCTCAAATTGTCCTTTACCAGGGACATGGCTAAGTACTTAGATTTTACACTCTGCAGAGGTGGTGCACTTTCCCCACAAGACTTGGTTTCCCAAGACAAGATCTTTCAGAAGCTTTCCCTTAGACCAAAATGGACGCGCTCCAACCTATCAAACACTACCACCCACTGTCCATATGGCTAAGTTCTTGCAACCTATATGATCATGGAAGAGCCCATATTGCCAAGTGGTTGCACTTGAAGCTTCTCAACATTTGACATCTCAAATCTCTTTGTGCCTGGGTTGCATACCACAAGTGAGATACACAACCCAAGTCCATGGCCTTGTGTAACCACTCAACATATCCCAATCCTTCCATTCCACCCAGGAGGTTCATTAACTTAGTTGTTTTATTAAACAAAACCTAAGTCCTCAGACTTAGAATATTTTTCCATATTGTGAATATATATTCCACCCATGTTTTCTATTAGCTAGGCTAAGCTTGATAGTAGTAGGAATCTTTAACTTAGGAAAATCCTTCTAAGGATTCATCTACTAGGTTCTACTATAGCAAGGTCTATACTTAGCAAAATCCATGCAAGTTTTACTTAACAAAAATACTAATGCATAGTGAAAGTAATGGGACAAAAGTATGAAGCATCACTTGCCTTTTTGGTAGGGAATGGTGGTTCACTCCTTGATCTTTCTAGTCTCACACTTCACTACAAGTCAATCAAGCAAACACCAATTCAATTTACATTCCCACCAATAATCACTCAAACAAATTCACACACACAAGACAAAGAAAACCAATTCATGCATGGGTGCATGCACAAGATAGTTTTATTTTGCAAAGGGGATCTCTATGGGGTTTCTAAACTTTGTAAGATCCAAATTGGTCATTTACCAAAGTGGCAAAGTCATTAGCAAGAGGGTTTTGTCCAAAAACTATCTTTAAATCCATTCATCATTTTATGTGGTGAAAAATGTTTTTATTAAGGCAAAACTCTTAAGTTGTTCACCAAATGAGTTGCTAATTTGCAAAACTTGGTGTTTTGGGTCAGTGGGTTTGATCAAACCATTTTCTTAAAGTTTTCTTTCCATAATTATTTTTATAACAAAAACCATTCTTTTTATTTGGCTAGAAAATGGCTAAGTAAAGTAATCTAACCTAAATCTTTCCAAAATTATTTTTAATGCCAAGGGTTGGTTCCTAGGGTCAGTAAGGTCACAACAATCCAATTTGCAAAGGTTTTACTTCAAAAATATTTTCAATAAATAAATTACATTTCTATTTGACTAGAAATGGTTTTAAATCAAAGAATCATTTCTTAATTTCTCCAAATACATTTTTGAGTCCACAAAGTGTTTCCTAGGGTCAGTAGGTTCAAATCAATCCAATTGCCAAAGATTTTAACCCTAAATTCAATTTAAAACAATTTTTACATTCTTAACAAGCATACAAATGTTTCTGCAAAAACCACCATTTTTCCAGAAGCTTTTTGCTAAACAAAGGTCATGGTTGGCTAGGGCTTGTTCTCCTGATTTCAATGATATAAAGTTTGCAAAATTTGAACGTGTGGTTTGAAAGTTATAGCAATTACAAGTTTGCATTCTAATCAGGTTCAAATTCTGTTTTTCAAATCTCTGGTGACACGCGGCACTCTCTTATTCGCTGGTACCAGTTCGCATGTATCAGTCGTGTGGAGCGTTGGATTAAATGTGATCATACGGCTCAGAGCTAGCGTACCCTTTCGGTTAAGTGGATCTATCGTGACGCTGCGATCTAGATCGGACGGTGCTGGCGAGTTTGACCATATGCGGGCGGCGCTGACGGTGGCTAGCGGCAGCGCACGGCCAGGCGGTGGTGCTACGGTGGTTCGAGGGAGAGAGAGAGGAGGAGAAGAAGCTCACCGGGTTCAGCAGGTCACGGTGATGCTCGAGGAGGTGTTGGTCGGGCGAGGGGCGCTCTGGTCTTGGCAGGATTGCTCGCCGGAGTGGAGGACGGCGTCGGGTGCCTCAGGTGGTCATCGTGGATGGCGCTGTGGATCACCCCAAGGCGAAATATCAACGCGGTTAGATGCAGAAGGATGTGGCAAGTATGGGAGTGTGAACGAGGAGACGCGGGGCGGTCTGGTTTACCTGGGGGTCATCGTCAGAGAAGAAACAGGCGGCGGCGCTGTCAGAGCTAGTCCAAGCCAAAGCTCTGGGGCGCCCGCGGTCGAGTGAAGGACACGGGGAGAAGCGTCTGGGAGTGGGGAAAACTGCCAGGGTGCTCAGGGGGCTCGGGGTGGTGTGTGCTGGCCGGATTTTGAGAAGAAAGCTCGTCGGAACAGAGGATGCTCGGAGAGAAATCGAGGCGGCCTAGGGGCGTGTCGAGGAGGGGTGTCTGGGGGAAACGGTAGAGGAGGGGCGAGCGCTTTAAGGTGCGTGATCGCTGCGAGTTAAGGTGTCCGCGTTAAGGCGTATTGATGCCGTGAATTCAAGGCCTGCAACGGCCGGCGAGGGGGAGAAGGGGTCGTGCGGGTGGGGAAGAAGAGGGCCGGTGGTGGGGTCTGGTGTCAGTGAGAAAAGGAGAGAAAAGGGGGAGGTCCACCAGTCAGCCTCTCTACGGGTCAGATAGTTGGTTCGAATCATTTTCTGCGGGGAGGAGAAAACTGGGCTAAGTGGGCTGTTGGGCTGGCTCAGTTGGGTCTGTCCTTTTCCACATTTTTTTTCTGCCTGTTTGTTTTATTCTTTTCTATTTCTATTTTCTGATTTGATATTCAAACAACATTTCAAACATTTAAACCATTCAAACAATTCAAACTATTGTAATGAGTTTTTGATTCTGTTTAGTAGTATAAACCAACTTCCAAAATAAAATAATATTTTAAATCTTTTTAGGTTCCATTTATTAATTAAATAAAATGGACCATGGTTTATTAATAAAATAGGGTTTGGTTTATTTTAATAAAATCTTCATTTGAAATCCAAATACTTTCAAAACCAATCAGTAGATTTTATTTGGAAATAAAGAATATTTGGAAAACTTGTTTAAAACAGAATAACCTTTTATTTTAGGGTCCATTAATAATTAAATAAAATGGGCTTTAGTTATTAAATCAAATAGAGTTTGATTTTATTAATAAAATCTTTATTTGAAACCTGAATATTTTCAAAACCAAATCAGTAGGTTTTATTTAAAAATATAAGATACTTGAAATACTTGTTTTAAAATAAAATCAAATAACATTTTATTTTAGGTCCATTAATAATTAAATAAAATGGGCCTTATTCATTTACTTCAATTAAGATTTGTTTTATTAGAATATTTATTTTTAAAACTAAAATAGTACCAAAACCATTCAGTAGGTTTTATTTAGAAATAAAGTATACTTGGAAACTTGTTTAAATCAAAATAACATCTTTATTTTAGAGTCCATTATATAATAACCTTTTCATTATTAAATCAAATAGGATTTGTTTTATTTGAGATATTTATTTGGAAATCTAAAATAAAACCAAAACACTTCAGTAGGTTTTGTTTGAGAAAATAAAATACTTAGAAACTTATTTAAAATAATTTAATAAGTTTTGATGTTTCAATTAAAATGGTAAAACCTTTTATTTAAATAAATTTTTGAATAATAAATTCTTATTAATTTATTTAAATAAACCTTTGCTATTTTTATTTAAAATAAAATGTTTTAATTCCAAAGCTTGGCCAAGGTTTTAATTTGGTTTTATAAAATAATCTTTATTTTATAATTCCACCTTTTCCTTTAAAAACAAAATCTTTTATTTAAAAGATTAATAATGGTATTTCCAAAACATTTTATTTTCCTCTATTTAAAATGTTTATCTTTTTAAATTCCTTTAGGATTTTATTTATTCCAAATTGGTTTGAGGTTCCAATTGAATTCAAAATGTTTCTTCTGGCTCTAAAAATCAAACAAAGTTTTATTTATTAATTTATTTTCACATTACAAGATTTGGAAAATCTTGGGATGTGACATGCGACCATGGATCGGCGGCGCTAGCGACGGCGACGCAGCGGCGGCGCACTAGCGATGGCGTTCTAGCGAATACAGGAGGGGTTGGGGGTTGCGGTGTGGCTTACCAGACTCGCAAGGTCACGAGGAAGCTCAACGTGCAGACGGGCAGGGTCGGAGCGCGCTGTAGAGGTCGCTGGGGCTCGTCGGACTTGCGGACGATGTCTGGTTCTTGCAGACGATGACGTTGCTGACGATATAGACCGCCCTAGCACGAACCAGATGTGTCAGGAGGTGCGCAAGGTTATGGCGAACACGACAGGGTCAAAGGGGAAGCAAGGGGCGCTTGAAGATTACCAGTATTTCTCATCGAAGTTGGGTGGCGGCACTAACGTTTGTGGGCACGAACGGGAACGGCGACCTGGGTCACGAGAAAGCAAACGAAAGACATTAGGGGATGCGCCAGAACATGCTGGTCACGCTCGTTTGAAGCAGAGGCAAAGGGGCGGTCGAGTCTCACCGGAATCAGTCGCCGTAGGTCATCGGTACCGCGGCGGTTTGAGCTCGAATGCGCGCAGCCTGGTGGCGGAGTGAGCGAGGAAAGTGGGGGGAAATGACCGTGGTGGCGAGGTGATTAAGTAGCCAGGAGCGGGGCGAGAATTACGCATGCAATCAACGGCAATCAATCGATTTAAAACGCGGCAGTGAAGGAGGAAACGGCCGGCAACGACGTGTTCATCGCGCGGGTTCTAGGGAGGACGATGACGACGTGGCATTGGTCCACTGGTCAGTCTCTGGTGGGTTGATCCGAGAGAGAGAGAGAGAGAGAGAGAGAGAGGGGGGGGGAGGGAATGGCTCGGGTGGGCTGTTTTGGCTACTGGGCCGAAAGGGTGGCGCCGGCCCATTTCTTATTCTTTAACCTTTTTCTTTTTCTGTTTGAATTTCCAGGAAACATTTTCAAATGATTTCAAATGTGTTTGAATTCAAACTCTTTTTGGATTTTTATAAAGTGAAACCTGCACATTTTTAAGTACAAAACCATGCTGTTTCACCAAACTTGCTTTGGTCCTTTGGATTTTTAAAAGAAAACAATACCTTTACCAATGTTTTAATGAAGATATAAAAATTGTTTTAAAGTCATATTTTGTTTTTGAAATTTTGACCAAGCTTTGGAATACATCAATCAACCATAGGATCAAATACATTTGGTTTAAAACAAACAATCTCATATTAGAGAGTAGCATTGGGTCAAAGTTTTGCTCACATCAAATAACAGACACTCAAATGCTTCTGTTTTTGAAATGACAATGAAAATGATCCTAAAATGATTATGAATGCATGGATGATATGCAAACTTGGAAATCATGATTTTTGGGATGTTACAACTGGCAATTAAGGTGCTCCTTTTAATAGAACATTGGAGCAAAGCATTAACACTCCGTGAACAAATGTGATCTTCACACCACAGCCATCCCCTCCAGTTGTCCCAATTATTATCACTTTGGGGCCTTTGGATCCTTACAATGTTATGTGTACACAACTTGCAGATAAGATCACGAATAATACTATCATAATGATTCAATAATAAGTTCAGATCTAAGATCATGGCACTCGGGCCCTAGTGACAAGCATTAAGCACAACAAGTTGCAACAAAGTCAAATAGCACTAATAGAGATACTAGGCACTATGCCCTAAGAAATCTTATTCGATTACATGATAGAACTCATCCAATCCCTACCATCCCCAAGCCTACAGCGGGGGATTACTCACTCATGGATGAGGGAAACATTGGTGGTTGATGGAGATGCGTTGGTGATGACGATGGCGATGATCCTCTCCAAATTCCCCGTCCCGACAGGGTGCCAGAACGGAGTTTCTGGATCCAAATCTTGGTTTCTGGTGGCGGCGGAGCGGAACTCTTTTTTGGAAAACTATCGAACCCCCTCGGTTTTTAGGTCGAAAGGCAACTTATAGGCGCGGAGGGATGCCGAGGGGGTGCCTGGGGTGGCTGCACCCCCCAGGCGCGGCTAGTGGTGGTCCCACGCCTGGAATGGGTGTGGGCCTCCCAGGCTCCTTCTCCTTCTCGTCTTCTAGCTACGTGGATCTTCTGGTGAAATATAATTTTTGGCATATTTTCCGGGATTTTTCCTGATAGTTCATTTTCTGCACAAAAACAAGACACCAAGGTAATTCTGGTGAAAATAGCGTCAATCCGTGTTAGTTGTATCCAAATCACACAAGTTTAGATAATAAACAATAACAAAGTGTTCGAGAAAGTAGATACATTTTGGACATATCAACTCCCCCAAGCTTAGCATATTGCTTGTCC
The DNA here is from genome assembly GCA_910589765.1 of Avena atlantica. Lineage (NCBI taxonomy): Eukaryota > Viridiplantae > Streptophyta > Magnoliopsida > Poales > Poaceae > Avena > Avena atlantica. Next base: position 422,399,563 of record OU342734.1, on the reverse strand, counting down.
TCAAGCAATTCAGTTGAAAACTGAGTGCGATAAAAGAACTTTCACGAATACTTTGCTTCATATGATGTAAATATTCTTAGCACAGGAGTAGATGCTTAGACAATTCATAATAAAGAGTATGCAACTAAGTCTACTCAATAGTAATTGCAAGCTATGAAGAGAAACCAACTCAATAGTAATAAGTAGCATGAAACATAAACATAAGCAACATTGCAATGCTCATAATAAGGTATGATAGAGTGGTATATCGCTTGTCTTTGTTTTAGAGCACAATATAAATGCCAAGGCACCTCTGAAGTTAAAGTGAAGACTAGAAGTAAAGATATCAGAGATACAAGCATCAAAGTCATGACATAATTAACCAAGTTTTGGAACAAACACAAGAATGACAACTATGCTCTCAAGAAGGTGCTCATAGAATAAGTGGTGACTCAACAAGGTGTTGAAAACGGTTTTGGAAAGTTTGAAAGGCTTCCAAATGCTGAAAGGAAGGTACTCATTAGCTTTGAGCTCTCATTGCCCCTATCATAGGCATCTTCATGTGGTTAAGGTGAAAGTGAGGTCCACTCTGAATCATATGCTTGACAGACCATAGACTGGAAATCCCAAGTACCTTGAGTACGAGGGTCGCTCCGCACGCTACTCAACTTTGGTCACCTGAAAGTTCCTGTCATTGTAAATACATGCATATCATCGAGAACCGCCAATGGGGTACCCCTTGCACATGGTACAAGAGCATTCCCATAACCAAAATGACAAGTCAAGCAGACAATGAGCATCTCAGCAATCTTTTTATTTACCATATGCATAGCTTTTTATTGAGGATGCTTCATAAATGCTCATTATGGTGATGCTGCAAGTTTCCACCATGATTAGGCATGGCTTAGGCTAGTAGTGATGTCTACACACTTCTATTCTTGTACACAGTTGTTGGGCCTCCAAGTGCAGAGGTTTGTAGAACAGCAGCAAGTTTCCCTTAAGTGGATCACCCAAGGTTTATCGAACTCAGGGAGGAAGTGGTCAAAGGTATCCCTCTCAAGCAACCCTGCAATCAATATACAAGAAGTCTCTTGTGTCCCCAACACACCCAATATAGGTGCACTAGTTTAGCGAAGAGATAGTGAAATACAAGTGGTAACGGTGCCAGAAAATAGCTGATTTCATGGAGGAAAGGACTAGAAGCAAGCAAAAATGCAACATATCTAGTACCAAACGGTGTTTCAATGTTTAGAAACAAGGCCTAGGGATCATACTTTCACTAGTGAACACTCTCTCATATAAATATCCTCTCTTCATGATACTACTCTCCGGTTGGACACTCTAATCCATGGTAGGGCTATAACATCACACCTCAAAGTCCGCCTTCCAAAATCTAGATAACCCCACACTGTCACCTTGAGCGCTAGATGGTTCCAACAAACACCACAATTTCATAGAGACATCCAACTCCAAATATAACTCATAACAAATATTCAATCTAGCCAAAGTGCCACACACAGTATGCACGCTGACACTTTCACACACATGGGGAAAAGCATAGATCTATTAAATCACAAAGAGTATTTATGTAGACTCAAACCTAAGTTCCACCATGGCGTGCATGATGTCACTTTCACACACATGGGGAGATCAGAGATCTATTAAAGCACTTGAGTAGCAAGGTAGATCTACTTGATTACAAATCTCATGATCACAACAAGATCATGCATAGGGAGAGAGATGAACACATAGCTACCGGTAGAGCCCTTAGCCTCGAGGAAGAACTACTCCCTCCTCATCATGGGAATCAGCAACGGTGATGAAGATGGCGATGGAGATAGATGCAGATGGCTCCGGGGGCACTTCCCCGTCCCGGCAGGGTGCCGGAATTGAGTCTTTCTGTCCCCCAAATCTCCCTTTCGGTGGCGGCGGTGCTACAGAGGTTTTCTTGGATTTATTCTGGATCGCCTAGGGTTTTTGGGTCGGAGGCTTCTTATAGGCGCAGGAATCAAGGCCGGTGGGGATCCAGGGTACCCACAACCCCTCTAGGCGCCTTCAGGGCTTGCCCGCGCCTAGGGGGTGGCCACCCTATGGCCCCCCTCTGGCTCTGCTTCGTGGTTCCGTGTTGCTCCGGGAAAAATAATAACTTTGGCTTTTGTCCCATCCAATTCCGAGAATATTGATTTTCTGCCTTTCTGGAACCAAAAATAGAAGAAAACAGTCAACTGGCACTATGGCAACTTGTTAATAGGTTAGTTCCAGAAAATATATAAAAACACCTCAAAGTCTAAGTAGATAGAAAACAAGCATGGAGCATCAAAAATTATAGATACGTTTCCGACGTATGAAGCGGCCAAGGCGTTTCTCTAACACAATGTATAGACTCCATGAACTCATAACCTCCCCTTTTATTTCACATCGACATCCGTAAACAAAAGAGCAAGGTATCAACTGGATAGGATATCCAACAAGTGTTGAAAGCGTTCCCCGTGATAGCACGGTTCTGCTGAGTCCCAGCATATAATTTGCAAGCATATAACTTTCATGGACAGGTCACAATGGTTCAGGATTATTAAGCGTAAGGAATAAAGTGTGCCATCAAGTTCGTGAGAGCTTTACTAAATAACTTCCTCAAAACAGACAAACATTTTATTTTGGAAGAAAACACGACATATATAATATGCACTGAAGTAGCGAATGATGCTAATAGGTAGGTATGGTGGACACAGCTGGCAATATTGGTTTTGGGGAGTTGGAAGCACAGGTAGAGCACATACTCAGTGCAAGTGAAGGCTAGCAATAGAGAGGGAGCGACAAACGAGAGAGCAATAGCTATCATAATCATGCTTGCAACAAAACAAGACTAATTATGGCATGAAAGTGATAAAATAACTCTGAGGCAAAATAAATCATCGAGGCTTACTGACTATTGATTAGTCATATGCATGCGTGATCATGTGCCAAGTCGATTCACATGAATAGTCAGAGGAGGATACCACAATATCATACCAAATATGAATAAAACAATGCAAGCAAACATTCATATGACAAGCTACAAACTATTAGCAATCTGGAGCTAATCATAGACAAGCAAGAACTACTAAGCATTTATAATGACATACACCTTACACAAACAGGCTAAGCATGCTCACAATGATGAGTATATGTACAAAAATGAAACAAATAGAGTTCGTTACCAGCCTCTTACCAAACCTCAAGTTGTCTTAATCTTCATTATTGCCCTTCACTTGTGTGACTTGAATAATAACATGAAACCAAACTTAACTGAGGACGGCTGAACCCTGCAAAGAACTCACAAAACCAAAGAAGAAGAACAAATATTTTTGGTTTTTTCGACTTTTAGAAACAAGTAAACAAAGCAAAACCAAACAAAGAAAAAGGTAAACCAAACAAGAAGCAAACAAAGCAAAAAACAAAGCAAAATATTTTTGGATTTTTCTTTTTTAAGGCAAACCAAAGCAAAGAAACAAACCAAGATAAACAACAAAAATATTTTTGGTATTTTTGTGTTTTTAGAAAGAAGCAACAAAAACCAAAAAGAAAGCGAAACAATGGATATATAAAGAACCGATCGAACATGATATATAAATGAGTGTGATGTCGGTATACCTCCCCCCAAGCTTAGGCTTTTGGCCTAAGTGGGGCTCAATCCCATGGTGTCCAAGAGGATAAACCTCCGTAGTATGTCGAGGAAGCTCCCTCGTCCTGGTACGAGCTCGAGGCCTCCCCTGTGTAATACGCAGAGGGGTCGTATGATGGTGCTTCCTCCTGATAGTGCCCGTGGAAGTTAAGAGAGCGCAACTTATCATCCATCTCCGCCTTCGAGCGTGACCAAGGTCCCTGAGAAATACTGAACAAAGTGGTTTGGGGTAGAGGGATCTCTCTCTCTTCCCTGTCAATAAACAACATTCTATAAACCAAGTTCTCAAGAGTAGAGCTAGTGGTGACAAAGTGGTGCGCCTTCATGGCAGCAAGATCAAGCCTCTGAGGAGCCAAAACTATGTCATGTGGATCAACAACAATGTTCAAGGCAGCAGCAACACGAGTAGCAATAATTCCCCCATAAATAGGTCCCTTAGCAGCTAAGCGACGAGCAATGAGAGAACCAAGATTATACTTATCCTCATTGTTGAGGGCAGCATCTAAGAAGGCCAATTTATAGTTGGAAATATTACTAGTGTTCTCCCTACCAAGAACACTGGTGGCAAGATAATAGGCAAAGTACCTGATGGCTGGGAGTTGAATATTCTTTATCTTTCCTCGCTGAGCTCTGCGGTCATCATCATTGGTTATTCCTCGGTAAAGCTCCAACAAATCAGTGGGAAGAGCTGGAATCTTCTTTGATGACCTAGCTATACCACGTCCCAGGGCCTTGCAAAATTGCTTCAAAGTCATAGAATGAGCCCTGCCATAAATTTTGAAAGACACAGCAGGCTTGAACACGGTGTTAGTAAAAGAAAAACTTTCCACAAATGTTTTAGTGAGCAAAGCATATTGTGCGCTCTCATCCTGCATGTAACTTGTTAGTCCAGCCTTCTGAACCAAATTCATAAAATCATTAAGAATCCCAGCAGCCCGCAAGAAAGTTTGGCAAGGAAAGGTGAAGGGGTGAGCATCCCCTTCATCTCCCTCGTCGCCAAATCATGGAGTAATGAGATCCTCATTGTATGAGTGTCTAGTACTGGTGGATGACCTTGGAAGCCTTGCCCTTCTAGGTGCATCACTCTCAAATATTTCACCAAATGTATGGTTGTCCATGACCTTTCTTTAATTCTGAAATTTTTAGACAAACATCAAACCAAGTGATTTCTAAGTTGATAAATGATGAGCAAATACTATAGGAACTTGCTAGAGGACTACACATGCATCATAATAAAGTTTCAAAGCATAGAACAAGCATGCAAGCTCAAACAACCTGTCACCTATAGTAGCAAAATACTCAAGATATAATCTATCAATCACAAATCTAATTGGACAAGTGGAGGAGGCACATACCAAGGAGCAAACCCTCCAAAAATCAGCACTTGAGATGGGCTGAACAAGGAGATCGAAAATCGCGAGAAAGAACAACAAGAACTCGAGCTTGAGGAAGTTTTCTGGTGTTTTTTGGGAGAGAGAAAGAAGATGGCTTTGAAGAGGCAGCCTGGAGGGGACCAGTTGGGCCAGACCCCCCCTAGGCGCCAACTCCTGGTAGGTCGCGCCTACCATGGGTGTGGTGGCCTGGGGTGGCCCCCTGGGTCACTTCAGGTGTCTCTCTGCCCCTTTTTTCGAGGAAAAATTTATTTTGAATTTTCTAGGATTTTTCGGGAAACTTTATTTTTGGCCAATTTTCAGGGTATGAAAATTGATTTTCTCGCAGAAACAATTTTTTTCAGAAGAAGCAAAAGCAAACCAAAAGCCAAACTACAGCAGCTCTAAGAAACTCTAACAAGCAAACAACTAGAAAAACTAAAGCTTAAAGCAAAGACTAGGAAATATAAAAGTAGAAGGAAGCAAGAATAACCACAGTGGAAACATTATTTTGTTCATTAAAATCCTTTTGTTAACAAGGTTGATCAAGTCCTGTTACCAAAACAATCTTATATGAAACAAAACTTTGCATTCCACAAGGTGATTATGTTACCTCATACTTGATATCAATGGTCCCTATCATAATAGTTTCAAAATTTTCTTGTGGAATGGGACAATATATTTCTCCAACCTTGATGCTCTCAATATTTTCAATGGAATTTAGGCAATAGCTTTTAGCAACCTTCTTGGGGAAATAGACAGTATGCTCTTTGTCATTAATATTGAATGTTACTTTCCCTTGATTACAATTGATGATAGCACCTGCAGTATTAAGAAAAGCTCTCCCAAGAATAATAGACATATTATCATCTTCAGGCATTTCAAGCACAACAAAATCAGTTAAAATCATGCAATTATGAGCTACTTGAATAGGAACATCCTCACATATACCAACAGGAATAGTAGTTGACTTATCAGCCATTTGCAAAGATATATCAGTTGGTATCAACTTTTCTAGCTGGAGTCTCTTGTAGAGAGAAAAAGGCATAACACTAACTCCAGCTCCCAAATCACATAAAGGAGTTCTAACATAATTATTCTTAATGGAGCAAGGAATAGTTGGTATACCTGGATCACCAAGTTTCTTTGGAACCTTACCATTGAAGGAGTAATTAGCAAGCAAAGTAGAAATCTCCTCATTAGGAATCTTCCTTTTATTAGAGACAATATACTTCATATACTTTGAATAAGGAAGCAACTTGATAGCATCAGCCAAAGGAATTTGCAAAAATAAAGGCTTCATCGCTCACAAAACTTGTTGTAGTGTTCTTCCTCCTTTGACTTGTGTTTCTTACAAGAAAAGGCATAGATTGCTACACCCAAGGTTCTCTCTCTTTACCATATTTATTAGCAATAAAATCTTCCTTTGTGTACCTAGTGTTCTTAGTGTGCTTCTTAGGTTCTTCCTCACCTTCCTCCTTATCAGGAGACTCATTTTTATCATTACCACTCTCAATTTCAGCATTATTGACATATATACTATTAGGATCTATAGCAGGTTCAGGGGTTCCTCAACTATCTTGTGTTTATTTTTCTTTCTCTTACGAGGACTACCACTATCTTCACCTTGTTGGGTATCCTGCTCTATTCTTTTAGGGTGTCCTTCAGGATATAAAGGATCTTGAGTAGCTATACCACTCCTAGTTCTAATTTCATAAGCATGTTTATCTCCTGAAGCATTAACTAGCATATCCTTTTGTACCTTAGCAAGTTGATCAAGTTGGGTTTGAACCATTTGAAAGTGTTTACAAACCATTTTAATATCATTAGAAGTTCTTTCCACAATATATTTCAACTCATGGATAGCTCTAGAGTTTTCGAACAAATGATTCTGAACTTGTTTATTAAAATACCCTTGTTTAACAATAAATGTGTCAAGTTCCTCTAAACATTGATCAGGAGGCTTACCGTAAGGAATATCACCTTCATAAAAGTGTTGGAGAGAGTGTACCTCAATAGTAGATGAGTGGGGAATTGGCTTACATAATTGTTCTATAGGAGGTAGATTCACATCTTCAGCTCTAATACCTTTCTTCTTTAGACACTTCTTAGCTTCCTTCATCACTTCATCATTTAATGCAATAACTCCCCTCTTCTTTGTTGTTGGTGTTGGAACTGGTTCAGGAGTTATAGGCTCAGGTGCATTCAGCTCAGTTGAAGTCCAATCATCATAATTCTTGCTGATCTTAGCCATTAATTCTTCAGCATCTGTAGGAGTTCTTTTCCTAAAAACACAATCAACAAAGCTATCTAGGTAGGTCCTAGAATCATCAGTTAGTCCATTATAATAAATATCAAGAAGCTCATTTTTAGGTAATGGACATCCAGGATGTGCATGAATCGAGGCACAGAACCTTGTCCATGACTCAGGCAATTTCTCTTATTCTCCCTGTTTAAAATCAAAAAGTCTCTGCAAAGCAGCATGTCTAGCACTAGGAGGAAAATATTTCTGGAAGAAATAAGCAATCAAGCAATCAGGGCTATCAATGGAACCAGGAGGTAATCTATTAAACCAAGCCCTAGCTTCTCCTTTTAGTGAAAAAGGGAAGATCTTAGTAACAAAGTACTTGCGCATCTTAAAATCATTAGAGAATAAAGCACTCATGGTAGAAAGCTCATTCATATGAGCCACAACACTCTCATTTTCAGTCCCACAAAAAGGTTTTTTCTCAACAATATCTAAATAAGATAAATCAAGAGAGAAATCATAATCTTTATCTTTAATATCTATGGGAGAGGTGGCAAACTTAGGATCAGAGGACAACTTAGGCATAATAGTATGTCTGGCAAGGAGACTCTTAATAGCACTAGTACCATGTGCGTTTCGGCACTCTTTAACAAAATCATTAGTGAACTCAATGTAACCATCATTAATATCATAACTCTCACTAGCCTCAGGTGAGCTAACAGGTGTAACAGTGTCCTCACTAGGAGTTTCAGTATTTCCCTAGACTAGCCATAGTAGCATCTAGAAAAGGACCTAATGAACCACTTGCATCAAGCACAGTAGAAGTAACATCATGAGGATCAAAAGCAGTTTCAGACTCAGCAGTAGTGGTAGTATGTGTAGCATGTGTGTGTGGTGGTGGTGTGACAAGCTTACTTATAACAGAAGGTGAATCAAGAGCAGCAGAGGTGTTTAGGAATGTACCTCTTCTTGTAGTGGATGGTAAAATAGGGAACTTTCCATCACGATACTTCCCCATGATGAAAGGAGTAGCAGTGAACAATAATAGATCCAAGTGAACTTACAAATAAAGCTATGCTCCCCGACAACGGCGCCAGAAAATAGTCTTGATGACCCACAAGTATAGGGGATCGCAACAGTCTTCGCGGGTAGTATTACCCAATTTATTGATTGGACACAAGGGGAGACAAATAATAATTGCAAGCCTTAACAACTGAGTTGTTAGTTCAGCTGCACCTGGAAATAGTTCTTGCTCACAGAAGTTTATCAGTAGCAACAGTTTGGTAGTATCAACAACAAAGCAACATCAGCAGTGAAACAGTAGCAATAGTAACAGTAACGGTAAACAGTGGGATTCGAATGCGGTAGGCATAGGGATGGATGGACGGGCGTTGCATGGACGAGTCTAAACATGTAACTTCAAGATCTAGGGCGTTGCAGATAAATAATAACAAGCATCCAAGTACTAAACAATTCTAGGCATGTGCTCCAAATATAGTCATACGTGCTCGCAACGAGAACTTGCACAACATCTTCTGTCCAGCCAGACCGTGGCAGCAGGGCCTCTAGGGAAATACTGGCAATTAAGGTGCTCCTTTTAATAGAGCACCGGAGCAAAGCATTAACACTTCGTGAACACATGTGATCCTCACACCGCAGCCATCCCCTCCGGTTGTCCAATTATTATCACTTTGGGGCCTTTGGATCCGGACAATGATATTTGTACACAACTTGCAGATAAGATCACGAACAATACTATAATAATGATTCAGCAATAAGTTCAGATCTGAGATCATGGCACTCGGGCCCTAGTGACAAGCATTAAGCACAACAAGTTGCACCAAAATCAAATAGCACTAATAGAGATACTAGGCACTATGCCCTAACAAATCTTATTCGATTACATGATAGAACTCATCCAATCCCTACCATCCCCAAGCCTATAGCTGGGGATTACTCACTCATGGATGAGGGAAACATCGGTGATTGATGGAGATGCGTTGGTGATGACGATGGCGATGATCCTCTCCAAATTCCCCGTCCCTGCAGGGTGCCAGAATGGAGTTTCTGGATCCGAATCTTGGTTTCTGGTGGCGGCGGCGGAGCGGAACTCTTTCTGGAAAACTATCGAACCCCCCTCGGTTTTTAGGTCAAAAGGCAGCTTATAGGCGCAGAGGGAGGCCGAGGGGGTGCCTAGGGGTGGCTGCACCCCCTCCCCCCACCAGTGGTGACCCCCACCCCCCAGGCGCGGCCCCCTAGGCTCCTTCTTCGTGTCGTCTTCTGGCTTCGTGGATCTTCTGGTGAAATATAATTTTTCGCATATTTTCCGGGATTTTTCCTGATAGTTCATTTTTTGCACAAAAACAAGACAACAAGGTAATTCTGCTGAAAACAGCATCAGTCCATGTTAGTTGTATCCAAATCACACAAGTTTAGAGAAGAAACAATAGCAAAGTGTTCGAGAAAGTAGATACGTTTTGGACGTATCAGGTTTCCCAACGAAGCGCTCCCGCGTTGATAGAGCGCAAACAAGCGGTGCCACATGCACACCGACATAGCTGAACTCAAAGTCGTCCGGAATCCTCGCGCGCGGAGGCGCGAGGATGTCATAGTGGGCAAACATCACGGGCTCGTAGAAATTGAGTTTGGGCCTCTCCATGGAGGCAGCGACGACGGGAGGGGGCGAGGGAGGAAGGAGCGCCTACATATAGCCGGGAAAAAGGGTAGGTAGACAAAGCGGAAAGCGACGAAAGGGCGGGGACAAAGCTTTCTCCCACAACCAGGATTGACTCGCGTCATTTTTAGCTCCATCCGGCGCCTCCGCTTGCCCCCTGTGTGTAGGGTTTGGCCTAGGGTCTTCGAATAACTAAATGGGTCGTGCTGGTGCGAAAAAACATGAGAGAATTCCTTTGGTAGCCCTGGTTAAAATTTGGCTTCCTTTCTTGGTCTCCGACAATTTTTTCTTCCCTTCTCGACGCGGAAACTTCACGGAGTTCCTTATTTGGCCCTCTAGTGCATTTTGGACACTAACGGTGTTAACTAGGTACATAAGATTACACTCTTGCCCCTTGTCACATCCCAAGATTTTCCAAATCTTGTAATGTGAAAATAAATGAATAAAATAAAACTTTGTTTGATTTTCAGGGCCAGAAGAAACATTTTGAATTCAATTGAAACCTCAAACCTATTTGGATTAAATAAAATCGTAAAGGGATTTAAAAAGATAAACATTTTAAATAAAGGAAAATAAAATATTTTGGAAATACTATTTTGGATCTTTTAAATAAAAGGATTTGGTTTTCAAAAGAAATTAAAGTTTTATAGATAAAGATTATTTTATAAAGCCAAATTAAACCTTGGCCAAGCCTTTGAAATAAAACATTTTGTTTTGATAAAAGTAGTAAAGGTTTATTAAATAAAATAATAAGGATTTAATATCCAAGTTTTATTAATAAAGGATTTACTATTTCCAAAACATCAAAACTTATTTAATTATTTAAAATAAGTTCTCCAAGTATTTTATATTCCCAAATAAAACCTACTGATTTGGTTTTGGAAATATTTAGATTTCAAATAAAGATTTTATTAATTAAATCAAACCCTATTTGATTAATAAACCATGGTCCATTTTATTTAATCAATAAATGGAATCTAAAAGGATTTAAAATATTATTTCATTTTGGATTTTGGTTTATGTGTTAAACAGAACCAAATTCAAATGAAAAGTTTGATGATTGTTTGATTTGTTTTGTTTGTTTGATTTGTTGTTTGGTTCTCAAAACAGAAAAATGAGAACAGAAAAGAAAAAAACAATTTGAAAGAAAAAAATAGGATCTGGACTCAGCCCAACTGGCCAAGCCCAATAAGCCCAGGAACCAGCCCAGCTTCCCTTCCCCGAAGAAAACGTTTCACACCTGGCAACTGACCCATGGAGACACTGACCGGTGGACCTCCTTTCCTTCTCGCATCCTCGCTGACGACTGGACCCCACCTCCCTGTTCATCCTCCTCACCCGCGCGACTTCTTCTTCCCCCAGACCTCGTCGCTGTTTCTGTCAGATAATTGCGCGCTTAATTCCTCTTAATGGCTGCGCTAATCTTGCTCCTGACCGTGCGTACATAAGAACCTCTCCTCCCTCTGTCATTTCCCTCAAACGCCAACGCCACATCGCCACCAGGCTGCTCGCATTCCTTGCGACAACCCCCTGTCTCCGACCACCGTCCTCCCTCGATTCCGGCCGAGCGTCGCCACCTCCTGCCTCCCCGAGCACACGAGCGCAATCACCACTCCCTGTCGCATCTCCCAGTACCCTCTGTTCGACCGCGGGCGCCCCATGGAGCCGTCTTCGACAAAGCACTGAGCGCCGCCGTCTGTCTCGCCTCCGTCGAGTTCCCTAGGTAAAATCCGACCGCCCCGACCCCTCTCGTTCAAGCACGTCATCTACTTGATCGTACGCGTCTAACCATGCTTCTGGTTTGCCTTCTCGTGACCCGTAGCATCGTCTTCGACCTCGACCAGAGCCAACCGTCGCCAGACCAAACTCCGGCGAGGAATTCCCACTGCCCTCGTGCGCCCCTTGCCCCGTCGACCACACGTCGAGCACCACCTCGGCCTCGCGACCTCGGTGAGCCTACTCCCTCCCTCTCTCGCTTCCTGTTTCGCCAGCGCCGCCACTGTCTGACCGTCGCCGCCGCTAGCCACCGCCGGCGCCGTTCACATATGGTCAAGCACGCTAACACTGTAGGATCGAGATCTGACGCTCACGATAGAATCACTTAACCACGAAAGGGTACGCTCTCTGGACCACACGATCTATTTAGATCCAACGCGCCGCAGAGCCCGATCCAGCCGAACCGGTACCATCCAACCAAGACACGCCACGTGGCCAGGTTTCGTTTTAAAAACAGATTTGAATCTGTTATAGATTCAATTTTCAAACCTTTGTAACTTTGGATCCACACGTCCAAAAATTACAAACTTTATATCGTTGGAATCAGTAGAACAAACCCTAGCCAACCATGCCCTTGGTTTAGCAAATAGTATCTGTTAGAGTGTTTGTTTTTGCAGAAACATTTGTATGCTTGTTAAGGATGTAAAAATTGTTCAAAAATGATTTTGGGGATAAAATCTTTGGCAAATGGTGTGATTTGAACCTACTAACATTAGGAAACACTTTGTGGATTTAAAAATGAATTTGGTGAAACAAAATAATGATTTTTGATTTAAAACCATTTCTAGTCAAATAGAAATGTGGTTTATTTATTAAAAATGGTTTTGGAAGAAAACCTTTGGAAAATGTTTTGTTTTAAACTCTCTGACCCTAAACACCAAGTTTTATAGTTTGAAAACATATTTGGTGAACCCTATAGGTTAATGCCTTAGTAAAAATATTTCTACACCACATAAAATGATACTTTGTTTTGAAAATGGTTTTTGTAGTGAAACCTTTTGCAAATGACTTTGCCACTTTAAAAAATGACCAATAGGTGTTATCAAATGTTTATGACCCATTATGAACCACTTTTTCAAATAAAACAAAGCTTGGCATGCTTGCATGCATTACTTTGACTTTGTCATTTTATGTGATGTTTTGCTTGATTCGTAGATTGAGATTGTGCCTTGCTTGATTGATTTGTAGTGACTTGAAGAGTGTGATTGTTGCAAGGACAAGGAGTGAACCCATACTCTACCAAAAAGGCAAGTGATGCTTCATACTTTGTCCCATTACTTTCACTATGCATTAGTGATTTTCTCTAAGTAAAACTTGCATGGATTTTGCTAAGTATAAACCTTGCTATAGGAAAACCTAGTAGATGAAACCTTAGTGGAAATCTTCCTAAGTTAAGATTCCTATTACTACCAAGCTTATCCTAGCTAATATAAAACATGGGTGGAATATATATTCACACTATGGAAAAATATTCTAAGTCTGAGGACTTGGTTTTTGTTTAATAAAACAACTAAGTTAATGAATCACCTGGGTGGAATGGTAATTGCTTGGTGGTTTTTGGTTAATTGGTTACACAAGGCCAGGGGACTGGTGAACCTTGTGTATCTCACTTGTGATGGCCACCCAGGAACAAAGAGATTTGAGATGTCAAATGTTGAGAAGCTTCAAGTGCAACCACTTGGCAATATGGGCTCTGCCATGATCATATAGGTTGCAAGAACTTAGCCATATGGACAGAGCGTGGTAGAGTTTTGATAGGTTGGAACGCGTCCATTTTGGTCTAAGGGAAAGCTTCTGAAAGATCTTGTCTTGGGAAACCAAGTCTTGTGGGGAAAGTGCACCACCTCTGCAGAGTGAAAAATCTAAGTACTTAGCCATGTCCCTGGTAAAGGACAATTTGAGCATCAAGACATGGAAGCAATCAAGAATCTCATCATTCAAATTTCTAAGTTAAAATCTTGTGGTTTGAACAAGGGTTAAAGGATCTTCAATCTTTGATTGAGAAAAATGATTTTGTCAAGCAAAAACTTAGTGTTTTCAAATGTTAAGGAAAAATCTATTTTGAGCAATGCAAGCCTCAACTCCACTTAGCCAAATGCATATAGATGATAGACTCCACCATAATACCATAGTATCACTTGCCAATACAATTCAAATGTATTGACCCTTGTGGCTGTAACTTGTATGTTGCAGGTTTGATTGATTTAGTGAAGTGTGTTGATTAGGATTACAAAGTCTACAACCAACATGTCTGCCTGTGGCACTTTGAAGATGAAGGACCCCATGTTATAGATATTCCGCTGCAATGTAATGTAATAGCCAAATGAGCTATGTAATATGTAATAAAATTATGTTATTCCTGGTTATAAAGCTATATATGACCTTTGTTTCTTGATATTACATCTTAACTGTGGATGCTAGCTATTGATCTAGGGACTAGCATTGTAAACACAGAGGACTCTACCTTATATTGTGTAAAGGTTGGGACACTCCCTCTACACCCCTGGTGCAATATGACCAATATAGCGAACCAAAAATTCAGTCACATAACCTATTTGAATTAAAAAAAACTTAGGCTCATATGTAAACTCAAAAAATTCAAAAAATTGGCAGGACTTTGCCTGTAACTGGAGCCATATTACATGCACAACAATTCATCACATATATAATGCATAAGACAACAGATCATACGCATGCTGCCAATATGATAGAAATGGTCTCGGTACACTAGTTCACACAAATGGTTCCAAAATAAACTTGAAATGTAACAATTACATGAAAACGAAATGACACGAGAATTACAAGTTACCTTCTTTTGCTTCTTGTGCTCATTGTAGGGCAAGAAGGGTTAAACTTTTTGCTTGTGCCCATTATTGGAATGTCAAATGGCACCATAGGAATTTTTGTAACTAGATTTTCCTTTTTCTTCTTGACAAGAATATTTGTTTGCTTGTTGGGCATAGAACTCTCAGTAGAAAGTGAAACAGGTTGATTTGAGCTAGTTCCTGATCCGCAGTTATGCACGTATGTCATTATTAATTGAGTTCTCATAGTAATTTGAGAGAAACAAAAGGCAAAAAGGTACATAACTTTTGAAAAAAAACACAAATAGTACCTCCTTGATCCTCTAGATCCACACTTGGTTTTTTTCCCTTGTTACTACTTGTGTCCTCCAAGCTTTTCCTATGATGATAATAAGCATGTAGAATACTTAAAGTTTTAATTTAACTCGATCTAGTTGTAATTACCTTTTTGATGCTCCAACACTAGTTTTTGCATATTTTCCACTTTTCTTTGTTGTAGTTTCCAAGCTAAAGTTATGGTGAGAATAAGATACTTATTATTCAAAGTCAGATTTCATATGTTCATGAGTACAAGTGTACAAATTACTAACCTTGGTGGAAAACACATTCTGGTTGGTGCTCCATCATCGCAGGGCACAATGGACGATTCAGTTGGTTTGGTGGTCTTTTTTTCCTCTTTGGTGGTTCTCTAAAACAACAATGAGAAAGGTGAGAACTCAAGAGACGTACCAAACAATAATGCAAGAACAATAGATAAGTGTTGGCTCTTTTTACCTCACAACCATCATTGCAGCAATGTCGTCTAGGTTACCCTTCTTACAATTATGCCAATGATGCCCATATTCCTTGCAAATATGGCACAAATGTTGGCCTGATTTATTTTTCTTGTCGCTACAGCCTTTGTACCTCTCAGTTTTAGGCCTACCGGCTATATACTTTAGGAGTGGTGGATGCTTGAAGAATCCATGGTAAGATTTAGGCCACTGAGTCTTGTTAGTCATAGAAGGGATTAGTTGGGCATAAGATGCTCTAAAGGTGTCAACGGAGTAATACGAGTCAACATGGTTCTTTATGTGTGTATTTATTAGTGATGTGATGAAGGCAAGAGCATGTTTGCTCTAAAGGTGTCAACGGAGTAATACGAGTCAACATGGTTCTTTATGTGTGTATTGCTTAGTGATGTGATGAAGGCAAGAGCATGTTTGGAAGGAAGGCCACAAACTTGTCATTGTCTACAAGAACATGTTCTCTCTTGCAAGTTGACAACAAATCTAAAGCCACTACCTCCCAATGCAGTCACTTCGCCCAGATCTTTTGAGCATTCTACCACTTCCAAGTTTAATTCTCTAGTCATTGCATTCAACCTTTTCATTATGTGGGGCAGAATCGATGCATCTAACTTCTTTGCCACTTTTCTTCTTTGGTTATACTTGATCATAATCAGATGTCTCAACTTGTCCATGAAGTCATCTAAGTTCAAGGGTTTGTAGTGCTTAATCCAATTATTAAAGCACTCTGCCAAGTTGTGGGTTACATAGTCCACCTTGCACAAGGTAGATAATTCATTGAAGGAAATATGCCCTAGAGGCAATCATAGAGATGATTATCTTTCTTATGTATCCATGAATTATTGTATTGTTCCTTGATTGTATTGATTGGCAATTATGTGAATTGTTTGTGAAACTCTTTACTTATATGGTTATTTAAGAGTTGTCCCTAGTCGGAGTTCATGTGAGGACACACATGAATATTAGACTAGCACATCGATTGGTTGATGACTATATTTCGCAAGTCATAGACATGGAGATGTCAAAACAATGATGTGGACACATGTTATGAACATGGGGTTGGAATGACCCAACTTGAGACCGGCAATTAGTTGCAACTCTCTCTCTACACATCATGTACATTTTGTCCTTAGACCTGAGACTGTCGCATGTACTTGAGATGTGGATCGACCTACTTTGGGGTTATCAAACGCTGCTCCGTAACTAGGTAGTTATAAAGGTAGCTTCCGGGTTTGTCTTGAAGCATGCTGCAAGGCATGGTCAATCAAGATGGGATTTGCCCCACTCTAATTGAGAGAGATATCTCTGGGGCCCTCGAGTGATCGGATCCAGAAATGCATGGTCGTGCTACATATGGTTAAGAGTTAACCTAGTAAAGGGATTCCGAATCACAGTATCGAGAAAGGGAGGTCAGCTTGGAGCTAGACCAAATATCGTGAGGCAAAGGGAAAGACATGTACTAAACCTTGTGATGGTTCGTCCGATCTGATCTTTGTATGCGTTTAGGAGTTGGCACGTCTTGCTAGAGGTCGCTACCAACTATTGACAGAATAAGTGTATTCGTGTCATGTCTATATGTTGGGAAGGTGACCCCCTATAGGGTCAAGACAGGGGAAGATAAAAGGAATTTCCCCTGTCATATGCCGAGTTACTGTCTATATCGGCCGAGTCATATAAAGGTCGGCCGAGATAAGCACGGCCATGACACCTATGGAAGGAGATGTATACTACCCGACCGACATACGAGTTAAGTCGGCCGAGTAAGTCTGAATAATCTAAATGCAGGTGAAGGCCAAGCCGAGTTAAGCGAGACATGGCTGAATGACATGAAGCTTGCAGGAGAAGGAGGCGCCTATAGTCAAACCCTAGCCACGGGATAGGAAGAATCTGAACAGAGCCAAGCGCAAAGGATAAGGCGCAGAGCAGCAGAAGGGCAGAAGGAGGTCACAGAGGTGATAGTCCTGGAGCCCGAGGCGTGCAGGTGGGGTTCTCTAGAACTTTGTCGTCATTAGAAGGGGGACACAGAAAGAAGGGCGCCGAGTTACTAAATTGGGACAAGCATATTCTTCGAATATGCTTGCCACGTCATCCCTAGAAGAGCCAAGGCACCCCTTTATAAGGAGAGGCATGGATTCCTGAGGAGGGGATCGGCTCATTCTACACCGTTAGGCTCGTAAAGTTCATCTTCTCTTCCTGCATACAGCTCAAGGAGCACTTGTAGCCCAAGAGAGGATAAATAAAGATCTGCATGTTAGTCATTAGCGTGTAGAATTAACTACATCTTCCCTCCCCAGATCCCTCTAGCATCCATTGGCCCCATACTTTAGCCTACCCATGGCATCTGACGTGCCACCACCACGACAGTTGGTGCCCACCATGGGGCCAGTAGCGGTGCTAGCTGGAGTCAAGATCCGGACGGGAAACTTCATCCACACCGGCGAGCGCGTTGTCTCTGGCTTAGTCCAGAGATTTGATCTCTGTGACTATGTCAGCGATAACGCGGGCAGCTTCAGGAGAAAAACTCCTCTGCGCAACGGCGTCTTCATCAACTTGGGCATGCACCAGATCTACGTCGGCGTCGACACCTCCGGCATTTACCCTCACCAAGTTATTGTTGCAGGTGATCCTCCCCTCAACGCCGTAAACGGTCCGTGTGGAGAACGCCCCGTCAGCAGCGTCGAGATGATGGTCGCAGTCGGGGTGCAGGCAGCAGCAGGAGGCGCTGGATCGAGCAAGGACTCGACGACGGGAGGGCAGGTGGCCACAAAGCAAGCAGCTCCACCGCCCACGGAGGTAGATCCGCCAGCAGCCAAGCCAGCCGAGGTGCAGGAGACAACTCCGAAGGCACCAAGGGTAAGATGGCCACCTCTAGAAAGACCGGAAAATATTCTCCAGGAAACTATAGATAACTTAACCACACCTGTGGCACCGACACTTGATCCAGCTAACGCTCAGGCGGAGTTGGAAGAAACTAGGCAAAAAGTGCTAGTGGAGGCAAAAAAGGTGTCAGCATTGCGGGAGTCCTTAAACAGGACCCTGCGAGAATATGCTAAGGCAAATAAGCTAGATGTTGCCCCCGAGCGGGTCGATGAATTAAGATTGAGAGGGAAAAACCTCATGAATGATATCAATAAAGAGCATGAGACTCATAAGGCAGATTCAATCGATCTAGGCTTGCCAAAGTATAGCACCCCGACAAAGAACCTAAGGGCGGCGAATGCCGCTGCACTAGAGTTGCAAGGACTGACCGGCGAAGCTCGGCAGAAATAGCAAGAAAGAGTGAATGAGCTGGTGCGCATTTTGAACCAGCAGAATGAAGAAATGCTTAGGGCAGACCCGGCAAGACCTGGTGCATCACGCATGGTTCATTCGGCTGGGGCATTACCCACCCTATCTGTGGCAGCAGCATCTTCACCCGGAAACAAGGTGCGAAAAGATAGAGCAGTAACTTCAGGAAAGAGAAACAAGCAGATTGTACCATATGATCCGGCGGTAGCCGAAAAGGTCAATGAGAACAGAGGCAATGAAAGCCGATGTAACAGTGGTGAAAGAAACCCCCACCGTGCCAACAAAGGCAACGGAAGCCGAGGTAATGGAGACCTCGGAAGAGGAAATCATGAGAACAATATCCCAGCAGAAGGAAGAAGAGATCCGCCGCCCAATCCTCAGCCGAGGTATGAACCTCGGCAGGAAAGAGAAGTGAGACCAGCTCGCCATAATCAGGAAAATGAGAGATATAATGATGGTTACTCAGATATGGAGTATGCAGGGCATGGTAGAAATGACCATTATGGAATGCAGGAGAGAGTCATGTATAGAAGTTTGCCATCAAATGATGCAAGACTAAAGCTGGACAGGTTGTACCAGTCCGAGTTGTTAGAGGAGCAAGGTCTGCCAGGTCCGGCATGTTTCGGACCCCGAATCATGGGCGAGCCGCCTGTGCCGAATTTTCAGCTGGCAAGGGGCAAAAAAACATACAATGGGAGTACCAAACCGCAAGATTGGTTAATTGACTATGCCACTGCCGTAAAAATAACTAGCGGAAACTTGCGATGGGCAGTAAGATATGTTCCGCAAATGCTGGAAGGACCAGCCAGAGTATGGCTGAATAATCTGCCAGCGGGCAGTATCAACTGCTGGCTAGATTTTGAAGAGATGTTTGTTAGAAACTTCACCAGTACTTACAAGAGACCAAACAGGCCACAGCAGCTGGCAATGTGCAAGCAAAGGCCGAATGAGACAGACAGAGAATTCTTGACTCGCTGGTGTAACCTCAGAAATTCATGCGAGGGAGTTATAGAATCGCAAGCGATAGCTTGGTTCGCTCAGGGATGCAGATATGCCAGTGTCTTGTGGCAACGACTGCAAAGAGATACGCCAACCACTTTGGCAGAAACTATTAGGATAGCGGATTCGTATGCATTGGGAGACCCGACACAACCAGAGCTAATGTCGGCGGATCATCGTGAGCATCAAGATCAATATGCAAGAGATGTGTCCGGATCATCGAGGCGCAACGAGTTCAGGGGTAGAAGAAGAGAGGAAAGACCGAATTACAGATATGCCTCCAATCAGGTGGCATCAATAGTGCAAGATCAGCCGAGTCACGGAAATAGTCAGCGGCAGAAGAATGGTCCTCAGCAATGGACACCAAGAAATGAAGGGAAGAGACAGTGGACACCAGAACAGAAGAAGCAGTGGCAGGAAAGGCCGAAGTACACGTTTGAATCCATGTTGGATCAACCGTGTAAGTTTCACACTCCAAACCTGGCTAAGCCCGCTAATCATACAACTCGGCAATGCGCCTGGATGAAAAACGCAATGGGGAACCCGGCAGGTGTGCAAGCACCTCCTCATCAGGCACATCAGCAGCAGCAGCCACAATTGACTGGAGCAAATGCACAGCAGTTAATGTTACCCCCTCCTCCCCCGAGGTAGGATAACTCGGACCGGAGAGATGCAGTGCATCAAGTGATAAATCAGGGTCAAGATGGAAGGATAAACCCCGGAAATAACGGGCGCAATTATTACAGCGAACATCATCAATCATATTGCGTGTTCACAACAGAACAGCAAGACAGGCAAAGTGTACAGCGTCGGCATATGGAAGTGAATGCAGTTATGCCGGCAATACCAAGATATGTGCCTTGGTCAGATCAAGAAGTAACTTGGAGCATAAAGGATCATCCCAAAATAATGCCGAATCCGGGGTCATACGCACTCGTACTAGATCTGACATTTGGTGGGCCCAACATTAATGTGAAATTTTCAAAAGTACTCATTGACAATGGGAGCAGTATCAATATCATGTACAAAGATACAATGCATAAACTCGGAATATCGCAGAATATGCTGCAATCCATGAGAACCACTTTCCATGGAATAGTGCCGGGACTTTCATGCGAACCCATTGGGAAGGTTCGAGTGGATGTATTATTCGCACAAGGGATAACTGCAGAGCGGAAAATCTGGAGTTTGAGGTGGTAGATCTAGAAAGTTGCTATCATGCTTTACTCGGGCGACCATCATTGGCCAAATTCATGAGTAGCTGCCACATAACTTACTTGAAAATGAAGCTACTCGGACCACAAGGGGTGATAACAGTAACAGGAGATTACAGGAAGTCAATGGAATGTGCTTCGGCCGGATCAAACCTGGCCCGAGTCATTGGTGATCGCAAGAGAAAAAAGAAGGATTCAAGAGGTAGCGGCTCTCGCTCAGTCGGTACAACTGAATATGCCGGCATTGGCCAACCCGCATGGAAGTGTCTCTTTCCAGCCGACTAAAGAAACGAAAAAGGTCCAGATAGATGAGCAGTTCCCAGAACACACCATCACCATTGGTGCCGGCCTAGATGCCAAATAGGAAGGCGAGCTCACCAACTTCCTCCGTGAGAATCGGGACATCTTTGCATGCTCAACTCAAGACCTGCAAGGTGTGCCGAGGGAGTTGGATGAGCACTCACTGCATGTAAGGCCGGGAGCAAGGCCGGTGAAGCAACCTCTCCGCCGCTTCGCCGAAGACAGGAGAAAAATAATAAGGGATGAGATAGCTCGGCTCCTTACGGCCGGGTTCATCATGGAAGTGCTTTATCCGGATTGGCTATCAAACCCGGTGTTAGTAGAAAAGAAAAAGGATGATCCAAATGTAGTCGTCGTATGGCGAATGTGTATTGATTACACGAACCTGAACAAGGCGTGTCCCAAAGATCCTTTTCCTTTACCTAGGATAGACCAAGTGATTGATTCGACCGCTGGTTGTGAGCTATTATGATTTGTAGACGCGTATTCTGGTTTCCACCAGATATCGTTAAATCCGGCTGGTCAAATAAAGACCGCGTTTATTACCCCGTACGGGGCTTATTGCTATCGCACCATGCCATTCGGCCTGCGTAACGCAGGGGCAACGTACCAGAGATGTATGCAAAAATGTCTACATGACCAGGAAAAATGTACAAGTATATGTAGACGATGTGGTTATCAAAACCAAATAGAGCAAAATGCTACTGGATGATATTCGGCAGACATTCGCGAAATTGAGAAGGTTCCAAATGAAGCTTAACCCGGAGAAATGCACCTTCGGTGTACCAGCTGGGAAATTACTCGGTTTTCTCGTATCCAGCCGAGGGATAGAGGCCAATCCAACTAAGATAAGAGCGGTAGAAAGGATGGAATTACCGAGATGTCTAAATGACGTACAGAAGTTCACGGGTTGCCTGGCCTCGCTTAGCCGATTTGTATGTCGGCTGGGAGAGAAGGCATTACCATTATATCAACTGATGAAAAAATCTGATAAGTTCATTTGGACACCACAAGTAGACAATGCATTTCATGAACTGAAAAAGATGTTGGTCACAGCACCAATCCTGGCCTCTCCATTGTCAAAAGAGCCTATGTTACTTTACATAGCCGCCACAAACAGAGTGGTAAGTGCGGTGATCGTTGTGGAATGAATTGGAGATGATAAATCAGTACAAAGGCCAGTATATTACCTAAGCGACGTACTATCAGCCTCGAAACAAAATTATCCACATTACCAGAAGATGGCATATGGATTATACATGTCGGCGAAGAAACTTAAACATTACTTCGAAGAACACCCGATCAAAGTGATCTGTGAAGCGCCCATAGCCGACATATTGAGCAACAAATATGCAAGCGGCCGAAAAGCAAAATGGGCAATTGAATTGCCACCTTATGCTCCGCAATTCGATAGGCGAGATGCAATCAAATCTCAGGCTGTGGCCGCTTTCTTTTTGGATTGGGCCGAGGTACAATATGAGCCACCATTACCGGATCCAAATTATTGGACAATGCACTTTGACGGCTCCAAGCTGAGGAATGGCTTGGGGGCAGGGATAGTGTTAACCTCGCCAAAAAGAGATCAGCTGAAATATGTGCTGTAAATACATTTTGCCGCGTCAAACAATGTATCCGAGTACGAAGCACTCGTCCATGGGTAAAAGGTGGCAAAAGAAATTGGCATACATTGGATTCTATGTTACGAGGATTCAGATCTCGTAGTACAGCAAGTATCAGGCAATTGGGACGCACTAGATGTGAATATGGCCCTATATAGATTCCATGTGCAAACAATCAGTGGATACTTTGATGGATGTGAGTTTCATCATATACCTCGGGCAGAAAATGACGCTGCTGACACGCTGTCAAAACTCGGATCGACTAGGCAATCCATTCCACCGGGTATCGCCCTAGAGCACCTGAGAAAACCATCAATAACACCATCACCAGAGTCCGAGTCCATTTATATCTCGGCAGAATCAAGAGAAGACGGTATGCCAATGGAAATCGACAAAGGATGTAACCCAAAATTTCTGAAAATAAACTTGGCAATTGCATGAATGGATATGGAAAAAATCCGAGGCTGTTATGTCGGCGGAAAACATGGAAATAGATAGTGAAATTATCCTAGAGAAAATCATGCCAACATGGGCGCAACCCATATTTTCCTTCCTTAAGGATGCAATTTTGCCGAGTAATGAGGTACTGGCTAGACAGACAGTGAGAAGAGCAAAATCTTATACAATCATAAACAATGAGTTGTATAAAAGGAGCGTCACAAGCGTGCTACAAAGATGTGCTGACTCGGCGGAGGGCCAGGAAATCCTCCTAGATATACATCAAGGAGAATGCGGGCATCATGCCTCGTCCAGAGCTCTAGTGGCCAAAGCATTCAGGCATGGATTTTATTGGCCAACGGCGTTGAAAGAGACCAAAGAGTTGGTAGAAAAATGTAATGGTTGCCAGAGATATGCCAGCAAGATACATATGTCATCGTCCAAATTAAAGACAATACCGATTACTTGGCCATTTTCTGTATGATGCTTGGATATGGTGGGACCATTCATGCCGGCCCGGGGCGGGATGACCCACATTTTAGTCATGGTGGATAAATTCACAAAGTGGATTGAAGTAAAACCGATAAAAAAATGTGATGGACCAACAACAGTAAAATTCCTCAAAGATATTATCTTGAGATATGGTTATCCACATAGCGTTATTACAGACAATGGCACAAACTTCGCTGAAGGGGCTTTTGCTAGATTCTGCCAAGAAAAACACATAAGATTATATTTTGCCTTGGTGGCTCACCCAACATCCAATGGGCAAGTGGAAATATCTAATGGACTAGTATTGTCCGGAATAAAACCCGGCTCGTCGAACCTCTGCAAAGGTCGGCAGGATGCTGGATCGAGGAACTACCAGCAGTACTATGGAGCCTCAGAACTACCCCAAACAGGTCAACATGGTATACGCCATGTTTTCCGGTATATGGAGCAGAAGCCGTGCTTCCAGCCGACATAATACATGATTCGCCGAGAGTAACCCAGTATACAACTGCTGAGGTAAATGAGATAGCTCGGCAAGATCATGTCGATTTGCTAGAAGAAGCCAGGGAGTTGGCACTATCAAGATCAGCTATTTATCAGCAAGACTTACGACGATATCACAGCAAGAAAGTCAACCCAAGAGTGTTTAAAGAAGGAGATTTGGTTCTTCGGCTAGTGCAACGCACAGCCGGCATGCACAAACTATCACCCCCATGGGAGGGACCATTCCTCGTGAGCAAAGCATTGCACAATGATGCGTATTACCTAATCGATGCTCAGTCACCAGAAAAGAACAAGGCAAACAAAGCCGGCGAAGAATTGAAAAGACCATGGAACATAGCTTTACTTCGTCCATTTTACTCGTAGGAGCCATCTATGATACGTTGTAATGTGACGCTTCAAGTCGAAGTATCGACTATGTATTAAACCTCGGCACCTTGAGCAGTGACTCGGGGACTGCCCTATGTTATTTCTCATTTTGAATTATGTATTAGACCTCGGCACCTTGAGCAGTGACTCGGGGACTGCCTTATGTATTTCCACATTTTGAGTTATGTATTAAACTTCGGCACCTTGAGCAGTGACTCGGGGACTGCCACACGTTATTTCTTATTCCTGAATGATGTGTTAAGTTTCAGGACCTCGAGCAGGGAACTCGGGGACTATGCCGTATTATCCCTTATCTCGGATTATGCATTAAAACCTCGATTCCTAGAGCACTGACTAGGGAATTGCCCCATAATTGTCTCCTACTCCAAAAATGGGTATTAAACTTCGGCACACCGAACAATAGGTCAGAGACTACCTTGAACGATATTGTTTCGATTTCCCCAAATATGAGCTTCGGGCTTTATAGCTCGGATAGAGATCAAGAACACAATGGTTAAGCCGTCGAATTTATAAAGGACAGGCAATATTAACGCCGAACTAAGGTCAGTCAAATGAAAACACACGATCCGAACTTATGAGATTAAAGACCACCAAAGCAAAGATTTAAAGCAACAAGATCTGTTTAGACAAACTAATAATGATCATCAGCATCCGTGCCTCAGCGGCAAAAGGCAAAAAGGGTTCGTACCACACAGAAAGTCGGACAATTGTTAAGGGACAGTACAAAGATGTGTTAAGTTACCAGCTTTCTTCACCACGGGACGAACTTTCTCATACTTCTCTTGCAATTTCTTGTGCGCGAAGAGCAGCCTTTGGAATTCGGCTGTCCGACGATCGTGAGCAACCTGACTGCCAAAATGACTTACACAGTCAGATATTCATAGCTAGGACAAATCCGAATCAAGCAAAGCTTAAATCGGATCTAAGTGGCCATATATTCAAAGCTAAGACAAATCTGAATCAAGCAAAGCTTAACTCGGATCTAAGTGGCCATATATTTAAAGCTAAGACAAATCCGAATCAAGCAAAGCTTAACTCGGATCTAGGGGACTGGATATTCGAACACTAAGATAGATCCGAATCAAGCAAATCCTAATAAAGCTTCCAAACGAATAACAAGTTATTCGGTTGCAAGCTTCGGGGACTAGAGTATATATACTATCATTCGAATAAATAACCAAATGTCAATAAAAGCAATTACCTCATTCATTTTATCGCTATCAAGCACGATCTTGGCAGCCATATGCAAGCGACTGCTGATGTTGGAGAGTTGAAATGGCTGATTGCTCGGATTGCCCTCAAGCTGATCAGCAGCGTTCCAATTATTGGCATACTCAACCAAGGAGTCGAGGTTGTTCCCACTCTCAGTACGAGTCAGGACTTTACCTCGGACGCGTTGTGTAACCACCGCCTCCGCGGGACTCCGGTGGAGAGTAAGCTGAGTATCTGTGGCCGGGGTGATGGTCTTAGCAGAGGAACCCCCCTTGCGGAACGCATCAGCAATATTGGGTTGAGAGGAGCTAGCCGGCCCCTTCTAAGATGATGAGGGTCTGGTGAAAACAACCTTCTTAGCCTTATAAGAGAGGTCGGCAGAGGCCGCAACCGCGGCACTTGGAGTGGCATCTTTGGGGGCCGGAGGAATTATAGTTTCTCAGGGCGCCGAGATGGTGATATCCTCGGCTGGAGTTGGAGTTGCGGTTGAAACTGTGGGGGTCAAAGGAATCTCGGGGGAAACTCCGGGGTTCACGACGGAGGCAGCAGGTTCGGTAGGAGGATCTACTATCCGAGTTACGTTGTCATCAGCAATGGAAACCATGGGTGCATCTTGCCGAGGTGATGTTTAATTCGAAGCAGGAGGAGAGTCCACGCGAGCAGGACTAGGAACTCTGGTATCTTCAGGAGGCGGAGGAGAAGGCAGCCGGGTTGTATGACTCGTCATACTTGGACCACTGGGCTTCACAGAAAGAGGAGCGCTGCAAAAGCACAGAAAGTCAAATCAAAATACAGAAAAAGAGAAACAAGAAATACAAATGAAAATGAACTCACCCAGTAACTCCGGGCATAGTTTTACGCTTCGGAAGGTGCTGGGCTGACTTCTTTGTTCGTTTCTTGGGATCGGCTTCCGAGGCACCTGCTGGAGCGGTACGCTTCCTCGAGGTAGCAGGAGGTTGGGAGGCGAGAGGCTCGGCGTCGTGCACCTGACCGGCCTGATTAGCTGAGGACGTAGAAGCCGGAAATGCGTAAGATATAGGCATTGCGGCGACTACCTCGAGAATTTGGACGTCGTCCGAATCACCTTCCTCCCCATGAGCCGAGGTCTTGCCACAGGCGCGAGCCGGAGCTATGTCTAACTTGGGGACAAACTCCTCTGAGTCAGGCTCCCCGTTGTCCGAGGTATTCCGATCTGCGGTCCACGAGAGGGCCAGAACCTCGGAATCCTCGATCTTCTGCTCCGCAAATCTCTGCAAGAAAAGAGACAAAGAGAAATTAGCAAAATGAATCACAAACGCAATTAGGGGGCAAAACATAAATGCGTGAAGTTACCTCGGGAGGGGGATTCCCTCGGGTGAACGGCTTCAGTCCCCAGGTCCAGTCCTCCGGCATATCTGTCTTGAAGATAGCTCGGACACGCTTGAAAATAAGATAATTATCGAGCTCGACCGTGGAGACTCGGTTGGGATAGAGGGGACCTCTCATGTAACAGAGCTTGTGCGTGCGATGCTGGAAAGGGCAGAATCGACTGCTGATGAAGGTGGTCATCAGATCCTCGCCGCGTAGCCCGGCGCGGATCAACTCCTTCAGCCGAATCTCAAAGGCCTCGGCCAGAGCATGGCTCTTCCTGGGGTTGTAGGTCCAGTTCCTCTTGGAAGGGGGGCCGATGGAGAAAGCAGGGAGCCAAATCTTGTCTTCCTTTCCAGTATTCTTGACATAGAAAAACGATCTATGCCACTTCTTGCAAGATTCAAGACCGGCAACACGAGAAAACTCGGATTTTCTCCGAGGAGTGATGGACGCGGCCCCACACTGAGATATGCCCAAGAGGCAATAATAAAGTAGGTTATTATCATATCTTCATACTTATGATAAATGTTTACATACCATGCTATAATTGTATTAACAGGAAACATTAATACTTGTGTGATTTGTAAACATAAAAGAGTCCCTAGTAAAGCCTCTTGTTAAACTAGCTTGTTGGTTAATATATGATCATGGTTTCCTAATCATGAACATAGAGATGTTATTAACAACAGGGTCATATCATTAGGAGAATGATGTGATGGACATACTCCTATAGTTAAGCGTAGCATAAAGATCAAATCATTTAATATAGTTCATTTGCTATAAGCTTTCTGAAACATAGTAACCTAATTCCTTCGACCATGAGATCATGCTTATCACCATCACCGGAAGGATGCTTTGATGACATCAAACACCACACCGTAACTGGGTGGCTATAAAGGTGGCATTGAGTGTTCGGAAAGTATGGGTTGAAACACATGGATCAAGAGTGGGATTTGTCCATCCATATGACGGATAGATATACTCTGGGCCCTCTCGGTGGAATGCCATCCAATTAGCTTGAAAGCATGTGACTGGATCACAAGGGATCACATATCACAGGAACAAGAAAGGAGTACTTATCGGTAACGAGGTTGAACTAGGTATGCAGAGATACTGACGATCAAAACCTCGGATAAGTAAAATATCGTGATACAAAGGAAAATTGGTATCGTATGTAAGTGGTTCATTCGATCGCAAAGTAATCGTAGAAATATGTGGGATCCATAAGAATTTCTAGATTCCTCTATTGGTTATTGATCGGAGAAGTGTCTCGATCATGTCCGCATAATTCACGAACCGTAGGGAGACACACTTAAGGATTCGATGTTGTTGAGTAGTTATGGAATGATGAGTAAGAGACCGAATGTTTTTCAGAGTCTTGGATGGGATCCGGGATATCACAAGGAGATCCAGAATGGTCCGGAGAATAAGATTCATATAAGGAAAGTCCTATTTCGGAGTTGGGGAATGGTTCCGGTATTTTCATCGTGAATGTTCTAGAAGGTTCTGGAAGGTCCGGCACTCCGGAGGGGAAGGGTACATGAATGTGTCATGACAAGTTGGAATGGTTGCATCATGTACTAGGTGTCATCGCTGAGCAAAATAAAGGGATAAATCAAATCCTAGTTTGAAAAATTCAAACGCCAATTTGAAAAGTCAAACGGCAAGTTTGCTTGGTGGAGGGAGAGTAGGAAACCTACTTGGGGAGGAAGTCCCACTCCCTCCACCCGCCGGCCAAGGAGGAGGAGTTGGAGGAGGACTCCCTCCTCCTAGACGCCTCCCTCCCACCTATAAAAGAAGAGGCAGGGGTGCCCCCTCTTACACACACCAAAACCCTAGCTCCTGGCGCCTCCACAAGTGTTGCCGCCGCCTAGGGTTTCCTCCCAACTCACCGAGTTAGGGCTTCCCCAAGCCCTAGCCACCGGATACACCCCTCCCCTTGGTGCCTCTAAACCCTAGACCACCAAGTCCTCTCTCATAGTCCTCCATACTCGCTCCGGCTTAAGGTGAAGCCCTGCGAGATCTCCCCTCTACTTTCGGTACCACGCCGTCGTGCTGCCGGAATCATGAGGAGAGTGCTACAACCTCCGCTGCCTGCTGGAACAAGGGAGAGGAAGGTCTTCATCGAGTACCGAATGTGTGACCGACTGCGGAAGCGCTGCCGGAACGCAGCGCCGGAAGGATCGTCTACACGATCTTGAGATCGGCAAGTTTACGACTACATCACCCACGCGAATCTGCTCTCGTTAACCGCTTTGGAATCTTCGAGGGTGAGTTCCTCTATCGACTCGTTGCTACAATCTAGTAGATAGATCTTGGCTTGTTTGTGTGCATGCAGTAGAAATTTTTTGTTTTCCATGCTACGAACCCCTACAGTGGTATCAGAGCCGTGTCTATATGTAGATCTGGTGCACGAGTAGAACACAATGGTCATTGTGGGAGTTAATGTGTTGGGGGGGTGACCCCGGATAGGGTAAAGACGGGGAAAGACAAGCGTACGATCCCCGTCTGGTTTCCGAGTTACAGTTTAAGTCGGCCGAATCTTGTAGAAGTCGGCCGACATATGGAGGCGAGAGACCCGAATATGTATATTAAGACATTACCTGGCCGAGATATTGCGTAAGTCGGCCGGGTTAGCCAGAGTGATCTTGATGCAGGTGAAGGACGATCCGAGCTATGCAAGGAAGGACCGAATGATATGAAGCTTGCAGGAGAAGGAGAAGCCTGAAGTCAAACCCCAGCTGCAAGCTAGGGAGAATCTGAGCAGAGCCAAGCGCTACGGACAAAGGCGCAGAGCGACAGAGAGGCAGGAGGAGGTCACGGAGTTGACAGTCCAGAAGACCAAGGCGCACAGGAGGGGCCCTCTGGAACCTTGCCGTCGTTAGAGGGGCGACAGGGAAAGGGGGCGCCGAACTGCTATATTGGGACAAGCATATTCCTCGAATATGCTTGCCGCGTCAGCCCTAAAGGAACCCAGGGCTCTCCTTTATAAGGAGTGGCTTGGACTCAGAAGGGGGGATCGACTAGAGTTAGAGCCGTTAGGCTGGTAAAGTTCTTCTCTTCTCCCTGGATACAGCTCAAGGAGCACTTGTAGCCCAAGGAGGAAGAAATAAAGACCTTTTCCTTAATCTTCTGTGTGTAGAATCAACTACATCTTCCCTCCCCAGATCCCTCTAGCATCTATTGGCCCCATACTTTAGCCTACCCATGGATCTGCCGTGATACCACCACGACAGTTGGAGCCCACCGTGGGGCCAGCAGCGGTGCTAGCTGGAGTCATGATCCGGACGGGAAACTTCATCAACACGGGCGAGCGCGTTGTTTCTGGCTTGGTCCAGAGATTTGCTCTCTGTGACTATGCCAGCGACAATGCGGGGAGCTTCAGGGGGAAAACTCCCCCGCGTAATGGTGTCTTCATCAGCCTGGGCGGGCACAAGGTTTACGTCGGCGTCGACATCTCCGGCGTTTATCCTCACCGAGTTGTTGTTGCAGGAGAGCCACCTCTTATCACAGCGAGCCGTCCGCCCGGAGCACATCCTGCAGGCAGCGTCGAGGTGATGGTCGCTGCCGGAGTGCAAACTGGAGCAGCAGCCGGGTCAAGCAGGGAACCCGCCACAGGCGTACAAGGCGCACCCAGGCAGACCGCACCACAACCCACCGAGATAATCCCGCCAATGACCAACCCGACCGAGGTGCAGGACACCACCCCAAAAGCACCAAGAGTAAGAGGGCCACCTCTAGAAAGGCCAGAGAACATTCTTCAGGCGACCATAGAAAACTTGACTACACCTGTAGCGCCGATACTTGATCCGGCAAATGCTCAGGCTGAGTTAGAAGAAACCAGGCAAAAGGTGCTGGTAGAGGCCAAAAATGTATCGGCCTTGCGGGAGTCCCTGAACAGGACCCTGAGAGAATATGCCAAAGCTAATAAGCTTGATGTCGCACCCGAGCGGGTGGACGAATTAAGATTAAGGGGGAAAAACCTCATGGATGATATCAACAAAGAGCATGATACTCATAGGGCGGAGTCAGGTGACTTGGGTTTGCTGAGGTACAGTACCCCGGCAAAGAACCTGAGAGCGGCAAATGCCGCAGCATTGGAATTAGAGGGGTTGACCGGGGAGGCCCGGCAGAAACAGCAGGAAAGAGTGAATGAGCTGGTGCGCATCGCGAACCAACAAAATGAAGAAATACTCAAAAGAAACCCGGCGAGGCCGGGAGCCTCGCGAATGGTTCACTCGGCAGGGGCAGCACCTGCCTTATCCGCGGCAGCAGCATCTTCACCCGGAAATAATGCACGAAGGGACAAAGCAGTAACCTCAGGAAAGAGGAACAAGCAAATTGTTCCATATAATCCAGCAATGGCTGGAAAGGCAAATGAGAACAGAGGCAACGCAAGCCGAGGTAACAGTGGGGAGAGGAACCACGGCCGTGTGGAAAAATACGGCGGAAGCCGAGGCAATGGAGATCTCGGCAGAAGAGAACCCGCAAGAGGCAATCATGAGAACGATACCCCGGTCGAAGTAAGGAGAGAGCTGCCGCTCAACCCACAACCAAGGCATGAACCCCGGCAGGAAAGAGAAGCGAGGCCAGCTCGCCACAATCAAGTGAATGAAAGGTACAATGATGGTTATTCCGAGATGGAATATGCGATCCATGGTGGAAATAACCACTATGGAATGCAAGACAAAATTCTGTACAGAGATTTGCCCTCAAATGATGCAAGAGTGAAGCTGGACCGGCTATACCGGTCCGAGTTGTTGGAAGAACAGGGCCCTCCAGGTCCGACATGCTTTGGACCACGGATCATGGGCGAACCACCTGTGCCGAACTTTCAGCTAGTGAGAGGCACGAAAACATATAATGGGAGTACCAAGCCACAAGACTGGTTGATTGACTATGCCACTGTTGTGAAAATAGCGGGAGGGAACTTACGATGGGCAGTACGGTATGTCCCACAAATGTTGGAAGGACCAGCTAGGGTATGGCTGAATAATCTACCAGCGGGCAGCATCAACTGTTGGTTAGATTTTGAAGAAATGTTCGTCAGCAATTTTACCAGCACATACAAGAGGCCAAACAGGCCGCAACAGTTAGCCATGTGCAAGCAGAGGCCGAATGAAACAGATAGAGAGTTTTTAACTCGATGGTGTAAACTGAGAAACTCATGTGAAGGGGTTATAGAATCGCAAGCAATAGCTTGGTTCGCGCAAGGCTGCCATTATGGCATCGTGTTGTGGCAACGTCTGCAAAGAGATATGCCGACCACACTGGCAGAAAATATCAGAATAGCAGACTCCTATGCATTAGGGGACCCAACGCAACCAGAATTAATGTCGGCGGATCATCACGAGCAACAGGACCATTATGCAAGAGATTTGGCCGGGTCATCCAGGCGCAGTGACTTCAGAGGAAGAAGAAGAGAAGAAAGGCCGGATTATAGATATAATTCGGCCCAAGTGGCAGTAGTAGCGCAGGATCCGCCAAGTCACGGAGCGACTCAACGGCAGAAGAATGGTCCTCAACAGTGGACACCAAGGAATGAGGGAAAAAGACAGTGGACCCCAGAACAAAAGAAGGAGTGGCAGGAGAGGCCGAAGTACACGTTCGAATCTATGTTAGATCATCCGTGTAAGTTTCACACGTCAAACCCATCCAGGCCAGCAAACCATACGACCCGCCAATGTGCATGGATGAAAAATGCAATGGGAAACCTTGTAGGCATTCAGGCAGCGCCCCATCAAGTACATCAACAGCATCAACCACAATTGACTGGAGCAAATGCACAGCAACTGATGTTACCGCCTCCTCCCCCGAGGTACGATAACTCGGATCGGAGAGATGAGGTACATCAAGTGATGAACCAAGTCCAGGATGGAAGGACAAATCAGGCGAATACTGGACGCAATGATTACAGAGAACATCATCAGTCTTATTGTGTGTTCACAACGGAACAACAAGACAAGCAGAGTGTGCAGCGCCGGCATATGGAAGTAAATGCAGTTATGCCGGCAGTACCAACATATATGCCTTGGTCGGATCAAGAAGTAACTTGGAGCATAAAGGATCATCCCAAGATAATGCCGAATCCTGGGTCATATGCACTTGTATTAGACCCAACATTTGTTGGACCGAGCATCAATGTGAAATTCTCAAAAGTACTCGTTGACAACGGAAGCAGTATCAACATCATGTACAAAGATACCATGCATAAACTCGGAATATCGCAGAACATGTTGCAATCCACGAGGACCACTTTCCATGGGATAGTGCCAGGGCTTTCATGTCAACCCATTGGTAAGGTCCGAGTGGATGTGTTACTCGGCACAAGGGATAACTGTAGAGCAGAAAACTTAGAGTTTGAGGTGGTGGATCTAGAAAGTTGCTATCATGCTTTACTCGGACGGCCAGCATTGGCCAAATTCATGGGCAGTTGTCATGTAAGTTATCTGAAGATGAAACTACCCGGACCACAAGGAGTAATAACAGTTGAAGGGGATTACAAGAAGTCAATGGAGTGTGCTTCGGCCGGGTCAAATTTGGCCGAGTCATTGGTTATAGAAAGAGAAAAGAGAAGGATTCAAGAGGTAGCAGCCCTCGCTCAGTCGGCACAGCTGAACATGCCGGCGCTTGCCAACCCGCATGGCAGTGTCTCTTTTCAGCCGACTAAAGAAACGAAGAAATTTCAGATCGATGAGCAATTCCCAGAGCGTACTGTTACTATTGGTGCAGGCCTGGACGCTAAATAGCAAAGCGAGCTCACCAACTTCCTCCGTGAGAATCGGGACATATTTGCATGGTCAACTCAGGATCTCCAAGGTGTCCCGAGGGAGTTGGCTGAGCACTCTTTGAACGTAAGGCCAGGAGCAAGGCCGGTGAAGCAACCTCTCCGCCGCTTCGCCGAAGACAGGAGAAAAATAATAGGAGACGAAATAGCTCGGCTCCTCGCGGCCGGGTTCATCATGGAGGTGTTGTATCCGGATTGGTTGTGAAATCCGGTGCTAGTAGAAAAGAAGAAAGATGATCCCAATGTAGCCATTGTGTGGCGAATGTGTATCGATTACACCAACCTGAACAAGGCGTGTCCAAAAGATCCTTTTCCATTGCCTAGAATAGACCAAGTCATTGATTCGACCGCTGGTTGTGAGTTATTGTCATTTGTAGACGCGTATTCTAGTTTCCACTAGATCCCGTTAAATCCGCCCGATCAAATAAAGACCGCGTTTATTACCCCGTACGGGGCTTATTGCTATCGCACAATGCCATTCGGCTTGCGAAATGCAGGAGCGACATACCAGAGATGCATGCAAAAATGTCTACATGATCAGATAGGAAAAAATGTACAAGTATATGTAGATGACGTAGTCATCAAAACCAAGGAAAGCAAAACATTACTGGAAGATATACGGCAGACTTTCGCTAACCTGAGAAGGTTCCAAATGAAGCTTAATCCAGAAAAATGCATGTTTGGCATGCCGGCAGGAAAATTACTCGGCTTTCTTGTTTCTAGCCGAGGTATAGAGGCCAACCCAACAAAGATAAAGGCAGTAGAAAGAATGGAATTGCCAAGATGTTTAAATGATGTACAAAAATTCACGGGTTGTCTGGCCTCCCTTAGTCGGTTTGTATGTCGGCTAGGAGAGAAGGCGCTACCACTCTATCAGCTGATGAAGAAATCAGATAAATTCATTTGGACTCCACAAGCGGACATCGCATTTCATGAATTGAAAAAGATGTTGGTCACAGCACCCATTTTGGCTTCTCCATTATCAAAAGAGCCTATGTTACTCTATGTAGCGGCCACCAACAGAGTAGTGAGTACTGTAGTCGTAGTGGAACGACTTGAAGATGGTAAGTCGGTTCAGAGGCCGGTGTATTATTTAAGTGAGGTGTTATCCACTTCAAAGCAGAATTACCCACATTATCAGAAGATGGCTTATGGGGTATATATGTCGGCGAAAAAGCTTAAACATTACTTCGAAGAGCATCCCATCAAAGTGATCTGTGAGGCACCCATAGCCGACATATTGAGCAACAAAGACGCAAGTGGCCGAATAGCAAAATGGGCAATCGAGTTATCACCATACGCTCCACAATTTGATAGGAGAGATGCAATCAAATCTCAGGCGGTCGCCGACTTCTTCGTAGACTGGGCCGAGGTGCAGTATGAGCCACCATTGCCGGACCCAAATTATTGGACTATGCATTTTGACGGTTCCAAACTAAGGAATGGTTTGGGGGCAGGAATAGTGTTAACCTCGCCTAAAAGAGACCAACTGAAGTATGTGCTACAAATACACTTTGTTGCATCCAACAACGTAGCCGAATATGAAGCACTGGTCCACGGATTGAAAGTAGCAAAATAAATTGGCATACGCCGAATCTTGTGCTATGGCGACTCGGATCTGGTGGTACAGCAAGTCTTAGGCAGTTGGGACGCATTAGATGCTAATATGGCGTTATACAGATTTCACGTGCAAAAGATCAGTGGATACTTTGAAGGATGTGAATTTCACTACATACCTCGGGCAGAAAATGATGTCGCAGACACGTTGTCAAAACTAGGATCAACCCGGCAATCAATTCCTCCGGGTATTGCCCTGGAACACCTCAGGAAACCATCAATAATCCCATCACCAGAATCCGAATCTATCTTTATCCCGGCGAATTCAGCAGAAGATAATGCCCCGATGGAAGTAGATCAGCAATATAACTCGGAACCCCCCAAGAGGAGGATAGCCGAAGTAAGCACAATCATGGGAAGAGCCGAGATAGGTATGTCGGCAGAAAACATGGAAATAGACAGTGAAATCACACCAGAAAAAGTCACACCGCTATGGGCGCAACCCATATTTTCTTACTTAAAAGACTCGATGCTGCCGAGTAATGAGGTATTAGCTAGACAAACTATAAGGAGAGCAAAAGCTTATACAATCATAAACAATGAGCTATATAAAAGGAGCGTCACAAGCGTGTTGCAGAAGTGTGTGAGTTCGGCAGAAGGCCAGGAGATCCTCCTAGATATACACCAAGGAGAATGTGGGCACCATGCCTCATCTCGTGCCTTGGTAGCCAAAGCATTCAGGCATGGATTTTATTGGCCGACGGCATTGAAAGAAGCAAAAGAATTAGTTAAAAAATGCAATGGATGTCAGAGATACGCAACCAAAATACACATGCCATCGGCCGAGTTAAAAACAATACCCATCACTTGGCCATTTTCTGTATGGGGTTTAGATATGGTGGGACCATTTAAGCCGGCACGAGGAGGAATGACCCACATATTGGTTATGGTGGACAAGTTCACAAAATGGATTGAAGTGAAACCAATAAAAAATGCGATGGGTCCACGGCAGTGAAATTTCTCAAAGATATTATCTTAAGATATGGGTATCCGCACAGTATTATTACGGATAATGGCACAAACTTTGCAGAAGGAGCCTTCGCCAGATTTTGCAGAGAGAAACACATAAGACTAGATATTGCCTCTGTGGCTCACCCAGCATCCAATGGGCAAGTGGAAAGGTCTAATGGACTAGTGCTATCAGGAATAAAACCACGACTTGTCGAACCATTGCAAAGGTCGGCAGGATGTTGGATTGAGGAACTCCCAGCCGTACTATGGAGCCCCAGGACTACTCCGAATAGATCAACAGGTTATACACCATTCTTTCTGGTATACGGGGCCGAGGCCGTACTTCCAGCCGACATAATATATGATTCGCCAAGAGTTACTCAGTATACAACCTCGGAGATAAACGAGATAGCTCGGCAAGATGCTGTAGACCTGCTAGACGAAGCCAGAGAACTGACACTATCACGATCAGCTATTTATCAGCAGAACCTGCGACGATATCACAGCAAAAAGGTGAATCCAAGAGTATTCAAAGAAGGAGATTTAGTCCTCCGACTGGTACAACGTACGGCCGGCATGCACAAGTTGTCACCTCCGTGGGAGGGACCATTCATTGTGAGCAAAGCATTGCATAACGATGCCTATTATCTAATCGACGCTCAGCCCCCCGGAGAGAACAAGGCAAACAAATCCGGCGAAGAAACGAAGCATCCATGGAATGTAGCTTTGCTTCGACCGTTTTACTCGTAGCATTGTATCTCAAGGTCAAGAACCAATGGTGTATTGAACCTCGGCACCCAGATCAGTGACTCGGGGACTGCCAAATGTTATCTCAATTTCATGTTATGTATTTGAACCTCGACGCCCAGAGCAGTGACTCGGGGACTGCCGTTTGTTATTTCAATATCATGTTATATATTTGAACCTCGGCATCCAAAGCAGCGACTCGGGGACTGCCATATCCTGCCCCAGTTTTATGTTAAGCACTACCTTGAGCAACGCCTCGATATTTGTCTTATATTATTTCTAAAATTTGGTTCACATATTGAAATTCGGCGCGATGAACAGTGATTCAGGGATTGCCATATACTGTTCCAAGGTGGTAGTCAACCTCTGTTCAGAACAGATCAATATTATATGATATTCAGAGCTCACGCCTAGACAACTCGGCTAAACCACGGGAAAACGAAGGCAAGGATACATCCTAAAATCAGGAAATTGCGGGCCACCAAAGCAAGATCTCGGACGAACACCCACTTAAACAAAATGATAACAACTACAAGCGTATCTGTCACAGCAGTACACAGCAAAAGAAATTCGAGTCATACAGAGAGCAGACAAATGTTTCGCGTACATCATACGCCCGGCATGCCAGGGATAAGAAATAACTTAAGCGTTGTTTGCTGGAGAGGCAGCAACTTGGTCAGGCGCCGGGCACTCCGACGTAGGAGGAACTTCGATCGAGGTTGCCTCGCCTTCCATAGACCCAGGTTCAACTTCAGCGGAAGCCCGAGGCTGATCAGGAGCATCAGTCTGTGCAGTTGAATGCCCAGTACCTTTAGAGGAGGACCGCGCATCGTCGCCGTTGTCTGAGCTTGAACTGGAGCTGCCAGATGTGGCCGAGTCATCCTCACCCTCCCCTTGCTCAGCCGAATTGTTATCCGAGGCATCCTCAACTACGACCTCCTCATCCGGGTCTGGAAGAAAACTCGGCCCTTCATTCCAGGTATGCACGTCGACATACTCGACGAGTTGGAAGGCACGAGCTTGCCGAAGAGCAACAAAAGTGGGATCCTCAACCCAGCGGGAACCAGTGCGCAAGTTTCTCAGGATATCAAGAGAAATGTCTTCATACCATGACATGATAACAGTAAGGGCCATATCAGCGCCAGCGCGCCCGGCTGATTCCCTCCAGAGACTTAGTTGCCTCTCAGATGCCATCAGTCTTTTCACCAGTAATTCGACCTCGTTGATATCAGGAGTCCCAGAAGTGTTCGGCCAAAGAACGTGGTAAGCTCGAATAGCTGCTTGCACCAAATCCCGGCCCATAATCTTCATTGGGCCAACTGCAGCACCAACGGCAACCAAGAAATCTTCCATTGAATACTCTGAGTCAGCGGCAACAGGAACACCTCGGCGCACACGAGCTGCAAGAACCGCTTTAGAACTCACGGGATTAGCTTCAGGAAAATGATCTGCGCAAAACACGAATGTGTCAGGCGGTAGCAGGGACAAAGACAAAAATATAATTCGGCTGTGCTAAGAAGCTTACGAATAATGTAAATCATCATTATCTGAAGGTCCTTGGACCAATCGACCTTGCTCTTCTCAAAACGAGCAATTTCCTCGCTCAATCCCTGAGTTTTCAGTTCGGCAGCCTCGAGGAGTTCTTTATTCTTCTGCAGTTCCAAAGCCAGCCGATTCTTCTCTTCGGAGAATTCCTGATCGACCTTTTCTAGTTCGGATTTCTGAGAAAGCTTAAGGGTCTCCACCTCGGCCCGTAGGCGAGCTATTTCATCGTCTTTTTCTTTTAGCTCCGCCGAATGAGTAGCGTTTTGTTCTAAAAAATGCAGCATCACGTCAGGCATGGGCGTGCAGTCTTGATGAGATACTGCGAAGGTTTGCAACTCGGCTTTACCAAAGCCAAACGAAATAAACAAGCTTAGTACCCATGTTAAAGGGAAAAAGGTCTAAGATAAAAAGGGAAACTAACCTTCCAAGCTCTTGACTTTCTTCTCAAGCCGAATGTTGAGGTTATTAATATTACCTGTTCACCAAAAAAGTGAGCCGGCATCTAACGGACAAATCAATAAGAACGTCGAGAATAACGAAAAGGAACTATCAACTTACCAGCCTTTTTTACCACAGGAAGGATTTTCTCATACTTTTCCTCCAGTTTGCGGTGCGAGAAAAGCAACCTCTAAAATTCGGCAGTTCGCCGGTCATGTGCAACCTGAACAATGGAGCAAAACGATAAATGAATAATCGAAGCTAAATTAGATCCTAATCAAGCAAAAGTTAACTCGGATCTAGGTGGCTGGATATTCGAAGCTAAATCAGATCCGAGTCAAGCAAAACTTAACTCGGATCTAGGTGGCTGGATATTCGAAGCTAAATCAGATCCGAATCAAGCAAAACTTAACTCGGATCTAGGTGGCTGGATATTCGAAGCTAAATCAGATCCAAGTCAAGCAAAACTTAACTCGGATCTAGGTGGCTGGATATTCGAAGCTAAATCATATCCGAGTTAAGTAAAACTTAACTCGGATCTGAGTGGCCGCAAACTCGAACCCTAGAAATGAAGTTAGATTAAGTCAAACATCATTAAACTTCCAAGCATATAACAAGTTATTTCCTTGCAAGTTTCGGGGACTAGAGCATATAGTAACATCTGGGCAACTAATCTAAAAACTCCGCAAAACGGTAATTACCTCATTCATCTTGTTGGTATCAAGGATGAACTTGGCAGCTTGGTCGAAACGACCGCTGATGTCGGAAAGCTGAAAGGGCTGGTTGATGGGATTACCCTCAAACTGATCAGCAGCATTCCAATTATTGGCATACTCCACCAGCATGCCGAGGCTGTTCCCACTAGCTGTCCGAGTTAAGACCTTACCCCGAACATGTTGTGTAACCACTGCGGCCGCAGGGCTCTTATGAAGAGCAAGCTGGGTGCCGGCAGCCGAGGCAACGGAGGCTTTGGTAGGCGCGGTTCCCTTGCGCAGCATGTCAGCAATACTCGGCTGAGAAGAGCCGACAAGACCTTTCTGGGAAGAGGAAGCCTTGGTGGCAACAGCTTTTCTCGCCTTAGAAGAGGCATCAGCAGGAAGCGATACCTCGGTAGTGGGGACGGTGTCTTCAGGAGGAGCAGGAGTCACGGTCGCAGAAGGCGCCGAGATAACGACTTCTTCGGCCGGGGCTGGAATGGCTGTAGAAGCTGCTGGGGCAGATAGAGGCTCAGTGGCGGCGCTGGGACACACGGAAGAGGCAACGGGTTCGATGGAAATCTCGGAGGGCCAATTGGAGTCAGTGTGGACAAAAGGAGTTTCAGGCACGTCGCGACGAGGAGGCGATGGATTCGGAGCTGGAGGAGAGGCAGCACGAGCAGGACTGGGGATCCTAGTATCATCGACGGGCGGAGGAGACGGCTGCCGAGTCGGGCGGCTAGTCATGCTAGGACCGCCGGGCTTAACAGAAAGCGGAGCACTGCAAAAATAAGAAAGAAAAAAGAGTGTCAGTATGAAAAACAAAAATAGAGAAACAAGAAATACGAGCAAAAGGAACTTACCCGGCGACCCCAGGCATAACCTTGCGCCTGGGAGGATTCGGAGCGGATTTATTCGTTCGTTTCTTGGGGACCGCCTCCGAGGCACTAGCAGGAGCCCCGCGTTTCCCCGAGGTAACAGGGGGTCGAGAAGCAATAGGCTCGGCGTCGTGAACCTGACCGGCCGGATTAGCTGGGAAAGTAGAAGCCGGAAATGCATAAGAAATAGGCATCGCGGCAACTACCTCAAGAATTTGGACCTCGTCCGAATCACCTTCCTCCTCGTGCGCCGAGGTCTTGCCACGAGCTCGAGCCGGGGCAGGATCCGACTTAGGGACGAACTCCTCCGAGTCCGGCTCACCAGTATCCGGGGTGCTCCGGTCCGCGGGCCACGGAAGCAACAAAACTTCGGCATCCTCATTCTTCTACTCTCCGAACCTCTGCAAGACGAGGAAAAAGAAAGTTAGCGGAATCTGTTACGAAAACAATGGAGTAGCAGAGCGTTATTGATTAAGCTTACTTCGGGAGGCGGACGATCACGGGTGAACGGTTTCAATCCCCAAGCCCAATCCGCAGGCATCTCCGTCTTAAAGATAGCTCGGACATGCTTATAGATAAGGTAATTGTCCAGCTCCACGGTCTAGACTCGGTTAGGGTCAAGAGGACCACTCATGTAGCACAGCTTGTGAGTCCGCTTCTGGAATGGGCAGATCCGGCTACTAATAAAGGTAGCCATCAAGTCTTCGCCGCATAACCCGGCGCGGATCAGCTCTTTAAGCCGAATCTCAAAAGCCTCGGCCAAGGCATGACTTTTCCTCGGATTGTAAAGCCAATTCACCTTAGAAGGCGGACCAATTGAGAAGTCAGGGAGCCGAATCTTGTCCTCTGTCCCTCTATTCTTGACGTAAAAGAAGGATTTGTGCCACTTCTTGCACGACTCTAACCCAGTGACACGAGGAAATACGGATTTCCTCCGAGGTGTGATGGACACTGCCCCACATTGAGTAAGCAATTTCTCGGAAGGGTGCAGAGATTTGTCAGGGATTACATTGGAACGAATCTGAAAGAACTTCGACCAGACGTGCACAGACGGACATAGGCCGAAGTATCCCTCTGAGGCGGAGATAAAAGCAGAAATAGAAGCGACGGCATTCGCAGGAAGATGATGCGGCTGAAGGCCGAAGTAGTCGAGAAACTCCCTAGCAAAATCGCTAAGAGGGAGACCAAAGCCTCGCGCGAAGTGCGACATAAAAACTACATACTCGCCCTCCCTAACATCCGAAGAGGACTCGCTGCCGGGTAAGCGACAGGAGACCTCGGCGGGAATCATCCGAGTTCGGATAAGCCACTCAATCTCGCGGCGTGTAACAGAAGAACCTTGCCACGAGCCTCACTCGGGCCCAGAGCCAGCGTCAT
The DNA here is from genome assembly GCA_910589765.1 of Avena atlantica. Taxonomy (NCBI): domain Eukaryota; kingdom Viridiplantae; phylum Streptophyta; class Magnoliopsida; order Poales; family Poaceae; genus Avena; species Avena atlantica. The sequence continues at coordinate 422,357,425 of OU342734.1, read as the reverse complement.
CATCCTCTACCAGAGCACCACTAAAGGAGATAGACATGGGTTCGCCGGAGAGATCGACGGAAGAAGAGCTGGCGGCGGAGGGAAGTTTAGAGCTACGAGGCCGAGTCGTGATTTTGCACGGAAGCAGCGGCCGAGGAGCAGAGGAACCGCCACACGAATACAAGATCGAAACAGAGAAATCTAGGATAAAACCTAGGCAATGCGACCGGAAAGAACTCACCGGCGACAGTGCAGGAACTGGAGAGCGCAGGCGAGGCGGACCGAACAGCACGGCGGAGTCCTCCCCGTCGGAAGTACTGAAGAGCACGCGGCGGCGGAGCTGCAAGAGGGCGCGGAAGCGAGAGGAAGAAGAAGGGCACAGGCGAGCGAGAAGGGGAAAAGTGAATTCCCAGACGCCGCGCCCCTCTTTATAATCGAGCCACAGACAAGGTAGTGGGATCGTGGGTGCAGCAGTTGACAGTGTAGATCATGAGTGCGGCACGAACGCACGACGATAAGTGGAACCGCACCAACGGCCACACAGGAGCAAAGAAGGTTGTGAACCCCCAGGGAAACGGCACACGAGGCGTCGCAGCGACGGCGCGGCAGGTACAGTGTTAACTGTAGCCTGTCAGTAAATACTGTAGAGGAACAAAAAACTAGAAGAACAATGATGGGAGTGACACGTAGGACAAGGCGTACGAGAGAAGGAACGTGGGTACCTCGGACGAGAAAAAGATAACTCGAAAACAATACAGAAAAATGCATTAAAGCTGATACGACCCGGCCGAGGTTAACGGCAGGGCCACACCAGCTTCGGGGACTAATGTTGGGGGGGTGACCCCGGATAGGGTAAAGACGGGGAAAGACAAGGGTATGATCCCCGTCTGGTTTCCGAGTTATAGTTTAAGTCGGCCGAATCTTGTAGAAGTCGGCCGACATATGGAGGCGAGAGACCCGAATATGTATATTAAGACATTACCCGGCCGAGATATTGCGTAAGTCGGCCGGGTTAGCTAGAGTGATCTTGATGCAGGTGAAGGACGATCCGAGCTATGCAAGGAAGGACCGAATGATATGAAGCTTGCAGGAGAAGGAGAAGCCTGAAGTCAAACCCCAGCTGCAAGCTAGGGAGAATCTGAGCAGAGCCAAGCGCTACGGACAAAGGCGCAGAGCGACAGAGAGGCAGGAGGAGGTCACGGAGTTGACAGTCCAGAAGACCGAGGCGCACAGGAGGGGCCCTCTGGAACCTTGCCGTCGTTAGAGGGGCGACACGGAAAGGGGGGCGCCGAACTGCTATATTGGGACAAGCATATTCCTCGAATATGCTTGCCGCGTCAGCCCTAAAGGAACCCAGGGCTCTCCTTTATAAGGAGTGGCTTGGACTCAGAAGGGGGGATCGACTAGAGTTAGAGCCGTTAGGCTGGTAAAGTTCTTCTCTTCTCCCTGGATACAACTCAAGGAGCACTTGTAGCCCAAGGAGGAAGAAATAAAGACCTTTGCCTTAATCTTCTGTGTGTAGAATCAACTACATCTTCCCTCCCCATATCCCTCTAGCATCTATTGGCCCCATACTTTAGCCTACCCATGGCATCTGCCGTGATACCACCACGACATGATGCTTTTGTTGTCGATTGCTTCTTGTGTACTTTGCATCTTGCGGGATGGTGGGATGAAGCGGCCCGGGCTAACCTTACATGACTTCGTTCATGAGACTTGCTCCACACTTGACATGCAACTTGTATTGCATAAGTGGCTTTGCAGGTGCCTGTTTCTCCCAACATAGTTAAGATTCAATTTACAACGGGTGATTGACAATACTAGTATCAATGTTGTGGTTCTTGTTCGTAAGTTAGAACGACACTTATTGAAAGCCCCAAACCACGTAAAATATGCAAAGAAAATTAGAGGCGTCTAACTTTGTTTTGCAGGGGTGTGCTATGATGTGATATGGCCATGATTGTGATTATATTTGATGTATGCAATGTTCCTTATTGTAAGTTGGCAACCGGCAGGAGCCATATGGTTGTCTTTAAATTCTGTTAAGACCCGCGTGTCTATTCAAAGTAGTTGTAATAGTTGAAGCTGGTGGACGGCAACCATGGAGCGACATCATTGACCTTGATGCAATGCCGGTGATGATGGAGATCATGTTCGTGCTTGAAGATGGAGATCGGAAGCACAAAGAAGAAAGGCCATATCATATAACATATTATGAATTGCATGTGATGTTAATCCTTTTATGCATCTTGTATTGCTTAGTTCACGACGATAGCGTTATAAGATGATACCTCAAGCACACAATTTCATGTTTTAAAGTGTTCATCCTTAGTAAGCACCGTTGGTAAAGCTCGTTGTTTCGAAGAACCACGTGATGATCGGGTGTGTTAGATTCTGCGAGTGTATACAACGTGAGCAAGCCAGATTTGCTCATGCGGAAGCTAAGGTTTGATCTTGACGAGCCTAGCATGTACAGACATGGTCTCAGAACACGGGTCACCGAAAGGTAAAGCATGAGTCATATAGTAGATATGATGAACATGTTGATTGTTCGCCATTGAAGCTACATCAACTCTTGTGATGATCGGTTTTGATGTGGTGGATTTGGTTCGTGTGATCACTAAAACAATGTGAGGGATATTGTTTTGAGTGGGAGTTCAACGGCAATATGATTAAAAGTTGAACACTATTTATCATAAATTAAATCAAAGTGAATTTGCATAATTGTTGTAGTCATTGGCATCCGTTTACCACCTTGCGCTTAGTTATAATTGAGATGATAGAACTATAAAATTCTGGTTAGTTACTTTACGAACTGGTATCGTATTGTTTTGAAGTGTTAATCTAAAGTTTAAAAGTCCTATTGCAAACTTTCAGTAAGTTCCGGTTACTCCATGAAGTTTAATAATTGGTATTAAAACAAGAGTGACAATTCCAAGTGTTAGTGTATGAGTATCATGTTTGTCTCCATAATTCTTGATATTCAAAGGATTGTCTTAATATCAAGGTTATCTAGGATCTGAAAGAGTTGTTTCAGAAACCATGATGTGTGGAAGATATTGTGATATCTGAAACAAAGTTTTGGTTGCAACATGATAGAGTATAATATGGCAAAAGTCATGTTCTCATATTTGATGAGAATTTGCAAAGGGTTGGAGACACTAGTTGTCCTAATCCACCAAAAGGTTTTGGAGAGCAACATTATACTCGCGATTCATCTTTATAAGCTAAAAGTAGCTTGATCATGAATAATTCCATGATAAGGGTGAATATTTGATGTAGGTAAAATATTTACTACACCAAGAGATTACTAAAGAATGGAATTTGAAAGAACACCAAACATTTGATGATGGTGATCTACTTCAAAGTGCAAGTCCAAAGACATTGGTATTTAATTATACACGCTTTGGACTATGTGTCATATGTATGACTCCACTATTGATGTTGATAGATTCTTTCAAACAGAAAAGTAAATACTGAAATAGAATCTCATAAATATATGGCATAAAAGAAAAGACTAGAATTGTTCAGTTTAAGTATATAGATGATATACATGTTATGGCTATATTCTTTGCTTATTAAACAATGTGGTTCTTAAGTATTTGATACTGAATTTTTTGGTGTGAATCGCCATACGAAACAACACAATACATGAACTACAATGGCCTAAGTAACTAGCAAAAGAATATGTGATGATGTTAATCAAGAACAAATAAAGGGTTATTGTGCTGCTTGTTGAACATCAAAGCTTGCCTTCAAGATTTGTTTTATCAGGTGTTATGAGAACAAAAGGGTTGTTCAAATAATTGCCGTAATCCATAAAAGATTGATGATTTACAAATCTCGTTGGAGAAATCACATCCATAAAACTAGTGCTAAAAATGTCGAAAAACAAATTGATTGAAAGATCACTTAGGAAGTGACATCGCCGTTTAAATTATATTGGAAAGAAAACATGAAGAAACTCCATGTGGATGGAATTTTGGAGTCCTTTTGATTTTGATCAAATGACACTTGTGAAACTTTCCTAGAGATAATTAAAACTTAGTTCATAGGCCAAAAGGGAATGAATGACTAGCTTATTGGAACTTGTACATATTGTTGTATAAAGTCCATTATGTGTAGTCAAGAGCGATGGTTTTCAACTTCATATGCTTTCTCCGAAAATTTAAGTGAATATATGAATATTTACTTAATAAGGATGAAGTATGAAACATTTAAAAAGTTCAAAGACTTTCAAGATGAAGTGCAAAATCATTTTAACAAGAATATAAATAGTTTATGATAAGATCATCAAGGAAGATATTTAAGTTACAAGTTTATCATAATACCTAAGATTTAAGGAATCATTCCATGGATTTGCATTTCCTGAAACACCATAAGAGTATGGAGTGTTCAAGATATGTAATTAAACCTTGTTTGACATGGTAAGATCAAAGGTGTAATTCATAAAACTGCCATTATATTTTAAAGATTAAAATAAAAAGCTTGAGAGACTACCGTTTTTCCACTGAAAAGAGCTTCATCATAATCCATTGAAATGACACCATATAAAGTTATGGTTTGGGATAAAACCCAAGTAGTCATTTCTTAAACATTGGTATGCTATGCATAAGAAAGATGTTTGCAACCAAAGTCGGATGAACCTGTCTTTGTATAACTGTTAAGCATTCCTCCATAACACCGGAGACAAAAGTGTTTGTCGCTTAGAACGTCAAGTTTCTTTGAGAAAGAAACTTTCCGTGAAAAGTTAAGTGGGAGGACAATAGAACTTTGATAAGGTTAAAAGAACCTTAGCTATATGTGCAAAGTTGCACAGCGCCGAAAAGTGTTCCGGAGGCAGCAACAATACTCATGGCTCACGTGCCTCAAAGGTTGTGGTTACGAAGGTCAAAGTTTCTATTGAACCAAGTAGGTCGAGTAAACAATCAAATACCAAGATTTGAGGGTTGAATCATTATTTGAGAATAATGAACGTACTACATGCAAAGAAGCGATGATGGGCCCTGACTCCGTAAAATGGCTTGAAGCCATAAAATCCTTGATAGTTCCATACACGAGAAATCAAGTTTTGAACTTGAAGGACCCTCGAGAAAGGTGTAAGATCTTACAGTTGTGTTTGGATCTATAAAGAAATAGACATGGATGTTTCACATCTATGAAATTATCGACATGTTGGGAAAGAGTTCACAACAATGTTCAAAGGTTGACTATGACAAGATTTGATCTTTCATAGAGACATTTAGTCTAGACGGATTAATGTAGCAACCACATTACATATAATTTTGTTATGTGGTAATTGAATAAACAAAACAAGTTCTTCTAATAGAATTGTTACCTAGGACATGTGCATAACGCGGTCCATAGAGTTTTGTTAATTCAAAGGATGCTAAAAGCATATGCAAACTTCAATGGTTGAAGTAAGCATCGCGGAGTTGGAATCTTCACCATGATGAAACTGTTAAAGGAGTTTAAATTCGTCGGAGACGATGAAGATGCTTGCATTTGCAAGAAATTAAGTGGGAGCGCTAAGACATGTTTCTAATACATTATGTGGAAGACATGTTGTTGATTGGAAATGATGTATCTTTTATTAACACATATAAAGAATTTCATCCCGATGAAAGACTTAGGCAAAACCCAAATATTTGGCATCAATAGATGCTAATATGGTTGTGCCGAAAGTACATAGATGATGTATTGAATGAGTTCAATATAGAAACTACAAGAAAGGTTCTTGTCACACAGAAAGGATTGAATGAGTTCAATATTGATGTTATATTCAAGTGTATTTACACTTGGTAAGTGAAACAAAGATTCAAGTATAAATTGATACTTGATGTATGAAATCACAAAGAGTATTTATATCAATCATACTGTGATATGTACAAATCCAGATATGTCCTATGCTCTAAATGTTATGATCATATACCATAATGATTCATAAGATAATCATTGGACGATAGTAAGGATATTCTTATGATCTTTTGGAAGAACTAAGAGTATATTATTTTGTAGAAGTGGCAAATAGATGGTTAGTTCATTGTAAATGAATTACATTGATACTAGTTTTGTCACAAAGTACAAATTAAGTTTATCTCAATCTAAACTAAGGGTGGCACAATATGATGGAAAGTAAGTTCCATAATGGATTTGGATGAGTTCCAAAGTTAAGACATTGTGACAGATACTACAACAAAAGGGCTAGGTATATAACTGCTATTATAGCAGCTAAAGAGGGCATTTGTGTCCATTAGTTTGTTATCAAACTAGGTGTACTTCACAGCGGGATAATACTATGAAGATATATTGTACGACAATGTTATCAACATGTTTTAAACCCCAAAGAACTAAAGGTCTCACCAAAGGACCAAATTTATACAAAGTCATCTCATTAAAGAATGAGTGATGCGTAGAGACGCAAAGACATGCAATTACACACGGACCTGGAAGTGTCAGATCTGGAGATCAGTTGACCACTAGAAATCGTGTACATACGACACCAGAAAGCCATAGGTGTTGAATACACAAAGGTTTGAAACTAGATTATTGACTCTAGTGCAAGTGGAAGACTGTTGGAGATATGCCCAAGAGGCAATAATAAAGTAGGTTATTATCATATCTTCATACTTATGATAAATGTTTACATACCATGCTATAATTGTATTAACAGGAAACATTAATAGTTGTTTGATTTGTAAACATAAAAGTGTCCCTAGTAAAGCCTCTTGTTAAACTAGCTTGTTGGTTAATATATGATCATGGTTTCCTAATCATGAACATAGAGATGTTATTAACAACAGGGTCATATCATTAGGAGAATGATGTGATGGACATACTCCTATAGTTAAGCGTAGCATAAATATCAAGTCATTTAATATAGTTCATTTGCTATAAGCTTTCTAAAACATAGTAACCTAATTCCTTCGACCATGACACCATGCTTATCACCATCACCGGAAGGATGCTTTGATGACATCAAACACCACACCGTAACTGGGTGGCTATAAAGGTGGCATTGAGTGTTCGGAAAGTATGGGTTGAAACACATGGATCATGTCGTGGGAATGGCCACGGCAGATGCTGCAATCGGCAGCGAGTAGTAGAACGAGGGGCAAGGGCGGCCAGCCATCTGCGGTGCGAGATGAGGGCAAAGACACAGGGTTTTACCCAGGTTCGGCCCCCCGGAGGGTAAAGACCTACTCCTGCTAGATTGTATTATGGAGGTGTTTACAATGGGCGAACTCGGCGACTAGGCGGCGAGTTGCTTGGGTGTATGAGGGAACGTGTCTCTACTCGCCCCATAGGGAGATTTATATAGGCTCACCTCCCCTAGGGTTTACATATCTCAACCGATTCGGTTACAGCTTCGGTAATCGTTTAACCTAGACCGACTGGGCCTATCTACTCGCCTGGGCCTTCATCTTCCAGTCGCCTGGTACCTTGCTAGGCTTTGATCCACTCGCCGTTCTGCAGGCCCACTCGCCAGCCCTTGGGCCAGTCGGAAACGTCCCGCTGAGTATACCCCAGTAGGCGTATCCCCATCAGTAGTCCCCGAGGCCGTCGTTGATTAGGCGTGAGTGGCTGCTGGCAATCGGAGTATACGGCTTCAAGTAGGCATCCAGTCGAATCGTCGGCGGGCTCCTGCATAAAGGAAAAAATCCGGCGAACCGAGTCGCGCCTTGGGCGAGTCGAGCCAAAGAGACGCGGTCCCGGCGAGTGACTTAGCGAGCCGAGTGGCTGGAGTTGGACCGTCAGGTGTGGTCAAACTAGCCGTTAAGGTAACTCAACGGTAACTTCTGGCGTAATCATCGCGCGGTAACGGCCCCCTGATTTGGCGGGCAACTCCTGCTATATAAGAGGAATGGTAGGCTATCGCAGAGCCAACCGCCCACCATTTCTTCCGAGTGCGCGCATCTCCCTTCCTTCGCTCCGCGAACCAATCGACCCGAAATCCTTCGATCCCCAACCAACCTCTTCAGCCATGGCCCTCTCCTCCGAACCTTGGGGCAGATCCAAGTGCACAAGGGCGCAGCTGGCCTCCTTCGAGGAGGCCGGAATCCTGCGGGCCGGCTGCTGGCGTATCCCCGCAGCCGGAGAAACGACCCCAAAACCGCGAGAGAGAGAGTTTGTCTGTTTCACCAGTCACCTCGAGCGGGGGTTAGGGTTTCCCACGTCTTTGTTCTTCCGGCGTTTCTGCGCCTACTACGGGATCCAGCCCTCAGATCTGGGTCCCCACAGCATCGAGCAGCTCGCCATCTTCGTGGCGTTCTGTGAGTGCTACTTGGGCTGCCGGCCCTACTTTCCCTTGTGGCAAGATCTGTTCCATGGACGGATCAGCCGCGAGGAGGCGGGCGGCCCAATGCTAGCCGCGGGCGGCTTGACTTTCCAACTTAAGTCCAAAGCTTCCTTCTTCGACCTGATGCTGCCGGCCAAAGCAGCGAGCGACTGGAAAAAGTCATGGTTCTACGTGACCGAGGCGACCCCGGAGGACGAGGCGGCGATCCCACGGTACTCGGCCAACCGTTCCGAGCCACGCCACCTCCAGGTCGGCAAGCTCCCCGACGACCAGCGGATGGTCGTCGACGAGATGCTCCAGCCCATCCATGGTCTGAAGAAGAAGGGGCTCCAGACGGTAAACTTGTACAATTGTTGGCTTGGGCGGCGGCTCGTTCCGCTCGCCCTACGCGACCATTACATGTACCAGTACACGGGTCGGGGAGACTCGACGAAAGCCTGCCTCGACGAGTGGAAGCTGGAGGACTACCTCTCAGCATTGAAGAAGATCACCCAGGCGGCGTACGCGGATGCGCAGGCCGGGGTCCCCCCCTACACCGCGAAGCGTCCGGCTCCGACGGTAATCTCTTTATCTTGTTCGCAGTCGCAGCATGTGCAGTCACGGTAATCCTAACTCTGTTTCGTGTTCATCGCAGCTGTTCCAAGTGGTGGAAGGGTGGCTACCACCCGCCGATGACGAGAGCCCCAGGCCATCCGCCCAGGATACAAGCGAATCGCCACCCGCCAAGGGCAACGAGGACGACGAGGATGAGTCCGAAGAGGAAATTGCCCCACTGGTCCGAAAGACCCGCGGGCAACGTCAGCGCGAAATCGAAGCGAGCAGGAGCCTCGAGCGTCATGATGAGGACGACGAACTCCCAGAGACCACCTCGTGCCGTCAGGCCACTCCTTCGAAGAAGAAGAAGAAGGAAAAGGAGGCGAGGGCCCCCCTGAGGAGGAAAGCGAAGCCGCCGAAGACGGCCTCACCGCCGCACTCAACGAGCAGCTCTGATGCTCACAGCTCGGCCGGTGACGGCACGGCCCCGGCGACGACCGCGCTAGATGCGCCATCCGTGGAAGTGCCGCTGGCCTCAATGCCTCCGCCCTTCGCGCCGGTCTCCGGGTTAGGGAAGGCTCCGGCCGTGGCGACTTCGCCTCGCAAGGAGGTACCGAGCGTGGCGGTCTCGCCCCGCAAGGAAGCTCCGGCCGCGGCAGCTCCAATTAGCGAGGAGGCCTCCGCCGAAGGCGTCCCGGAGGCACCAACCGCTACCTCAACGTCAAAGAAGTCGTCTGTATCCTGGGCCCCCGACGTCCTGGAACTGGGGCTTAGTCGCCGATTGGGCCCTTAGCTGGAAAGACCGGCCGGCCTTCGTACAGGGCTGCGTTTCATTCCAGTCGCCAAGTGAGTGCACTCAGCCTTCTCTATTTTCTTTTAGTACTTCGATTGTATTTTATTGATTTGATTTGATGTGCAGGACCGGAGTGAAAAAGATGGGCCACCCGACCGTGGCCAAGGTACCCTCCGCCGCTAGCGAGGAGGATCCTTCTCGTAAGAGGAAAGTGGACGAGGTCGCCGCCTCAGCGGAAGGCAGCAAGAAGGCCAAGGGCGACGACATCGTCGCTGTCTCTGACGACGCGGCGGCCGCGCCGGCTGGACCCGCAGTGGAAGCAACCGCGTCTACGAAGGAGGGCGTTTCCTTGCCTAGACCGGAGGAAGCGACTTCCTTTGGGGCGGGTGCCTCGATTGCTACCTTCCCCCGCTTCGTGACCAAGGCGGCCACGGCAAGTGGGGCTGCACCCCCGAGCCTCGCTCCAGGGACCGCCAACGCTGAAATCGACCAACGTCGCGGGCACACGCCGGCGCTGCTTACGTCTGTGGACGCAGTACAACTTCATGGCATGCTTGGTGCGGCCATCCAGGTACCTCCAGTCCCCGAGGATCAGGTCGGTGCTTAGCAGCGGCTTGATTCTTATAGTTTCTCGTTTTGTACTTTCGAATCCAGTCCCCGAGTGCGTATGCGCTAAATTTTAGCGGGTATGCACTGAGGAATTTTCGTGGTCGCCAGTCCCCGAGTGCGCACATGCTAAATTTTAGCATGTGGGCACTGGGTAATTTTCTTGGTCGCTAGTCCCCGAGTGCGCACTCACTAAATTTTAGCGGGTGGGCACTGAGTAATTTTCATGTGTGCTGACTTTGAAGATGTACAGGGTCTACTGCTGGAGTCGGCAGAGCGATTGGCTGCGAAGCAGCGTGCTGAGAAGGAGCTGGCCACTATCCAAGAAGCAAACAAGGAGCTTCAGGCTGTTGCTGCGCAGGCGGAGGTGGCTCGACAGGAACTTGTCCCTGCTGGTGAGTTGGTGGCGGTGCGATCTGCGTTAAGTGCTGCTGAGCAGAGGGTCGCCGACCTCGAGCGCGAACTACGGGAGGCAAAAGAAGAAGCAAGCTCGGCGAACGGGCGAGCTAAGGCCGCCATTGCGGCCGCAGAGGAAGACCGCAAGGTGTCGGAAGCCCTCATTGTTGGGCTTCAGGACGATCATACGTCGCTTCAGAGCTTCATCACGGGACTCGCCCGCCCGTTGCTTGGTGAGTCCGTCGTCCCTTCCTTTCAGTTGTATTGTTTGCGGTTTCCGTGGTGCTCATAATTGTCTCCTTCTCGCAGGTCGTGTTATTGGTAGCCAAGAAGAAGCGAGCTCTCTTGACGCGAGGGAGTGCGTAAGCATGCTCGTCGACTCAGCGACGCTGTCGGCGACGTGCATCCGCGCCTACCTTCAAGAGATGTCGCCCACGGAGGTTATTCCCAGTGACCTCGTTGAGGTGTGGGAGTATTTGGAGAAGGCGCCCGCGGTCGTAGAGTTCATGACGCGGTCGGCGTTTCGGCGTGGAGCGTCGACAGCGCTGAGCCTTGGACTCGCCCACTTCCCCGAGGATTTCGACCTCGACGATGTGACGAGTGGGTATCCTTCGTCGACTGGCACGGTGGATCTGTCCGAGGTTCTCAAGTTGCAGGAACGTGCAGCCGCGTACTCGGAGCGTGTCTGGGCGATGGGCGACCTCCTTCCCTACCAGGAAACGGTCGTCGCGCCGAACGACCCCGAGCCGGCGCATCGTGACTTCAAGGTTGAGCAACCTTTCCGCTCGGCGATGGCGGGTGAGCTGACGACGTATCCGTCAACTCCGTACACCGCGTTCATCCGTAGGCGCCGGGATTCTGGCGCGTCGTCGTCGAAGCCTGCAGAATAGGGTAGTTTGCCTAGATGTGTTAGCAGCAGTTCTGCCATGCGGGCATAATTTGTAATATAAGACAATGCGACATGCGATTGAATGGAACGTTGTGTTCATTTTGCTATTTGTTTGTGTGTTTTGGATTGATTTTGGATGAGTCCCCGAGCGCGTCCGCCCTTTTGTTGGGTTCACATCGTATATGATGTTTGTTGTTATCATGTGTTTTGTTAGTTTAGTTGACTCGCCCGAGCTCGGAGAGCCAGTCGCAAGGCGACTCCCTTGAGTGCTCTGTACTTTACCGTTTTCCCGTACGCGAACGGGGTCGGGTGGCCGAGTCCCCGAGCGTGGTACTTGGTAGTTCAAGGCGCGACTCGAGGGTGGTTGAGGACTGAGCACGTTGGTGTGAGCGCGTCACTCCTGCCTGGCCCGGTGGGTCAGTCGCGTGGCAAGTCCTGGGCATGCTCTCTTACTTGGCGTTTTCCCTGACCGATCGCGACGAACTGGTATCCAGTCCCCGAGCGTGGTACTTAGCCGTTCGAGTCGCTACGCCGAGGATGCGGAGGACCAAGGTCGCTGTGAGAAGCGAGGGCAGTTGTCTTGGTTCGCAAAACCAGTCGAGCTAGGCGACTCCAATGGGGCTCCGGATTGGCGTTTTTCGTGGACGACGCAAGACCTGAAATGACTCAGTGCTCTTGCATCGCACTACTTAGCCTTGCCGGTCGCTGTACCAAAGGTTGACTTCTGCATTTTAGCATGACGCTGTTTATTACGAGTGCGAGTGGCACAAGGCACGGAGAGTAAACGAAATTTGCAGTAACCGTTTCTTTTATTTCATAGCGACTGGAGAGTACATGTGTGGGGTTCTAGGAGTAGAACTTCCGGAGGAGATTTACATTCCATGGCCGCTTTACGTCGAGTTCGCCGTCCCCGCGGACGTCGATAAGGTAGTAGGCATCATTGCCGAGTACGCGCCCGATAGCGAACGGGCCTTCCCATGGAGGGGAGAGCTTGTGCATGCCCTTCTTGTCCTGGATGAGGCGTAACACCAGGTCGCCTTCCTGGAAGGTGCGGGTTTTCACCCGTCGGCTGTGGTAGCGGCGGAGACCTTGCTGATAAATGGCGGTACGCGATCGAGCGAGGTCGCGTGCTTCGTCGAGTTGGTCGAGCCCATCTTGGCGGGCCAACTCGTTTGCGGCCTCCGTATAGTGGACGACCCGCGGCGAGTCGTGTTCGAGGTCGGTGGGCATGACTGCTTCGGCGTCGTAGACCATGAAGAAGGGAGTGAATCCCGTCGACCTGTTGACCGACGTGCGGATTCCCCAGACGACGGAGGGTAGCTCTTCGACCCAGCATCCAGCGGTGCGCTCGAGTGGTACTTGGAGTCGCGGCTTCAGGCCGTGGAGGATGCTTTGGTTGGCTCGTTCCGCCTGGCCGTTGGATTCCGAGTGTGCGACTGACGCGAGGTCGAGCCGGATGTGGTGCTCTTCGCAGAATTCGGCCATTGCTCCCTTGGCGAAGTTTGTGCCGTTGTCCGTGATGATGCTGTTGGGGAAACCGTAGCGGTATATGAGCTCGCGTAGGAACTTAGTGGCGGTCTTCCCGTCGCATTTCCGGCCTGGCTTGGCCTCCACCCACTTCGTGAATTTGTCGACGGCGACTAGCAAGTGGGTGTAGCCAGAGGGGGCCTTCTTGAAGGGGCCTACCATGTCCATGCCCCACACAGCGAATGGCCAGGTGATGGGGATTATTTTGAGCGCCGAACTTGGTACGTGCGTCTGGTTGGCGTATTTCTAGCACCCGGCGCATCGCTGGACGATATCGACAGCGTCGGCGTGTGCGGTGGGCCAGTAGAAGCCGTGTCGCATAGCCTTGGCGACCAGGGAGCGCGCGGCGGCGTGGTGGCCGCAGTCGCCCGAGTGGATGTCGTGGAGGATTTTGCGTCCTTCAGCCGGTTGGACGCAACGTTGGAACACGCCGGTGACGCTGCGCTTGTGTAGCTCGCCGTCGATGATGGTGTAAGACTTGCATCAGCGAGCGATCATTCGAGCGCTTGTCTCGTCTGCTGGCAGGGTGCCGGTCTCCAGGTAGGCGATGTAGGGCTTGGTCCAGTCGTCTGGCTCGGTGATGAGTGCGACCAAGGCTGCCTCTGGTTGGAGTGGGACTCCAATGTCGATCTCCTTCGGGGGAGAGACTGATGGTTTGGCGATTGTGTCGAGGAACACGCCGGCGGGTGGTGCGAGTCGAGCCGACCCGATGCGAGAGAGGGCGTCGGCCTCCTCGTTTTTCCGCCTGTCGATCCACTCGACAGAGTAGCCGGTGAAGTGGCCGCCCAACTTATCCACCTCTTGGCGATACGCCGCCATGGTAGGGGAGATGGCGTCGCAGGTGCCGGCGACTTGTCCCGCAACGAGGTCGGAGTCTCCGTAGCATCGAAGGCGATTGACGCTCATCTCCTTTGCGGCTCGCATGCCGTGTAGTAGGGCCTCGTATTCAGCCATGTTGTTGGTGCAGGGCGTGAATTCGAGGCGGAGGATGTAGCGGAGCTTGTCGCCCTTTGGTGAAGTCAGCACTATCCCCGCTCCTGCACCGTCCGCGTTCTTGGACCCATCGAAGTGCAGGCTCCAGTAATGGAGGTACGGCGGCTTCTCTGGCTGTTGGGCCTCCTCCCAGTCGGCGATGAAGTCTGCCAGTGCCTGTGACTTAATCGCCCTTCGTGGCTCGTATTTAATGTTGTGGACGCCGATCTCGACGGCCCACTTGGCGACCCGCCCGGTCGCCTCGCGATTGCGGATGATGTCTTGTAGTGGTGCTGAGGAGACGACCGTGATCGGGTGCTCCTGAAAGTAGTGCGGCAGGCGCCGCTGAGCCCTGAAGACCGCGTATACTAGCTTTTGGTACTGCGGGTATCGCTGGCGCGACTCGGTGAGGACCTCGCTGATGTAGTACACCGGCCGCTGGACCGGGCGCTCCTTTCCTTCCTCTGGTCGTTCGACAACCATTACGGCACTGACGACGCGCTCGGACGCCGCGACGTAAACCAGCATAGGCTCTTTGTCAGCGGGTGCGGCGAGTAGTGGTGCGGCGAGTAGCACCTTTTTGAGGTCGCGTAGCGCGTCGTCCGCCTCCTTGTCCCACTGGAAGGTGGGATTCTTGCGCATCAGGCGGTATAGGGGCATCGTCTTTTCGCCCAGGCGGGGGATGAAGCGACTGAGAGCCGCTACACGCCCGGCCAGCTTCTGGACGTCGCGCAGGCACTCGGGTTTGCCGAGCCGGGCGATCGTGTCGATCTTCGTTGGGTTTGCCTCGATCCCTCGTTTGGAGACGACGTACCCCAGTAGTTGCCTGGCGGGTACACCGAAGGTGCACTTGCCTGGGTTGAGCTTTATCTTGTACCTCCGCAGATTGGCGAAGGTCTCCACTAGGTCGGCGAGTAGGTCGCCTTGGCGAGCGGATTTCACGACCACGTCGTCGATGTAGACGTGGATGTTGCGGCCAATTTGGCTCGCTAGGCATTCTTGCATGCACCACTGGTAGATTGCCCCGGCGTTCTTGAGGCCGAAGGTCATGGCGGTGTAGCAGAAGGCTCCGAATGGCGTGATGAACGCCGTCTTCTCCTCATCCTCGACAGCCATTTTGATCTGGTTGTACCCGGAGTAGGCGTCGAGGAAACATAGCGACTCCGAACCCGCGGTTGAATCGATTATCTGGTTGATCCGCGGGAGGACGAACTGCTCCTTTGGGCAGGCGCTGTTCAGGTTTGTGTAGTCGATACACATTCTCCAGGTCCCGTTTTTCTTCTCGACCAGGACTGGGTTTGCCAGCCACTTGGAGTATTTGATTGGCCGGATGAAGCCGGCAGCGAGCAGGCGCTGCACTTCCTCGGCGATTGCTCGACGGCGTTCTTCATTGAAGGGCCGTAGCGACTGCTTGACAGGTCGCACTTTGGGGTCGGCGTTTAGTTTGTGCTCAGCGAGCTCCCTAGGGACACCAGGCATGTCGGAGGGTTTCCATGCGAAGATGTCCCTATTCTCACGAAGGAACTCGATGAGCGCGCCTTCCTATGCTGGGCTCATGCCTGTCCCAATCGTCACCGTCTGGCTGGGGTCGCCTGGGACCAGCTCGACGGTGCGGGTGTGCGTCGTGGCCTCAAAGGTTGAGGTGTTTGTGCCCTCTGAGTTGGGCCTCTTGAGTATTGTGGGGTCGTCATTGTTGACCCCGCTCGCGTATTTGGCAAGCTCGTTGGCGTGATTAGTTTCTGCCGCGATGACGGCGTCGGCGAGTTCGGCTCCTTTGGCCTCGCATTCGGCGGCCATGTCGGGGTCGCCGTTGATGGTGATGACGCCGCACGGCCCGGGGAGCTTCATTGCGTTGTACGCGTAGTGGGGTGCTGCCATGAATTTGGCGAACGCCTGGCGCCCCAGGACGCAGTGGTAAGGGCTGTCGAAGGGCACTAGCTCGAAGACGATCCGCTCGGTGCGAAAGTTTTCCGGAGTGCCGAAAGTGACTGGCAGCGTGACTTTGCCGATCGGATACGCCTTCCGACCGGGGACGATGCCGTGGAACGTAGTGTGTGTTGTCTCGATCATCGACTGCGGGAGCCGCAGCCGCCTGAAGGTGTCGAGGTAGAGGATGTTGATGGAGCTGCCGCCGTCCATCAGTGTCTTGGGGAGCCAGTAGTCGCCAACTTTGGGCTTGACCACCAGGGCGACTCGTCCTGGGTACTCGATGCGTGGCGAGTGGTCTTGCCGGCTCCAGGTGATGGGTTGTTCCGACCAGTTCAGGAACTGGGGGACGTCTGTTTGGGCCACCACGTTGACGGCGACGGCGCGGGCGATGACCTTCTTCTCACGCTTCGTGTTGAAGCCCGTGAAGGTGTGGAGCGAGCCGGCTACTTTGCCGAATTTTCCGCCATTTGGCGGGTCGTTGTCGGTGTCCTCCCGCGCGTGCCGTGCCTTCTCGATTTCCCTGAGGGTGTGGCAGTCGGCGGTGGTGTGCGTTGCGGGCTTTCCTTCCCTGCTGTGGAACGCACATGGTTGGTTAAGGAGTGCCGCAGGATCGAACCTTGGCTTGTTCTTGTAATTGCCGCCGTCGCGCCGTTGCCCTCCGTCGCGGCGGTAGCTCTTGGGCTCGCGTTGTGCGTGCCCAGCGTTGGCGACGAAGTCGACTCGTCCGTCGTTACGGCGCTTGCCTGTGAGGCGGGTGCCGCTGTAGCGCAGGTCGGTTCGGCGTCCGCCGTCGTTGCCGCCCGTGCGGCGTTGCGCTCCTGACTCGTCGTCGATTTCTTGGTTGGGGTCCTCCTTGGCGTACCGTTTGGCGATCTCGAGGAGGTCGGGGATGTTGTCGAGTGTGCGGGCGTGTCGCTTGAGCTTGGCGACTAGAGGCTCGTAGCGACACGAGGTCTTGAAGCAATGGATCGCGGTGTCCGGGTGGATGCCGACCGCGTTGTACCAGAGCTCTTGCCACCGTTGGACCCAGTTGCGAGTCGACTCGCGAGGTCCCTGGACGCATCGTTCCAGGTCCTCGATGGTGGTGGCGCGGGTGTAGGAGCACTCGAAGTGCCTGACGAAGGCGTCTCGCATTTCCTCCCATGAGTCGATACTGTCCTGGGGGAGCGTGTTGATCCATTGCCTGCACGTCCCCTCCATCATCAGTGGGAGGTAGCGGGCGGCGAGTAGGTCAGTGTGACCCGCGATCCCCATTGCCATGAGGTATGTGTCAAGCCAGACTGCGGGGTCGTACGAGGAGTCGTATTTTTCTATCTCCTTTGGCGCCTTGAAGTTTGGCGGGTACTTTTCGCCTCGGATCATTGGTCCGAAGCACTTAGGCCCTAGTCGACTGAGCGACCCCATAGGCTCGCCATCGCGGTGATTAGTTAGGGTGTGCCGCAAGTCGTCGGGCTGGCGTGCGCGCCAGTTTTGGTTGTTGATAATGTGAGTGCGGGCGTCGATGGGTTCTCCGTTAGCGGCGACGAAGTTGGTCGCCGGCCTGGGATCGTTGGTGGAGAGTGCCGCGTTCGCGGGTCGGCGTTGGAGCTGCAGTGGCTCTGGTGGCGGGCAATTGAGGGTGTTTGCCGCCGCTGGGCGGCCGCTTGAGGCCGCCCTGCTTCCCGAGGAGCGCGAGTATACTCGCCCTTGCGAGTCGGCGCCTGCTCTTTGCTGCTCCACGGCCTTTGCGAGCAGGGCCTTGACGTACTGGATTTGTAAGGCGCCGTCGCCGGTGGCCGTGATGCTATCGGCTGCTGCTCGGCCTGCCACGAGGTTGTCCATCGGGGTGGAGAACAGTGGGAGGCCGTTCGCGTCTTGCTCCCGTGAGGAGACGACTATCCGCGGCTGGTCCCTAGGAGGGGTGCGGTTGGGTGGTGGTGGGGCACCCATCGCCGTCGATCCTGGCGGGGGCCGGGCGCTTCCTCCTGGTGGCGCGTTCTCGCAGATCGCGCGCTCGGCTATGCGAGTCGGGTCGTTTTCGTCGTCGAAGTTCAGGGCGCGCCCCTGAACGGTGGGGTTCAGGCATGACCTGACCCGCTGCTGGTGGTAGCGTGACAGTTCCTGCGCTGTCACTTGCTCGAGGCGAAATTTTTCGCGCTCGGCCTGCTCTTTGCGTACTGCCTCCGCCAATTTCAGGCGGAGTTCCTCGACCTCCGTTGCCGTTGCGTTAGGAGGGATTGGGGTGGAGAAAGGATCCTCCGGCGGATCGGCGCCGGTGGCCATGTAGGTCGCGGCATGGCGACCGGTTCCGTCGTGGAAGTCGGCGGAGTTTTCCGACCCGGAGTCGAATTCGAAGATCCCGAGGATGGAGGGGTCCTCGAAATCTCCCGCGTTGGAGACCTGGGCGATGGAGCCCGCGGACGAGGCCGCGGTGATGGATCCGGCGAGTGACGCCGGGGTCGCCGAGTCGGCGTCGTCGGTGAGGGCCGCATCTTCTGCGGCCGCTGAGTTCCCGGCCACGTTGCTGTGGGCCGAGTTGTACTCGGAGGCGAGGCGGTGGATCGTGCGAACCTGGCTCTCAGAGAGCCGATCGCGTGGTGGCGACTCGCGGATGCGAGCCGAGTCCTCCGAGGTGATGACGTCGGTGAGGCCGACGAAGAGGCTGATCGTGCCGATTGGCAGGATTACGCTGTGCGTGACGGGTCGCGCCGCCGGGACGTAGCTGCTCGGCAAGATCTGGAGCATCTCACCGATCGCTATCATACGGCCGGTGGCGACCGTCTCGTTGATGGGCAGATTGGATCTCGCCGCAGAACACCGGCCAGACCGGCCAGGCCCCACGGTGGGCGCCACTGTCGTGGGAATGGCCACGGCAGATGCTGCAATCGGCAGCGAGTAGTAGAACGAGGGGCAAGGGCGGCCAGCCATCTGCGGTGCGAGATGAGGGCAAAGACACAGGGTTTTACCCAAGTTCGGCCCCCCGGAGGGTAAAGACCTACTCCTGCTAGATTGTATTATGGAGGTGTTTACAATGGGTGAACTCGGCGACTAGGCGGCGAGTTGCTTGGGTGTATGAGGGAACGTGTCTCTACTCGCCCCATAGGGAGGTTTATATAGGCTCACCTCCCCTAGGGTTTACATATCTCAACCGATTCGGTTACAGCTTCGGTAATCGTTTAACCTAGACCGACTGGGCCTATCTACTCGCCTGGGCCTTCATCTTCCAGTCGCCTGGTACCTTGCTGGGCTTTGATCCACTCGCCGTTCTGCAGGCCCACTCGCCAGCCCTTGGGCCAGTCGGAAACGTCCCGCTGAGTATACCCCAGTAGGCGTATCCCCATCAGATCAAGAGTGGGATTTGTCCATCCATATGACAGATAGATATACTCTGGGCCCTCTCGGTGGAATGCCATCCAATTAGCTTGCAAGCATGTGACTGGCTCACAAGGGATCACATATCACGGGAACGAGAAAAGAGTACTTATCGGTAACGAGGTTGAACTAGGTATGCAGAGATACTGATGATCAAAACCTCGGATAAGTAAAATATCGTGAGACAAAGGGAAATTGGTATCGTATGTAAGTGGTTCATTCGATCGCAAAGTAATCGTAGAAATATGTGGGAGCCATATGAATTTCCATATTCCTCTATTGGTTATTGATCGGAGAAGTGTCTCGATCATGTCCGCATAATTCATGAACCGTAGGGAGACACACTTAAGGATTCGATGTTGTTGAGTAGTTATGGAATGATGAGTAAGAGACCGAATGTTTTTCGGAGTCTTGTATGGGATCCGGGATATCACAAGGAGATCCGGAATGGTCCGGAGAATAAGATTCATATAAGGAAAGTCCTATTTCGGAGTTGGGGAATGATTCCGGTATTTTCATCGTGAATGTTCTAGAAGGTTCCGGAAGGTCCGGCACTCCGGAGGGGAAGGGTACATGAATGTTTCATGACAAGTTGGAATGGTTGCATCATGTACTAGGTGTCATCGCTGAGAAAAATAAAGGGATAAATCAAATCCTAGTTTGAAAAAGTCAAACGCCAATTTGAAAAGTCAAACGACAAGTTTGCTTGGTGGAGGGAGAGTAGGAAACCTACTTGGGGAGGAAGTCCCACTCCCTCCACCCGCCGGCCAAGGAGGAGGAGTTGGAGGAGGACTCCCTCCTCCTAGCCGCCTCCCTCCCACCTATAAAAGAAGAGGAAGGGGTGCCCCCTCTTACACACACCAAAACCCTAGCTCCTGGCACCTCCACACAAGTGCCGCCGCCTAGGGTTTCCTCCCAACTCGCCGAGTTAGGGCTTCCCCAAGCCCTAGCCGCCGGCGACACCTCTCCCCTTGGTGCCTCTAAACCCTAGACCACCAAGGCCTCTCTCATAGTCCGCCATACTCGCTCCGGCTTAAGGCGAAACCTTGCGAGATCTCCCCTCTACTTCCGGTACCACGCCGTCGTGCTACCGGAATCATGAGGAGAGTGCTACAACCTCCGCTGCCTGCTGGAACAAGGGAAAGGAAGGTCTTCATCGAGTACCGAACGTGTGACCGACTGCGGAAGCGCTGCCGGAACGCAGCGCCGGTGTCACATCCCAAGATTTTCCAAATCTTGTAATGTGAAAATGAATGAATAAAATAAAACTTTGTTTGATTTTCAGGACCAGAAGAAACTTTTTGAATTCAAATGGAACCTCAAACCAATTTGAATCAAATAAATCCTAAAGAGATTTAAAAAGATAAACTTTTATTAAAGGAAAATAAAAATATTTAAAATACTATTTTGAAACTCTTAAATGAAAAGATTTGTTTTCAAATGAAATAGAAGTTTCATAAATAAAGATTATTTTATATAGACAAATTAAACCTTGACCAATATTTTGAAATAAGTGTTTTGTTTTGAATAAAAATAGCAAAGGTTTATTTAAATAAATTAATAAGGATTTAATATCTAACTTTATTTAGATAAAAGGTTTTACTAATTTAAATTGAAACATCAAAACTTGTTAAATTATTTAAAATAAGTTTTCCCAATTATTTGATATTCACAAATAAAACCCACAAATGTGTTTTGACTTTATTTTAGGTTTAAAATAATTATCTCAATAAAACAAATCCTATTTGTTTTAATAACTGAGGACCATTTATTTAATTGTAAATGGACCATAAATAAAAGGTTACTTTATTTTAAACAAGCTTTCCAGGTATTCTTTACTTTCAAATAAAACCTACTGAATTGGTTTTGAAAATATTTGGGTTTTAAATGAAGATTTTATTAATTAAAACAAACCCTATATTATTAAATAACTAAAATATCCATTTTATTTAAATTAAAGAATGGATCTTAAAAAGAATAAAATTATTATTTTATTTTGAGATTTGGATTATGTTGAAAAACAGAACCAAATTCAAAGTAAAATTGAGTGTTTGTTTGAATTTGTTTGAATGTTTGATAACATTGTTTGAAATTCAAAACAGAAAAGAATTAGAAAAAGAAAAACGTTTTAGACAGAAAAAAAATAAGAAACAGACCCAGCCCACTAAGGCCCAGACCAGCCCAGTCTTCTCCCTCTTCCCCCCCCCCCCGAAGAAACCATTTCTTACTCAGAAACAGACCCGCACAGAGAGTGACAACCAGGACCCACTCCTCTTCCCCTCACTCGCTGACGAAACGACCCCACCTCTCTCACCCATGCCCCGAACCGTTTTCTGCACCACGAAAGGAACCCGCTAAGAGACTGGCAAGTGGACCCCGTTCCCTCTCCCTTTCCCACTGACCAGAGGACCCAACCGCCACCTCCTTCTTCTTCCCCGCGTGACCCCTTCTCCCCTCACCGCGCGGCAGTTTCTGCCCGTTGAGAGCTCCATCAATCCGCGTTAATCCGTGCATTAAACCTCGCCGAGACAACGCCCATTTAATCGCGTCGCTCTCTCCTCCGTTTTCCCCCATACCACTCCTCCACTCTGCCCCTAGGCTGCCTCCAATTCTCTCTGTACCGCCGCCGCTCCGACGATGTTCCGGTGATGATTCCGACGAAACCCCACCGCCCCTTGCATCCCTAAGCACCCCAGCAGCTTCTCCACCTCCAAGCGCACCTGCTAGTGCATCCAGTTCACTCGTGCGAGCCTCACAATGTCGGCAAGGACAAGCTCTACTCGCCACCACCGTCGGCCTCGACTCCGGCAAACTTCCCCGGTGAGCACAGACTTCCCCTCGCCCCCTTTTTGATGCTCCCTTACTCGCGACCCTAGTGCGCACCTAACCGCGCCTCTCCTTTGCCTTAGCACGGTCCCGAGCGACGCCAACGACGATAACCCGAGAGCACCGCCGCCGCAGCAACTCCGGCGAGAGATTGCCAACCCGTCTGAGCGCCCCCTGCCTCCCCATCAGCACGTTGAGCTTCCCCAAGCGTCTGCGAACTCGGTGAGCCTCCCCTTTTCCTCTCCCGCTTTCTGTATCGCCGGCACCGTCATCGACCGATCGCTCCGCCGCCAGCAGCCGCCGCAGCGCCGCTCGTCTGTGGTCGAGCACCCCACAACCGTTCGATCTGGATCGTACGCATTAGATAGAATCACTTAAACGCGAATGGGTACGCTCTCTGCACCGCTCGATCTAACTAGATCCAACGCCCCACAACCACGATCCCAGCGAACCAGTATCGCCCAGTAAGACAACGCCGCGTGTCCCTGTTCTGATTAAAAACAGAATTAGAAACCAGATTTAAAAGCCATTTTCAAACCATTGTAACTTTCAAACCACACGTCCAAATTTGGCAAATTTTATATCAATGGATTCAGGAGAACAAACCCTAGCCAACCATGCCCTTAGTTTAGCAAATAGTAACTGTTAGCTTGTTTGAAATTGCAGAAACATTTGTATGCTTATTATGAATGTAAAAATTGTTTAAAATTGAATTTAGGGTTAAAATCTTTGGCAATTGGATTGATTTGAACCTACTGACCCTAGGAAACACTTTGTGGACACAAAAATGTATTTGGAGAAATTAAGAAATGATTCTTTAATTTAAAACCATTTCTAGTCAAATAGAAATGTAATTTATTTATTGAAAATAATTTTGAAGTAAAACCTTTGCAAATTGATTTGTTGTGACCTTACTGACCCTAGGAACCAACCCTTGGTGTTAGAAATGATTTTTGTAAAATTTAGGTTAGATTACTTGACTTAGTCATTTTCTAGCCAAATAAAAAGAATGGTTTTTGTTATAAAAATGTTTATGGAAAGAAAACTTTAAGGAAATGTTTTGGACCAAACCTACTGACCTAAAAACACCAAGTTTTGCAAATTAGCAACTCATTTGGTGAACAACTTAATAGTTTGGCCTTGATAAAAACATTTTTCACCACATGAAATGATGAATGGATTTAAAAATGGTTTTGGGAAAAACCCTCTAACTAATGACTTTGCCACTTTGGTAAATGACCAATTTGGAACTTACAAAGTTTAGAAACCCAATAGAGGCCTCTTTGCAAAATAAAACTATCTTGTGCATGCTCCCATGCATGACTTAGATTCCATTACTTTGTGTATGTGAAGAATTGTTTGTTTGACTTTGGTTTGGAATGTGAATTGAATTTGTGTTTGCTTGATTGATTTGTAGTGAAGTGTGAGACTAGAAAGATCAAGGAGCGAACCACCATTCCCTACCAAACAGGCAAGTGATGCTTCATACTTTTGTCCTATTATTTTCATTATGCATTAGTGATTTTGCTAAGTAAAACTTGCATGGATTTTGCTAAGTATAGATCTTGCTATAGGAAAACATAGTAATGAATCCTTAGTAGGATTTTCCTAAGTTAAAGATTCCTACTACTATCAAGATTAGCCTAGCTAATAGAAAACATGGGTGGAAAATATATTCACACTATGGAAAAATATTCTAAGTCTGAGGACTTATGTTTTTGTTTAATAAAACAACTAAGTTAATGAATCCCCTGGGTGGAATGGGCTTGCTTGGTGGAGAATGGTTGAGTGGTTCACAATGCCATGGGCTTGGATTGTGTATCTCACTTGTGGAATGCCACCCAGGAAACAAAGGGATTTGAGATGTCAAATGTTGAGAAGCTTCAAGTGCAACCACTTGGCAATATGGGCTCTGCCATGATCATATAGGTTGCAAGAACTTAGCCATATGGACAGTGGGTGGTAGTGTTTGATAGGTTGGAGCGCGTCCATTTTGGTCTAAGGGAAGGCTTCTGAAAGATCTTGTCTTGGGAAACCAAGTCTTGTGGGGAAAGTGCACCACCTCTGCAGAGTGTAAAATCTAAGTACTTAGCCATGTCCCTAGTAAAGGACAATATGAGCATCAAGACATGGAAGCAATCAAGAATCTCATCATTCAAATTTCTAAATTAAAATCTTGTGGTTTGAACAAGGGTTGTTTGAATTCTTCAATCATTGATGGAGAGATGGCTTGGTACAAGGATCTTGAAATCTTTGATTGAGAAAAATGATTTTGTCAAGCAAAAACTTAGTATTTTCAAATGTTAAGGAAAAATCTATTTTGAGCAATGCAAGCCTCAACTCCACTTAGCCAAATGCATATAGATGATAGACTCCACTATACTACCATAGTATCACTTGCCAATACAATTCAAATGTATTGACCCTTTGTGGCTGTAACTTGTATGTTGCAGGTTTGATTGTTTAGAGAAGATTGATTGATTGATTGATTAGGATTACAAAGTCTACAACCAACATCTGCCTGTGGCACTTTGAATATGAAGGACCCCATGACTATAGTTATTCCGCTGCAATGTAATGTAATAGCCAAATGAGCTATGTATGATGTAATAAAATTATGTTATTCCTGGTTATAAAGTTATATTATGACCTTTGTTTCTTGATATTACATCTAAACTGTGGATGCTAGCTATTGATCCAGGGACTAGCATTGTAAAACACAGAGGGCTCTATCTTATTAAAGATTGGGACCCCTACAGATGGTATCAGAGCATTGTGTTGCCTGTAGGATTTGCAAACCCTAGGATTGGACAAAAACCCTTAGAAAAATAGGAGTTGTAATTGTTCCAAAAACTTATTTACAAAAACACTTGTAAACTCTTTCCTCAACAATTTTGGTTTCAACTCTACATCTCTTCTATTTCAACTTGATGGAAAACCTACCCATGACCAAGACTACACCATGTGCAAAGGACTACATCAACTCTAATGACTTCAACATCTTCAACTCTAATGACTTCAACATCTTCAGCATATTCACCAAGGACTTCCAACTTGGATACTACTAAGGACCACAAGTGAAACAAGGAAAACCTACTCAAGATTTAGAGACTAAGGGAATGCAAAATAAGAAGGAGCCATCAACAACTTTGAAGTATTGTGACCAAGAGTTTTTCTCAAGAAACCATGATCTCATACAAGAAGAATCAAGAAGGAAGGAAAGATCACAAGTAAACCATATAGATGGACCACCATATTTTAGCTAAGACAAAACACACCAACTTATGTGGTGTAACAAAAATATTTTGTTGCCTAAGTATGTGCTTGAACTTTGTTGTTTGAGTGAAATGATTGTTTGTGATTGCTTGCACATTGTTTGTGTGAATTGTGATGTGTGTGATTAGAAATAATTCCTTAGAAATATTTTGCCTATTCTAATCCCAATCCAACCCAAACAGATGACTACTCCAAGAGACACCAACACCAACCAAGAAGACAACATGAAAGAACTTATAGCAACCCAAAACCAGTTGAGCCAAGAGACAACTCAGCTTTTAGCCAACAACAATGGACTAGACCCAGCTATACAAAGGATAATGAAACTTCAATCCCAATTGTTGCAAGGAATGGTTAATCAAATGATCAACATGAGAGAAAACTTTTTCCAAAGAGCTAATGACAACAAGGATGACAAAGATGCTATTCTAGAAGGAACCTAAGCCAACAATAGTTTTAGAGACAAAGATCATGCATCCAAGGAGCATGAAGATCAATGCCCCAAGAAGAGAGAAAGATCTCCCACCTATGAAGAATATGAACTGGAAGAACTCCTAGCTTTGGAGAGACCCAAAAAGAAGAAACAGGACATAAGCCAGGTGCAATGTTTCAAATGCAAAGAGACGGGACACTATGCCAATGAGTGCCCAGAAAAGAAGAAGAACCAAGGAAACAAACAAGAGACAGTAATGCCAAAGAAAAAGAAAGATATTAGCCAAGTGATGTGCAAACACTGCAAAGAGTTAGGACATTATGCAAACTACTGTCCAGGAAAGATGAAGCATAAGATAAACCAGCCTATGAGGGATCTCAGCCTTGTCACATGTTTCAAATGCAAGGAACTAGGCCACTATGCAAACCATTGTCCAGAAAGGATGGAGAACAAGTTAAACAAGTATATGAAGGAACTCAACCTTGGCCCATGAGTCAAGCATGGAAATTAAGGACATAAATGCAACTGTTTGCTTAGAGAAAGTTTTCCCAGGATCCCAAGAAGGACAATATGTAATTTTTGTTTGAAAATTTTTAAGGGTGGTAGTACCCTAGTTGTTTTGAACTGCTTGTAACCCTAGCCTCCCCAAATCTCGGGACGAGATTTATTTTAAGGGTGGTAGCCTGTCACATCCCAAGATTTTCCAAATCTTGTAATGTGAAAATGAATGAATAAAATAAAACTTTGTTTGATTTTCAGGACCAGAAGAAACTTTTTGAATTCAAATGGAACCTCAAACCAATTTGAATCAAATAAATCCTAAAGAGATTTAAAAAGATAAACTTTTATTAAAGGAAAATAAAAATATTTAAAATACTATTTTGAAACTCTTAAATGAAAAGATTTGTTTTCAAATGAAATAGAAGTTTCATAAATAAAGATTATTTTATATAGCCAAATTAAACCTTGACCAATATTTTGAAATAAGTGTTTTGTTTTGAATAAAAATAGCAAAGGTTTATTTAAATAAATTAATAAGGATTTAATATCCAACTTTATTTAGATAAAAGGTTTTACTAATTTAAATTGAAACATCAAAACTTGTTAAATTATTTAAAATAAGTTTTCCCAATTATTTGATATTCACAAATAAAACCCACAAATGTGTTTTGACTTTATTTTAGGTTTAAAATAATTATCTCAATAAAACAAATCCTATTTGATTTAATAACTGAGAACCATTTATTTAATTGTAAATGGACCATAAATAAAAGGTTACTTTATTTTAAACAAGCTTTCCAGGTATTCTTTACTTTCAAATAAAACCTACTGAATTGGTTTTGAAAATATTTGGGTTTTAAATGAAGATTTTATTAATTAAAACAAACCCTATATTATTAAATAACTAAAATATCCATTTTATTTAAATTAAAGAATGGATCTTAAAAAGAATAAAATTATTATTTTATTTTGAGATTTGGATTATGTTGAAAAACAGAACCAAATTCAAAGTAAAATTGAGTGTTTGTTTGAATTTGTTTGAATGTTTGAAAACATTGTTTGAAATTCAAAACAGAAAAGAATTAGAAAAAGAAAAACGTTTTAGACAGAAAAAAAAATAAGAAACAGACCCAGCCCACTAAGGCCCAGACCAGCCCAGTCTTCTCCCTCTTCCCCCCCCCCCGAAGAAACCATTTCTTACTCAGAAACAGACCCGCACAGAGAGTGACAACCAGGACCCACTCCTCTTCCCCTCACTCGCTGACGAAACGACCCCACCTCTCTCACCCACGCCCCGAACCGTTTTCTGCACCGCGAAAGGAACCCGCTAAGAGACTGGCAAGTGGACCCCGTTCCCTCTCCCTTTCCCACTGACCAGAGGACCCCACCGCCACCTCCTTCTTCTTCCCCGCGTGACCCCTTCTCCCCTCATCGCGCGGCAGTTTCTGCCCGTTGAGAGCTCCATCAATCCGCGTTAATCCGTGCATTAAACCTCGCCGAGACAACGCCCATTTAATCGCGTCGCTCTCTCCTCCGTTTTCCCCCAGACCACTCCTCCACTCTGCCCCTAGGCTGCCTCCAATTCTCTCTGTACCGCCGCCGCTCCGACGATGTTCCGGTGATGATTCCGACGAAACCCCACCGCCCCTTGCATCCCTAAGCACCCCAGCAACTTCTCCACCTCCAGGCGCACCTGCTAGTGCATCCAGTTCACTCGCGCGAGCCTCACAACATCGGCAAGGACAAGCTCTACTCGCCACCACCATCGGCCTCGACTCCGGCAAACTTCCCCGGTGAGCACAGACTTCCCCTCGCCCCCTTTTTGATGCTCCCTTACTCGCGACCCTCGTGCGCACCTAACCGCGCCTCTCCTTTGCCTTAGCACGGTCCCGAGCGACGCCAACGACGACAATCCGAGAGCACCGCCACCGCAGCAACTCCGGCGAGAGATTGCCAACCCGTCCGAGCGCCCCCTACCTCCCCATCAGCACGTTGAGCTTCCCCAAGCGTCTGCGAACTCGGTGAGCCTCCCCTTTTCCTCTCCCGCTTTCTGTATCGCCGGCACCGTCATCGACCGATCGCTCCGCCGCCAGCAGCCGCCGCAGCGCCGCTCGTCTGTGGTCGAGCACCCCACAACCGTTCGATCTGGATCGTACGCATTAGATAGAATCACTTAAACGCGAATGGGTACGCTCTCTGCACCGCTCGATCTAACTAGATCCAACGCCCCACAGCCACGATCCCAGCGAACCAGTATCGCCCAGTAAGACAACGCCGCGTGTCCCTGTTCTGATTAAAAACAGAATTAGAAACCAGATTTAAAAGCCATTTTCAAACCATTGTAACTTTCAAACCACACGTCCAAATTTGGCAAATTTTATATCAATGGATTCAGGAGAACAAACCCTAGCCAACCATGCCCTTAGTTTAGCAAATAGTAACTGTTAGCTTGTTTGAAATTGCAGAAACATTTGTATGCTTATTATGAATGTAAAAATTGTTTAAAATTGAATTTAGGGTTAAAATCTTTGGCAATTGGATTGATTTGAACCTACTGACCCTAGGAAACACTTTGTGGACACAAAAATGTATTTGGAGAAATTAAGAAATGATTCTTTAATTTAAAACCATTTCTAGTCAAATAGAAATGTAATTTATTTATTGAAAATAATTTTGAAGTAAAACCTTTGAAAATTGATTTGTTGTGACCTTACTGACCCTAGGAACCAACCCTTGGTGTTAGAAATGATTTTTGTAAAATTTAGGTTAGATTACTTGACTTAGTCATTTTCTAGCCAAATAAAAAGAATGGTTTTTGTTATAAAAATGTTTATGGAAAGAAAACTTTAAGGAAATGTTTTGGACCAAACCTACTGACCTAAAAACACCAAGTTTTGCAAATTAGCAACTCATTTGGTGAACAACTTAATAGTTTTGCCTTGATAAAAACATTTTTCACCACATGAAATGATGAATGGATTTAAAAATGGTTTTGGGCAAAACCCTCTAACTAATGACTTTGCCACTTTGGTAAATGACCAATTTGGAACTTACAAAGTTTAGAAACCCAATAGAGGCCTCTTTGCAAAATAAAACTATCTTGTGCATGCTCCCATGCATGACTTAGATTCCATTACTTTGTGTATGTGAAGAATTGTTTGTTTGACTTTGGTTTGGAATGTGAATTGAATTTGTGTTTGCTTGATTGATTTGTAGTGAAGTGTGAGACTAGAAAGATCAAGGAGCGAACCACCATTCCCTACCAAACAGGCAAGTGATGCTTCATACTTTTGTCCTATTATTTTCATTATGCATTAGTGATTTTGCTAAGTAAAACTTGCATGGATTTTGCTAAGTATAGATCTTGCTATAGGAAAACATAGTAATGAATCCTTAGTAGGATTTTCCTAAGTTAAAGATTCCTACTACTATCAAGATTAGCCTAGCTAATAGAAAACATGGGTGGAAAATATATTCACACTATGGAAAAATATTCTAAGTCTGAGGACTTATGTTTTTGTTTAATAAAACAACTAAGTTAATGAATCCCCTGGGTGGAATGGGCTTGCTTGGTGGAGAATGGTTGAGTGGTTCACAATGCCATGGGCTTGGATTGTGTATCTCACTTGTGGAATGCCACCCAGGAAACAAAGGGATTTGAGATGTCAAATGTTGAGAAGCTTCAAGTGCAACCACTTGGCAATATGGGCTCTGCCATGATCATATAGGTTGCAAGAACTTAGCCATATGGACAGTGGGTGGTAGTGTTTGATAGGTTGGAGCGCGTCCATTTTGGTCTAAGGGAAGGCTTCTGAAAGATCTTGTCTTGGGAAACCAAGTCTTGTGGGGAAAGTGCACCACCTCTGCAGAGTGTAAAATCTAAGTACTTAGCCATGTCCCTAGTAAAGGACAATATGAGCATCAAGACATGGAAGCAATCAAGAATCTCATCATTCAAATTTCTAAATTAAAATCTTGTGGTTTGAACAAGGGTTGTTTGAATTCTTCAATCATTGATGGAGAGATGGCTTGGTACAAGGATCTTGGAATCTTTGATTGAGAAAAATGATTTTGTCAAGCAAAAACTTAGTATTTTCAAATGTTAAGGAAAAAACTATTTTGAGCAATGCAAGCCTCAACTCCACTTAGCCAAATGCATATAGATGATAGACTCCACTATACTACCATAGTATCACTTGCCAATACAATTCAAATGTATTGACCCTTTGTGGCTGTAACTTGTATGTTGCAGGTTTGATTGTTTAGAGAAGATTGATTGATTGATTAGGATTACAAAGTCTACAACCAACATCTGCCTGTGGCACTTTGAAGATGAAGGACCCCATGACTATAGTTATTCCGCTGCAATGTAATGTAATAGCCAAATGAGCTATGTATGATGTAATAAAATTATGTTATTCCTGGTTATAAAGTTATATTATGACCTTTGTTTCTTGATATTACATCTAAACTGTGGATGCTAGCTATTGATCCAGGGACTAGCATTGTAAAACACAGAGGGCTCTATCTTATTAAAGACTGGGACCCCTACAGCCGGAAGGATCATCTACGCGATCTTGAGATCGGCAAGTGTACGACTACATCACCCACGAGAATCTGCTCTCGTTAACCGCTTTGGAATCTTCGAGGGTGAGTTCCTCTATCGACTCGTTGCTACAATCTAGTAGATAGATCTTGGCTTGTTTGTGTGCATGCGGTAGAAAATTTGTTTTCCATGCTACGAACCCCTACAGTAATTATTGTAGCTTGTCAGTGGGCACTGTAGATGAACAAAAAACTAGAGAAACAATGATGAGTGTTACACGTAGGATGAGGCGTACACAAGAAGCTACACGGATACCTCGAACAGGAAAAAGTAACTCGGATATGAGGAGAAATGTATATTGGGAAACTGATGTGGCCCGGCCGAGGTTACGAGCAGGACCACACCAGCTTCGGGGACTAATGTTGGGGAGGTGACCCCGGATAGGGTCAAGACAGGGGAAGATAAAAAGAATTTCCCCTGTCATATGCCGAGTTACTGTATATATCGGCCGAGTCATATAAAGGTCGGCTGAGATAAGCACGGCCATGACACCTATGGAAGGAGATGTATACTACCCGGCCGACATACGAGTTAAGTCGGCCGAGTAAGTTCGAATAATCTAAATGCAGGTGAAGGCCAAGCCGAGTTAAGCGAGACAGGGCCGAATGACATGAAGCTTGCAGGAGAAGGAGGTGCCTATAGTCAAACCCTAGCCACGGGCTAGGAAGAATCTGAACAGAGCCAAGCGCAAAGGACAAGGCGCAGAGCAGCAGAAGGGCAGAAGGAGGTCACGGAGGTGACAGTCCTAGAGCCCGAGGCGTGCATGTGGGGTTCTCTAGAACTTTGCCGTCATTATAAGGGGGACACGGAAAGAAGTTCGTCGAGTTACTAAATTGGGACAAGCATATTCTTCGAATATGCTTGCCACGTCAGCCCTAGAAGAGCCAAGGCACCCCTTTATAAGGAGAGGCATGGATTCCTGAGGAGGGGATCGGCTCATTCTATACCGTTAGGCTCGTAAAGTTCATCTTCTCTTCCTGCATACAGCTCAAGGAGCACTTTTAGCCCAAGAGAGGATAAATAAAGATCTGCATGTTAGTAATTCGCGTGTAGAATTAACTACATCTTCCCTCCCCAGATCCCTCTAGCATCCATTGGCCACATACTTTAGCCTACCCATGGCATCTGCCATGCCACCACCACGACACTATACGTATATGAACCTATAGGGTCACACACTTAAGGGGCTGGGAGCCTAATGAGGATTGGATCCGAATTAGACCAGGCTTAGGCTACTAATGGGCTGCTAATGTAGAAGCCCACTAGGGACGCCTATATAAGAGAGGGTGGGGCGAGATGACCAGGGTTAGACCATTCCACCCAGCCGCCACTCCTCACGCATGTGTTGCACGCGCGGACCTAGTAGTCCGGCGTCTGACACTTCCACCCTGTATGTGTGGATACCTCGGAGGCGCTACATCTGTAGCGCTTGGACGAGCCCCGCAAGGGGAGCTGCTCGTGGGATGAGAATGAGGAGGAGACGTAGATCGTCTGCACTGCTTCGACGCGCTTCATCAAGTTCCGCAACTGCGCATCTAGTGGTAATCCCATGATCTATGATAATAGTAATCCTGGTTTACGCGGTAGAAAATTTTGATTTGCGCTAGTGTAGCCTACCCGTATCCCTTCATTAACTCCTATACCACAACCTATCATGCCACTTCCTTATATATGCAGTTGCGGATGGTTTAGCTTCCTCCATTGTAACCCAATGTTTTCTAAATAAATATGGGTTCCGTGATTAAGCAGCAGCTGCAGGACCTTCTCCCTTCGCCACAACATCTTACGTCGGGTGCCCAGGTCATCGGATGGACCCCCTCCTTGAGCTCCCTCTCCTGTCGTTTCTAGGCCGACCTGGACAGCCCTACCACCGCCCTCTTGTCCCATAGTTGTGCCTTGCCATCGCTCTTGGTGCTAGGGTTAGCCACCGCCGGTAGGAATCGAAGAGAGGAGTCGGGACGTGCCCAGGAATCGGAGAGATCGAGGAGGGTCGGGACGGGAGTACGGGACTACGTGTCTGGGTCGCACGGTATTTTATTTTTATTTTTTTATTTTTTCCTTTCCGATGTGAATCAAGCCAAGGGTTAAATTGTCCAGGAAAACATAAGTTAACGAGGAGAGCAAACGGAATCGACGACAGGGCCAGATACAGAACCGAGTGAAGTTTCTGCGTCAAGAAGGGAAGAAAATTTTGTCCGAGGCCAAGGAAGCCAATTTTTAAGGAGGGCCAACAAAGGAATTCTCTCAAAAAACATTTAGGCGCAGGCTAAACAAGATTTTAAGCGCTGACACCTCCCATAACCCTTTAGGGAGCTTTAGGGCCCTCAAGAGGAGATGCTCTTAGTGCCCCTGGCCAGCGTTTGTATCATTAGGTCGTGCGACGTTTTTGAATAAAGGCCGAACTCTCAAAAAATCTTTGTATATTTTCAAGAAAAAATAGAGCAAACGACCACATTTCTTCTTCATCGTCACAACGCCTGTTTGGTTGCCTGCATCATTTTTTTAACTCCCCATGTACATAGTCAGTTGGACATTGGTGGGCTGGTGTAGAGTTTTTGGAATGTTCTATACTTTGTTTGGTTACATGTTGCTTGCATGTCGGTATAAACTAAAGCCTGTTATTTGGATCGTTACATCAATCACTCGTGCTTCATTGTGTGCAATATGGGAGCTCTACTGACAATGGTGATGTTATGATCAAGTGTGTGTGCGGTGACCCAGCATACCACTACATGATGTAGTACACTATAGTTGTTGACATAGCACCAATGAAACACCATTCACTAGCATTACATCCCTCAGAGTGGTACAACAGAAACACATCAGGTCCAAGACATGACTATAGGTTACAACTCGACTCTTTACATAAGATCCATAGAAAACTCTAGGTTAAAGAGAGAGAAAGAAACTTTTTACAAAGAAGAATCAGAAATAAACAACTCAAAAACTATCATACTAATAAAACTAGTATCTAAACTATTGGTCTGGCATTGCTGCTATTGCAATACACTACAGAAATAGGTTCTATGGCTAGAGATTATATTTCTAACTATTCAGTAACTTCGTCTTCACTTGTGTTGATGTATATGTTGACTTTCTTGACTTCCTTGAAGAATTGAGCTGTTGATGAAGACTTCTTCGAGTAGAAGTTGATGTAGACGCCGTATGTATTGTCTTCAGAATCTAGCAAGGGTTAAGAAGATACGTTGAGTACGAGCGTACTCAGCAAGTTCACTAGAAAGGAGTGTTTGATGCACTATAACTACAACCATAGACCATAGGTCGTAGGCAATGCAAGTTTTTGTGAACATTTCTTCAAAGGTTGCTTTTATTCTGAAAAGCTATGTCTGTCAGCCTTCACGGGTTTACCAGAACTTTCATGGAGTTCATTTCCCGCCGCGTTCGTAGCTCCTTCCCGGAACAGGGAGTTACAAGTTACAGTTCTTACACTCTACAGAGGTGCGTCACTTTACCCATGAGAGATCTGACCTTTGTTGCACATCTGGGCGCTCATTCCCATTCACACTTCCTTGTTATGAGGCCCAGACTAAGATCCAAGCCAATCACTGTCCTTCTCCGCGACCTCGCATACACCGCATTATTGTATGCCCAAACTCAACGTAGACATTTCCCCGTATAAAACGGATATACCTTAGTTGGATACACACAACAACCATTAACACTAGAAATCTGTCTTTTGTAAGCCCAGATCCACGGTAGACCTTTCCCCGTATAAAATGGCTATACCCATGATCTGCAACTTACAAATGCCCAGAACAGTGTCCAATGCATGCGAAAGGGAGCCGATCCAGCTGACTTCTCCGTCCCATTTCCAAATCTCATGGTTAACGCGTAATATACGGCGCAAGAATCACTGGCGACATTGGTTGTTAAGTCATAGATAATATGTTCCTTTACCACTGGAACTTTCATAGTAGGTTATTACCTCATGGTAAATAACCTATAACCATTTATTATGAAAATAGTGTTTTCTGACCTTTTTCAAATACAGGTGATGACAACACTGGATTTGCAAAATACTTTATAGAAAATAATCAAAGGACATAAGCAAGTGTGAACTTGCCTTTTGTGATTGCAAGATTATGAACTCACGGTCTTCGAGACAATATAAGATCCAATATCTGAAATCAGCATCATTGGTCTAGTAAGGACTAATGTTTAAAGAAGCAATATGCAATTATGCATAAGTAATGCTATGCATTTTGTAAAACTCCCAAAGTGATTCCCCAATACTTTTGAGTGAAGTGAGTTTAGGTAATTATTTGAAGAGTTGATTTATCTTCAAGTTTTACTTTACAAGTAATGGTATTTATAAAGAACTTAAGTGTTAACAACCCAAAATATACAATTAAAGGATAAAATAATGTGTTTATGATTAATTGTTATCTGATGACTATGATAAAAGTCCTTGGGTTGAGTTGTTAAGAGTTGAAGAACTTATATGATATTATTGTTTGAAGTGGCAAAAAGAATAACATTTGAAGAAAAGATTTCCTTTCTAAGGTTTAAACAATCTTTATTGTTAATAGAACATGATCAATGTATTTTGGTGTTTGAGTGATTAGTTTGGACTTGAGATGCTTTATGTCATAATTGAAATAGACCAAAGTTAACTATAAAAACATAAGTAATTTATTAGACATGATGTTTATAAGCTTTGAGACTAAAGTTAACTTGTAAACAAAATAAACTTAAGGTGTAATTTGTTTTGATTATTCTCAAGTTTTGGATTTATGATAAGTATGACTAAGGTGTGGAATTATTCACTTTACATTTAAGTGAATGCTTATAAAGTTATGTTGAAGGTTGTGGTTTTAAATCTTTATTCAAGGTTTCAAAATATTATAAAGTTAATAAATTACACTTAAGTTTTATTATAAACCTTAGTTATGGTTTAGAACTTTAGTAATTTGATTTTAGGGTATTAATATTTCTGAAGAAATATAATTATTTCTTACTTAAGAAATGTTCTTAAAGAATTTTCAAAAATAGATAATAGATAAGGATTTATTACTTTAAAATATTAAAAACTTTTCTAATAATATATTTAGTATTTTTCTAGTGTAATATATTTATTCAAAACCTTGAAAATGATTTTTTTTATTTTTTTAAGTATTATTTTTATATTTATAAAATTCCATAAAGGATCAATTGTCTTTGAATATTACTTTTAAATTTTATTTATAAAAGAATTAAGTTATTATTTTTATAAAATAGTAGATTTATTTTTATACACAAAAATAAATTTTTTTTTGGAAATTTTCTTAGATTGTTATAATTTATTGAGAATTCTTGTGGCTTTAACATTTGGTGGTATTTTGTCTAACTCAAACAAGTGGTTATATATTTTTCTTAGATAGATCTCATTTTTGTGATTATTTAGATATATTATATATATTTTTTTTATTTTTCTATAATTTTCTAGAGATTTAACTGTCAGAAGGGCATTTTGGTAATATTTATTTTATTCTTTAGTTTATTTTTTTCTTTTTCTATTTTAAAACCAGGGCCAAAGGATCCAGCTAGAGCCTGTTTAGCTAGCCGCCTCGGACGGCTCAGCCTAGCTAGGCCAGGCTCGGTGGATAACTTTACCTTGACCCATCTCTCCCTCACGCGACATCCATGCCCACACTCATCACACGCACGCACGCCTCGCCCCTCCTGGCCGCTTGTGATGTTGCGTTGCTGCCAGCGCCGCCGCCTGCCTCATCGGCTATCACCAGCATCTCCCAACGCTGCCATGCCTCTCTCTCCTCCTTCGATTCCCTTCCGCTGTGGTGCCTAGCAGCCGCGCTGCTTCCCCCGTGTGCGCCGCCACGAAACCCTAGCCTTGTGGTTCGTCTAGGTCGCCGACGCGACTTCGCAGGCCCCTGATGCCCCTGGCTACTGCTCGAGGGAGAACATTACCTCCCCTACCTCGCCCCCAACTCGCTGCTCCTACTCTTTTTATGGCAGTGTGGTACTACAGCAACTGCTGCGGTCTACTCCGATTCCTGATGCCGGAGGGACGGCGCCATGGCGCAACCCCGAGCATTAGATGCGACACCTATGACTACATCACGCGTCCACTCCAGGTGCTCGGCATCCACAGTTAGTTTTATCTCCATTGTGACCATATGTTGGCTTGTGATAGAACCTAGTGGACACTGGTCAAGGTTCGGGAAATCTTGGAATTGTTTTGCTACTCAGTCATCTGATTGGGCATAGAGTTAATTTGATATAAATGGGATGTTGGTTCAATGTTATTTTGCAATAGAAATTGTCTGAATTTTAGCATCCAAATCGATTAGATTGACCAGTACTGGATATGTACTTGGTTTGCAAAGATTGGTTAGAATACAAACCAACTCTTGGTTTGAATGGATTCATAATATAGTTCTTTATTGAACAATCTTTTGACTATGGCATAATAATGGGTTCAAAAGTTGATTTATTTTCCTGTTGAAAATAATGGTGGTTGTGATCTTGGCAAGCGACTTTTATTGACTTTAGTATCCACTTCTGTGGTGTTTATCCCTGGGAGTGTATCTTCCTTTATACCATAATTGATTACTCCTTTTAACTTGCTGGGCTATGGTTCCTCGATTTGGATGAGTAGATGGCCTAGTGGTACTAAGTTGGTTAGTGGTTCTGCCGCTAGTGGTGATGATTGGTTTGATAGCTCTTGTGGATCCATTTTCTACATATACTGTGACCTTGGGGATATACTACTAATGTTTTTGGGTTAGATCTAATGCCTCAACTTTGATGATTAAAGCATTCTTGGCCCATGTATAAAATTTGTGAAATGAAATTGTGATGTTCTGATCTTGGTGGTTACTGAAATTATACTTTAATGATGATCAATATCATGTATTAGTTCAATTGCAGGAAATTACATGATTTCTAGTTGTTTAACTAGAAAGATGATTTTAATTGGTTATCCACTTATTATAGATAGATCAATGGTGTGCAATTGTGTCTTTGAATTCAATTGGGTATAAATTTTGGTTATAGTGCCATACCCTACTGTTTATGGTCATATTGTAATGCTTCTATACTTGTCTGAATATTTGATTTGGTAAAATGATTATTAAGTATAGATACTGATTCTTAGGAATATGATATGAATCTATTTGAGATGGTTTTCTCTATTGTTGCTTATTGAATAAGGGCTGGCAACATGACAGTATATGTTTAATTGATTCCTAACTATCCTGTTAGGAAGATGATGCAAGATAAAATAGTGGCTTATGTTAATGTAGATGTCACTGTGGTGCTTCAAATTTGAGTGCGCATAGTGGTTTTCTAAATAGCATGATCTGTTGCACTCTAGTACCTATATAAATGGAAATGGAACCATTTATTTGAGATGGCTTGTATGTGGATAATGATCTGAAATTCTCTGGCCAGTGATGCAAAAGGCTGAGGCACATATTTGTAGAAAAAAATAGATATCACTTGTGCTTGAATAAACTTGATAAGACCAGATGCTTTACTTGTTTGTGGACTATGCCCATGATTTGATAATCTCTAGCTGGTTTAGCTAGAGAAATTATTTGAGATGGCTTAGAGATGGTGCATGGATTTAGTATACCTAGTTTGGATGTTCTTTTGGTTTGGTCAACTCTGTGGCTGCTGCCAGTGCATCTGCCACTGTGATGCCTCCCTTTGGAGTGTACACAGGGGTAGCTCTCACTAGGTAGTTAACTGCTGGGATGAGTTATCTAGGAGACTTCAATTGGGTTGCCAATGATGCTAAGGCTGAGTTTTTGATTTGGAAATAAGATAGACAAATACTACTGATGCCTAGAAGTTCAATGATGAGACAAGCATAGCATCTCTATGCCTATCAGAGAACAATCTCAACACTCCCAAAATATTTTCTAATGGAACTGGTAAGAACAAATATTATTGATGAAATGGGTGGTCAACCTGATGCTTGTCCTTTAGGGTCATATGTTTCTGGATCTTGATCTACTTCTTCCACTTGATAAATCCGCTCTTCCTGGTATCTGGGCTTGACTCCAGAATCCGACTGTTGCAGTAGATAGTATGTA
The DNA here is from genome assembly GCA_910589765.1 of Avena atlantica. Taxonomy (NCBI): domain Eukaryota; kingdom Viridiplantae; phylum Streptophyta; class Magnoliopsida; order Poales; family Poaceae; genus Avena; species Avena atlantica. The sequence continues at coordinate 422,318,448 of OU342734.1, read as the reverse complement.
GGGTTCGCAGCATAGAAAACAAAAAATTTCCTACGATGGGAACTATGTACCAAGATCTATCTACTAGATACAAACAACGGACGAATGTATATCCGTAGAGACAAAGGCAGAGCTGGGACCCAGGCTACACGGGCCATGGCCTGGGGCGTAGAAAATCCACAAGCCTATATATTATGACTTGGCCTGGGGCGCAGCCCAGCCCAGCCAAGCAAACAACCGAAGCCCACTTGCCTGTCGTATTTCTCCAGCAACAAATCGAAGACAGCAGGAACGATCTGGAAACGAGAGCGATCACGTGAACGAGAGTGAATTCCAGGAACCAGAAGGACCCCCGCCGTCGGCTTGTCCAACGATCAAGACGTCCAGGGACCCCGCCGTGGGCCGCCCACTCCGCGACCTCTGGCCTCTGCTCGCCTCCTTCTTCCCAGCGCCTCGCGCCCCGCCTCGCAGGCTCGCAGCAACCCTGTTGAATTTCTCTACTTGAGGCTAGGTATTCCCCTTGATAGCTTTCCCCTCTTCAAAATTGTGATTCCCTCTTATATTTACATTGCTTAGATCTGGTTTGACCTCTGTCCCAAGCAGTTTTAGTTAATCTTGCTTTGATTTATACTTTACAGGAAGAGAATATGAAAAAACAAAATAGCATCGATAGCTTTTTCTAAGTACAAACCACAGTAAGTTTTCAAATTTTGCATCCATGTCACATCCCAAGATTTTCCAAATCTTGTAATGTGAAAATATATGAATAAAATAAAACTTTGTTTGATTTTCAGAGCCAGAAGAAACTTTTTGAATTAAAATGAAACCTCAAACCCATTTGAATTAAATAAAATCCTGAGAGGATTTAAAAGGATAAACATTTCATAAAAGGAAACAATTGGAATTTATTATTTTAAAACAATCAATTGAAAAGATTTGTTTTCAAATGAAATAGAAGTTTATAAATAAAGATTATGTTATAAAGCCAAATTAATCCTTGGCCAAGCTTTGGGAATTAAAAACATTTATTTTAAATAAAGTAGCAAAGGTTTATTTAAAAATAACAAAGGATTGTTTAAATAAAATAATAAGGGTTTAATATCCAAATTTTATTAAAATAAAAGCTTCTTCCATTTTAAATAAACACTAAAACCTAATGATTTATTACAAATGAGTTCTACCAAATAATTTATATTCCCAAATAATACTTACTGAAGTGTTTTGAATTATTTTAGATTTCTAAATAAATATTCTAATAAAACAAAATCCTATGGGAAATAAATGAATAAGGTCTAATCATATAATTAATAGTAGACCCTAAAATAAAATGTTATTTTTTTTATTTTTAAACAAGTTCCAAGCATTCTTTATTTCCAAATAAAACCTACTGATTTGATTTTGAAAGCATTTGGATTCCCAATGAAAATTTTATTAAATAAACCAAACCCTATTTTATTAATAAATCATAGTCCATTTTATTTAATTAATAAATGGAACATAAAAGATTATTCTATTTTGAAATGTTGGATTATGTTGATGAACAGAACCAAAAACACAATGCAAAGTTTAAATGATTGTTTGAATGGTTGAATTATTTGAATGCTTGAATAATTGTTTAAACTAACAAATCAGGAAATAAAATAGAAATGGAAAAAGAACACAGAATAAAAAAATGGAAAAGGGCCAACCCAACCCAGGCAGCCCACTAAGCCCACCAACCAGCCCAGCTCCTTACCCCGCAGGAAACGATTCGCACCCTGTTTCTGACCCATACAGTGTATGACAAGTGGACCCCTTCCCTTATTCTTTTCTTTCACTGCCAGCGGACCCCACACTGCCTTCTCCTTCTTCTTCCTCGCGCAACCATGCCCCCTAGACGACGCTGCCGTTGCAGGCTTTGATTCCGCGCGTTTAATTCTCCTTAACGCCGCGTTAAATCCTCGTCGCGACCACGGCCCTTTAATCGCCTCGCTCTCTCCCCCGTTTCCCCTCAGACTCCTCCCCAAAGCTCGCCCCCAGGCCGCTCCATTTCCTCCCCCGAACGGCCTCTATTCCGACGAACTGTCGCAGCAATTCTGGCCAACTCCGACCACCCCGCTGCCTCTACTTCACGCGACCGGACTCATCTCGACCTCACGCACCTCCTAGTACTCCCAGTTCGCCCGCGGGTGCGCCAGAACCCCGACTACGACAAACCCCCGACGACGCCGTGTCTGCCTCTTTCTCCGACGAGCCCCACAGGTAGATTATGATCGCCCCTCTCCTCCCCGAGAACACGATGATGAACTCCAAGCTCATACGAACCTAACGGCACTTCCCGTTTGTCTTAGGGCGCCCCCAATCCTCGCCATCGTCAAGCACAGAGCGCCGCCGTGTCTGTTTCTTCTCCGGCGACATCTCCCAGGTGAACCAGACCGCCCCACGACTTCTCGTTCACGCACACACCTTCGCCGTGTCCTTGCGCTCCTGACTATGGGTTTTGTTTACCTCCTGGTGATCTGCAGCATCGTCCTCGACAGCAACCAGAGAGCACCGCCGCTCGCGGCTTCTCCGACGAGCAATTAGCAGCAACCCCTTGCGCCCCTCGCGTAGCCAACCCCACCACGAGCATCAGCAGGTCTCTGCGAGCCTGGTAAGCCCTGCCAGCCTCTCCCTCGTTTCCTGTTTTGCCAGCGCCGCCACTATCTGACCGTCACCGCCGCTAGCCGCCGCCGGCGCCGCTCACTTTTGGTCCAGCGAGCCAGTACCGTAGGATCTAGTTTGAACGATTATGATTAGATCACTTACTGCGAAGAGGTAGGCGTTCTGAACCGTGCGATGTGACTTAGATCTAATGGCCTGCAGTGCGTGATCCGCGCGAACCGTTTTCGGCCAATTAGAATGTGACGCGTGGCCAGCTCTAGTTTAAAACAGATTTTTGAATCAGAATTTTATGCAAACTTCAAACACTTGTAACTTTCAAACCACACGTCCAAATTTGACAAATTTTATATCAATGAATTCAGGAGAACAAGCCCTAGCCAACCATGGCCTTAGTTTTGAAAATAGTATCTGTTAGCTTGATTGAATTTATAGAATCATTTGTGTACTTGTCTAGGGTATAAAAATTGTTTAAAATTTATTCTAAGATTAAATCTTTTGCAAAATGGATTTGTGTGACCTTACTGACCCTAGGAACCAACCCATAGTGTTAAAAATGATTTTTGTGAAATTTAAGATGAATTATTTAACTTAGCCATTTTCTAGCCAAATAAACTCATTGATTTTATTATGGAAATGTTTTGCAAGAAAAACTTTGGGAAATGTTATGAACCAAACTTACTGACCCAAAACACCAAGCCTTGCCAAGGGCAACTCACTTGTTGAAGGATATAAAGTTTTACTTTAAAAAGAATAATTTTCACCACATAAAATGATAAATGGATTTTAAAATGGATTTTGAGCAAAACCCTCTAACTAATGACTTTGCCATTTTGGTAGATGACCAATGTGGACCTTACAAAGTTTATAAACCTAGTAGAGACCATCCTTGCAATAGAACCAACCTTTGCATACTTATGCAAGACTTAGAATCCATTGCTTTGTGTGTGTGAAATATTAGTTGAATATTGATTTGGAATGCTACTTGATACTATGCTTGTTTGAATGATTGTAGTGGAATGAGCAAAGTGTGAGACTAGCAAGATCAAGGAGTAAACCCTCATTCCCCACCAAAAAGTCAAGTTACACTATCATACAAAAGACCTACTATTTTCATTATACTTAGTGGATTTTGTAAACATGCATGAAAATGTTTTATACTTATGCTATGCTAATCCTAATAGGATTCCCTATACACTCCTTAGTAAAAATATTGAAGTTGTACATGCTTAGCCATGCTATGTTTTGAAAAGAGATACATGTTGAGATTTTACAAAGGTTGAGAAAAGACTTGTGTTTTACATAATAAAACAAGGACTCAATGAACCACCTAGGTGGTGGACACTTTATGTATTGGAGAAGGTGGCAACAAAAGGGACCATGTCTATGGCAATCACTTTGTGTTGTGCTCCAAATGAAAACCACCTAGGAAACTTAGAGATTGAACATGTTTCTCCAATTGTGGCTTTCGTGTACAACCACATGCTATTATGGCTCTGGCTTAGTCAACTACATTAGGAAGACCCATACATTGTCTTTAGTTACCGGACATGGGGATCTGGAATGCTTCATGGGGGCTGAAGACAAGCTAGCAATGATGTATGGGAGAACCTCTTGGAAAGACTTCGTCACATTCTCAGTCTGCCAGTACTCCATCTTGGTGAGCACTAATCCAGTAGGCCACTGGTGGCAACAAGATGGGATTGTGTCATGTGGGTAAAGTGTACTCCTTCTGCAGAAGTTAATAAAATCTAAGTACTTAGCCGTGTCCCCGGTTATGGACAATACTGAGCAACTAAAGTTTGAACCATGGGAGATCTCGACATTCCAACTTCTAATATAAAAACTTGATGCACTTGGGGGTACCAAGGAATTCAAAGAGATTTGATAAAGCTTGTTGCACTTGGGGTTACCAAGGTGCTCAAGAGCATGATGTACTTGGGGTTACCAAGGAACTCATGAGATTTTCATAAAAACTTGAAGCACTTGGAGTTACCAGGTAGCTCAAGGGATTTTTGACAAGGACTTGAACACTTGAGTTTCTACCAAGGAGTTCAAGGAACTTGGAAAAGAGATTTGACAAACCAATTTGAAAAAGATAGGATAAATGTTGCTTTATGCAAATAAGCCCTAAACTCTACTTAGCCAAATATGCATGTATGGATAGGATCCACTCATATTATACATAAAAGTGAAACTTGCCAATACAATTCAAATGTATTGACCCTTGTGGCTGTAACTTGTAATGTTGCAGGTTGATTGTTTTGTTAGATGAAGATTGTTTGATTGACTAGGACTACAAGTCTACAACCAACATCTGCCTGTGGCACTTTGAAGATGAAGGACCCATGACTATATTTATTCCGCTGCAATGTATTGTAATAGCCATATGAGCTATGTATGATGTAATAAAATTATTTTATTCCTGGTTATAAAGTTATATTTTGACCTTGTTTCTTGATATTACATCTTACTGTGGATGCTAGCTATTGATCCAGGGACTAGCATTGTAAAACACAGGAGGGATCTACCATATTGGGTAGGGACCTCTACAGATGGTATCAGAGCATTGTGTTGCCTGTAGGATTTGTAAACCCTAGGATTGGACAAAAACCCTTAGACAAATAAGAGTTATTTTGTTCCAAAAACTTATTTACAAAAACACTTGTAAACTCTTTCCTCAACCATTTTGGTTTCAACTCTACATCTCTTCTATTTCAAACCTGATGGAAAAACCAACCCCATGACCAAAGACTACACCATGTGTAAAGGACTTCTTCAACTTCTTCAACTCTAATGACTTCAACATCTTCAACTCTAATGACTTCAACATCTTCAGCATGTTCACCAAGGACTTCCAACATGGAAACTACTAAGGACCACAAGTGAGACAAGGAAATCTTACTTAAGAATTAGAGACTGAGGGAATGCAAAATAAGAAGAAACCATCAACAACTTTGAGGTATTGTGACCATGGAATTTTTCTCAAGGAACCATGATCTCATGTAAGAGGAAGAAACCAAGAAAGAAGGAAGACCACAAGTGAACCACATAGATGGACCACCATAATTTAGTTAAGACAAAACTACCAACTTATGTGGTGTAACAAAAATATTTTGTTGCCTAAGTAAGTGCTTGAACCTTGTTGTTTGAGTGCAAAAGTTGTTTGTGAATGTTTGGTTTGTTATTGCATGCACATTGTCTGTGTAAATTGGGAAGTGTGTGATTAGAATTGATTCCTTAGAAATATCTTGCCTATTCTAACTTCCCTTCAACCCAAACAGATGACTACTCCAAAAGACTCCAAGGTTGATGACACCAACACCAACCAAGCTGACAGCATGAAGGAGCTCATAGCAACCCAACACCAGTTGAACCAACTGACAGCTCAATTCATAATCAACAATAGTGATAAAGATCCAGCACTACAAAGGTTTTTAGAAGAACAATCCCAACTGATGCTTAAAGTGACTAATCAAATGATTAGCATGGAGGAAAACTACCCCAAAGAAGTTTATGATAACAAGGCTGACAAGAATGTTATTCTGGATGGAGCCCCAGCTTGCACTATATGTGGAGACAAGGATCATACTCCCAAGGAGCATGAAAGACAATGCCCCAATTGTGAAGAAGATCATCCTGTTGGACAATGCCCCACCGATCAAGCTACTTGTTACCTTTGTGAAGGAAGTGACCATACTCCTGGCCTGTGTCCCATCTATGCCATGGTGGAACAAAGGAAACAAGAAGGATCCAAGTCTACCAAAGGAAAAGGACCACTTCTACTTCTTAACAAGACAACCCAATTCAAAGGATCAAAGAAAATCAAGAAGCCCAAGCAAGACATGATCCTTATACAATGTCGCAGATGTAAGGAAATGGGACACTACTCCAGTGGATGCCCAGAGAACAAGAAAAATAAAGAGATTGACCAAGTGTGGTGCAACAAATGCAAAGAACCAGGCCATTTTGTAGCAACTTGTCCACAAGAACAACGTAAAGAACTAAATGACATTCATTGCTTCAACTGCAAGAACCCAGGACATTATGCAAGCAACTGTCCAGAAAGCATGAAGAACAAGTTGAACAAGCCTATGGAGAAACTCAATCTTGGCCCATGAATCAAGCATAGTAACAAAGCAAAAAGTTTAACTTAGAGAAATTTCCAGGACCCAAGAAGGCCAATATGTAATTTTTGTTTGAAAATTTTTAAGGGTGGTAGAACCCTAGTTGTTTGAACTTGCTTGAAACCCTAGCCTTCCCAAATCTCGGGACGAGATTTATTTTAAGGGTGGTAGCCTGTCACATCCCAAGATTTTCCAAATCTTGTAATGTGAAAATATATGAATAAAATAAAACTTTGTTTGATTTTCAGAGCCAGAAGAAACTTTTTGAATTAAAATGAAACCTCAAACCCATTTGAATTAAATAAAATCCTGAGAGGATTTAAAAGGAAAACATTTCATAAAAGGAAACAATTGGAATTTATTATTTTAAAACAATCAAATGAAAAGATTTGTTTTCAAATGAAATAGAAGTTTATAAATAAAGATTATGTTATAAAGCCAAATTAATCCTTGGCCAAGCTTTGGGAATTAAAAACATTTATTTTAAATAAAGTAGCAAAGGTTTATTTAAAAATAACAAAGGATTGTTTAAATAAAATAATAAGGGTTTAATATCCAAATTTTATTAAAATAAAAGCTTCTTCCATTTTAAATAAACACTAAAACCTAATGATTTATTACAAATGAGTTCTACCAAATAATTTATATTCCCAAATAATACTTACTGAAGTGTTTTGAATTATTTTAGATTTCTAAATAAATATTCTAATAAAACAAAATCCTATGGGAAATAAATGAATAAGGTCTAATCATATAATTAATAGTAGACCCTAAAATAAAATGTTATTTTTTTTATTTTTAAACAAGTTCCAAGCATTCTTTATTTCCAAATAAAACCTACTGATTTGATTTTGAAAGCATTTGGATTCCCAATGAAAATTTTATTAAATAAACCAAACCCTATTTTATTAATAAATCATAGTCCATTTTATTTAATTAATAAATGGAACATAAAAGATTATTCTATTTTGAAATGTTGGATTATGTTGATGAACAGAACCAAAAACACAATGCAAAGTTTAAATGATTGTTTGAATGGTTGAATTATTTGAATGCTTGAATAATTGTTTAAACTAACAAATCAGGAAATAAAATAGAAATGGAAAAAGAACACAGAATAAAAAAATGGAAAAGGGCCAACCCAACCCAGGCAGCCCACTAAGCCCACCAACCAGCCCAGCTCCTTACCCCGCAGGAAACGATTCGCACCCCGTTTCTGACCCATACAGTGTATGACAAGTGGACCCCTTCCCTTATTCTTTTCTTTCACTGCCAGCGGACCCCACACTGCCTTCTCCTTCTTCTTCCTCGCGCAACCATGCCCCCCAGACGATGCTGCCGTTGCAGGCTTTGATTCCGCGCGTTTAATTCTCCTTAACGCCGCGTTAAATCCTCGTCGCGACCACGGCCTTTTAATCGCCTCGCTCTCTCCCCCGTTTCCCCTCAGACTCCTCCCCAAAGCTCGCCCCCAGGCCGCTCCATTTCCTCCCCCGAACGGCCTCTGTTCCGACGAACTGTCGCAGCAATTCCGGCCAACTCCGACCACCCCTCTGCCTCTACTTCACGCGAGCGGACTCATCTCGACCTCACGCACCTCCTAGTACTCCCAGTTCGCCCGCGGGTGCGCCAGAACCCCGACTACGACAAACCCCCGACGACGCCGCGTCTGCCTCTTTCTCCGACGAGCCCCACAGGTAGATTATGATCGCCCCTCTCCTCCCCGAGAACACGATGATGAACTCCAAGCTCATACGAACCTAACGGCACTTCTCGTTTGTCTTAGGGCGCCCCCAATCCTCGCCATCGTCAAGCACAGAGCGCCGCCGTGTCTGTTTCTTCTCCGGCGACATCTCCCAGGTGAACCAGACCGCCCCACGACTTCTCGTTCACGCACACACCTTCGCCGTGTCCTTGCGCTCCTGACTATGGGTTTTGTTTACCTCCTGGTGATCTGCAGCATCGTCCTCGACAGCAACCAGAGAGCACCGCCGCTCGCGGCTTCTCCGACGAGCAATTAGCAGCAACCCCTTGTGCCCCTCGCGTAGCCAACCCCACCACGAGCATCAGCAGGTATCTGCGAGCCTGGTAAGCCCTGCCAGCCTCTCCCTCGTTTCCTGTTTCGCCAGCGCCGCCACTATCTGACCGTCGCAGCCGCTAGCCGCCGCCGGCGCCGCTCACTTTTGGTCCAGCGAGCCAGTACCGTAGGATCTAGTTTGAACGATTACGATTAGATCACTTACTGCGAAGAGGTACGCGTTCTGAACCGTGCGATGTGACTTAGATCTAATGGCCTGCAGTGCGTGATCCGCGCGAACCGTTTTCGGCCAATTAGAATGTGACGAGTGGCCAGCTCTAGTTTAAAACAGATTTTTGAATCAGAATTTTATGCAAACTTCAAACACTTGTAACTTTCAAACCACACGTCCAAATTTGACAAATTTTATATCAATGAATTCAGGAGAACAAGCCCTAGCCAACCATGGCCTTAGTTTTGAAAATAGTATCTGTTAGCTTGATTGAATTTATAGAATCATTTGTGTACTTGTCTAGGGTATAAAAATTGTTTAAAATTTATTCTAAGATTAAATCTTTTGCAAATGGATTTGTGTGACCTTACTGACCCTAGGAACCAACCCATAGTGTTAAAAATGATTTTTGTGAAATTTAAGATGAATTATTTAACTTAGCCATTTTCTAGCCAAATAAACTCATTGATTTTATTATGGAAATGTTTTGCAAGAAAAACTTTGGGAAAATGTTATGAACCAAACTTACTGACCCAAAACACCAAGCCTTGCCAAGGGCAACTCACTTGTTGAAGGATATAAAGTTTTACTTTAAAAAGAATAATTTCCAGCACATAAAATGATAAATGGATTTTAAAATGGATTTTGAGCAAAACCTTCTAACTAATGACTTTGCCATTTTGTTAGATGACCAATGTGGACCTTACAAAGTTTATAAACCTAGTAGAGACCATCCTTGCAATAGAACCAACCTTTGCATACTTATGAAAGACTTAGAATCCATTGCTTTGTGTGTGTGAAATATTGGTTGAATATTGATTTGAATGCTACTTGATACTATGCTTGTTTGAATGATTGTAGTGGAATGAGCAAAGTGTGAGACTAGCAAGATCAAGGAGTAAACCCTCATTCCCCACCAAAAAGGCAAGTTACACTATCATACAAAAGACCTACTATTTTCATTATACTTAGTGGATTTTGTAAACATGCATGAAAATGTTTTATACTTATGCTATGCTAATCCTAATAGGATTCCCTATACACTCCTTAGTAAAAATATTGAAGTTGTACATGCTTAGCCATGCTATGTTTTGAAAAGAGATACATGTTGAGATTTTACAAAGGTTGAGAAAAGACTTGTGTTTTACATAATAAAACAAGGACTCAATGAACCACCTAGGTGGTGGACACTTTATGTATTGGAGAAGGTGGAAACAAATGGGACCATGTCTATGGCAATCACTTTGTGTTGTGCTCCAAATGAAAACCACCTAGGAAACTTAGAGATTGAACATGTTTCTCCAATTGTGGCTTTCGTGTACAACCACATGCTATTATGGCTCTGGCTTAGTCAACTACATTAGGAAGACCCATACATTGTCTTTAGTTACCGGACATGGGGATCTGGAATGCTTCATGGGGGTTGAAGACAAGCTAGCAATGATGTATGGGAGAACCTCTTGGAAAGACTTCGTCACATTCTCAGTCTGCCAGTACTCCATCTTGGTGAGCACTAATCCAGTAGGCCACTGGTGGCAACAAGATGGGATTGTGTCATGTGGGTAAAGTGTACTCCTTCTGCAGAAGTTAATAAAATCTAAGTACTTAGCCGTGTCCCCGGTTATGGACAATACTGAGCAACTAAAGTTTGAACCATGGGAGATCTCGACATTCCAACTTCTAATATAAAAACTTGATGCACTTGGGGGTACCAAGGAATTCAAAGAGATTTGATAAAGCTTGTTGCACTTGGGGTTACCAAGGTGCTCAAGAGCATGATGTACTTGGGGTTACCAAGGAACTCATGAGATTTTGATAAAAACTTGAAGCACTTGGAGTTACCAGGTAGCTCAAGGGATTTTTGACAAGGACTTGAACACTTGAGTTTCTACCAAGGAGTTCAAGGAACTTGGAAAAGAGATTTGAAAAGAGATTTGACAAACCAATTTGAAAAAGATAGGATAGATGTTGCTTTATGCAAATAAGCCCTAAACTCTACTTAGCCAAATATGCATGTATGGATAGGATCCACTCATATTATACATAAAAGTGAAACTTGCCAATACAATTCAAATGTATTGACCCTTGTGGCTGTAACTTGTAATGTTGCAGGTTGATTGTTTTGTTAGATGAAGATTGTTTGATTGACTAGGACTACAAGTCTACAACCAACATCTGCCTGTGGCACTTTGAAGATGAAGGACCCATGACTATATTTATTCCGCTGCAATGTATTGTAATAGCCATATGAGCTATGTATGATGTAATAAAATTATTTTATTCCTGGTTATAAAGTTATATTTTGACCTTGTTTCTTGATATTACATCTTACTGTGGATGCTAGCTATTGATCCAGGGACTAGCATTGTAAAACACAGGAGGGATCTACCATATTGGGTAGGGACCTCTACAATCCATTATTAACTATTTCACTTGTTGTTTATGTACTGAAGGTTTAGATTCTTCGACTATTGAAGATGTAGTCATGGGAGGTTTAGGACAACAAGATTTTTGATTTGGTACCATCTTATGCTTTATATTATCTTTTGTTATATCTAACATGATGAGTTGAAACTCCATGGAATATTGTGTTTAAATTTGTATTTGTTATGCAACTGAGCTTCCAACTTGTTATGTGTTAAAACTAGGGTATTTTTGTGTAATTTTGAGCCTTTAGTTTTTCGCCCGTGGCGTCATCAATTCCTGGCTACGCCTCTGCGTAGAGAACATACCCTTCAAGACTGACAAAGCTTAACGAGTTCGACTCGTGGTTGATGTAGACGATCCCTTGCCGATCTCAATATCGATAGGACGTCCTAGCGCCGCAAATTAGCAGCGCATCCGTGCTCGCACACACGTCTGAGGCACCGAGCAACCTCCGCCTCCTCGCTCCATAGATGCCGTGGAAACACAACTCTTTCTTGCCGAATAGCCACCAGGAACATGTATCTCGCTAGTCCGAGACCATGGGGGATAAATTCTAGAGGGGGGGAGAGATCCTTCACGAGGAGGTGTGAGTGAGAAGTGAGGAGAAGGGTGTCGTTTATAGGAGAGGGGGGACCCCAAGGGGGTGGCTGGCGCATGGGGGCTGCCCCCTTGCCCTCCGCTCTTCATGTGGGTGGACACTCCACTCACAAAATTCCTTTAAATTCCCTCCACTCAAAATCCCACTCAAACTTGCAATTAAATTTCCACTAAATTTAATGCAAACTCTTATTAAATAAAACTCTTTTATTTATTCAAAATTTTGTCAATTACTTTAATGACAAACATTCACATATAACCCCTTGCTAGAATTATATTTCACATGCATAACCACTTTATGCAATTTCACCCGAAACCTGTTTCGGTATCTAGTGAAATAAATTTTTGCGCTTGTTTATTCTTTCGGCATGAAACTTTTTCTCCAATTGGATGTCGGTGTCTCTTAAGTGTGTCACCCTACGGTTCGTGAATAATGCGTACATGATCGAGACCCCTCTCGGATCAATAATCAGAAGCAGGATCTGGAGACCCATACTGACTCCCACACATTCAACGATGACTTTCTTGTGATCGTCGGAACCTTTTACGCTCGTATCTTAATCCCTTTGTTTCGCGATATATTACATGTCCGAGATTCGATCATCGATATCTCCATACCTAGTTTGATCTCGTTACTAACATGCACTCTTTTCTTGTTCCCGTGATATAACATTCTAGTGATCAAATCACTTGCTTGCAATCTAACCAATGTGATATCACCGAGAGGGCCCAGAGTATATCTATCCGTCATCGGGATGAACAAATTCCACTCTCGATCCATGGGCCACAACATAGCACTTTATTAGTTCTGAACCCATCTTTATAATCACCCTGTTACGGTGTGACGTTTGATGTTATCAAGAAACTCTTCCGGTGTTAGTGATTAACATGATCTCATGGTCTAAGGATTAGGATTACTTCGTAAGTTGTTATAGCAATATAAACTCAATGACTTTGATCGTAATGCTATACTTTGGATGAATGTTCATCACACCATTACACTAATGTTGTGATCCCGTTATTAACAACATACAATGTCTATGATCAGGAAACCTTGATCATATTGTTAATCAACGAGCTAGTTTATGAGAGAGGCATAACTAGGAACTTTCTGTTTGTTTATTAAACACACATGTATTAATGTTTCCGTATTAATACAATTATAGCATGCAAAATAAACATCTATCATATACTTGTAATACACATAATAAACACTTTATTATTGCCTCTCAGGGCATATTCCCTTCATAGTATTGTGGCCTTGATCTACTGCAGATGTTTTCCTCCTCCTAACCTTCTCCTCCTTGGTCTATTTCCTATGCTTTCACCAACACATCGTGTTGGTTATCTAGTGTGGATTGTGGTTCCTGGTGGTAGCTAGCAAGAATAGGTGATGAGTTGATGGTGGGGAGAAATGGTATGATATGTGTGGGTGGCTTCTTGCTAGCTACGGCTGGTTTTATCCTTCTTTGTACCTGGTACTCTCCCTGCTGTGTTGACAACACATCAATTGCATGTATGACAGTGCTGCTTACAGTTGGGCCCCATATGGTACAAGCTTCCATTCCTGTGACTTGTGCCTATGGATGTGCTTGGCTTGGAAGATATTTTCTTTGGATGTGCTTTGGCTGGCTTGATATTATCTTGGTTTGATCCTTATTTCTGTACTGCCAAGTGGTTATTTACTGGTGAAACTTGCCCCTCTCATGCCAATGATGTGGCACTGAGGCCATTAAGATTTTAAAAAGGACAGATACTACATTTGATGCAATTTGTCCCTATATTTGAAATTGCTCAGTGATGTAATATGAACAGTGCATTTCACTGTTTAAAACTGAGAGCAATCCAATTAATACTAATTTATTTTTCTTTATTTTTTTATTGTTTATGTTACAGGTACAAGAAGTTTCAAAGAAGATAAAAAACACTTATATTAGGATTAGTGTAGGCTTTTCCTTTTATTTCTTTTGTAATTATTTTCTGTTGTAAAATCAATGTAATATTGTATACATTAATAAAGTTAAATTTTTCTTTCTATATGAAATTTGAATCTTGTAATGTTTATATCTTGTTTATTTCATTGTTGTAATTTCTTTTCTATTGTTTGATTCATTCTTAATTGTAATTTACTCTTATTCTTTTATTGTAAAGTAAAATGCAATACTTATTGTATTCTTATAATAAAGAATTCTTTTATATCATTATTTTTTACTTAATTATAGCATTATTATTTCTAAATTTCTAAATTCAAAGTTTAAATTGAATTTGGAAATTCAAAGTAAATTTCAAATTCTATCCCTCCAAAAACAGAGATAATACCTAAAGGTCATGTCAGAATCTATCGCACCTACCCTAATGTTTCTATCAGAACAAGAGACACCTCGATCCCTTTATAGCTTATTCGTTTTGCGCGAAAATTCTCCAGATTTTCTGATGCATGAATGCAATGCACACACCTGCGTATTCTATAATTCTAGGTGCTAATCCTGGGATGTTACAGTGTGCCTACTACAAGAACACACATAGCTGAAGGAGCAGTAACTAGATTTACTAGCGCAATAATAGTAGTAGCATAGAACATGCTTAGTTCACCCACATAGAAAAATACTCATTAGCGTGTAGGGTTTCGTAGCATGGAAAACAAAAAATTTCTATCGCATACAAAAAAACAAGCCAAGATCTATCTACTACATTGTAGCAACGAATCGATGGAATAACTCACCCTCGAATATTCCAAAGTGTTTAACGAGAGCGGATTCTCGTGGGTGATGTAGTCGTACTCTTCCCGATCTCAAGATCGCGTAGACGATCCTTCCGGCGCTGCGTTCCGGCAGTGCTCCCGCAGTCGGTCACACGTTCGGTACTCGACGAAAACCTTCATCTCCCTTGTTCCAGCAGGCAGCGGAGGTTGTAGCACTCTCCTCGCGATTCCGGCAGCACAACGGCGTGGTACCGGAAGTAGAGGGGAGATCTCGCAGGGCTTTGCCTTAAGCCGGAGCGAGTATGGTGGACTATGAGAGAGCCCTCGGTGATCTAGGGTTTAGACACACCAAGGAGGAGGCTTGGCCAGCGGCTAGGGTTTGACCTAGGCGGCGGAGGAGAGTGCCCTAGGCGGCGGCTATGGAGGGCGGCGGCTAGGGTTAGGGTTTAGAGGGGGCAACTTGTGTGCTAGGAGGGGCAGCCCTGCCCCTCCTTTTATAGGTGGGAGGCGCCGCCCAAGGGGAGGGGAGTCCTTCCCCAACTCGGATCCCAAGTGGGCCGGCGGTGGAGGGGAGGAACTCCTCCCCAAGTAGGTTTCCTACTTCCAATCCACCTTCCAAAATAGCCGTTTGACTTTTCAAATTGGCGTTTGACTTTTCAAACTAGGATTTGATTAAACCCCTTATTTTGTTCAGCGATGACACCTAGTGCATGATGCAATCATTCCAACTTGGTATGACACATTCATGTACCCTTCCCCTTCGGAGTGTCGGACATTCCGGAACCTTCTAGAACATTCCCGATGAAAACACCGGAACCATTCTCCAACCCCGAAACAGGACTTTCCTTATATGAATCTTATTCTCTGGACCATTCCGGATCTCCTCGTGATATCCCGGATCCCATACGAGACTCCGAACAACATTCGGTCTCTTACTCATCATTCCATAACTACTCAACAACGTCGAATCCTTAAGTGTGTCTCCCTACGGTTCGTGAATTATGCGGACTTGATTGAGACACTTCTCCGAACAATAACCAATAGAGGAATCTGGAAATTCATATGGCTCCCACATATTTCTACGATTACTTTATGATCGAATGAACCACTTACATACGATACCAATTTCCCTTTGTCTCAAGATAGTTTGCTTATCCGAGGTTTTGATCGTCGGTATCTCTGCATACCTAGTTCAACCTCGTTACTGATAAGTACTCTTTTCTCGTTCCCGTGATATGTGATCCCTTGTGAGCCAGTCATATGCTTGCAAGCTAATTGGATGAAATTCCACCGAGAGGGCCCAGAGTATATCTATCCGTCATATGGATGGACAAATCCCACTCTTGATCCATGTGTCTCAACCAATACTTTCTGAACACTCAATGCCACCTTTATAGCCACCCAGTTACGGTGTGGTGTTTGATGTCATCAAAGCATCCTTCCGGCGAAGGTGATATGCATGATCTCATGGTCGAAGGAATTAGGTTACTATGTATCAGAAAGCATATAGCAATTGAACTATTAAAATGACTTTATCTTTATGCTACGCTTATCTATAGGAGTATGTCCACCAAATCATTCTCCTAACGATATGATCTTGTTGTTAATAACATCTCAATGTTCATGATAGGGAAACCACAATCATTTATTAACCAACAAGCTAGTAATATATAGAGGCTTTACTAGGGACTTCAATTTAAGTTTACAAATCACACAAGTATTAATGTTTCCTTTTTAATACTATTATAGCATGAATGTAAACATTTATCATAAACACAAAGATATAATAATAACTACATTTATTATTGCCTCTAGGGCATATCTCCAACAGTCTCCCACTTGTGCTAGAGTCATCTAATCTAGATTACATGGTAATATACCGAACACCCATGGCAGTTTGGTGTTGGTCATGTTTTGCCCTCGGGAAAGGTTTAGTCAATGGATCCGCCACATTCAGATCTGTGTGTACTTTGCAAATCTTTATGTCCCCATCTTGGACATGTTCGAACAGCATGAAAATGTAGCTTGATGTGCTTCAGCTTCTTGTGTGACCTTGGTTCTTGCGCATTGGCTATGGCGCCCATGTTATCACAGTAGATATACATTGGGTCCAGCGCACTTGGAACAAACCCAGCTCTGTAATGAACTCTTTCATCCATACCGCTTCTTGTGAAGCCTCCGAAGCAGCCATGTATTCCGATTCAGTTGAAGATCTCGCCACAACGCTTTGCTTTGCACTCCTCCAGCTAACTACTGCACCATTCAAAGTAAATACGTATCCAGATTGTGATTTAGAATCATCCGGATCGGTGTTCCAACTAGCATCGGTGTAACCATTAACAACGAGTTGTTCATCACCTCCATAAGAAAGAACCATATCCTTAGTTCTTCTCAAGTACTTAAGGATGTTTTTGAGCGCTGTCCAATGATCCACTCCTGGATCACTTTGATATTTGCTAGTCAAACTAACAGCATATGCAATGTCGGGTCTAGTACATAGCATGGCATACATTAGAGATCCTATGGCTGAGGCATAGGGAGTCTTACTCATCCTTTCTCTATCTTCTGTCGTTGTCGGACTTTGAGTTTTACTCAAGGTCGTATTGGGCAACATGGGCAAGAACCCTTTCTTGCTATCTTCCATTCCAAACCTCTTTAGAACTTTGTCCAAATATGTACTTTGTGACAATGATATTAGGCGTCTCGATCTATCTCTATAAATCTTTATGCCTAATATGTAAGCTGCTTCGCCAAGATCCTTCATTGAAAAACTATTATTCAAATATTCATTGACACTATTAAGAAGGTCTACATCATTCCCAATCAACAATATGTCATCTACATATAGTATTAAGAATGCTACAGAGCTCCCACTCACTTTCTTGTAAATACAAGCTTCTCCATAAGTTTGTATAAAACCAAAACTTTTGATCACCTTATCAAAATGTTGATTCCAACTTCGGGATGCTTGCTTCAATCCATAGATGGACCGTTGAAGTTTGCATACCTTGTTAGCATCTTTAGGATCGACAAAACCTTTGGGTTGCATCATATACAACTCTTCATCAATGTCTCCATTGAGGAATGTTGTTTTGACATCCATCTGCCATATCTCATAATCATAATATGCAGCGATTGCTAACATAATCCTCACAGACTTTAGCTTCGCTACTGGTGATAAAGTCTCATCGTAGTCAACTCCTTGAATTTGTCGAAACCCTTTTGCGACAAGTCGAGCTTTATAGACAGTAACATTACCATCAGCATCTGTTTTCTTCTTGAAAATCCATTTGTTCTTGACAGCCTTCCGGCCATCCGGTAAGTCCACCAAAGTCCATACTTGGTTTTCGTACATGGATCCAATCTCGTATTTCAAGGCTTCTTGCCATTTATTGGAATCTGGGCTCATCATCGCTTCCTCATATGTCGCAGGGTCATCGGTGTTGTCCACCAACATGACACTCATAACGGGATCATACCAATCTGGAGTGGTACGAGTTCTCGTTGACCTGTGAGGCTCTGTAGCAACTACAACCGAAGTTTCATGATCATCATCATTAGCTTCCTCTCTTATTGGTGTAGGCACCACAGGAACTTCTTCCGGTGCTGCGCTACTCGCAAGTTCGAGAGAAGGTTCGACAACCTTGTCGAGTTGTACTTTCCTTCCAGTCACTTCTTTCGAGAGAAATTCCTTCTCTAGAAAGGATCCATTCTTAGCAACGAAGATTTTGCCTTCGGATCTATGATAGAAGGTATACCAAATAGTTTCCTTCGGGTATCCTATGAAGACGCATTTTTCCGCTTTGGGTTCAACCTTGTCCGACTGTAACTTCTTTACATAGGCTTCGCAACCCCAAACTTTAAGGAACGACAATTTAGGTTTCTTCCCAAACCATAATTCATATGGTGTCGTTTCAACGGATTTAGATGGTGCCCTATTTAAAGTGAATGCGGCTGTTTCTAATGCATAACCCCAAAATGATAGCGGTAAATCTGTAAGTGACATCATAGAACGAACCATATCTAAGAGAGTTCGATTACGACGTTCGGACACACCATTACGCTGTGGTGTTCCCGGCGGTGTCAATTGTGAAAGTATTCCGCATTTCTTCAAATGCTCGCCAAACTCGTAACTTAGATATTCACCTCCACGATCAGAACGTAGAAATTTAATCTTCTTGTTACGTTGATTCTCCACCTCACCTTGAAATTCCTTAAACTTCTCGAAAGTTTCGGACTTATGTTTCATGAAATAGATATACCCATGTCTACTCAAGTCATCCGTGAAGGTAAGAACATAATGATAACCACCGCGCGATGCTACACTCATTGGACCACACACATCGGTATGTATGATTTCCAATAAGTCCGTAGCTCGCTCCATCATACCAGAAAATGGAGTCTTAGTCATTTTACCCATCAGACATGCTTCGCATCTTTCAAGTGATTCAAGAAGTCCATCGGAATGGAGTTTCTTCATACGCTTCACTCCAATGTGACCAAGACGACAGTGTCACATATAGGTCGAGTTATCGCTCGATTTCAAACGTTTAGCCTCAATGTTATTAATATGTGTATTTCCACTATTGAGATTCAATAAGAATAGACCATCTATCAAAGGTGCATGTGCATAAAAAATATTACTCATATAAATCGAACAACCATTATTCTCGGACTTAAACAAGTAACCGTCTCGCAATAAACAAGATCCCGATATAATGTTCATGCTTAACGCAGGCACCAAATAACAATTATTTAAGTATAAAACTAATCCCGATGGTAGATGAAGGGGTAGCGTGCCGACCGCGATCACATCAACCTTTGATCTGTTTCCCACGCGCATCGTCACCTCGTTCTTCGCTAGCTTCCGTTTATTCTGCAGCACCTGTTTCGAGTTACAGATATGAGCAACCGAACCAGTATCAAATACCCAGGCACTACTACAAGTACTAGTGAGATACACATCAATAACATGTATATCGGATATACCTTTCTTCTTGAAGTTGCCGTTCTTCAAATCCACCAAGTACTTTGGGAAATTCCGCTTCTAGTGACCTTCTCCCTTGTAGTAAAAGCACTCAGTATCAGGCTTAGGTCCAGCCTTGGTCTTCTTCGTCGGCGCGGTAACTTTCTTATCACCCTTCTTGAAGTGTCCCTTTTGCTTAGACTTGCCTTTCTTGAATTTGGTGGTCTTATTGACCATCAACACTTGGTGCTCTTTCTTGATCTCCACTTCTGCAAATTTTAACATGGCAAAGAGTTCTGGCAACTACTTGTTCATGTTTTGCATATTGTAGTTCATCACAAAGTTCTTGTAACTTGGTGGTAGTGATTGGAGGACACGATAAATCCCCAAAGCATTAGGAATCACTATACCCAAGCTTTGAAGTTTTTTTGCGTGCCCAGACATCTTAAGCACATGCTCACTGATGGAGCTGCCCTCTTCCATCATGCAGTTAAAGAACTTTTCAGAAGCCTCATAGCTCTCTTGCCGCATGAGTCTCAAAGATCAATTTGAGATCACGGACAATATCATGTGGGTCTGAATTCTCAAACCTTTTCTGAAGCTTCGATTCTAAACCATACAAGATAGCACACTGAACTGTGGAGTACTGAGTCTTCCGAGCGAGGTAAACATTCTTTACTTCATCGGTAGCAGTAGCTGCAGGTGGGTCACCCAGCGGTGCATCCAGCACATAGGTCAAATTACCAGCTGTGAGGACAATCCTCAAATTGCGAAACCAATCCGCGAAGTTGCTTCCATTGTTTTTCAACTTTTCTTTCTCTAGGAACGCATTAAAATTGATGGTAGGGGGCGCCATTGATCTACAACATATTTGCAATAGTTTAGACTAAGTTTATGACAAATTGAGTTCTAATTAATAGTTAAATTAATCTAGGTGAACTCCCACTCAAAACAATATCCCTCACATTGTTTTAGTGATCACACGAACCAAATCCACCACATCAACACCGATCATCACGAGAGTTGATATAGTTTCAATGGCGAACAATTTTCATGTTAATCATATCTACTATATGATTCATGCTTTACCTTTCGGTGATCCGTGTTCCGAGACCATGTCTGTACATGCTAGGCTCGTCAAGATCAAACCTTAGCTTCCGCATGAGCAAATCTGGCTTGCTCACATTGTATACACTTGCGGAATCTAACACACCCGATCATCACGTGGTGCTTCGAAACAACAAGCTTTAGCAACGGTGCTAACTAAGGGTGAACACTTTATGACTTGAAATTCATGTGCATGAGGGATCATCTTATAATGCTACCGTCGTTAACTAAGCAATACAAGATGCATAAAGGATTAACATCACATGCAATTCATAATATGTGATATGATATGGCCTTTCTTCTTTGTGCTTCCGATCTCCATCTTCAAGCACGAACATGATCTCCATCATCACCGGCATTGCATCAAGGTCAATGACGCTTCTCCATGGTTGTCGTCCACCGGCTTCAACTATTACAACTACTTTGAATATACGTGCGGGTCTTAAAAAAATTAAATACAACCATATGGCTCCTGTCGGTTGCCAACTTACAATAAGGAACATTGCATACATCAAATATAATCACAATCATGGCCATATCACATCACAGCACACCCCTGCAAAACAAAGTTAGACGCCTCTACTTTCTTTGCATGTTTTACGTGGTTTGGGGCTTTCAATAAGTGTCGTTCTAACTTACGAACATGAACCACAACATTGATACTAATATTGACAATCACCCGTTGTAAATTGAATCTTAACTATGCTGGGAGAAACAGGCACCCGCAAAGCCACTCATGCAATACAAGTTGCATGTCAAGCGTGGAGCAAGTCTCATGAACGATGTCATGTAAGGTTAGCCCGGGCCGCTTCATCCCAACATCCCGCAAGATGCAAAGTACACAAAAATCAATCGACCATAAAAGCATCAACGCCCACAATGACCATTGTGTTCTACTCGTGCAACATATCTACATATAGACACGGCTCTGATACCACTGTAGGGTTTCGTAGCATGAAAAACAAAAAATTTCTATCGCATACAAACAAACAAGCCAAGATCTATCTACTAGATTGTAGCAACGAGTCGATGGAATAACTCACCCTCGAAGATTCCAAAGTGTTTAACGAGAGCGGATTCTCGTGGGTGATGTAGTCGTACTCTTCCCGATCTCAAGATCGCGTAGACGATCCTTCCGGTGCTGCGTTCCGGCAGCGCTCCTGCGGTCGGTCACACGTTCGGTACTCAACGAAAACCTTCCTCTCCCTTGTTCCAGCAGGCAGCGGAGGTTGTAGCACTCTCCTCGCGATTCCGGCAGCACAACAGCATGGTACCGGAAGTAGAGGGGAGATCTCGCAGGTCTTCGCCTTAAGCCGGAGCGAGTATGGTGGACTATGAGAGAGCCCTCGGTGATCTAGGGTTTAGACACACCAAGGAGGAGGCTTGGCCGGCGGCTAGGGTTTGACCTAGGCGGCGGCGGCGAGTACCCTAGGCGGCGGCGGCTATGGAGGGCGGCGGCTAGGGTTAGGGTTTAGAGGGGGGCAACTTGTGTGCTAGGAGGGGCAGCCCTGCCCCTCCTTTTATAGGTGGAAGGCGCCGGCCAAGGGGAGGGGAGTCCCTCCCCAACTCGGATCCCAAGTGGGCCGGCGGTGGAGGGTAGGAACTCATCCCCAAGTAGGTTTCCTACTTCCCCTCCACCTTCCAAAATAGCCGTTTGACTTTTCAAATTGGCGTTTGACTTTTCAAACTAGGATTTGATTAAACCCCTTATTTTGTTCAGCGATGACACCTAGTGCATGATGCAATCATTCCAACTTGGTATGACACATTCATGTACCCTTCCCCTTCGGAGTGTCGGACATTCCGGAACCTTCTAGAACATTCCCGATGAAAACACCGGAACCATTCTCCAACCCCGAAACAGGACTTTACTTATATGAATCTTATTCTCCGGACCATTCCGGATCTCCTCGTGATATCCCGGATCCCATCCGAGACTCCGAACAACATTAGGTCTCTTACTCATCATTCCATAACTACTCAAACAACGTCGAATCCTTAAGTGTGTCTCCCTACGATTCGTGAATT